>OU343224.1:364948923-365158179 GCA_910596185.1 Chrysanthemum makinoi
AATCGAACCTCTCGAAGCTTAGTAGAGATTACGCATGAAGGTGAAGGTGCACGGTTATTACGAAGGAATATAGGAAATGGAAGTTGTCAAAGATGAAAGATCGAGGAGATTTGAGATTAATAAGGAGATGATGATGATTGAAAGTGATGAGAGGGAAGTGGCGCAGGAGATGTCTCAAAAAATGCTTGTATGTGGCGTTCTTTTGGTTTTTATGGTTTGATTAGTGATTTACTGCTGTTAGGAATGTGGTATATGAAATAAGGTGTTTAGTTGAGAAACTAGGTTTGAGTGAATAGTACAAAAGTTGAGTTCGGTTCATGGTCGAGTTTGGGACTAAATCTCGTTTAAATTGGAACTGAAGAGAGACCAAACCGATACTATAGGATTGGTTCATGTTTATATTATTTAGTGTCACCTGTCATGTCTCAGCCCAAGTATAGTGTACGAAAGTATAAGCAACACAGGATGAACAATAGAACCTTTATTCAAACCTAAGCCACAATAGTCAGCTTAGATTAAGTTTACAATAGTATCCAAATTGTTACAAGATTAGATTAATGTCAATGAGACAATAATCATGTAAGTACAAAGACAAGACAGGATCAATCAAATGATCAGAAAGAAGAGAAGAGTGTGATACAATGACTGCACACACAAGTGTATCTAACCCTAGATTAAGGGACTTATTAAATAGGAGATTAAGTTACACTAAGACCCCTCTAACGGCTATAAATGACTCATCAGCAGAAATGAGGATAGCTTCAGCAGAAACGAGCATCTTGGAACTTTAAACCTGTTATCCTTTGTCCATGATTAACCCCTGTAGAATCTCTGCAATGAACATAACTTGAAAGCCATTAGCAATTGATAGAATGACATGTTTCCCACAGATTAATACCCCAAAATTTAACATTCCCCCTTAATCTGATGGGCAAACATATCAAACAATATCAATTTTTCACACAAGAATTTATGCCGATAGACGGGAGGTTTTTAGTGAGTATGTCTGCAGTTTGGTTTGAAGAGCCAATCTTTTTAGCACTTATAACACCTCTAGCAATTTTTTCCCTGATGAAGTGAACATCAATTTCAAAGTGTTTTGATCTTTCATGGAAAACAGGGTTGACAGCAAGTTGTAAAGCGATTTGTTATCACAAAAAAGATTAACAAGGAGATTAATATCAACTTTTAGATCCTTTAAGATTTTTTGAATCCAAATGATTTCATAGGCAGCAGTAGACATAGATCTATACTCTGCTTCAGTGGAAGATTTTGAAAGAGTGTTTTGTTTTTTACTTTTCCATGAGATCAGACAATCATTAAAGAAAACACAATACCCTGTGACAGATTTTCTGGTTTTCTTGCATTTGGCCCAATCAGATCACTATATCCTTCAAGATGATTTTCAGAGTTGCTGAAATTGTACCTTAGACCTTTCCTGGAGCTCTTTTTAGATATCTCAGAACATTGAGGGCACATTCTAGATGAGATTTCAAGGGAGAATGCATATATTGTGCCAGACAATGAACTGAGTATGAGATGTCGGGTCTTGTATGGGTGAGATAGATAAGTTTCCCAAGTAACTTCTCGATAACCTGATGTTGACAAGTAAGGATCATCAGCTGGGAATGTATGGAAGGACATAGTTGGGTTCCATAGGAGTGGACACATGTTTGCACCCAAGAAGGCCAAATTCTTTGAGGAGTTCAAGACAGTATTTTCTTTGGGAGAGAAAATGTCATTCCCAGTTTTTAAAACCTCAATGCCAAGAAAATATTTTAGATTTCCCAAGTATTTAATATGAAATTTTGAATTTAGAAACTCTTTGAATAGGTTTATCTCATCAATGCAGTTTCCAGTAAGGACAATATCATCCACATAAACTAGCAGAGCAATAAACTTGTTATTCTCTATTTTGGTGAACAAAGAGTGATCATTAACAGATTGAACAAAGTTATTTTCTTTTAAAACACTGACAAGTTTTTCATTCCATTTCCTGGGAGCTTGTTTTAGGCCATATAGAGACTTGACAAGTTTACAAACTTTATTCTTATTGTTCTCATTACAGAACCCCTTGGGGATGGTCATATAGATATCCTCATCAAGATATCCATACAAGAAAGCATTGTTAACATCAAGTTGAAAAAGAGGCCATTTGTTTTTTACAGCTAAGGCAATAAGACATCTAACAAGAACATTTTCACAACAGAGAAAAGTTTCATCATAGTATATTCCTTCCCTTTGGTTATAGCCTTTAACAACTAATCTAGCCTTGTATCTATCAACTTCACCATTGGCTTTATATTTGATTTTAAAGATCCATTTGTAGCCAATAGGAGTTCTATTAGGAGGTAGATCAGTTATATCCCAAGCATGGTTTTCATTTAAGGCCTCAATTTCAGAGTTCATAGCATCAACCCAATTACTATCAAGGATAGCTTTTCATAACAGTAGGTTCAATACTTTTATTAAGGCTAGACGCAAAGCAATAATTATCTTTGTTAAGATTAGAGTAATTAACAACCTTTTCAACACCATATTTGACTTTTCCTTCTACAATAAAGTCGTTAAGATTATTGGGCAACTTAGAGACTCTGGTTGACCTTCTAGCAGTAGTGGTCGGCAAGCCGCTTTGTTCAGAATCAGTGTTGTATTAGTAGAATCAAGATGCATTAGCAGGATGTGATTCATGTGATATGGTGCCCTCGGGGTGTGTATTATCATCTATAGATGTTGCAACCGGTTCGTCAATCCTAGTAGGATGACTTACCACTGTGCCATCATCATAGGATGTCACTCTCCTTTCATCATTGGGACTTATTTGTGAGTCAAAGAAATTTTTGTGATTTAAATCTTTTGGCACAAAAGTTTCAACAAAAGGTTTTGACAAGGTATTTTTCATTTTGAAGGGACAAACAGTTTCATAGAATTTGACATCTCTGGAGTAAAAGATATTTTTTGTTTCTAGGCTCAAGAGTTTATAGCCTTTTTTTTCATTTGAGTAACCAATAAGGACACTTTTTTCAGACCTACTACCAAATTTATCAGAGATGTTGAGAATGGTGGCATAGCATAAGCAGCCAAAGACTCTAAGGAGAGAGATTGAAGGGTCATGCCCATACACAAGGAAGAAGGAGGACTTGCCAGACAGAACTGAAGAGGGTAACCTGTTTATGACATAGGCAGCAGTTAGAACACATTCAGGCCAAAGATATAGAGGTAATTCCCCTGAAACATAAGGGATCTAGCTACATTAAGGAGATGCCTATGTTTCCTTTCTGCAATACCATTTTGTGGTGGTGTATAAACACAAGAGGTTTGATGTAAAATTCCTTTTTCATGGAAAAGGTGTTGAAGTTTATTATTGATAAATTCTCGTCCCCATTATCACTTCTGATTATCTTAACATTGTGTTCAAATTGATTTGATAGCATATGAGTAAAGTTAACAATAGAAACATAAACATCATCCTTCCCCTTAAGCATATAAACCCACACGCCTCTGGAATAGTCATCAACTATGGTTAAAAATATTTGTAACCATCTCTGCTAGTGACTTTATATGGTCCCCATACATCAAGATGAACAAGTTGACCAATTTTAGTTGATTTATGTTCACATAGAGGGAATGGTTCCCTGGTTTGTTTAGCTTTATTACAAGTACACAGAGATGATCGGTTCAGATGTACTATCAAATTTAAGAGTGGGTTTTAAGTATGTGTAGGACTTGGGAGGATGACCAAGTCTTTGATGCTAGAGATTTCTAGAAACATGACAAACAAATATGCAGTTATTAGAAATAATCTTACATGTAGAATCAATATCAAACATATATAACCCATTGTATTGTTTACCAATCCCCACAATCCTTTTTGATGTAAATCCTGTATATAGCAGTTAGATTCATTAAACCCAACAAACATCTTATTGTCTCTAGCAATTTTATGAACAGACAGCAGACTAACATTATACTCAGGAACAACTAGAACATCAAAAGAGTTAGGTCATTATTGACCTTTAAATCACCAATTTTAGTAATTAAGGCCTGAGTACCGTTGGGATGTCCAACAGTTAAGCCAAGATTTGAAATGTTAACAACATTGATTAAAAAAATTCGCACAGTCATGTGTGATTTGCACCAGTCAACAATCCAACCAAGACCGATGTTTCCAGATAAGGATTTTGTGTTGTTGTTAAAAAATTTGTTGAAGTTTACATTAAACTTGACACTGCCATTAAAGAAGGTTCCTAAAAAAAATTTACCTGCCAAGTTGGCATTAGCAGATGACACATTGTTGTCATTGAGAAGACTCATAAGTCCGAGAGCTGTTCATTAGACAAGGAGACAGGAGAATTGCTAGCACTATTATCAGTGATATGATTAGTTTCGCAGCAAAACATTGTTACTGCTGAAAGGTTTACCATTAAAATTCCTTTTAACGTATCCAGCAGGATAACCAACAAGATCATAACATCTATCATCAGTGTGACCGGTTTTTGCAATTAGTACATTTGAGATTCATGTTTGGTCCTCTGCTATTTGAGTTGTTACCAGAATTAAAACCAGAAACTTTGTTGTTAAAACCTTTTTTGTTATCAAAAAATTTTCCACCATCAAAAGTTTTTGCAGCAAAGGCTGTACCATTGGGTTTAGCAGAGCTATTCCCAGATGAAACATTTCTGTGAGATTCTTCTCCAGAGACCACAGAGAAAGCAGTTTTGACATTAGGTAAAGGATCTCTGGTTAAAATATTGCTTCTGATGGGGACATAGGAATCATCAAGACCCATAAGAAATTGCATTAACTTGATTAGCTGATTGTGTTTTTCAAAATATTTTGCAGCCTCACAAGTGCAGGGAGGCAAGCTAATCATACAATCAAATTGTTTCCATAAAGAATTAAGGTTGTTATAATAATCAGCAAGAGAGGACCCACTTTGACTAAGAGAGTTTATATTTTTATGCAAATTAAAAATAGCTGAACCATCAACCTTATCATAAGTATCTTTAAGATCATTCCACATTTCATAAGCAGTTTTAGCATAGATAGCACCATCAAATAGTTCGTGGCTGAGAGAGTTAAGAATCCAAGTAACCACAACAGAGTTACAAGTATCTCATTGATTAGCAAGACTAGGGTTCGAATCATTTCTTATGCAAGTACCATCAATAAACCCTAACTTATTATGGTTCCTTAAAGCAAAGGTCATGGCCATATTCCATATTTTATAATTTTCAGCCCAGTGAGTTTAATAAAAATAATGGGAGTACCATTGGTATTGTTGGGGTGTAAATACAAAGCATCACCAAAGGATAAGCTTTTCTCGGTGGAAGAACCACCACCACCAATATTATCATCACCAATAGCCATAATGCAAACAATAAAACAGACAGATATAATAAGACAGACAAAGAATCACAGACATAGATAATAATAAGAGCAAATAGACAAATAAATAAGACTTTGTATATAAGAAACAACAAGCACCAAGCCTGTGGACTAGGGTAAACAGAGCAGTATTCGTACCACTCACAGGTGGCAGATCAGGATGTTAGTCTACCCTTTTGCACCCACAAAGACTTAGTAATCTGTATGTTTGAAGAAGAGGTAAGACTTAGACTTACAGAGAAATATGCAGCGGAAGAACAAATCACAATTACCCTAGATTCACTTAGTCTAGGGCTAATTGTAAGTAGAAGATAACCAATGATTACGCCAATAGCAATAACCCCAAACCACCAATTTGTTGCCGAAGAGAATCAATGAGCCCTAAGCTCTGATACCATGTACGAAAGTATAAGCAACACATGATGAACAATAGAACCTTTATTCAAACCTAAGCCACAATAGTCAGCTTAGATTAAGTTTACAATAGTATCCAAATTGTTACAAGATTAGATTAATGTCAATGAGACAATAATCATGTAAGTACAAAGACAAGACAGGATCAATCAAATGATCAGAAAGAAGAGAAGAGTGTGATACAATGACTGCACACACAAGTGTATCTAACCCTAGATTAAGGGACTTATTAAATAGGAGATTATGTTACACTAAGACCCCTCTAACGGCTATAAATGACTCATCAGCAGAAATGAGGATAGCTTCAGCAGAAACGAGCATCTTGGAACTTTAAACCTGTTATCATTTGTCCATGATTAACCCCTGTAGAATCTCTGCAATGAACATAACTTGAAAGCCATTAGCAATTGATAGAATGATATGTTTGCCACAGATTGATACCCCAAAATTTAACATATAGAAAAGATTAGTTCTATGCATGCAAGTGTCTTTTCAATACCGGCAACTTTACTTGTTTTTCTTCAACGGTAATAACACAATATTTCCAGCCTAACCACTTTTCTTCTTGATTTTGATTAGACGGTCGAAACATTATGATGCCTTTTGCTTATCTAAGAACATATTGAATCTTTTCCTTTCAGTCATTGCAATGCAACTTATAATTGTGTCATTACACATTATTTACAAAATTAGCACATACAATATATTTGCAATTTACTTTCATAATAGTAAAGTTCAATGTGCTTTCATCGCTTGAGATATCTTCATTTCATAAATGTAAAAGACTCCGGGGAATTCATCGCATTCCTAAAAAGAAAAAACACTCGGTGAGTGTGAGCTGCCAATCTAATGTATATATCAGTTGTCAGTTCAATAAAATTTTGTGTCCATGCATAATAATATTGCAGTTATTTTACTTATATTGCACTTGATGAACAAGTTATGGTTAATAATAACTAACCGGAAAATGAAACTGAGTTAGAAGAGCAAAATTCACCTTAGTTTTCATCACAGTGTTATCTCAAGAAGACCTAAAGGTGGAAAAGGTGAAACCAAACTCTCAACAACAATGCACGTGTCTAGAAATTCATCGAAGTTATGTATCTCTGGGTATGAGCCATTTATACTATCATAGACAAGCAACTTCGTCCCCAATTGCAACAACAATTTTCCGTCATTTGACATACACAAAGGAGCATGAAACTGCTTATACGAAGGAATCGAAAATGGATAATTTGGATGCGTGATGGAAAATAATTTAGTCCAAGAATCTTCCACTCCATAAACCTTCATCACCCATACATCCACCGCATGAATTTCACAATAATTACAAAGAACACACAACCATTCTCCGAAAACCCCCAAAGTCAATATCTTACTACCTTTAGCGTACATCCTACGCAAAACTTCACCATAAGTTTCCTTCCCCAAATCAAGAGAAACTATATCTCTCGAATACCTCGAATACCATTGATCACCACTCACCCAATGAAGAGCTCCATTTAAAAAGTTACCATCACTAACAGGATTAGCACAAGGAAAACAACCAATTTTCTTCCAACTTCGAGCTTTTAACGAATATATCATTGTACCTGGAAAGGCTAAGTTCGGTGACAACACCCTATTTTAACCAACTTGTAATCATGATTCGTCTCATCATACCCAAAACCATAGGAAACAAAACACAAACAGGCCCGTTGATTAGAACCGGAAAAATATTGGTTGTTCTAGTACTTGGGTTGTAAATAAAGCAGATTATTATCACGATAACTAAAAGGCATAATAATCCATTACAAGACCCAACGATCCTAAAACTTTGAGATCGAGTTAGTTGCAACGGATTTTCAAGCAGTAACACATTATTAGCAGATTTATCAAACATCAGATTAGAAAGTGGGCATACTTTGAGTTTATAAAATATATAACATACAATAAACAAGTAAACATCAAGAGTACACAGCGGAAGACTTAAAGATCATAACAAATAAATTAATTAACTAAAAGTATGCGTAACGTACCTCATGCGAATGTCAGATCTCTAGAGCAAACCAAAGAAGTGGTTTAAAGAGTTGTCCCTTACCGTTCTACAACTCAAACCAAATGATGTAAGAATAATGTCTTACAACCACGTTCTTGTACACATGAATTAACCAACGAATCAAGCGATTGCTAGATCTAACACAAGTCCTCGTTTATGAAAAACGAAACCAAAATCCCTTACAATTGGGGTGTTCGGCCGAGAATGGGACAAGAGAGAGGAGAAGAGAGATCTAGGGTTAATTCAATGCACAAGTGTATGAAACCCTAGAACCTAACCCTCTTTATATACTAGTAGGTAAACTTAGGGAACAAGTTAGGGAATTAGGCCTTGGAGAGGCCCTATGGCCGGCCACTATTGAAAGCCCAAAGCCAAACCCATAACTTTTCCAAGTTTTCCATTTCTAGTCCTTCTCTTTTCCATTTAACGATCGTTAGTTATTTTTTCGTTAAATACACAACGATCGTTAACCGGACTTAATGTGCAATAATTAATCATAAACATAAACATTAATTATTAACTTTAATTCTCATTCGCTAATGTGTGCAATCCCGTGGTCACGAAGTTCGAATCCGACATTCACATGTTTGTAAATATATACATTTCCAACAGCCCCCACTTGGATATGTTTACAAAACGTGAAATGACATTGGTTAGCTGCTAGCACACGCCAATGCCCTCTGTACAAATAACTCGTGTATGGTTTTCTGGAGAAAACCAAGTTTGATGATTCATCATCATATTCATCCTTTTGTTTCTAATACCATGTTAATAAGAATATGGATCTCACTCATTTCTTAATTAACATGCTTTCTCGCTTTATATGATTTATTAAGATTAACAATTCTTCTGAACATAAGACATTGGGTATGGCCATACAAACATCTTAACAATCCTACGAGGGGCCCAGTATTATTATACTTCAAAATAAATTTGAAGGAAACAAATCCCATTTTGACTACAAGCGGATTCATAAATTTCGCAACACTTCAAACAACCCTATAACTACCGCCACGTGTAGCGTTAGATGGCTTCACAAAAATGCACTACATCCATGACATATCTCTTGTATCTCAAGTCAAAGGATAAATATCCATGATATTCAGAGTAAACTGCAAAATACATCCCTGTGGTTTACAGTTTTTGACACCTTACATCCCTGTCACAAACTATTGGCTAGTTACATCCTTCGTTAGCCAAACGTTAGCCATTATACATCCTTGGTCACTAACTCCGTTAGTTTTAAATGGGTGCCGTTAACTGCTAACTTTAAAGAGGGCTATTTTGGTCTTTTACAGAGGGATGTATTTTGCAAATTATTTTTATACTTTACTTTTTTTTTTTTTTTTTTTTTTTAATTCTTATTATTATTATTATTATTATTATTATTATTATTATTATTATTATTATTATTATTATTATTATTATTATTATTATTATTATTATTATTCCGAAATGTTTGTAAAAAAAAAAAATCCGAAAATTTTGTAAAAAAATTCCGAAAATTTTGTAAAAAAATTCCAAAAATTTTATAAAAAAATTTATAAAAAATTCCGAAAATTTTATAAAAATATTATTAATAATTCCGAAAATTTTATAAAATATTCCGATAAAATTTTTATAAAAAAAAAATTCCGAATTTTTTATAAAAATTCCGAATTTTTTATAAAAATTTTCTTTTCTGTTTTTAATACTTTTAGGCGAATTTTTTATAAAATTTTGTTAAAAGTATTCAAAAAATAATATATATATATATTTGTCGAAATTTTTTAGAAAAAATTTCGGAATTTTTTATAAAATTTTTATAAAATTTTTGGAATTTTTATAAAAATTTTATAAAAATTTTATAGAAATTCTGAAAATTTTATAAAAAAATTTATAAAAAATTTATAAAAATTTTATAAAAAATTTTCGACAAATATATATATATATTTTTTTTAATACTTTTGCGCAAAATTTTATAAAAAATTTCGTCTAAAAGTATTCAAAACGGAAAAAAGAAAATTTTTTATAAAAAAATTCGGAATTTTTTTTTTATAAAAATTTTATCGGAATATTTTATAAAATTTTCGGAATTATTAATAAATTTTTATAAAATTTTCGAATTTTTATATAAATTTTTATAAAATTTTTGAAATTTTTATAAAATTTTCGAATTTTTACAAAATTTCGAATTTTTTTACAAAATTTTCGGATTTTTACACAACATTCGGAATAATAATAATAATAATAATAATAATAATAATAATAATAAGAATTAAAAAAAAAAAAAAAAAAAAGAAAGTAGTATAAAATAATTTGCAAAATACATCCCTCGATGCGTAAAAGACAAAATAGCTCCCAAGTTAGCTAATCCACTAAAACTAACTGGAGTTAGTGACGTGGATGTATAATGGCTAACGTTGGCTAAGAAGGATGTAACTAGCTAATAGTTTGTGACAGGGATGTAAGGTGTCAAAAACTGTAAACCACAGGGATGTATTTTGCAGTTTACTCTATACTTAATGACAAAGATCCATAAAGTATTATCATGCGGGTGGGATAAGTCCTATATTCAATTCATTGAATATCATAGAAATAAGTCATGCTACGCATCAATATACTTTCGAGTATATTCTAACTAATACTCAGATTTGTCTTAATTCAATATCATTCCCATGTTATTGATTGACAATGGACTATTTAGAATAACTTAAGTTATTCAAGGATTTAAACATGCAAATATAGGACAACATTATAATAAATGAATAATAAACATAACAAAATACTTTATTTCATTTCAATAATAATGTTTACAATATCATTTTATCTAAAATACTTAGTCACAGATGGGCATGAAACTACTAGCTAAACGAAGTCCAAACTTATCGGACAAATGATTAAGTTTTTCACCGTGTAAGGCCTTCGTTAATGGATCTCGCTAGGGTTATCATCTGTGTTAACTTTGAGCAACTCAATTTCACCTATCTCGACTTGCTCTCGAACATAGTGATATTGTCTAGGATAGTGTCTCGGTGCCCTTCATGACTCAGTGTTCATGGGCAAAAGTAATTGGCTTTGTGAATTGTCACAATATACTTTAATAGGATTTTCAATCGACGGCATAACACCTAGCCCCGAAACAAATTTCCTTATCCAAACGGCTTCCATGGCGCCTCGACGCCGCTATGTACTCACTTTCTATAGCAGACATCGTAAGTGTTGTCTGTTTCTTACTCTTCCAATCCACAGCACCTCCATTGATGACAAAAATGTAACCCGTTTGAGACTTTGTATCATCTTTGTCACACTTCCAGATGCATCGCATTAACCTTAATGCATGACAGTTCGCTTCTAGATTTCCCCCATACACTATGAACATATCTCTCGTAGCCCTAAGGTACTTTAGAATATGCTTAACGCTGTCCGAGTGAATTTCACCCGATTCTGTTGATACCGACCGGTCAAGTTTTGAGCAAACGCTACATCAGGCCTTGTCCATCGCACCGCGTACATGATAGATCCTATAGCCGAAGCATAAGGAACTTTATTCATACGCGCCACCTCTGCAGGTGTTGAAGCACGCCTTGGTGGCCGCTCAAACCATGATTTACTTTCATTGGCAAAAATCCCTTCTTGGAATTTTGCATATTGAATCTCTTCAATATTTTGTCAATGTAAGCACTTTGGCTTAAACCAATTAGCCGCCTTGATCTATCCCGGTAGATCTTGATTCCGAGTATATATGCTTCTTCCCCTAAGTCTTTCATCGAAAAACATTTACCAAGATAGGCTTTTACCTCATTCAGACTTGGTATATGATTTCCCATGATTAATATGTCATCGACATACAGAATAAGGAAAGTAACACGACTCCCACTAGCTTTGTGATATACACATGGCTCAACAAGATTCTGAGTAAATCCAAAATTTTGATTTCTCCATCGAATCTTTTATTCCATTGCCTTGATGCTTGCTTCAGTCCATAAATGGACCTCTTAAGCTTGCATACACGGTTAGGAAATAATGGATTCACAAACCCTTCCGGTTGTGCCATATAGATGTCTTCATCTAGACGGCCATTCAGAAAAGCGGTTTTGACATCCATTTGCCAAATCTCATAGTCATAGTGTGCAGCTATAGCTATGAGAATCCTAATAGCTCTTATGTCGCTACACGAGAGAGAAAGTCTCCTCGTAGTCAATGCCATAGGTTTGAGTAAAACCTTAGCCACTAGACGAGCCTTGTAGGTGTGTACATTGCCATCCATGTCAGTTTTATTCTTGAAGATCCACTTACTTCCAACGACTTTAGCATTGGGAGGAAGGTCAACTTCAATCCGGACATCATTATCTTTCATGGATTGCATTTCCCCATTCATAGCAATCTGCCATTTATCCTTTTTCAGATCACCATGGCGCCTTATAGTTGGCGTGTTCATTAAGATCCCAACCATATTTTCCTCCACCTCTACGTTTAGACATAGACAGTCGGGTGCACGTATAGTCCTTTCGCACCTAGGAATGGGAACAACTTCAGGAGGAGCACCTAAGCTTTCAGGTTCTTCTTGAAGTTGGCTAGTATTTTCGAGAGGTGTTGTATCTTCTTGATCATATTCCGCATCATATACTCTCCCAATGAGTTCTTGAGATATGAGATTCCTTTCAAGGAAATCTCCATACCTAGCCACAATGACTTTGTTCTCAGCTGGGTAGTAAAAGTAGTAACCCATAGTTTCCTTAGGATATCCTACAAAGATACACTTAACAGATCTAGCTTGGAGCTTATCAGGTGTGTCACGTTTAACAAACGCTTCACATCCCCAGACCTTTAAGTAAGAAAAGTTGGGAGCTTTTCTAGTCCATATTTCATATGGAGTTTTAACAACCTTCTTAGTTGGAACCATATTCACAGCGGCTTGCAGACCTGTGAAGCGATACGCCATACCCACAGCGGCTTGCAGAGTGGTTGGGTTTGATGAGGTGACGTCCCTCCTAATTTCCGGTATCAATCCCCATATATATCGGTCGATCAACTTCTCCACAATGGAAACCATGTGAGGAACCATTCTAGTTAACTCATGGAAACGGATCGTGTACTTGTCGACTTCTACTCTAACCATCAAGTGATTCCAAAATTCCGCTTCCAACTTCTGCACTTTATCTTTTCTGCAGTACTCATCGGTTAGTAGTTTCTTGAATGCTTCCCAAGATAATGCATTTGCAGCCCCTCTTCCTCTAGTCTGTAGTTGGTTGTTCCACCAGGTCAATGCTCGACCTTGTAGTAGACCAACAGAGAACTCAACCTTGTTTCCTTCAAGACATTTAGGTGATACTAAGTTTCGACTCAACATTCTCGAACCAGGTTAGCGGTTCAATGGCACCCTCAGTACCATGAAATTCCATTGGCTTGCATGTCATGAAAGTTTTGTAGCTGCATCCTTGACCAGCTTTTGAAGTACCTTCTCCGGCGTTGGTTCGTCTAGCATCGAGATGCGTTATAATTTGGGTGAGTAGATCCGCTATTCCAGCAGCGTTGTTGTTTGGATTGTCATTGTTGTTTGGGTTGCCGTTGTTGTTACCTCCTGAGCGTGTGTTTCTTGCAGCCATGATCCTACAGGACCAAAACATCGGTTGAGTAAACGACATTCGAACGAAGTCGGATGAGGTGTGAAACGGTGGTAATGTGTTATAGTGATCGAAACATGACAGAGACATAGACATGCTATGTCTTAACAAGTCGAAAGATGGAAAAGAGAAGATATGAACAAGGTACGGTAATGTAGACGTGAACGTAAAAACATGCTATGCATACCCACCCGACCAATGCAACTTGGTGACTGGACTCAAAAGACTTCGACTAAACATGATTTAAAACTACCACTCTTATAATTGTATGGTTCTTCATAAATTAGACATAGTTGATCAGGCTATGTATAATTTATGATTAACGATGCAACGATAGGACTAGATGACTCGGATGATGTTCAATGTTTAATAAAATAAAATAAAAATTATTCCGGTTATAGTGTGATTTTTATTTTTGAACAATCGGCATTCTCTATAACCTTTGGCTCTGGTACCAATCTGTCACACTCGAGGCGAAACACGAGGTGTAACGGAAAGGAACATAAGCACAAGATAATAGAACATACCAACGTTAATATTTAAAAGAAAGAGTACACCATTACAATACCAGTTTAGCCGTCAACGGCAAATATATTACTAAGTTTAGATTCCAAAATAATTCGTTCTATTACATAACGATTTGTAGTGACAAGTGAAAACTTCATTATGCAAGACATGGTAGAAAAAGCTTACTAACGATCACCTGAAATGCATGAGAGAAAACGGGTCAACTATGAAAATAGTTGGTGAGTAAACATGTTTAGTAAAATAAGAAAACTCGTAAGAAATATTCAAAGCTTTTGGTCATCGAAAATAGTCCACAAAGCAAAGGCATTGTAAATCCACTCAGTTCCAAGTTCCGCCCATACAAAACTTGCAACCTGTGTGTTCACAACCCACTGCCAAAAGTAGTATGTCTAATAGTCAAGTATAAGCGGTCATAATAGTTCACAATATAGTACCACGAATATAATAATTCGGGGATGTTCCTGATGAAACCAAAATATGCTGGGTGCCACTACCCAAAGTTATGTTGGGTGCCTCTTCCCAAAGATATACTGGGTGCCTCTTCCCAAAGATATACTGGGTGCCTCTTCCCAAAGATATACTCTCCGAACACGGGAGACTTTATAGTGATACTCCGAACATGGGAGACTTTATAGTGATGCTCCGAACATGGGAGACTTTATAGTGATGCTCCGAACATGGGAGACTTTGGGACAAGGTCATAACATGTACGGTTCAATAAGTTCTAACAAGTCATAATTTCGTAATTAAGTTCAAGGATTTGATTCGAGTTCACAAGTTCTAGTCAAACAAGTTAATAAAAGTAGTGATCAATTTAGCTCAAGAATGGTTCATGCATTTCGCCCCAAAATATAGTAAAACGGTAAAAGGGGGATGTGATTACTCACTTGAAGAATAGATGCGATGACAAAAGTGGTTACACCGAAATGTAGCGTGAATCTCGAAACTGACCTATTATGAAGGACATGATATGCAATAAGTCATGATGTAATGTTATGCACGCAATTCGGATGATATTTATACCACTTATGTATTTTTGAAAACAATACTTCTCGTCGAAAATATAATCTTTTAACGTCTTGACCATTTTTAAATTACTTCACATGGGTTTACATTGAAACGATATCCTACGATAGACTTTTAGTGATTTTATTAAGAGAATATAACTTTTCGTCGTAAAATAATGTCGTTGAAATTTCCATGAAAGTGACGAAAACGGCCTCTAAAAGCTAGTCGTAAAATGGTGCACGTCGAGCGTTAGGAAACGAACTCAACGGTTTTGGAAAGCTCGTACCATTATCTCAAAGTTTTAGTACATGAGTTTTCGTCATAGAGGTCTCGAACATAAAGATAATAGAGGTTAAATATGGTGATTTTGTCCAAATGTGGTTTAAAAAGTGAGTTTCGGCAAAGTTTAAGCAACCGTAAATAATTTATTACAACTCCGCTATACAAACGGTTGGTCGTTTTAGAAAATATGCTTGGTGATCTCGATTTTATTAGAAGACATCTCATTACAAAAAGTTCTACGTCATTGTTAAAAATAGCCTTCAACATGGTCGTTTTGTTTACCGTAACACGTGTCTCGTAAAAATAATATAGTTTTTCTTAAATAAGAAAGTTACGGCAATTTTTATGAAAACGTGTATATTTTAGTCGTTATAAAGTCGTTTTCTACGTTTTATACGTCCTTAGCTTCGTCTCAAAGTATACTAATATATTTTTGATAAGTCGAAATAATTTATAAAGCTTAAGACTCGTTTTTGACCCGTACAAAATAGAAACAGCTTGCTGAAATTTCAGAAAATATATATTTCGTCGCCAAACTTGAAAAATTCATAACTTCTTCGTTATAACTCCGTTTTAATCCGTTCAAGCGGCCACGGATTCGTTTTAAAGTGTATTTTCTAATTATCTAGGCCAAAAATTCGTGTCTACTGTCGGAGTTTCCAGAAATACAAAACAAGATCAGACCACTTTTTATACTTGTCGAAAATAGTTTTTCTCGTACTAAACTTATTCCAATCCCTTCAAAACAACTCCAAAGCTATTCTAATCCTACCATACACCTTCTTAGGGTGTCATGGGTTCCTAAACATCATCAAGACCAATATATAACAAGGGATAAATTATAGGATGACTTTTATATATCAAACTCTAAAAACAATGTAAAAATGGTATAAATACACATAAGTCTTGCATGCTTGCTCAAAAATAAAGAAATACATATGAAATGAAAATGAAAGATATAAAATGAAAGTGATATGCTTACAAGCTACTATGATGAGGTGATTAGAACAAAGGATTAACCTAAACACCCTAGGTTTTTATTTCAAAACCTTTAATAAGAGTGTAATCTAGAGTGTTTAAACTTGAGCTTGAAAAATTTTGATGATCTCTTCTTACACCCTTGGTAGAACCGGTTTTGAGAGGAAGAAAACCAAGAGAAGAGAGAACTACTAACACTTGAATTATTGGATAAATGAAGTGAAATGAAAGAGTGAAGTGTAAATCTATACATTTGAAAAAAAACTACCAACCCAATAAATGCAACCCCCCCTTGGTCGGCCAAGGGGGGAAGGATTTGTAAAGATATATATATATATATATTTTTTTTTACTTTGATATGGTGTAAGTAATTGTTTGTAGATAAAGTGTATAGGTTAAATGTAACTTGTAAGATTTTATATACATTTGAGTATTTAAGGTAGTTTTAAGTAAAAGTAATTTTTTTAATAGGTCCAAGTAAAGTATAATGAGATCATAAAAATTGTAAAAATACATTTCTTGTAAAATTTGAGTGATATAATAATTATCGTGTAGTTTTTAAGAAAAGCGTCGTAATAATATAAATTTAACGATTTATATACAAAATAAATTTAAAACACTAGGTAAACTCAAAATATAGTTTTTATAAACTAAATGTAAGTATAAAAATATATCGGGATCATTTTTGAAAGTATCTGATTAAATGTTCAAAATAATAATTTACGCGATAACGTTTATTTAATATGAAATTTACGCGTTTAATGTGAAATGAAAAATCATGCATTAACTAATATGATGGATATTGAGTTTAAGAAATGACCGGAAATTGAGAATTGTGACATTTTTCCCATGTCAGCGGAATCACGTCCTCGTGATTCGATTAAAGATACTATAGTCCGAACCTCGACAAGAGTTCTAAAAGTTCATGCTCGTACGAACAGTCTAAATGATCATATCAATGCCCATGCGTACAGGTTCCCCATTCAACTAAGTACGTGCCCGTGATTAGATTGGATAGGGTAAACTTACCCAATATCGAACGTAGCCCTCAAAAGACCTTTAGATAGTGACTTGAGTAAACTTGTTTCTTAGCTCGACTTTCGCAACTCATCAAACAAGAACTGTCACTAGATCAAGCTAGGAAACAAGTCTTTTGAATGAAGTCTTTTGAAAGATTCGCTCGATTTTGGATTTGCTTACACAATTCAAATCAAATCAACAAAATATATATAACAACTAAGGTCGATATCAATAGGTCTCAAATTAATCAATGTCGTGAACGTGGTAAAGATTGGAAGGAAGTTATGCACTCAAAATTATGTCGTACTGAAATAAGGTAGTTGTTCGAAAGAATGTACCCGTTAAGCGTTGCGGGCTTCCTCGGTACCCGGATAGAATGCTCGACCACGCATGGGGGAACTTCAATGTTCGATCTTGTGGGCCTTCTATTGCCAATGCCAAGTTTGGAAGATTACCTCCTTGATTGGGAGTTCTTTTCACTTTGGACAGTATTGCGAAGGTGATCGAGACTTCCACACTCGTAACATGCCTTTCTCTGTCCTTGATTCCCAGTCCTGTTTGAGCAATTTTTCGCGAAGTGGCCCGTCTGTCCACATTTGTCGCACCTTGGGCAGTCTCCCGAGTGGTGATAGTTACATCGAGTGCACAAAGGATGTGGACCTGCGTATCTTTTGCGCTCCTGGGTAGTCGCTCCATAGTTCTTGGTTATTCGTTGCCTCTTGTCTTGCTGACCCTGGTCTCGGCTTCCCTGGTGATCCTCCTGTCGCTTTCGTCCATTATCGTTTGCTTTTGTCAGTTCTCCAGACCTGATCACATCATTTTTCAAGCGATACGCCATACCCACAGCGGCTTGCAGAGTGGTTGGGTTTGATGAGGTGACGTCCCTCCTAATTTCCGGTATCAATCCCCATATATATCGGTCGATCAACTTCTCCACCGTGGAAACCATGTGAGGAACCATCCTAGTTAACTCATGGAAACGGATCGTGTACTTGTCGACTTCTACTCCAACCATCAAGTGATTCCAAAATTCCGCTTCCAACTTCTGCACTTCATCTTTTCTGCAGTACTCATCGGTTAGTAGTTTCTTAAATGCTTCCCAAGATAACGCATTTGCAGCCCCTCTTCCTCTAGTCTGTAGTTGGTTGTTCCACCAGGTCAATGCTCGACCCCGTAGTAGACCAGCAGAGAACTCAACCTTGTTTCCTTCAGCACATTTCGTGATACTAAGTTTCGACTCAACATTCTCGAACCAAGTTAGCAGTCCAATGGCACCCTCAGTACCATGAAATTCCATTGGCTTGCATGTCATGAAAGTTTTGTAGCTGCATCCTTGACCAGCGTTTGAAGTACCTTCTCCGGCGTTGGTTTGTCTAGCATCGAGATGCGTTATAATTTGGGTGAGTAGATCCGCTATTCCAGCAGCGTTGTTGTTTGGATTGTCATTGTTGTTTGGGTTGCCGTTGTTGTTACCTCCTGGGCGTGTGTTTCTTGCAGCCATGATCCTACAGAGGACCAAAACATCGGGTTGAGTAAACGACATTCGAACGAAGTCGATGAGGTGCGAACGGTGGTAATGTGTTATAGTGATCGAAACATGACGGAACAGAGACATGCTATGTCTAACAAGTCGAAAGATGGAAAAGAGAAGATATGAACAAGGTACGGTAATGTAGACGTGAACGTAAAACATGCTATGCATACCCACCCGACCAATGCAACTTCGGTGACCCGGACTCAAAAGACTCGACTAAACATGATTTAAAACTACCACTCTTATCATTGTATGGTTCTTCATAAATTAGACATAGTTGATCAGGCTATGTATAATTTATGATTAACGATGCAACGATAGGACTAGATGACTCGGATGATGTTCAATGTTTAATAAAATAAAATAAAATTATTCGGTTATAGCTGTGATATTTATTTTTGAAAAATCGGCATTCTCTATAACCTTTGGCTCTGGTACCAATCCATCACACCTCGCCGGAGGCGGACACACGAGGTGTAACGGAAGGGAACATAAGCACAAGATAATAGAACATACCAACGTTAATATTTAAAAGAAAGAGTACACCATTACAATACCAGTTTAGCCGTCAACGGCAAATATATTACTAAGTTTAGATTCCAAAATAATTCGTTCTATTACATAACGATTTGTAGTGACAAGTGAAAACTTCATTATGCAAGACCTGGTAGAAAAAGCTTACTAACGATCACCTGAAATGCATGAGAGAAAAACGGGTCAACTATGAAAATAGTTGGTGAGTAAACATGTTTAGTAAAATAAGAAAACTCGCAAGAAATATTCAAAGCTTTCGGTCATCGAAAAATAGTCCACAAAGCAAAGGCATTGTAAATCCACTCAGTTCCAAGTTCCGCCCATACAAAACTTGCAACTGTGTGTTCACAACCTTGCCAAAGTAGTATGTCTAATAGTCAAGTATAAGCGGTCATAATAGTTCACAATATAGTACCACGAATATAATAATTCAGGGATGTTCCTGATGAAACCAAAATATGCTGGGTGCCACTACCCAAAGTTATGTTGGGTGCCTCTTCCCAAAGATATACTGGGTGCCTCTTCCCAAAGATATACTGGGTGCCTCTTCCCAAAGATATACTGGGTGCCTCTTCCCAAAGATATACTCTCCGAACACGGGAGACTTTATAGTGATGCTCCGAACATGGGAGACTTTATAGTGATGCTCCGAACATGGGAGACTTTGGGACAAGGTCATAACATGTACGGTTCAATAAGTTCTAACGAGTCATAATTTCGTAATTAAGTTCAAGGATTTGATTCGAGTTCACAAGTTCTAGTCAAACAAGTTAATAAAAGTAGTGATCAATTTAGCTCAAGAATGGTTCATGCATTTCGCCCCAAAATATAGTAAAAACGGTAAAAGGGGGATGTGATTACTCACTTGAAGAATAGATGCGATGACAAAAGTGGTTACACCGAAATGTAGCGTGAATCTCGAAACTGACCTATTATGAAGGACATGATATGCAATAAGTCATGATGTAATGTTATGCACGCAATTCGGATGATATTTATACCACTTATGTATTTTTGAAAACAATACTTCTCGTCGAAAATATAATCTTTTAACGTCTTGACCATTTTTAAATTACTTCACATGGGTTTACATTGAAACGATATCCTACGATAGACTTTTAGTGATTTTATTAAGAGAATATAACTTTTCGTCGTAAAATAATGTCGTTGAAATTTCCATGAAAGTGACGAAAACGGCCTCTAAAAGCTAGTCGTAAAATGGTGCACGTCGAGCGTTAGGAAACGAACTCAACGGTTTTGGAAAGCTCGTACCATTATCTCAAAGTTTTAGTACATGAGTTTTCGTCATAGAGGTCTCGAACATAAAGATAATAGAGGTTAAATATGGTGATTTTGTCCAAATGTGGTTTAAAAGTGAGTTTCGGCAAAGTTTAAGCAACCGTAAATAATTTATTACAACTCCGCTATACAAACGGTTGGTCGTTTTAGAAAATATGCTTGGTGATCTCGATTTTATTAGAAGACATCTCATTACAAAAAGTTCTACGTCATTGTTAAAAATAGCCTTCAACATGGTCGTTTTGTTTACCGTAACACGTGTCTCGTAAAAATAATATAGTTTTTCTTAAATAAGAAAGTTACGGCAATTTTTATGAAAACGTGTATATTTTAGTCGTTATAAAGTCGTTTTCTACGTTTTATACGTCCTTAGCTTCGTCTCAAAGTATACTAATATATTTTTGATAAGTCGAAATAATTTATAAAGCTTAAGACTCGTTTTTGACCCGTACAAAATAGAAACAGCTTGCTGAAATTTCAGAAAATATATATTTCGTCGCCAAACTTGAAAAATTCATAACTTCTTCGTTATAACTCCGTTTTAATCCGTTCAAGCGGCCACGGATTCGTTTTAAAGTGTATTTTCTAATTATCTAGGCCAAAAATTCGTGTCTACTGTCGGATTTTCCAGAAATACAAAACAAGATCAGACCACTTTTTATACTTGTCGAAAATAGTTTTTCTCGTACTAAACTTATTCCAATCCCTTCAAAACAACTCCAAAGCTATTCTAATCCTACCATACACCTTCTTAGGGTGTCATGGGTTCCTAAACATCATCAAGACCAATATATAACAAGGGATAAATTATAGGATGACTTTTATATATCAAACTCTAAAAACAATGTAAAAATGGTATAAATACACATAAGTCTTGCATGCTTGCTCAAAAATAAAGAAATACATATGAAATGAAAATGAAAGATATAAAATGAAAGTGATATGCTTACAAGCTACTATGATGAGGTGATTAGAACAAGGATTAACCTAAACACCCTAGGTTTTTATTTCAAAACCTTTAATAAGAGTGTAATCTAGAGTGTTTAAACTTGAGCTTGAAAAATTTTGATGATCTCTTCTTACACCCTTGGTAGAACCGGTTTTGAGAGGAAGAAAACCAAGAGAAGAGAGAACTACTAACACTTGAATTATTGGATAAATGAAGTGAAATGAAAGAGTGAAGTGTAAATCTATACATTTGAAAAAAACTACCAACCCAATAAATGCAACCCCCCCTTGGTCGGCCAAGGGGGGAAGGATTTGTAAAGATATATTTTTTTTTTTTTACTTTGATATGGTGTAAGTAATTGTTTGTAGGTAAAGTGTATAGGTTAAATGTAACTTGTAAGATTTTATATACATTTGAGTATTTAAGGTAGTTTTAAGTAAAAGTAATTTTTTTAATAGGTCCAAGTAAAGTATAATGAGATCATAAAAATTGTAAAAATACATTTCTTGTAAACTTTGAGTGATATAATAATTATCGTGTAGTTTTTAAGAAAAGCGTCGTAATAATATAAATTTAATGATTTATATACAAAATAAATTTAAAACACTAGGTAAACTCAAAATATAGTTTTTATAAACTAAATGTAAGTATAAAATATATCGGGATCATTTTGAAAGTATCTCGATTAAATGTTCAAAATAATAATTTACGCGATAACGTTTATTTAATATGAAATTTACGCGTTTAATGTGAAATGAAAAATCATGCATTAACTAATATGATGGATATTGAGTTTAAGAAATGACCGGAAATTGAGAATTGTGACATAAGTTCATACAGTTCAGCTGCTGGTGGCTTCTCAAACATACGTTTGAGTTCATCTAGCATGCTCATAGGCGGATAGTGCTCAAATTGTTTTTGCAATTGAGCAGACATCCCCGAAAGCATTAGACATGCCACATCATTGTGCTTCTCATATTCAACACGATATGCCTCTTGTTCAAGAGCATTTGCCGTGTTGGGAGGAGCATCAAGGCGAGAGGTGTAGTCAAAAATTCAACCCTTTTGGCAACACGAAGGATGATCCTAAGTGAACGATGCCAATCATTGAAATTAGGGCGGTCGGCTTTGTCCCTTCCAATCATATCTTTGAAAGCGGAACTCATTAAGCTCATAGTGTTATCGGGTTGAGCCATCTACGAGAAAAAGTTCAAAAAACAGTAATTAGTATTTTGATAATTTTCCTTTTCAATAAACAATTAAATACCCAAGGTTCATATTCATATAACCAATTAATATTTATTGAAAACTAGGATCCAAATTGTCATAATTTCATCACGTCAGTTGATCTGCTAGTAATGAACCTTATACAAAATGGTAGAGCTTTTGCTCAATTGCCAATATCAATTGCAATTCCTATATTTATGGGATTTACATATAGCCAATATCAATTGCCATGTAAACATGTTTTATCCCATCTTATGCCTTGAGTTGCCAGTTCTCACTGCCTAACTCAATTAAGTTGTCCAACTTAAGAAACTGCAAAATCGTCCATGCCCGTTCTCACGACACGTGGACATTTTACCCTTTGATTACGATCTAAATCACGTTCTCACGCAAATAGGAAGTAATCTTAGGTGTTTCCGTTTCGTTGGATGGCATATAACTTAAATTAAAGGGTAATAGTTTTGATGTTAAATCAAATATGTACAAAGATGTCATGCATTCATCTTTGTAGCATAGTTTTTATTAAAACATTTATATCTTGTTTTAATGTATAAGCTTTTCATCATCAAACTTTAATTGAGGTATTGGGTTCACCAATCAAGGAATTAGTGTTAATTATCATCCATTATACCGTACTTTTTCATAAGTGTAAACAGTTAGTGTTTCGGATAATTACCACCGAAGTGGCGCATGGAATTAAAACTAATTCGCCCTTAAGATGAGCTTGCACATTTAATGGCTTACTAAGTAGCTCCACTCGAACTTCTGAGGACCGGTAAGCTAAAGCACAACCTTAGACATCCTTTCAGGTGTGGCGCACTTCTTTAAAACCCTTTTATTAGTTCATTCTCATGGGTGAGCCGTTCAGACCATTTGTACCAAAGTCATCACTCAATTAAACGATTATGATTACTAGGCTTAAAATACATGTTTCACCATTGTTTAGGTCAGTTTATTTTTCTTATAAAAATACCCTTGTTACACATATCAAACAAGCAAGTATTTGTAAAAATAAACAAGTAAACAATGAATGCATAACAAATAAAAAGTCATGCATATCAAATTGCCACATGCAAATGGTTTTGATAAATCCTATTAATAACCAATTCTAGATCATGTCAATATGCATATATTTAATTAAGACTTTCACCCGTTTGACATAATGTACAAGGTGAGCCACATGCATCGATTCATCGATTGCGTAAGTCAAAATTAAATATATACCACATAGCACATAATTGATTAAATTAATAATTATTGAGGTCTTCCCCAATTTTAGATCTATCATAATTAATGTATATCACTTAAACAAGAAAGACATACAATAAAAGCAGATCCATGATAAAACTTGCATGTAATTATCATGGACATAAAATTACACTTAACAATTAATGCAATTAAATCAAAGTTACGCATATACACATAAAGTTGCATGCATCTTAGGGTTTCTAATCCAATTAAAACAATAGTTTTCAAAACCCTAATTAGGGCTTCATAAAATGCCCCCCTAAATAATTAGGGTTTAGGTTTTGCAAACCCTAGATCTAAGCATACAAATAATAACACATTCATGTTTATTTTAATTATGTGTTTCAGTAATTAATTACTTGTTATACAAGGCTCGTGATGCCACTTTTGAGTTTATAAAATATATAACATACAATAAACAAGTAAACATCAAGAGTACCAGGAAGACTTAAAGATCATAACAAATAAATTAATTAACTGAAAGTATGTGTAACGTACCTCATGCGAATGTCAGATCTCTAGAGCAAACCAAAGAAGTGGTTTAAAGAGTTGTCCCTTACCGTTCTACAACTCAAACCAAATGATGTAAGAATAATGTCTTACAACCACGTTCTTGTACACACGAATTAACCAACGAATCAAGCGATTGCTAGATCTAACACAAGTCCTCGTTTATGAAAAACGAAACCAAACTCCCTTACAATTGGGGTGTTCGGCCGAGAATGGGACAAGAGAGAGGAGAAGAGAGATCTAGGGTTAATTCAATGCACAAGTGTATGAAACCCTAGAACCTAACCCTCTTTATATACTAGTAGCTAAACTTAGGGAACAAGTTAGGAAATTAGGCCTTGGAGAGGCCCTATGGCCGGCCACTATTGAAAGCCCAAAGCCAAACCCATAACTTTTCCAAGTTTTCCATTTCTAGTCCTTCTCTTTTCCATTTAACGGTCGTTAGTCATTTTTCCGTTAAATACTTAACGATCGTTAACCGGACTTAATGTGCAATAATTAATCGTAAACATAAACATTAATTATTAACTTTAATTCTCATTCGCTAATGTGTGCAATCTCGTGGTCACGAGTTGAATCGGACATTCACATGTTTGTAAATATATACATTTCCAACGGCTCCCACTTGGATATGTTTACAAAACGTGAAATGACATTGGTTAGCGTCTAGCAACACGCCAATGCCCCTGGTACAACTCGTGTATGGTTTTCTGGAGAAAAACCAAGTTTGATGATTCATCATCATATTCATCCTTTTGTTTCTAATACCATGTTAATAAGAATATGGATCTCACTCATTTCTTAATTAACTGCTTTCTCGCTTTATATGATTTATTCAGATTACCAATTCTTCGACAGAAGACATTGGGTATGGCCATACAAACATCTTAACAATCCTACGAGGGGCCCAGTAGTATTATACTTCAAAATAAATTTGAAGAAAACAAATCCCATTTTGACTACAAGCAGGATTCATAAATTTCGCAACACTTCTGAAAACAACCCTTATAACTACCAATTACGTGTAGCGTTAGATTGCTTCACAAAAATGCACTACATCCATGACATATCTCTTTTATCTCAAGTCAGAGGATAAATATCCATGATATACTTAATGACAAAGATCCATAAAGTATTATCATGCGGTGGGATAAGTCCTATATTCAATTCATTGAATATCATCTGAAATTAGTCATGCTACGCATCAATATACTTTCAAGTATATTCTAACTAATACTCGATTTGTCTTAATTTAATATCATTCCCATGTTATTGATTGACAATGGACTATTTAGAATAACTTAAGTTATTCAAGGATTTAAACATGCAAATATAGGACAACATTATAATAAATGAATAATAAACATAACAAAATACTTTATTTCATTTCAATAATAATGTTTACAGTATCCTTTATCTAAAATACTTAGTCACAGATGGGCATGAAACTACTAGCTAAACGAAGTCCAAACTTATCGGACAAATGATTAAGTTTTTCACGGTAAGGCCGTTAATGGATCTGCTAGGTTATCATGCTCGTGTGAACTTTGAGCAACTCAATTTCACCTATCTCGACTTGATCTCGAACATAGTGATATTGTCTAGGATAGTGTCTGGTGCCCTTCATGACTCGGGTTCATGGGAAAAAGTTATTGCAGCTGAATTGTCACAATATACTTTAATAGGATTTTCAATCGACGGCATAACACCAAGCCCGAAAAGACTTCCTTATCCAAACAGCTTCCATGGCGCCTCGAGGCCGCTATGTACTCACTTTCGTAGAGACATTGCAAGTGTTGTCATTCTTACTCTTCAATCCACAGCACCTCAAATTGATGACAAAAATGTAACCCGTTTGAGACTTCGTATCATCTTTGTCACACTTCCGGGGATGCATCGCGGTAACCTGTAACATGCATTCGCTTCGATTTCCGTACACTATGAACATATCTCTCGTAGCCCTAAGGTACATGAGAATATGCTTAACAGCATCCGATGAATTTCACCCGGATTCTGTTGATACCGACCGGTCAAGTTTTGAGCAAACGCCACATCGGGCCTTGTGCATCGCACCGCATACATGATAGATCCTACAGCCGAAGCATACGGAACTTTCTTCATACGCACCACCTCTGCAGGTGTTGAAGCACAGCCTTGGCTGCTCAAACCATGATTTACTTGCATTGGCAAAAATCCCTTCTTGGAATTTTGCATATTGAATCTCTTCAATATTTTGTCAATGTAAGCACTTTGGCTTAAACCAATTAGCCGCCATGATCTATCCCGGTAGATCTTGATTCCGAGTACAAGAACGTGGTTGTAAGACATTATTCTTACACCAATTAGTACTTCTTTGGTTTGCTCTAGAGATCTGACATTCGCAAGAGGTACGTTACGCATACTTTCAGTTAATTAATTTATTTGTTATGATCTTTAGTCTTCATTGTGTACTCTTGATGTTTACTTGTTTATTGTATGTTATATATCATAAACTCAACAGTGGCATCACGAGCCTTGTATAACAAGTAATTAATTACTGAAACACATAATTAAAATAAACATGAATGTGTTATTATTTGTATGCTTAGATCTAGGGTTTGCAAAACCTAAACCCTAATTATTTAGGGGGGGGGGGCGTTTTTATGGTGCCCTAATTAGGGTTTTGTAAACTATTGTTTTAATTGGATTAGAAACCCTAAGATGCATGCAACTTTATGTGTATATGCGTAACTTTGATTTAATTGCATTAATTGTTAAGTGTAATTTTATGTCCATGATAATTACATGCAAGTTTTATCATGGATCTGCTTTTATTGTATGTTTTTCTTGTTTAAGTGATATACATTAATGATGATAGATCTAAAATTGGGGAAGAGCTCAATAATTATTAATTTTATCAATTATGTGCTATGTGGTATATATTTAATTTTGACTTACGCAATCGATGAATCGATGCATGTGGCTCACCTTGTACATTATGTCCAACGGGTGAAAGTCTTAATTAAATATATGCATATTGACATGATCTAGAATTGGTTATTAATAGGATTTATCAAAACCGTTTGCATGTGGCTATTTGATATGCATGACTTTTTATTTGTTATGCATTCATTGTTTACTTGTTTATTTTTACAAATACTAGCTTGTTTGATATGTGTAACAAGGGTATTTTTATAAGAAAAATAAACTGACCTAAACAATGGTGAAACATGTATTTTAAGCCTAGTAATCATAATCGTTTAATTGATTGATGACTTTGGTACAAATGGTCTGAACGGCTCACCCATGAGAATGAACTAATAAAGGGGTTTAAAGAAGTGCGCACTGATCACCTGAAAGGATGTCTAAGGTTGTGCTTTAGCGCGTACCTGGTCCTCTGCCCCATGTAAGTTCGAATGGAGCTACTTAGTAAGCCATTAAATATGCAAGCTCATCTTAAGGGCGAATTAGTTTTAATTCCATGCGCCACTTCGGTGGTAATTATCCGAAACACTAAGTGTTTACACTTATGCAAAAGTACGATATAATGGATGATAATTAACACTAATTCCTTGATTGGTGAACCCAATACCTCAATTAAAGTTTGATGATGAAAAGCTTATACATTAAAACAAGATATAAATGTTTTAATAAAAACTATGCTACAAGGATGAATGCATGACATCTTTGTACATATTTGATTTAACATCAAAACTATTACCCTTTAATTTAAGTTATATGCCATCCAACGAAACGGAAACACCTAAGATTACTTTTTATTTGCGTGAGATCGTGACTTAGATCGTAATCAAAGGGTAAAATGTCCACGTGTCGTGAGATCGGGCATGGACTATTTTGCAGTTTCTTAAGTTGGATAACTTAATTGAGTTTTGTAGTGAGAACTGGCAACTCAAGGCATAAGATGGGATAAAACATGTTTACATGGCGATTGAAATTGGCTATATGTAAATCCTATAAATCTAGGAATTGCAATTGAAATTGGCAATTGAGCAAAAGCTCTACCACTTTGTATAAGGTTCATTACTAGCAGATCAACTGATGTGATGAGATTATGACAATTTGGATCCTAGTTTTTCAATGAAAATTAAATGGTTATATATTTATGAACCATGGGTATTTAATTTTCTTGAAAAGGTTAATTATCGAAAATACTAAAAATTGAATTTTGTAAGTCTTTTGAATGTATAAATGCAACATTTAACCGTAAACGTGGTTTGTCTTGGATTAGTAAATTGATCCACTCTGCTTTCAAACTAATGTTTGATCGAGAATAATTCTTGATAAGACAAACGAAATATCTTTTCCATGGGAGAAGCATGAGACTCAATCCTATTCCTTTTCATGAATGAGAAAGGTATAATAGGAACATTTGAATTGTCTAAATTCTAATGTAACTCTTAGCAATAAATTTCACATCTTATTTTCCATAAAGATTTCATTATCCTCATTTGGTGAATGAATCCTTGGTAACAACATGAATGTTGGTTAACTGGAAAACATCTATATGAGTTACCAGATTAGAAGCTAGACTAATTACATAAAAATTGGTAAAAGGTAAACTAGCATATTTTATCTAGTTGTTTTGCTTTAGCCTTTAAAGGTACTACATACCAGTATGGGGATGGTAGGCCTGTTGAGGAAGAAATTGCATACCTGATCCGCTCCAAACCGTCAAGTCTAGTCACGCAAGCTAGCCACTTGTGAATGGCTAACTGTAACAAACTTAAAACAGTCTGGAAACAAATGCAATGAAGTCCAGGAGAGTATAGTGCTAGAATAGTCAAACGTTTAGTGATCGAGAAGATTTGAACAGATAAGGAGATATGATTTATTATAACTACAGAAAAAGTGTATAAATTACAACGGCTTAAATGCAAATTAAAGAAAATTAAAAAGATAAAAAATATTAAATAAACGCTATCACTATTTGCAAAACGATGTTTTTGTTTTTATGTTTTATTAAACTTAAATTAAAAAACTACGCGACGTACAAAACAAAATGTGAAACTGGAACAATATTAATCCTAAAAATATGAAAATGATATTTTTACAATCCTAATGATAAAAGAAAATTTATAGAAAAAGAAAATTATTTTTATAACTAATTATCTAATTATTATTAATTAAAAACTATTTCTACTTATTTAATAATAGCCTAAAATACAAGAAATTATGAAATAAAGCTAGAAAAATAGAATTATGACTTGGAAAAATCTAAAATAACAAAATAGAATTTTCAAAACTATTTTTATATTTTTCTGATTATTTTTCTATTTTTTATGAATTTTAAACTATTTAAAACTACTTAAATTACTTAAAAATACAAATTTAACTAAGAAAAATCTGGAAAAATATTTTTTTGGCTTTTTATATTTATCTAAACTTAAGAAAACTGAAAAATTATTTTTTTTGAACTTTTTATGAATTATTTGTATTAAATGCTATTTAAAAATGCTTAAAAACTAGTTAAAATCAAGAAAAATAGCAAACTGACTAGGAAAAATCTGAAAAATTCAAGATAAGCCTAAAATAATATTGAGAATCTAGGAAAAATGGAAAAATAGGTGCTTGTTTGTGAGAAAATGAAACTGCAAACCAAGTGCTTATGAATAAGCACTTAAAATAAGCCAAATGAACACCAAATGGTACCAGCTGACTCTGAGAAGCTATAAAATGATACAAGTACCTAAATGCAACTAAAAACAACAAGCTATAGCCTCTGAATTGCAGGATTAACAGATTTGGCTTATTTGAGATTATAAGCTAAATACAGTTTTGAGGCTAACTTTGAGCCTAAGTACAAGCTACTCTATAAGCTGAAACTGAAAACCAAGTCTTTGGAACTTGAACTAGACCTGGCTGACCATGTTTAAACCAAAAGACAGACCTAGAGGAACTCTTATGAGCTCTGTGCAAGCTGCACAAAACCTGTGCTGAGTCAGTGAATACTGACTCAGTTGCACAGGGCAACTAACACCTTATTGACAAGCACTTTTAAGACTTCTAAAAAAATTGCAAAAATATACTAAAATGGCTATAAGAAAATAGACCAAGGGAAGTTTCTGAAATACCAAGTTTCACTTAATGTGGCTCAAAAATGAACCAATGAAAAATCACCTCAGTTGGCTCAAAATAGCTTTTTTAGTTTTGACTTTTTGAAGACAGTTATGAACTTTGACCAAAATGAAATTTGAAACCAATTTTTGGCCTGATATTGATGTAATATGATGTAATGAACTCACTGCAAGCAATATCTAAGAATTTTAAACACAAAATAAGTCTTTGCTTTTTCAAAATCTTAACAGTTAAGTGGTTAGGACAGTTAACATGAGAAGTTGACTTATTGAGGTTTGCAGGCACAATTTTGAGACAGCTATGAGTATATTAGAACTAAACAAACCAAAGACAACAAGAGTCTACCACTGACTAAACCTTTAGGACAGTTAGTTCAGCAGATCCAAACACCCTATTAACTACTGATTTGCAATCAATTCTAAGCTACACACTGAACAAGCATAAATTATTGATTACACTGAATGTACTTAACCTAAACACAACTTAATTAAAAGGTTTTAAATACTTACAACTACAAAAACAGATTGTGCTATGAAACTTGAAATATGACTTACAAATGTCCTTAGCCACAATGGCTTGAAAACAGTGAACCCAGAACCACTACCTATTCTAAACCAACCCACTACTTCTAAATCAACCCATATCTAGCCTGCATCAATCCCATTCCATTTCTAACCTGTTTGAACCAAATTTGCTTGCACAGTTGACTTTCTTTGACTTTAGACCAAATATGTTTGAAACTAACTTCCAAGCTTACAAAAAGCTATACTAAGCTTATGTAAACCTGTTTAACCTTAATAATAAGCTAGATGAAGCTTTGATATAAGAAACTGAGATTGAAATTTTCAACAATAACACACAAATATGAAACTAGATAAAACTTTGGAATTGATAATTAAAACTTGATTATACTGAATATGTAACTTAAGTTTAATACATTCAAACAAAAGATAACAGCTTTGAACTTGAATTAATACATTTGAACTAAAAACGACATGAAAGAAATTTTAAAAACTAACTACTGCTGGTTCTTGCTTCATCTTCCTTCTTTTATACTCCCATTTGCTTCCACGTGTCCTTCTGAGTGGATCCCACTTGATTTCAGAGCCATTGGGTCACTTTTGTGAGTTTTGGCCATTTTGTCAATTTTGGCGGGAAAGGTGGTTTTGACCACTGGGGTTTCTGTTTTTGCAGCTAGGGGGGGTGGCTAGGTATGATGATGAGGGGGTAGTGTTGAAGGGATAAGGTGAGACGAGTGGTGAGTGGGGGAGGTGTTGCAGAGGACTTGGGGAAGAGGAACAGGATAAGGGATAAACAGTGTATGGTGGGAAAGCTTAGTTTGACTGGTTTGACTAGGGTTCAAAAACAGGGAGGGGTCAAAGGTTAAGGCAGGGGTCATAATCTGTTTTGACAAGGCTATGTTGTAAAATGACAAGGAGTTGTTTGTAATTCTGCCAAACTAGAAGGACCAATCCTGTAATTTTCCAAAGTTGTTACAAGGGACCAATATTGACAAGTTAGAATAATTCAGGGACCTTGAATAACATTTTTCTTTATTTTGTTTTACCAGTGACTGTTTTTGACAACTTTTGAAACTTGGGGGACTAAAACTGCCAATTATGCAAACTTTATCGTTTTTACGATTTTGATATTTTTGTTTTTAAAACACATAAAACACTTATTTGTGATATTTTTATCATTTTGATGCATTTCTGAGTGTTTTCAGATGTTTTTTACAGTTTAAATGGTACAAAAATGATGAGTATTTAGACACTCATCAATACCTAATTTTTCGAGTTAATAACATTGATGGATAACCCATCATTCATAGAGTAGAACACACCTTTTAGTACCTTAGTAATGATTACGTATGGTTCTTTGAAGGTGTAGGAAAGTAAATAGCAAGCAAGTTGTTTTCACTGGTTACGCAACACTTACAATGTTGTCAGATTCAGTGGGAGCATTTGTGTTGCATTCCTGAATAAGAAGTTGTTTTATTGATTTCTAATTCATTAGGGAGCTACAAGCCTTATTTCCTGTGTAGTAACCCTGATTATCTGCAAAGATAATTACTTTCCAATTGTAGACACTTATGTTTTAAGGATAGTCGGTATGCGTTTCCTTACTAAAAAAAAATATAGTTCTACATCTACTTGTTATATCTATGACACAAATCATATTAATCAAATAAACGAACGTGTATCGTGTTGTTTATCTGCTACATGATGTTTTTCCATGCACAAGTGGGAGAAATCTTATTGTGTGCAAGGTACAACACATATTAATATGATTTAAAAGGATTCTCTTGACTGTAAAGTAAGAGAATAACGTTCTAATAGGAAGTATACATTTAAATATGTATGATTGCCCTATTAAGAACATGTGTCAAGATGATAACAAAGACTACTTTATTTTAAATATTTATGTCATTCAATATTTAAGAAACACTTGTAGTTACAATTTATGTTACGTGAGAACGTGAACTAGATTGTAGCCTAAGGTAAAATATCCATGTGTCGTGAGAACGAGCATGGATGATTCTGCAGTTTCTTACATGGAACATTTCATAGAATGACATAATTAAATGAAGTAATCTAATACTACTTTGAATTTGAGTATTCGTTGAATGACTTAAATATATGTAGTAATTATTAACTTGAAGTATTAATTGAAACCTGAGGTGGTGTTCATAATTACTTTAATTATAAATGTTTATGATTTTGTAAAGTCACAAACATAAAGTCTTTTAAAGACTTACAATATAAAGTAAGACGTTAACTTGCTATGTTTTAAGACATTTGCATGAAGTCAATGAGTTGGTCAATGACTTATAACGCATAGTGGGATTATAACTGATATGTCTTTTGACTTGGTCAAAAATACTTGTGTTATAATGCATGCAATTGATTTGGTAATTCTATTGTACCATTAAGTTTTACTTTGTTGGTAAATAGGTAAGCCATAGAGTAGATGGTTATCTAAAATATTGTTAGATTTTCTTACAATATTAATTCTAAGGAAATACCATAGTTTTATGGTATGTTCTGTTAGAAGAATCAAAATCTGTTGGCATTATTTGACTCAAGATAACTATAGTTTCTTCCAAAAGTTATCAAGGTTAGTAGATTGAGTATAGATTGAATATACTCAATAAAACTCCAACCTAGAAGATTAATAAGACACCATTTGTTTATGGAATGTGATGAATCACATTAAGTCTTATAATGAAGTTCTAAATTTGTTAAACTACTTGTAAAGTGGGTTGTAACAAACTAATGTCGAGGGCAATGTTTTTGTAATATCCCTAAAGAGAACAATGTATTGTTGCTCTACTTACTAAACTATTTAAAGGTAAGCTTTAAATTATTAAAGGCAAGTGGGAGTTTTGGTTAGATCTTGAAAGATTGAATTACAAAATACATAATCTTCTAAAAATGCACTAGCAAATATCATGATGAGGCTAAACATGTAAATGATAGACCTCATTATGATGGAATTTTCATTCATAGATCCGTAAGGATATCTCAGATATTTAATATGCTGAGGATTATGAGTTATAGGATCATGGTAAGCCTGTTAATCATGATGATGAATTTACCAAATGTTGAATTGTGGTAAATTAATCATACTATGAACGTTGAGATGATGTCCATAAAGATAATCAACTTTAGATACTTGGTTTATCTTAATAATGAATATGAGTTTCTTCAAAGGATGGAAGTGGTTTAAATCTTTATGTAGAAATCATATGGACAATATTGTACACATATTTAATGCATGTCTAGTGATAATAATATTAATCATATTTAAGCAATTAACTATGATTTAATATTCTTTACTAGATACATTAAATAGAAGTATAAAGATTATAATTGTCATACTTAGATTCATTGATATGAAATTTTGACAATGAATACAAAAACTCTTTGTTTTGGAATTACTTTTGTGAGGACGATAAGTAATGCAAAGGAGTTTTATGAATTCAAATAATCTTTGAATATGTACAGACTGCAAGAATCCATGAATGAATATATGCATGCATCTAAGAGATGATTCTTATGTTTAATATTAAAACCATGTTTGATTTAATAATTAAAATAAGATAGCTCATAAGTATTCCTGAAAGCTAGTGGGAGTATTATTTTTAAATCTTATAAGTTGTATGGGCAACTACATTCCACCTAAATTAAGTTTTAGTTGGGAATGAACTTCGTTTGTAAGATTTGGAAATAAGATATATAACCTTGAAAAATATGTTTATTATTATAAACATATGCGGTAAAATAAATGAGTCTAATAGAACATGATGAATACATATCTTTGACAAGATAGATGAGATCTTTAAGTTTAACTTGAAGATTCATCATGAACATCATGTTGTGTATAAAGTTGTTGTGTCATGCTTGATTACAAGATGATTTGACAACATTGAAAGTTGTTAGTGTAAAAAATATTTTAAAGGAATATGTTTGGATTTAGAATCACATTCCACAATCCGGAGATGCTCCTAGATTCTATGGATGATTATATGACAATTGTTTCATAATTGTCATTGCCAACAAACTTGAGTTTTGGTAGGCACCAACATTACACTATAACTGTTCAAAAGTTTACGGATATTAAAAGAGCATATTGTTGTACACAATGATGCTAGTATAATTGAGATGACACTCAATTCTAGTCACGGTATCCTTGATGATGACCATGTTGACTAGTTATGCTCATCTAAGAGCATAGTTGCATTATACATTAAAGAATAAAGAATATTTTAAACTTTAAAAGTTTTGAAAGATGATTGTCATATAAAGGTGGTTCATGTTGTCACGCACCTTATGGAATAATATGACAATATCAAGATATGTGTAAACATATACAAGAAATTCACTTATTGAATTCTTGAAATAAGTATTCTCAAAATTCCTATAGATCAAAGTTAGTTGAAATTATGTCTTGTCAACAAGTATGAGTTGCATGACTTGTGGAAAAAATTCATTAACTAAGAATTATCATGCATTGATCTATTTAGTATTTGGATAAATGATGTTAAACAATTATTATTTATAATGAATTAAAGTACGGTATACGTTTAATTTCATTTATAATATTGTGTCATATATTTGCATGTTTAAATCCATGAATAACTTAAGTTATTCTAAATAGTCCGTTGTCAATCAATAACACGGGAATGATATTGAATTAAGACAAATCTGAGTATTAGTTAGAATATACTTGAAAGTATATTGATGCGTAGCATGACTAATTTAAGATGATATTCAATGAATTGAGTATAGGACTTATCCCACCCACATGATGATACTTTATGGATCTTAGTCATTAAGTATATCATGAATATTTATCCTCTGACTTGAGATACAAGAGATATGTCATGGATGTAGTACATTTTTGTGAAGCAATCTAACGCTACACGTAAATGGTAGTTATAAGGGTTGTTTTCAGAAGTGTTGCGAAATCTATGAATCCTGCTTGTAGTCAAAATGGGATTTGTTTCCTTCAAATTTATTTTGAAGTATAATACTACTGGGCCCTCGTAGGATTGTTAAGATGTTTGTATGGCCATACCCAAGGTCTTCTGGAATATGTTCAGAAGAATTGGTAATCTTAATCAATCATATAAAGCGAGAAACAGAATAGTTAATTAAGAAATGAGTAAGATCCATATTCTTATTAACATGGTATTAGAAACAAAAGGATGAATATGATGATGAATCATCAAACTTGGTTTTTCTCCGAGAAAACCATACGAGTTATGCCGGGGGCATTGGCGTGTTGCTAGACGCTAACCAATGTCATTTCACATTTTGTAAACATATCCAAGTGGGAGCTGTTGGAAATGTATATATTTACTAACATGTGAATGTCCGGATTCGAACTCGTGACCACGGGATTGCACACATTAGAGAATGAGAATTAAAGTTAATAATTAATGTTTATGTTTACGATTAATTATTGCACATTAAGTCCGATTAACGATCGTTAAGTATTTAACGGAAAAATGACTAACGACCGTTAAATGAAAAGAGAAAGGACTAGAAATAGAAAACTTAGAAAAGTTATGGGTTTGGCTTTGGGCTTTGCATAGTGGCCGGCCATAGGGGCCTTTCCAAGGCCTAATTCATAAACTTGTTCCCAAAGTTTCCCTACTAGTATATAAAGAGGGTTAGGTTCTAGGGTTTCATACACTTGTGCATTGAATTAACCCTAGATCTCTCCTCTCCTCTCTCTTGTCCCATACTAGGCCGAACACCCCATTTGTAAGGGAGTTTGGTTTCGTTTTTCTTAAACGAGGACTTGTGTTAGATCTAGCAATCGCTTGATTCGTTGGTTAATTCGTGTGTACAAGAACGTGGTTGTAAGACATTATTCTTACACCAATTAGTACTTCTTTGGTTTGCTCTAGAGATCGACATTCTTAAAGAGTGCGTTCGCATACTTTCAGTTACTTAATTTATTTGTTATGATCTTTAGTCTTCCGCTGTGTACTCTTGATGTTTACTTGTTTATTGTATGTTATATATCATAAACTCAACATATGCTGCTTCCCCTAAGTCTTTCATCGAAAAACATTTACCAATATAGGCTTTCACCTCATTCAGACTTGGTATATGATTTCTCATGATTAATATGTCATCGACATACATAATAAGGAAAGTAACACGACTCCCACTAGCTTTGTGATATACACATGGCTCATCAAGATTCTGAGTAAATCCAAAACTTTTGATTTCTCCATCGAATCTTTTATTCCATTGCCTTGATGCTTGCTTCAGTCCATAAATGGACCTCTTAAGCTTGCATACACGGTTAGGAAATAATGGATTCACAAACCCTTCTGGCTGTGCCATATAGATGTCTTCATCTAGACGGCCATTCAGAAAAGCGGTTTTGACATCCATTTGCCAAATCTCATAGTCATAGTGTGCAGCTATAGCTATGAGAATCCTAATAGCTCTTATGTCCGCTATAGCTATGAGAATCCTAATAGCTAAACAGAGTATTATCAGCGATAACTAAAAGGCATAATAATCCATTACAAGACCCAACGATCCTAAAACTTTGAGATCGAGTTAGTTGCAACGGATTTTCAAGCAGGAACACATTATTAGCAGATTTATCAAACATCAGATTAGAAAGTGGGCATACTTTGAGATTGTTTCTTTGTTCAGAAGTGTTGTATATAAGTCTATGATGTTCATAGTTGATGTTGTTGGTACTAGATAAAGTATAATGTGTTTTAATGAAACGTTGATCGGATATTAATAAGTACCATTCTTTGCAAACAGACTTACACCGTAACAAGGATTCTTTGCAAACTGACTTACACCATTCTTTGCAAACTTGTTTCATAACCCCTTTGAACTTTGGCACATAAACAGTAAAATGAAAAAATAAAGATATTTTCCAAGTCAAATCAATTAAAGGTGTAAAGGTAACAACATTCTAGCTTAGAGAGACATATCAGACATGTTAAATGAAAAAATTTTAGTTTAACTTTGATATATTTTCTTTTGTTTCTTTGAAGTTTAAGCAGAAATAAAGAGATTAAATAAAGATTTTTCCAAGTATTTTTCGAAGTGAGGAATACAATCAAAATGACAACTTGATACATCACATAGACACCTTGCTTTTCCTTAATTAATGACAAGTGATAATATTAAAGAACCGCAACTTAGTAAGGAGATATTAATTATATGGTACATGCAATTCTGTCAATACACGTAACCAACTTCAGTTGCATGAAAAATATATCCACAATGAAAGATTAACATGTTTGATAAAGCAAAAAATCTCAGTGACACAATGATGATATTAGATGGAAGAGATCACATTGGTGGGTTGGGTACAGAACTGGTTCGGGTCAAAGCAGGCAAAAATATTAATACAGGTCAAACGAATCAGGTTGTGTTGTCCATTATACATTTTATCACTATTGTATTAAATATGATAGATAAGGTTAGATTATTAGTTGTTATACTGATCTCAAATTAAGCAATTTCGGAGGTTGTAAAAGCATTAGTATACACTTTTGGAAAGTTTCAACCCGTTTGACCCTTTTCATTATCAGCCAATTTGCATAAAAAAGAAAGACATAATAGTTAATCTTGTATCATTGAGACCATTGTCATGCTTAACTACCCTATCGGAGAAGATACTGAATAATCAGGATTATTGATGTCAATATATATGAGATACTTGAACTATCCTCCAATAGCCGGTTTTAAGATTAAATATCTCATAGACTCGATCAATTATCTGGAAACAAATTTACGCAAACGTTCTAACTGATAAGATATCAATATATCATATATAAATACACAAAATACCATCATATCAATGACATCTAGAGATATCAGTTTGATAATCACCATGGCCACCAAACACCTTATTAAATACTCCGTAGAAGAGTAGTTCTTTAGTTTTTACTTTTTAGATATGTGTTCAAAAAAGAGAAAATGTTATATACTGCTGTTCAAGATCTCATATCCTGTCATAACGACTGTTCGGATGCGCGTTTAATATACATATTGTAACAATTCTTGTAGGTTATGTTTACAGACTCGCACTTCAAACACATTCACCACCTTTAATTAAGTCTAACTTTAGCTGAGTTTATTTTAGTTTCATATATTTGGAAGTGTAAACTGATTGATGTCTAACGAACTAATTCTTTCAAAAATCTCAATAAAACATAGCACAAATGAGTAAACAGCATGCTAATCACTAAACTGAAAAACATAAAGCAAGGGATTATGCAAAAAATCAAATATATCTATTAATCTTATCAAAAAGTAAGTAAAGTGGAATTGACTTAATTGTTAAATTGTTAAAAGTTGACTGCTTCAATTGGTTAAAGTCACTGTATTACATATAAACTCCTTAGAACAATTCCAATTAATCAACCATATAGAGTGATATTTGAACATGTCATGCCACACAAAGAACCTTCACAAATTCATACTACATGTTTGACAGAAAAAGTTGATATATTTGCCACAATATAAATGGCAACCATGAACACAGTTAACATACGGCAGCATGGTTTTTCAACAAAATTTTAATTTTATCAAGTAGTACGGAAAGGGTAGTAACATACATCTAATTAAAGAAATAAAAACATACGAAAGTAGAAGTATTTCATTTGTTAAGCTACTAGAGTTTGATTAAGGCTAGACCGGCGTTCTTGGCTTGCAGGTCTCTTCATATGCATCCATAAATGTAAAAGATTCTGGAGAATTCACCCTTTTCCTGAAAGAACAAAGATTCAGTGAGTGTGAGTTGCTAATCTAATGATGATACCGACATACCATGGAGTAAAAGTTTGATAAAATAATATAGGTATGGGAAAAACTTTTAACTGTGTGATACATGTTCTGTTATTCATTTATCAGCAAAGGGAGAACACTTCTATTGCATAACAACCTCTTTAGCCTACTAATCCACACGATATTAATCATTAGCACTAAAATATTACTCCCACCAACTCACATATCACAAATTCTCAAACTAGTGTTTCATTTAGGCAATGCAATCATTACAAAACGTTAAGAATACTTTATTAGCACTGAATAACTGATGACTTCAACGACTTTTGTGGCCATTTAACATTTCATTAACTTTATTTATACTTCACTCGATGAACAAGTTATGGCTATTTATAAATAACTGGAAAATAAAACAGAGTTGGAAGAGCAAAATTCACCTTAATTTTCATTGTTATCAGCAATGGCTAAAGGCGGAAAAGGTGAAACCAAACTCTCAGCAACAACGCAAGCTTCACGACATCCATCAAAGTTGTCAATCATCGTGGATGAACTATCTTTTAAATCATAGACAAACAATTGCGGCCCAAATCGCAACAACACTTTCCCATCCTTCGAAATACACAACGGGTCCAAATATAAACCCCTCGAAATAGTCGGACGTGGGATGCAAGCCAACTTAGTCCAAGATTCTTTGTCTCCATAAACCTTCATCACCCACACATCCACCACACGACTTCTAAAATAATTACAAAGAACGCACAACCATTCTCCCAATACCCCCAAAGACAAATTCTTATCACCCTCAGCATACTCCGGCTGCAAAACTTTACCATAAGTTTCCTTCCCCAAATCAAGAGAAACAATATGCCACGGATCCGGCAAGTTAACACCAACCACCCAATTGATGTGTGCCTGATTTATTTTCCTTCAACAAGAATTCACGGATGATTTCTGGTGGAAACGATGCGCCTGATTTTTGTTTATGTTTGCGTGCCATTTTTGTTAGGGTTTTTCTTGGATTTGATTTAAATAAAGACCGTTGTTGGATATGTGTTTTACATTTACAATTACACCCTTCATATTTTGCTCATTTTTCAACTATGCTTATTATTGTGTACACTTAGACCGGATGTAATGGTCATCGAACCACTATGTGGTCGTGATATTCCGTCCGTGGTCATTTTTAATGATTCCTCACTATCACGCGCAACACACTACAACAATCGGATGGACGGGGGTGGAGACTTTCGCCGGGGACAAAAAGTCCCCGGCGAACATCGCTAAACGACAAAATTAAATCTGATGTGGCACATGAATTCGCTGACTTGTTGTGGAAATTTCAACGCACACTTTCCGCGGGGACAAGTCCCCAAAAGTTAAGCTGGATTTTGACGGATAGTCAAAATTCAGCGCAATCTTTCTCGGGAACGAGTCCCGTGAAAGTGTATTTTACGTTCACCAAAGTTTGACCAAAAGTCCAAAGCATGCTAATTGTAATGCGGGAAAATTCCGCCAAACCTTTCCTGGGACATGTCTTCGGCAAAAATGATATTTTAAACAAATAAACTTTATTGCAACTGTTAATACATAACTAAAACCCCGATGCTTGGAATAACATAAATAACCCAATCGTCAATATATCTCTTTACTCGAGTTCTTGATACGTTTGGGTCAGAAATTTACATGATAATATTCTTTTTACCAAACACTATTATATTGTAACATATCTAAACATATAATAAAAAGTTGATCAAATATTTAAACAAGTTACTACCTTGAGCATAGAGTTGTCATTGATGTCTAGTTCTTTTTCCAACAGGAAAGTTAAAAAAATCCATTATGATCAAACAATGTTGTTTAAGAGTTTGAATTTTTGAAGTTTTTGTGATGATCATATGAAATGAACTATTTTTTAATGAAGATTATGAAGCATCAGTGTAAAGTGTGTGTTTTCTTGGTGTAATAAGTATGTGAGAGAGATATGAGTTATGGCGGGTTTTTAATTGATGTGATTTTTTTGTAATCATTCCAAGAAATTTTTCGTTACTTTTTTTAGTTTGGTTAGTAATGTGTAGTGGTGCAAGTTGAGCTTGTTAATATTAAATATGATGTATAGCGCACGCAAATTGCCTACCGTCAAATACTTGCAACGATTAAGGGGTCTAATGGTAATAAAGCTCCAAAGAACAAGCAAAGTTATATTGCAACAACAAAATTTACCGTCTTTTGACTTGTTTATTAATGTAAACTCTTTTTTTTACGGAATTACCAAAGTTTTATTCCCCGCCCTACAATTTTTAACTTTTAAAAAACTTGAGTTTGAGTAAAACTCTTCTGTTCACGAACATGGTAATCATGACAAGTACTCACAAATATAGAGAACGAGTTGGCCATAGCACCTATAGTTGGTCGTTTAACATGATACTTATACCATAGCACCTATAGTTGGTCGTTTAACATGATACGTATACCATAGCACCTATAGTCGGTCGTTTAACATGATACATATACCATAGCACCTATAGTCGGTCGTTTAACATGATACATATACCATAGCATCTATACTCGGTCGTTTAACATGATACATATACCATAGCACCTATACTCGGTCGCTTAACATGATACGTATACCATAGCACCTATAGTTGGTCGCTTAACATGATACGTATACCATAGCACCTATAGTTGGTCGTTTAACATGATACGTATACCATAGCACCTATAGTCGGTTTAACATTATCATATACCATAGCACCTATAGTTGGTCGTTTAACATGATCGCATTATACCATAGCAGACTAACATGATAATGTATACCATAGCACCTATAGTCGTCGTCGTTTAACATGATCACGCATTATACCATAGCACCAATACTCGGTCGTTTAACATGATACGTATACCATAGCACCTATAGTTGGTCGTTTAGGTCGTTTAACATGATACGTATACCATAGCACCTATAGTCGGTCGTTTAACATGATACGTATACAATAGCACCTATAGTCGGCCGTTTAACATGATACGTATACCATATCACCTATACTCGGTCGTTTAACATGATCCGTATACCATAGCACCTATACTCGGTCGTTTAACATGATCATTATACCATAACACCTATAGTTGGTCGTTTAACATGATACGTATACCATAGCACCTATACTCATTCGTTTAACATGATACATATACCATAGCACCTATAGTTGGTCGCTTTAACATGATTATACCATAGCACCTATACTTGGTCGTTTAACATGATACGTATACCAAAGCACCTATACTCGGTCGTTTAACATGATACGTATACCATAGCACCTATAGTTGGTCGTTTAACATGATACCTATACCATAACCTATACTCGGTCGTTGAAACAGATAGTTAAACAAAAAAAATGGTTAAAAGTTACAGTGTACCAAACGTTTTGTGGTTTAATGAGTACAACATTTGATCGTATAACAGAGGGCATTCATGGCGTCCAAGGTAACAACAATGGTAGTTCACCAAGAAGCTAAAAAGAATGAACAATGGTAGTTCACAATTGATGTGTTATTAATTTTAGTTATTGACAATGATAATAAAGATTTTTTTCAATAAATATATTGATTAAAACACCCTTTTCCGGGACATGTCCCGGAAAAAATTTACGATTTTTTATTTTCCCTCCCACCTTTTACTTTATCCGCCATAACCTTCGGGGCGTGTCCGTAAAAGTCTTGCTAGAAGACAAACAACGATTTTCCCGGGGACATGTCCCTGGCGAAAACTAGTCGTGAAAATCACCTCAATTATTAACCGATCTGCTTTTCACAACCGAGATAAAAATATACCCACCAAACACGCATTTGCTCACACGCACTTCATCTTCATCACCAAACACGCGTTACATAGTGCTCCACTTGATTTCTATCTTGCACATTCAAGTTAAGTTCTTTATCTTCTTGATCTTCTTGATTTCTATCTTGTATTCGTAGTTTTTGGTTGTGATTTTGATTCATAAGACTAAGGTTAGACATAATGTCTTCTTTCTTTGGCCTCCTCTTGTTTTAATCTTTAGCTTTGACAGTACATTTGGGATAATACTTGTATGTGGTCGTGACTATTTTTTTTTCCGGTGGTATTGTACCAGGATGATTCACAAAGTGGCCTGTAAAATGATGTTTCGTGTGTGATTATGTCTCTCTATCAGGTTTGACTTACCTATTATATGTTATTCGCCACTCACGGTGACATTTTATATAACACATTCTTTTATAATTGCTTATATAACAATGGTTATCTTTGGAAAACATGTTTCCGAGAAGTTGGAACTATGAGTAAGACAGTTGTACATTACATAATTATTTATCGATCTAGTGTGTTTACATCCGAGCTGTAGTAGCCATCAACTCTCATTTTAATTCCTTATTCAGTAAACATCCTTCATACCCCTGTTTCAGTTTCCTGTTTTGATGCAAGTGCCATATGCTGTCGACACAACCTGTTTCTCTATTTGTGGGAATTCATATGTATTATAGTCACTAACCTCCTGACCCGAATGTCTCTCTATTTGTTTTTTTTTTCATACCATATGAGAATATCAGTATGACAAGGTTAATATAATTAAAAATAAATAAATGTATAATAATTATACTTGTGTTATTTGATGTTAATAATCCAAGTTATGGTTGTTTATTGTTAGAAGATGTATAGCATTAACAATATTACTTTGTAATAACTTTTCGAGAAATTAGAAATAGATAACCCTCGTTGAACATTAACCCTCGTTGTATAACTATATATATATATATATCCTAAAATGATTAAAAAAGGTGAAGCATCAATGAAACATAAAACGTTCAAGAATATAGTTTTAATATGTGTTTTGCTTTTATACTTGTAGGAATATAGTGTCTCCGTGAGTGGAGTGCAAACCGCCTGGCCGAGACCAAAAGGTAAGATATGTCGTTACGTATTTTAAATAGTTTAGGATTTTAGGTAATGAGTACTATCCAAGCATCGGGTATCAAAAAGACCCTTTAAACCATTAGGGTTGAATTGGTCATTTTAACAATTAGGGTAGGAGAGTAGGATGGTGGATTTTGGAACCTAAACCAAGATCTTGGCAAGGTGTTGGGGTCCACCCCCTTTCATGTGCAATAGCACTTTAACTATGTTAATGAGATCATGTTGTTTCATCTCCTTGTGATACAAAAGATTTGATCATATTTTCTTAAGACTTTTTGATGTGTCTAGGGTTGAGGGTTGGTGAAAACATGAGAATGGTGTTAGTGTGTCTAGTTAAAGTGCTATTACACCATTTCCCGACAACTTTTCATTCTGTTTCTTACAATGATCTTCCAAAAAACTCACCAAATTCTCTCTTATATTATCAAACAACAAAAATGAAGTTAGCGGCTGACATGTGGCTACTCGATGGTTTACGGCGAGGAGGTACACGGTTTATTGGTCCACAAGATACGAGGAAAGTGTACATTCCCATTTCTTGTTACGGTTTGTTATGGTTACTTGATGATGAGGATTGAATCTTGAAGGGTAGAAAGGTGGTGCAAAAGGGTTTAGCTTGATTTGAGAGTGTTTTTATTGTGTGTTTTAGTGTGTGTTTTTTGGTGAGAAACTCCATGAGTTTGTGTGAGAGAGAGAGAGGTCAGAGATGATAAGAAGAGGTATGAAATGATGTGTAATGATAGAGATATAATGGTGGCGAGAGATATGAAAGGGTTTGTGAGGGTGCCTCATTAACTCCACTTCACTCGCCATCACTATCATTACAAAACCTTTCATATATCTTCTTATAATCTCCGACCCCCTCTCTACACACACATGGAGTTTCTCACCAAACACACACTAAAACACACACATTATGAACTCTCAAAGCGGGGCTAAACCATTTTGCACCACCTTTCTACCCTTCAAGATTTCTCATCATCGGTAACCATAACAAACGTAACAAGAGGCTGTATCTCTGCTGACCAAGAAACCGTGTATCCCGGAAACCATCCAGACGTGTCACTGCCTAAGTTCATTTTGTTGTTTGATAATAAGAGAGAATTTGGTGAGTTTTAGAAGATCATTGTGAATAATATTGGAAATGTGTAATAATGCTTTAACTAGACACACTAACACCATTCTATGTTTTCACCAACAAACCTCAACCCTAGACATTGTTCAAAATTAGTAAGCAAACATGATCAAATCTTTGTATCACAAGCAAAATAACAACATGATCTCATTAACCTAGTTAAAGTGCTATTACATGAAGGGTGGACCCCTTTGCAAGATCTTGTTTAGTCCCAAAATCCACCATCCTACCAATTGTTAAAATGACCAATTCAACAATGAGGTTTAAAGGGTCTTTTTGAAGATGTATTCTCATTACCTAAAACCCTAAACTATTTAAAATACACAGGTTAAGCTTTGGACAAATCCAAAGAAGCTGAGATATCGGAGTCAACTGACAAAACCGTCTGGCGAACACGAGTTCGAGCCTTATGTGTTAGGATATGTTTGTAGAGAATAGCATGGTTAGGATTCCCGCTAAATGAATTATCACGATATGTTGGACCATTTAGCATATAGGTAGCTTATGTATAGTTTTGGACCATTGGCGATTTTGGAAACAAATTTTATGTTATCGATTGTGTTGTAGCGAATTTGGACCATTTGGTTATATATGATATTATGTTTAGCGATTTTGTGTTGTTATAGCATAAAACAAGTTGTTAAATTGTAGATTTTTTCCGGAAAAAAATCTTGAAATTACCCATTTTGCAGCAATTTTCTGCAAAATGGGTCAAACGCTTTCACCGGGGACATGTCCCCGGAGAAAGTGTCATAGATAATATTAGTTTTCATTTTCCCGAGGACATGTCCCGGAAGGAGTTAAAGATAAACTTTAGTTACCCTTTCCCGGGGGCGGTCCACGGCAAAACAAGTGCCACGTCGGACATGTTTGACCGGTGACAATTTGCTGTGGGACCCACATGTCCCCGGTAAAGGTTGTAAATAGTCCCCGGAAAAGTATCCGAGAAGGTATTGCCGGGGGACTTTCGGCGGGGACATGTCCCCGGGGAAGGGTATTGCAGGGGACATGTCCCCGGCGAAAGCTCTGAAATTTTTCCTGCGAAAGAGACAAATGTTGTAGTGACAGTGGGGTTTTTTGTGATCCGGTGGTGCAGACCACCGAATAGTTTTTGCTTTAAGCCTTTGGATATCGTATTATAGCAAGTGTTTATTACTTTTTTCAGTATTATATGCTAAATACTTGAAAGAGCAAAGCTAAAACAATAAGAAGTTTTTATTTTTTTTTTTTTTTTATTTTTTTTTTTTAAGACCAACTTGTATAATCTTAAGAGTTTGCTTGACAAGATATTATAAAATTAATTTAGCTATGTAAGATATAAACATGACAACACATCAACTAGCATAATATATAATCAGTTATGGTCCTTTAGTCACATGCTAATTTGCTATCAACTCTCTCGACTTTTCTTGCGGATGATGAATACGACGATGAAAAAGGTTTAAAAAAGAATCCACGTACATTACTTAATAAGTAGTTCAATCGAAGTGATCAAATTTATTGGCATAAACATAAAGTGGGTCATGTTAGTATGTTATTACTACAATTGTATTTTCTTTTGACCAGCTTTGAAGTGCTTTACGCTAGACAAAACTTGAGCACCGGTTAAGTTTCTCACACCACACACCTTGAGCTAGTAATCGACTCGATCCAAAGCGAGTTGAGCTCAAGCTACTTCAGTATACTTTCCAGTCAAGATCGAGTATTAAAATACTCAGCTTGTAAAGTCACGAGCCTAATCGAGCTTGTATAATACCTTGGAAATGATTTCTGTTTGAAAATTTTACAGATTTTCGAATCATAACTAAGGTAAATGATACTATTAAATTGATTTAATGATCCCAGATTATATTTTTGAAACAAGACCCATGAAGAAAATATTTAATGAATAGATCCACGATAGCTGAATGATTGATGAGTAAGGCTATGTTTGGCGCGGATTTTTTTGGAGCATTTTGGGGCGATGGGAGGTGAGGAATGAGCTTTTAAATTTTTATTGTTCGTTTGGTAAAGGAGCGGTGAGCTTTGCTATTTTTTAGGAATGCTCATTTTTCCAATGCTTCTTTAAGAAGTTTGTGTGAGCATTGGTGTCTGACTCCACAGCCTACGCTCACAACTGATGTCTACTGCTCACTGCTACTTTTACCAAACACACCCTAAAACTTTTCCATCTTTTGTTACTAAACAAAGCAACTACTTAGATTAAATAATTTTAATGCATTTTTTTCTTATTTGAAAACCTATTTTATCTTTTTCCCTATCTTTCATTGCGATGCAACTTATAATGTGTCATCACCCATTGGTTCACGAAATGAACAAATACAATATAATTGCAATTTACTTTCATAATAGTAACAATTAGCAAATAAATAAACAAAAATGTAAAAATACCAACAACATATACAAATTATCATTCACGTCTTGTTTTTATCGTGTAAGTGTTCTCTACAGGGGCCTCCTAAACATCTTGTTGTAGTCAGGGTTTTCTTTTAGTTGTATCGTTTTGTTTGTCTATATAAAGTTGCCTTTCACAAAAACAGTTCTAATTTATAAACAACCCAAACCTATAACTTGACCATAACATTGTACTCATACGAACTTAAATATTGACTTTTCTGTGTATTAAATTTCGAATTTGGACCTTTATGTGTATTTTGTTTATTTACAATGATCATTTTATCCTTCATTGTTACTAAGGGGTTAAAAGTAAAGTATGAGTCAAATGGTCACAATTACAAAAAAGGACCGAATTCAAAACTTTTGTGTTATATTAGCAAAAAATAAAGTTGGCTAAACAACACTTGAAAATATGACAAGGTAGTTACATTTTCATATATTATCCTTTAAAAAACAGAAAAAGTTGACTAACTAATACAAATTTACGATAAAGGTATACAATTTGGTTGTGATAAAACAACCAAACCTATAACTTCACCATAACATTGTACTCATACCAACTTATGTAAGGAACAATCACCTCAATATATAAACTAGCAACACTTCTTTTGATTGACCTATGCGGGATGAAAACATACATTTTTCTTTTATTTATGAAAAACTAGCAGCCATCTCCAGCTAGCGTAATTAGTTATTACCATTGCCAACACATGACTCTTTTTCGGTCCAAATTTATTATTGTTGCGGTCACTGTTGCAACTATATGCAATTATTATAAATAATCAGTAGTTTATATGAAGGATGATTTATAAATCACTTTTAAAAAGTTAAAAGAGTAAAATTTATATCCTATTAGAACAACATTGCATTGTTACAAGTCATCAATCCATGCGTCATTTCTTATTTATATTAACACCAACTAGAAAGTTGTCAAATTACTAAACAGTCATTAACTAGACCAAAATCATACGTGCAAGACATATAAACATTGCCGATACACAAACAATTTTGTCACACATGCATTTAGTTACTTAATAGACATTGTTATAAGCATTGTTCATCAGAAGTTGCTATCACATTTGTATCGTTGGCTTGAATTTCGGAAAAACGTTTTGGGGAAATGAATGTACCTACCTGTGAATGGTGTCTACATCCATTTCTGGTATTACTTTATTTACTACTTCCATTGTGAATAGGTGAACTTTGAATTTTTTTTATTTTCGCGCTTTTTGGTTTATTTGAAGATTGGATCCGGTTTGTGAAATGGGTTTGGATCCCATTTGGGAATTTATTGTTTTTTTTTATTTTTTCTATGTTTTTTAGAGTGTTGAAAATTTGGTGAGATTATGTAAGAAAAAAATCATTGAGGTCGGCAATTATGATCCTTTTATTTTATTCTTGCATGCTTCTTTTATTTGGGAAGGCTTTTATTTTTGACATACTAAAATGTATTTATTAAACTTTTTTATATTACTAGCTACAAGATCAATCGGTGAAATACTATCAATATACTCATTTCCGTTCATTTCTGTAAGTTGTACAAAATGATTACTGTGTAACTCCTCCGTTTAGTTAATAATTTCTAGATTTTAATTATCTTTATGTGTTTTCGATAGTAGGACTAATAAATAAACTCCGTTAAAAAATAGATTATTTGAGTATGAGACGTGTTTCTTTACTATTTATAGTGAATGATAGCAAGACTGTCTATATGAGATTTGTTTGATGAATTTATTTGAAATCAGGAAAACTCGTAAGCGCTAGTTTTTGGCTTATGAACTTTATTGATATGAGTTTATCTACCTAAATAGAAGGGTACCCGCGCAATGCGGCGGCGGGTACCCGATGACTATAATATGATTGAAATAAATGAAATAAAGGTTAAAGTTGTAAAAATTTGAATTAAAATAAAATAAACCCGCTAAAAATATAAAAACTAAAAACTCATAAAAATATATTAAAATGGATGTTGAATTAAAGATAAAATATTTTGCATAAAATTTTAGAATATATGGTGAAATTAGATTATAATATAAATAAGTAGATAAAAAGATATTTTAATTTGAAAATAAAGATAATTTTTAGTTGAGAAGTGACGCATGTCATTTTATAATTGGAGCTCCTTATCTTAATTTTTGGTGGTTAGGAGTTAGGCTTGGAGTTTGTTAGAAGTTAGGCTTGGAGTTTGTTAAGAAGTGACACATGTCATCTCATGATTGGAGCTCCTTATCTTAATTTTAAGTCTTCTAAAATTAGAAGGCTTAATTTTTAAGCTTTCTAATTTTAGAAGGCCTAAATGCATTATAAAGTAGTATAGATATGTCATAATTTCATGTTGATGAAGTCGTAGGTCAAAAGAAGAAACTCAAGAAAGCTCATGAGCCTTTTCAATTGCAAATAAACAAGTAAGGCTGGAAAATAAAGTATTTCAAATACCTCTTTGTATGTAATAATGGAAATCTTAGCACGACATCTTTATCGGTTGACATTTCATCAATGGTAAAAATCGAAATTTTATCAACATTGTGATCTTTCATATGCTTGAAACGCAAAATATATCTAATATGAGTAGAGAAAAGTTCAATATAGAACTCATATTTGTCATAGAACCAATGAACCAATCATAGTCACTCATTTTTTTAATTAAAATATAAAGAATAAACTTTCACCATTTTTTTAAAAATTAAATATCTCACAAACCGTTAATCTTTACGCCAAAAAAATCATACCATCTCGACGAGAATTAAATTATCTTTCTATAGATATGCATTGTTATATATTTTCGACGAATTTGTTTTTTAAAATTTCGTCCAGAAAAATCACATGTGATTTGTAAAAATCACATGTGATTTCTTAAAATCATATGTGATTTGATTTTTACGAATCACATGTGATTTTTCTGGACGAACTTTTAAAAAAAAAGTTCGTTGAAAATATATAACAATGCATATCTATAGAAAGATAATTTAATTCTCGTCACGATGGTGTATTTTTTGTAGCTTGAAGATTTACCGTTTGCAAGATATGTTGTTTTAAAAAAAAGGTGAAAAATGATTTTTTATTAATTTAGATAAAAAAAAATGGATGAATGTGATTGGTTAATTGGTTCTATGACAAATTTGAGTTCTATATGGATCTCAATATGATTGTATCCTGATGAGTGAACATTGTTATCTTCTTTTGTTTACTAACTAGTTATAATACCCGTGCACGCACGGGGTTTTTCTAAAATTTTAATTATGTACATTAAATTTTTTAATTTTGTTCACAAGATATAGCAAGAACTAAAAAGATGTATTCTATCAAACTTTTATCTTTTATTAAAGCATTTATATATGTTCTATGTTGCACACATCATGCTACAATTACATTTCTTTATATAAAGTTTAAAAAAAAATGGTTGGAAATCCAAATTCATATACTACAGTTTAAACATTGTTAATATTTTTCTTCATAAAGATTGACAAGATCAGTGAGAATAACTAAAAGGTTGTTGTTCAGGAAAGTATATGATGCACAATATATAAAAGTAGATGAACACAGAAACGCTAGAAGCACGTATCAGTTTCTTATGGTCATGCATCAAGAAAATCCAAGCAAGAATTAGGATGAACAACTAAAATCAAGACATAAACCGGCTAGTTGCACAACACAAAACTTGCATTCACAATTTCAAGTGACGGTGAAGTATCATTTTATAGCAAAAATAATATTAGGCGAAGCAAGTTCAAAAATTATAATGCCTCTCCATCCTTCAAATCACATTCTAATATCATCGTTTACAATTAAATTTTATATTTAGCATGGTTCTCGGCAAGTAGAATTGTTTCTATGTTGTGACTTAATCACCCACGAGAAATTTTCACAAAAAACTAAGAGTTGCTCGTTGATTTCCTTATCAGCGAGTATTCTTATACTTAGTATAATTTATGTTTAAATCTAGTCAGAGACTATTGGGCACAAATTAGCCCAATAGTTTTCATCTGTTTTTGACATACTAATCCACAAGGTTTGAACCCACTACCAGAGAGACTCAAAAGTCAAAATGGGTAAAGACATTTTTTTTTTTTTTTTATAGGTTCTTCTTACATGTGAAATTGGGTTAATTTATGCATAACCGAATGTTTACAGGTCTTTGGGGTAAAACTATAAAATATCGGCTAAAAAAGAAATGAAAAATCCGTATAAACATGTCATAAGTGAATGTTTATAAGAAGGGGTAGTTATCCGAAGCTTAGCCTATCGCGTGTCTATCATAACTTAAACATATTTTCTCGTCAAATGATTTACATGACGAACTATTTTTTAATAATAAAATAACTAATTTATGTTTAGTTTATATGTTTATAATTACTTGCCAGGCGCATGTTGTTATCAGGTCTTAATAGTCGAACTAAATTCCTATAGCATCATACGTAATCTGTTCTAAAAGTAATTGGTCATCTAAATTCAGTACACCGTGTTTCAACTTAATAATAATAATCTATTAATTTGATGGTTGCTTTATGTGGAGAATTTATGAAATTTGTTGCACAGTGAGTTAGCATATGAGAGTTCCTAACACAATTTCAAAGCCCAACCATAGAACCAACTAAAGACATAATGAAGTTTGATGTTTAACTTATCACCATGTTAATGATAAGTTTTTAATGTACAATCAGTCTTCTAATCCTTGCTTCAGGTGTACACAGACACAGTCGTTAATGGTGACAAGTTGCAGATTTCATGGCCATAATATTGTAGTATAAAACAAACATTTCTGAGGATAGCATACCAATGACTGACGTATATATGATTACTATAAAAGCTAAGATCAAGAATTACCTCCAAACGAAGAAGAAAAATAAATTATCCATGTCAGATCTTTTCCTAAGCAACAAAAACCAAAATTCTGAATACGTCAACACTCTTGAACTCACTTAAATTGCAGCCATTACATTAATGATGTAACCAAGGAAGATAATTTGTGCTTGCAACATTTCTATATCAATTGGAGTGTTTGGGTAGAACTTGACTTCACCTTCTTCGCCGAACTACAATTTTTTTAAGACTTTGTACAGTTGAATTTAGTCCCATTAAAACAAATGAAAAACTTAATACATTTGAAACTCTATTGGACGTTTCTTGAGATGACGATACTCGTTTAGTTGAGCAACAAATGCACAATCCCTGAAATCACGTATTCAATCACACACATTATCAGGTAGTTAATAATTAATAACTACAGCAAAAAAAAATAACAATTCTGAATGAAAAAATATGAGAAGATACTGAAGCTTTCTACTTTTTTTTTTGTATATCCTTTGATTAGACTGTAACTTATATGTTATTAAGACATATAGATATGTAATTGTTGCTTTCAAGTTGCTTTATAGGTTTTTTATAGTATTAGTTACCAACTTGACTTAAATCCATGATGGTTTGTGCTAATAGATGTCTTGTGTGCAACATTTGGTTAATGTCATTATACTGTTAGTGATTAGTATCTAGGTTTTGATCATCAAAAGCGTTGTCACAACACTCTCAATAAACTTTATCAGAAGAATTTACTTGGTATTTTTTTATTTAGGTTTTTTGTAACATTTAGAGGATCAATGTTCTGTTTGTGTAATTTATTGGGATGGGAGGGTTTTTTTTTCTTCTTATTTCCATTCAGGGTTTGGGGAAGAAGAGGAAGGGTTTTCAGTGTTGCTACAAATTTAAAACAACTAAGTGAAGCATAGTGGTTCTTTACTTGATGAAATAAAATACATGCAACAATCATGTCGTGTGCATCGGAGTCTTCAAGAACAACCTACGTTCTTTTCAAATATTGTGTCATAATTTCTGACACTATGTCATAATTTTCGATACTAAAGATAGAATGAAACCCAAAGGTTATTGTTTTCAAAGACACATTGCCTACCATGCAATATTAGTCACAATATTAGATCTACATGCACAATTATAAAATCAGCCTTTGTGTCTCCACATGACAATAATAATATATCTATAAGTGCCTTCATCAGCTGCGGCTAAGTTTAAAAAAATATGAGTGCCTTCATCATCCTATAAACTCAAGTAGACAAACAAAAAAGTCGGTACATGGCTTTGTATGAACTTTATTAAAATCAATACTCGTAATAATGTTCACAAAAACGACATTATTATAATAACAATCTAAAGTTTTGTGGAATAATAACAATCTAAAGTTTTGAATAAAAATCACCCATTCTTCCCTCTAACACAACCCGAATCGTCTCATTCATAAGTATACTACTTGAATATGACCCCTCAAGAAAAAATTAAGGCAGTTGAATGATGTAGTAGAGATGCATACCGTTTTGAATTTATCCATAGTTCCAGAGAGGATGCCTCTTGAAGAATCCTTATCATTCCCTTTAAGAAGAAAACAGAGATTGCTATAAAGTTGAACAACATAAACTCAGATAAAAGATTTAAAAGTTGCAGGCCTGGAAAGCGCATACCATTCTATCCAACATACGGTTATGACCTTCCACTTCTTCATGTATATCGCCTGTCAACTGTTGAAATGATCGAGATTGGATTTATTACGAATTATTTATTGATGAACTCAGTATGAAGGCACAGTTGTTTGTCAATTGGCATGTGTAAATCATGCTTATGATATTTACTTGTTATGATGTGATAAATGTTACAAATTCCAACTGAAAAACAAAAGTTGCAGGTCTAAGAGCTTTTTAGTATTGCATTTTGAAAGTGAGTGTCTATTAACTGTATTTTAAGGTCACACATAATTAATCTCAGCTAGTTTACGCATAGTGAAACTGATTTTGATAATGTCGTAAATTTTAGGGGTTAACCAATCAATTTATGATAACTGTCTTAAGACAAGCTGCAAGAGAACTGGCATCAAGGCAAAAACAATATTACTACAAATCTACAATAACCCTCATTCTAAACGTAAAGACTTTTAAACGAATTTTCGTTTCGTCTTCTTTTACCAACATATACATTTTTTTTTGTCATTTTCCTAAAAATTTTAAATATTCAAAGTTCCCAAACACTCAAAAAAGTGGCTATTACAACTTCAAACAGCAATAGCACACGCGAAAAATGCCTCGACCAGACCACTTAGGTAAAACTGACTAACTGATTCCGATTATTCATCTTTACAATGACGCAATGCCAAACACTCTTACATGAATATACATAACCAAAATTCTGTTGTAATCGGAGAAATCACTTATTTTGATCAACTACCCATTTTGACCCCGAACCCATTACCTTCATTTTGCTATCTCTACTCCTGGAATAACAGGAAAATTAGAAGCGGAATCTGTTTATCTAAAAAAAAAATAATCAGTTCCAACATGCAAATGCAAATACAAATACTCCTTAATCTAAGGCAGACTGCCAATTCAATTGAAGTGGATCGAAACACAATCACACTGATTGTCTGCGTTGTGAAATAAAGAAAGACCCAGCGCACTGATCTTTCTACGTTATCCCAACCACTATTAATTTTTTTTAAGTAAAAACTCAAAAGACATTCTTATAACATACACCATTTGAACTTTGACTTGACGATAAAATACGTGATAAAATATGCTATCAACCCCATTTAATATAATAAAAGACTACAAACATTGTAAAATGATACAGAAATTAAGCAGCAACAATTAAGGTACCTCCAAATTTTGAAACAAATCCATTGGCTTTTCATGGCGCAGTCTTCTTGCATTATCATGACCACCTGCAATATCTTGTGAAGCTAACTTGTCACTAACTCCTTGTTGCAACTTTCGCAATAGAGCCCATTGTGTTCAAAAGAAACCAGTCCACTAACATTCAACGCATTATATCTGAACATTACGAAGAAAATTACTTGTCTAGAACTGGTCACAAAATCCTCTTAGATGAAAATAAATAAAAAAAAATGAACCTTTTCCCACACTTTGGCCATACATATTTTTGTTGTTTATTTCATCTTTCAGCTTCTTCTTCATGTGGTGAAGTATATACCTCACCACATCATGTATCGAGAACAAATAAATGGTTTTGACATCATGACCCAATACATTAAAATTAATCAATATATGATAATTTTGTAATCTTTCAAGAACTGCATAATAAATTCATATTTTGTCAAAACCAAAAAAGCATAAGCGAATTAACTCTTATAAAAAATAAAAAGAGTTACTAAAAGCCGGAAACATGTTCATAGTCAATACAACATTAAGAGTGAGTCTGCAGTTTCATTTTCTCTTGACCTCTCCCAAGAAGATTATCAGTAGTAGCCAACTGCAGCACAATAGGCCTTTGAACCATTGGCGGTCTGTAAGAAACATAGATACAAATATGAAAAATTATGTAAACATTCCCACATTGAAGTAATTGTTAGAAAGAACCGAACTTACAAATTAAGAACAAACAAAATAAACATGAAAACTATTGAAAAGACAACACAAGAGTACATACAAAACCGTCTAGTAACATTCTTAATGACGAGACTCTTGGTAGATTTCCTAGATGTATTTATTTTGTTTTCTATACTTGCTCAAAGTTTCAAGAAAATATTCATACACATGGTCTTGACCTTGATATCTCATCTGCAAGCAAAAACTGTGTCAGATATAAATTTTCCAACGGAAAGTTACCATTTCAAACCACTTTTTTCTTCAATTATGTTTTTATTACCTTTATTTTGTTTACAAAAAGAACGACATCTTTGTTACTTCAAAGGCTTCTTAACATAATGTTTTTCATCCGCTCGAGAGAAGGTGAGCTAAAAAATCTTCCAACAAACCTCTAGCATTTACCTCTTATCTAAACAAAACTGAATAATACGTCTTAATTATATTTCATAATAACAACCATCACTTTGTTCGGCCTAAGTCATCCGACACCAAAAACTTAATGAACACATGGACAATGACTAATCCATACGCTTGCAACTACGAACTTTCAATTTTACTGAAAGCTAATTCGGCTATTGACAGGGATGTTACATTTAACAACTCACAACATAGTGATCAACAGATATCCACATCCTAGAAAAAGTAGAGAGTACAAACACCAAATCTACTCATCAATTAACTCACTATTCAATTAAATTCAATTTAAATAAACTATAATTACCAAAACATATATAGATTTATAGAACATCAGACGAAAATTAAACAACACTAATTATCAGCATAACTCATTATATAGAATGTTTCTATGATAGTATATATTGCAAACTTATAACCTCTTGATATCAGTAATATAAAGCAATAATCATCTCACCCTCTTGATTGCTCCAGAGTGCTGCATAGCTATTAATTATCAGCATAGTTAAAAAATAACCACCAGATGCAAAAAAATAATGTATTGTACCTCCTTTGTGAAGCCACGAATAACCCATGATCGGTCGAGTTTTCAAAAACGTGATACTTGATTAATCCGATTTTGTTTTGGTAAAATTAGGGATTTGTTGGCTGACTTTTTTTTTTGTCGAGGTGATGAAGAAATCCAGGAACGAAGGGATTTTAAGAAAATTTGGTTGCTTTTGGCTGTGGTTTTGTTTTTCAAATTTTTTGTTTAAACCCCTGAAGATATTGTAGATTTACCCCACGTTTTTAAAGTTTTCCTTTTCCATACTTTTGACACATATAATTTTTCACTCACTTTTAACCTACAACGAATTTACAATTTTTTTTAGTTAAATTAAGAAATATTTAAGGCTCTTTATATTAAAAATATTTAAAATAAAAATATAAATAATTAAATTATTACTTAATAAGGTATGGTTTGATTTTTTTGAAATGAAAAATTCCCAATAGAGGTTTTGTTTTATTATATAAAAGATTATAAAAAGCTGATGATCAGTCATTATTGCTTTAATCGTGATGAATTCTGATCTCGGGAAAAGGTGTTTTTGTTCTAAAAAATAAAAATGAGGGCATATATTAAATGCCACAAATGAGAACAAATCCACATACATAACTCAATCATGCATGTTTAGTTTTTGCAAAGAATTTTCAAAATACTTATAACGATGTGAAATATTTATTTGATGAATCAATGTTGCGCTTCATTCACCTAGAAAGCATATTGGTTTAGCTTCAATTGTGCAATTTATTACTTCTAAGTAAATTTGAAAACCATATCTTTATGTATAACGATCAGCAACAATATATGATTTTTGTAAATAATAACGTGATGTCAATAACGAAATGTGTGTTTGTATTATTAACCCTGAGTAACTTGTGAAACCGACCTCAAATATTAATTAGTTTTGTTTTAGGCAAATATTAATTATCGTTTTCAGGCTTCAAGTATGGTATTGTAGTATTCATTACATTTTTCAGATTAAGTAGGAGTAAATACTCAAAATAGCAAGTTGAAACAACAAAGAGAATACATGCGGTTTACCTGTCGCAATGCACGCATAAAAAAACTCGATAAATTAAATTGTATGTTATCTTTATATTTCATGAAACAAGTATGCCTAAAGAAACAAATATAGAAGAAATGTTTATGTCTGATGTGATACGAAGAAAAAAAAAGACAAACTAAGAGGAAACACAAAACAATTGTTTGTCGCATCCCCTCCATAATTGTCTAATTTATTCATTACGATTTAGAGTTATAAAGACCTTATCACTTTTACTTTCTATCGATATGTGACAAAGAGAATTGAAATACATAATATTAAATCAATTTTTTTGCAATAACTTGAAACATAAATTCACAAGTAGATGGATAATGTGTTTGAAAGCGTAGAACACCTTTAAATTCTTTCACTCACTTGTTATCAACTTCATTAAACTATTTTATAGATAGTTTTTACAATAATCACTTATAAACATTGTTATGTTTTCTTGGCTTTAACAGTGGCATATGCACACGTTGAAAAATAATTTATTTTGAATAAATTAAAGAAACCGATTTTGTATATGATAGGAAGCTAGAGGCAACAAAAGAGAAGAAGTGTGCATAACTGCATATGCATCACTAAATCATGCATCTTAAACTTCAAATCTCCTCACATATATAATAGAGGAACATGTCAAGTCACAAATGCCACTTGGCAGACATAAATGCCATGCTGGCAAGATTTAATTAGGTGTCAATGCCAGCTATTTATTTCCACACGCTCCACACACACAAACACAACCAAGAACACATGCATCCACAAAGATAAACTCCCAATCCTGATCTTCAGCAACACAATCAATTCAATTTCTATTGCCCAAAATTAAACTACACACACGTTTCAAACAAGAAATCAATCTTAACCCTAAACCAGTTTTGATTCATTCGTTGAAAATCACCAAATCATCCTATTTTTGGTCATGATTCAAAATTATTTGTTACAACCATATCAATTTATTGTAATGGTGTTTAATTGTTCCAGTGATATGGTGATAATGAAAAGATTGATATCAATCCTTTTCTTGAATATCATTCTTAACCCTAAACCACCCGCCTATAAATTGGACGATTGTGTTGGTGTTGTTCATATCACAATCATTCGGTCGGAAAAACCACTATCTCACAATGACATTTGGATACCAAAGTAAGTTTTTTTACTTCCTCATAATCTTTTTGATACCCATCTTATGCGTATAAATGATAACTGTTATGAATGTGTTTGTAATTAGATGCAGAATATTTTTGATGAATGCATTTGATTGTAAAGTGTAGCCATTACTATCACTAATATGTGTTGAAAGTTTATTTTAACTTGAGGAAAAATTAGTATAACTTGCCAATGTCATGAATCACTTATATTTTAGATGCAGCTAGATGTTACTAATTTGGATGCTTTTTACCAACTGTATCGTTTTGGCAATTCTCTGATTTGGATGCTTTTTACCAACTGTGTCGTTTATTTGATACATGTATTTATATTCAGCCTTCTTTTTCAAAGTCATTGTTTTTTAAAGCTCATCACTTTTTCAACATTTGCAGAAGATTCCATTACTGAAGCTGAAAGCAATGTTAGTAACAACGTTAAGAGTTCTGCAGTGAATGATAAGGGGAAAAATACTGCATCTCAGAGTGATTTGGAATTCACTTCCTTGGATCAAATAGATCCAATGCTTGATAACATAAAAATCAAAGGAAGGTGTATTTCAATGTGGTATAGCCATCCTGCTGGGAAACCTAAGCAACCATACAGTTTTGATATCGTGTTACAGGATATGCAGGTACTTTTATTAATATCATCTTTATAATCACATACAATTTGTATTTTTAATTTCATACCAACACAATTATCTTAACACATTCTAACCAATTTTTGCAGGGAAATCGCATCCAATGTACTGCACGGAACAATGACATGTATCAGTTTGAACCCCTTTTCCAACAGGGTCATTGTTATATCATTAATGATTTCAGTATTGGTGAGAACAATGGTATACTACCATTGTTGAATCACAAGTACAAAATAACATTTTTTCAGTCAACCAAAGTTACACGGATTGACCACTTTGATGATGATGTCTTCGGATTCAAATTAGAACCTTTTAGTCAGATTCTGAGTAAGAAATACAATGAAAAGGAGTCTGTTAGTAAGCTTACTTACTTAACACACACTATTTTTATTCTCACAAAAATTCAAATACCACGCCGTCAGTTTAGCTTACATTATATTCTAGAAATGCAGATGTCATTGGAGCTATTGTGGCAATTGGTGATATTATGCAAGTTCCAAATACTCTTGTGAAAAAAGTCAGACGCACTATTGTCATTGAAGACAAAGAGTATGAATTATTTTAAACATTCATTCTACATTAAAACTTATACGCTTGATGTACAGTTTAGAATATTACATTCCTAAAACTTATAATTGTTTGTTGTTCTATTTTCAGGGGAACAAGAGTTAAATGTACTTTCTGGGACAGCTGGGCTGAAATGTTTAATCAGTATGCTAACAATGAGGATATCGGTCTGGTCATTTCTGTTTTGCAACTTGCAAAAGTGAAATATTTCCGAGGTAACACTAACTATTTCTTTGAAACAAATAAATACTACCAAATAACTGTACCATGAAAACTATTTGTAATTTGTTAACCCGCTCAGTATTTGTACTTTCTCTTCAGATGAGCCTGCAGTCCACAACTCACTTTTCGGAAGTAGGATTTTCATTAACAAGGAAATCCCGGCCATCACATCATTCAAGGAAATGTAAGCTATTCTATCTTTTTGTTTAATTACTGAATATGTTTACCAAACGCTTCATTTAGTTAACAGTTAATTTTGTAATTAATTTAGGTACACATCCAAATAAGGTTACGCTGACGGTGACCATAAGATTGAGGTATTCACCCCTCCTGTTGACAAGATCACACCTGAGATGTTTTTTAAACACACGGTCAGATCAACTATCGGTGGTATCCCAGCTCTCCAACCAGTAAGCAATCACTATTCGATTATACAACCAAACTCTTTCGACATCATTTACATAGCTTTTTGTTATTTTACAGCCACAAACATAACATTTATCTTTATCATTGACAGGGCACTGAAATTGTACTTTATGCAAAAGTTCATCGAATCCACAAAGAACACGGCTGGTGTTATGATGCATGCAAAAGGTGCAACAAGATGGCAAAACAATCTACATCTTCAGGTTCCAAAAAGGCATACAGTTGCGCTTATCATGGTACAATTTACCAGGTGGTTCCAAGGTAACAATTTTACTCTCCCTTTATTATATATTGTTAAAACCTTTAAATTTTAATTACAGATTTACTTTTAAATTGAAATAATACAATGTTTATTACAAAATTAGGTTCAAGTTGATATTGAGGGTTATTGATGAGACCGGATCAGCACCATTTGTTGTTTTTGACAAAAATATTAGTAAGACGTGTAATGGTGTTTCCGCGTATGAATTAATGACCAAACATGGGCAGAACACAGCGGAGTATTTCCCTGATGAATTGAATGTTATTGTTGGCAAGAAATACCTTTTTAAGTTCACCTACACGCAGCATAATGTAAACTCCAACAGCCGAGTTTACACTGCCAAGACCACGTCCGATGATGCTGATTTAATTGCTCACTTTAAGGAAGGATTTGCTTATGGACATGTATCAATTTTAATTCCAAAACCTCTTGCTCAATTTGTTTATCCATAATATATTTTTTTAAGGCGTTAATTTCATATGATTGCAGGAGGTGGATGATCAGTATAAAACTCCTGATAACAGTTCTTCTGCACAATCTGTTGGCTTGGATGCAGCGGCTTTTAACATCAATAAGTTCCTACTCGAAACACCAGATAATCAATCTCAATATTCAACAACCCTTAGTGCTGCAACCTCTGCAAACATCCAGAAATTTCTGCTTGAAACGCCAGATAATGAAACTCAATCCACAACAAGCCGTACTGGTGCGATGCAGTTGGAAAAGAATAGTGCATCTGGAAAAGCTGTTAGTGGTGAAAAGAACGATGAATCGCCAGGAAGCAAAGGAGTGAACAAGAAACGAGATATCATTAACCTGGATGACTTGCCAGATGAAGATGAGGCCTCAGCAAGTGCCAAGAAACCCCTTCTTGCAACCGTCAAAATTGAGAAAGACGAGTGATTGCCGTTCCATTGATCGTCTCCATGTTTATTTCATTCCATTCGTACCAAATGTGTTTTGATGTTAAGACTTTACACATTTTTATTTCCTTTGGTGCATTTTTACGGATTTGCTTAAGGTTTTAATTTCAATTTTATGTACAATAAGTTGGCTAATGCAGTATGTGCTATGCCATGGTTATCCTGTTATCAGGCATGTAGATTTGATCAATATATTTGTTTTCAATACATTTTTTTCAAATGTTATGCCTTATTATCTGTTTGATATTACCCTTTTTTTATGCTTTACCTGTATATCTACACACTATCCTTGTGGCTCAACAGTGCATACTACCTGAAATGCAGATGTTGCATTGACAGTTATTACACACTTGAAAACACTGTTCTTTTAACATCATCATTTTGACTACTATTCCAGGATTATATTCATGTATGTCACCCATCCAGATGTGAAGATCACACCTGAGATGTTTTCTAACCAGACGGTCTGATAAGCGGTTTGTGGTTTCCGACTTCTCCAACCAGTAAGCATTTCCTATTCAAGTATTAGAATCTTCATTTATATTCATGTATTACATACAATGTTAGTATACATGTTAGCATATTATGATTTTATAAGCCTCATTTTTTGGAGTAGTCCTTGGTTACATTTACTGCACACATGTTAAAACAATCAATCTGCAAATCACTCCTTTCACTATAGCAATAGCCACTTCATTTAGATATTTGCCATGTCCACTTCCATCAATCATACAACCTTATTTTTAAAGTATTTGATATTTTGACTAAAATATCATAATTGTAATATACAATTACAAATAAAATTGAAATATATATTTCCATTTTTATGTAAACAATACTATATATATGCATCTTTTAAAAATCGAAATTCTTCCAATATAACTGAAAATTAAATGTTTGAATCTTCATTTAAAAATAACAATTCAAACATATCATTTCCAACTATAACAATCACTCTAAGCATTATATAAACTCTCAACATCAACACACAAAACACCAAACAAAACTCTTTTCTAAAACAACCTTATAGAATATCATATGGATCATCACAACTCACCAAAGGTAAAACTGCTTTTTACCAATTTGTTACAATGTTCAATATTACTCATACAAAAATGTATTTTACTAATACTTTATACTTATTCACGATCATTTATACATTTCCTTACAATACAGAAAGAAGCTATTTCAAACTCACCAAATGGATTGTGGATTGAAGATCCACCTGTTATCATTCTCTCAGATTATGAAATGGTAATATATAAGTTACTAATACCTAATGAATATTAGAACTGCATATTCACTGTAACTTATATTCGATTAATTACAGGAAATCGCCGAGAAGATGCCATGTCACATATTATTCAATGATTCTTCACATGAGTCTATCAATGGTCGTCACGTTGTCGATGCTCGAGCTGACAAAGATAGTTTTATTTGCAACAATAAAGGATGTCTATACCATCCTAAGCAGGAAGACAATTATGTATTCAACAACATTGTTGATCTTCAAGACTCTGTCGATGAGGACAAAGATGAATGGATTTGCATTAACAAAAACTGCAAACACCACAATCATCTAATGGAGTATTGTGATGACAACGAATCCGGTGCATCAAATGTTTGTGAAGAATCCGGTGCATCAAATGTTTGTGATGAAGTTTTGCATCACAAATAAGAACTCTTATAATTTTGACATTATTATCAATAAGTTTATTCGTAAGATGTCGTTATAAACATATGTTATCGGTTTTCATCAAAAGTATTTTTCATTATCTCAATTGTCATTACATTTATTATTGCAAAACATGTTTGTTTTTTAATGGTTACTCCTTATCAGATAACTGTTATATCTGAAGACATCACCAATACTTACTCCTTACCAGATAATAGTTACTCCTTATCACATATTGGACATCACCGAGATGATATATCTGACAGAACAGTTATGACACTTTACCATAATGTATTTTGAAACCAATTTTTTATGCAATCTCCTACTAAAATTTGATGCTAACAAACTTTCCAACTTTGAATTAAACAATAAAAGTGGATATGAGACTCACATCATCACGAACAAATCATAAGACCAACATTACAAAATATGAATGGATAATCAAATCATTTAACTATCAACAACATATTTCATCAAACATCTACAAACATTTAACTTGAAAACAAAGACACATCTTAAGGAACACATAACTTTAAAACAAAGACACATCTTAAAAAACAACATAGATTAAAGTGCAATGATATTATTTTTACAAACTACTGATTAACCTATTCATAATAGGCTATTTGATAATCCAAAAAAACAGCAAATGTCTTCAACATCACCACATAACATAACAAAGCATATATCCACACATTAGTTTAGATGATACTAACAATCCAAAATAAACATAAGTTTTTAGTAGGGAAAATGATAAATTTAGGCATCAAAGTTGCCACGTTTTCCTTTTCTGGGCATCGAACTTTTTTTTTTCCTATTGTAGCACTAAACTTGCCTAATTTTCCTTTTGTAGCCTCTGATCAAAAATTAATTACATAAATTTACATAAATCATCCCTGTGGCTCTAAAGAATTACACAGTTCGTCCTTGTGTAACTTTATATCTCTTCCAAACTCTCTTATCTCTTCCCCCTCTCTTTTATCTCTTCCCCCTCTCTTTCTGGATCACAGTAACACTACACAAATAACCACCATCACCTGCCACCACTACACCGCTGTTCATCATCAACACTACAAGGTGTTGTGTTTTATATTGGGTTAAGAGGAGGATTCACACAAGAGTCTTGTTTGGTTCGAGTTAACCACAACCACACCTCGTCATCATCATCTTTCCATCTCAGTTGAGGAACGAGTCGGGATTAAAACAACTTGTAAGGTTTTCGTGGACCTGTAAACAGGATTAAAAACGTTTTTGACAAGTTATTCCTGTGGTAATAATCAGATTCAAAGGGTGTTTGTTTGATTCGAGGGAAATTGTTTGATTCAGGTGTTTGTTTGAGTCGGGTTCAGATTATTAACGGGTCATGACCCGTTAACTTGGTCTCATAATCTGTGAATAACCCGTTCGGGTTTTGGGACCATGGCCTTTATTGTCGTGGTCATATTTGGATTAGCTTTTTAGCTCATTTTAACAAGATATGGTTAGTCGATTTGGCTATAAGCTCACTTAAGCTTGTTGTTGTCTGGTCTCGGTACAAAACGAGACAACACATAAGGGTGACTTGGTTTGTTTTGTTTTATTTGATTTACGAAAAATCACTTCTGTTGTCCACACCTTTGATAATCACGAGTAAGAATTCTTACATACCTTTGATTTGTAATGTCTTAAATCTGTTTCATTTCTGGTGCCAATTAAATTGTTTTATTATGTTACAACAGGGAGGAAGTGTTTCAAGTTGGATGGAATCCGCAGAATGAGACAATATTAGCTTCTTGCTGTCTTGGCAGACGACTAATGGTTTGGGATCTCAGCAGGTAAGCACTTGAAATTCTTCATTAGTACTGTGTTTTTGGTTTTGTCCTTATTTCTATATGGGGCTTCTTGATACTGCTGCTTAATTTTCATTCGCTTTGCAACCACATAGATGATAGTTACTTTTCTCAGATCAAGTGACATGAAAGTGAAGCTCAGTAGGTTAACGTACCTTTCTAGATAAGTGCTAAAGATTTCCAATATTTAAAAAGTCTAATGGTGTGATTAATCTGATTATAGAAATTAGTAACTAAGATAATCTAGTGTCTTGAATAAAATGATCTGCAATGTCTTACGTAAGTAATACATCATGGGTGAGGGTACCTATCCGACCTGTAAATCGACCAATTTATAAATGAATGTGCAAGTAATACAATGACTATTGCTTTGTTTGAGGTTTGGTGATAAGTTCACATTTCAATTCATTAAGCCTTAGTTAGCTTCTTGTAGCTTATTGGTACACTTAAGCTTATTTCCATTAAGCCTTTTGGGCAGCCTAACAAGTGATGTGCCTTATGAAACCAGTGTCTCTGAGTAGCTTTTAGATTTTACAGATGAAACCACGACAGGGAGCACACAAGTTTTGGATGGCGGCGGCAGGTGGCGGCAGGCGGCGGCAGGTGGCGGCAGGCGGTGGATGGTGGCTGCCTAGATTAGTTTAAGTTTATACCTACAAGGACGAAATGTGTAAATTATTAGTGCCACAGGGACCTTTTATGTAATTGACTCAAGGACGAACTGTGTAATTCTTTAGAGCCACAGGGATGATTTATGTAAATTTATGTAATTAATTTTTGATCAGAGGCTACAAAAGGAAAATTAGGCAAGTTTAGTGCTACAATAGGAAAAAAAAAGTTCGATGACCAGAAAAGGAAAACGTGGCAACTTTGATGCCTAAATTTATCATTTTCCCTTTTTAGTAAGATAAGTTTTTAACAGACGTGGAACACATGGTACTCCTCCACTTCATCTCCGACCATATATGTGAGCAAATGCATGAACTTGAACCTTATCATTTTTTTGTAGCCAAAGTTACAATCACGTGCAAACTCCCTCCATTCACCAAATACGTTCACATGGTTCGTCCTTCCAGGTTCCTCCTTATGAAACTCCATCCTTATATTAAACCTGCACTCCACATCCTGGTGTATCATCAAGACCGTCCTGTATGTGTGCATCGGGTGGTATTCCAAGAACTCGGCAGGTATGGTCTGCAATAAACAATGGCCACCATCTGAATACATAATTCTTCATATACATTAATAACGTTTTATGATAAATACGTTTCACCAAATAATAATACTTACGAGTCGTTTCAAAACTGTAATCATATTAAAACACTTATAGAAAGTGTCACCAACTTCACCAAAGTGGTCTTGATGTCCTGCCCATCGACAAATGTGGTGCATCCTGTTATAATCTGACAATACATTTACCATGTTAGAATACCTCCTAATACTATCGAACTACACTAATATCTAACTACACTTTTATGCCCTTAAACTAATGAATTATATAAAGACATATAGAATTTTCAACTAAATAAGGATGTAAATATTTATATTACCTTTGTAGTCAAACTCTATAGGAGGTTGCATGTGATGGAGTTGTGTCGCACCATAGAAATGCATCGGTGTATGCGGACTACCATCAAAGTTAAACGCCATCAACCTCAAAACAGTATTATGCTCCTTGGTAAACACCAAGATCTGCCCAGCTTGCAAACCCAGAGTGAATTTCATAATATTCCAAAGATGATGATCCAATTCATATTCACCAGCCTGATTAGGAACATTAACATGTGTCACAGGAACCATGAAGTAGTCTTGTCCACAATTAATCCTAATATGATTTTCCTGCCCTATACCACTCAAGAAATCACCAGCAATTCTCTGTACATGAAGTTCACGTTGTCGTAAATACACATTTTAATACAATACATTAACTTACTAATAAAGGTTATACAAGATCAAGGTATATAATAATTGATACCTGGGGCCTGTTTGTGTCGGCCTAGACACGACTCTTAAAACGATAGTAACGGTTGTTGTCGTCATCATACCCCCTGTATTCTTTTCCATCTCTAACATCGTATCCTGTCATGTAGAAACTGTCATCTCCCTCCTGTATGAAATGCAACCAATCTACATACGGACCGATGTTGTCCTTAGCAAACTTCTTCCAATCCCTGCCCTTCAGTGTGATAGGTCCTACGATAGGTGTTATAAACCAGACTTTCTTACGGATTCTTGCTGAGCTGGTCAGATAGAGATATTTGTTCCCATTATATCGTTCAAATTCAAACACCTCAGGAAGTTCCTGAATTATTATTCAAACATTTACTTTACTTTTCACTCTACAATAAAACTTATAAATGATAATATGGTGTTCTTTTATTTACCTGTTGCTTAGGGTATGTTCTTCGGTTAACCAACACTACGAACTCTAACGGCATTTTCCTGCTATAAACAAACGTACTTTAAATATCAAACCAGTTATACTTTCTTTAATAACTCATAACCAGCATAATATTATGCTCTTGCTTTTGTTATCAAAATCTATTAACCGTATTCGAATGTATCCACTTAAAAGTATACAACCATAATATCGCAAACACTATTTAGTAACCATTATCATCACTTACACAACATGTTTTTGAATACAAAGCAAAATCTATGTCATGTTTCACTTATATCTCAGTAGTCCTATATCGTAAACAATTAATCAATCAAACTCAGAAAATCATACCATTATTATCACTTACAGACTAATTTTTTTTACCATATAACTTAGTGTTGCACTAATTTCCAACATAACTTTTAAATATACTTCCAACCAAATATAAAGAAATTCTAATCTCCAACAACAACAACCACATGCATTACTATTTAACTAACACTCAAACGATTAGGGTATCGTAGATATCTAACAGTTATATACATAATCAATTTCACAAATATCATGCATTTTTTTCAATGAACAACTATAATCATTAGCATATTTGTTACAATTAGCTTACAGGAAGTTGTATAATCTAAATATTATCATCATGCAAGGTTTTAAAAAAGGGGTATACCTAACGACTTCATAGCTTCATATCTACTAACAAATACCTTTGATTATGTTTTTGTTAACTGTTTTGATCATAAGTTTTCATCTTACTAACCTTGGAGTTCTTTCCGGATTTTTGATCAATGTTGATGATTTGACAGGAGTGTTATGGTGCCACCTAAAACTTAATAGCATGTAATGATTTCTTCACTTGGAAACCACAATATATGTCTAGACGGCTAAAATATCTTGACCATATGACTTTTTGTCGTTGACCGCCTATAAGGCTTAACATTGGGCCATGTTTAGATGTATGGGCTAGCGTATACTACAAACACATGCCAATAACACTAATGTATACTCAATAGTAATGTATGTCTAAGGTTATAAGTTAAAACTTTTTTTACACAAAAACATGTAGCAATGACAATAAAACGTTTTTTGTGATTTGAATGCAGAGGATCATTGAAGTATTATGAATCCAAAGTTATAAGAAAATACATAAAACACAACTTCTTTATCCTATAAGTATTCAATATGAGAATTTGTATCAACCATTTAATTATTCGTTTGTAAACACGAAATGGGTAATGTTATACCAAAGATTCGACCGAAAGAAGTTCATCGATCATCGATTATTCATTCATCTCATTTGAATTGAGGAAGAAGTTTCAAACAATATCATCCACAATCATTATCAACAGGTGATGTTACGTTATTTTTTTGCTTTACTTAATTTAGATTTTGTTATATAGTATCTTTAATATTAATCCATTCTTGGAATTTTATAATAACCAATGTATGTATTTTGTTATTATCTACTAATACATATATCATATTCATTTCAAACCTTAACAAGTGTTCAAAACGGTGAAACTAAAAGAGATCCCGTTTTGATAGCTACAAATTTAAACAAAATTTTAATGTCATTCAATAATTCGCAATACAAATAATTAAATGGCCAATACTCCTGCACATGAAATTCACATTACATTATGCGAGATTATCAAAATTTGGATGCACCGGATTAACAACATCGTACGTACATTGTATTATTATTTCAAAACTAATATATAGTTTGTTTTGAAATAATAACCATTATAGTTTACATACCTTAATATAACAAGTATAAATTAATAATTAAATGAACCTATAATCTTGGTCAATTAATACTAATATTATTCAATACTCAATTTCCGTTTTTAAACTTAAATATCAATCCCTAAACATCAGGATCATAATATATGATCATTAAATTATTTTTAATCACATTATTCCCTTTACCATAAATATATCATGATGTTTGAATACAAATTTTGAATTATCCCTACTCATTAGCTAAAACATATACTAATCCTTTCACTAACAGTTTTTTTTTTCAAATACAAATACAACAAGAAACCTATCTTCAAAACCAAGAAAAACACATCCAGGTTAGAATTTCTTTTACTTTTTATTAATAAATTCGTATAAGCATCATTCCATGTAAATACTCTACTATGTCCACATATGTATAGCAACGTAATACACCATTATCAATATCATTTGATTGCCATATTTTGGGCTTACAATATATTGTTATATTGTTCATACAATAATGATGGTATTAGTGATATTGATAACCAAACTTTTACAAATTTGTTGTGGACTGCAAAAGACACTTATAACTTAGTTTTGCAATTCTAATAGTTGATGGATTCCAATAACAAGAGGAAAGCTATTGTTATCAACAACACGTTATCCCCTGGAAAAGAAAACACACCAACTGCAAGGTTACTACATGATATCGATATCAACTCCAGTAAGCGAAGACCATTAAGTACTGAAGAAGATGTTAGTTTTATGAGAACTACATCCACAACTCATTCCATAGATGAGTTCACACTGAATTCAGCCGTTAGACCTGCTCTTATAGATATAACTAATAGTAAGTAAACGCTTTTATGAAATTTAATTTTAATATCCATTAACAACAATACTAATTTCAATATGAAATAGTTATAATGTAATAACCTATACTTATACTTTTAGATGGATCATCTTCTGCTACACCAACAGTTAGACGTAGAGGAAGACCGCCAAAGAATTCTACACAAACAGCAACTAAAGTGTCTGATAATCCAACAATAACAACAATTCCTCGACAAAGACCAGGAAGGAAAGCAATAGAAACAACTACTCCAGGCATATAATCCCTTCCTTTCACATACTTTTTAACTACATTTTGTTTTATTTATTTTTTGTTATTATGCTATAAAATCTTTGATATAAACCAAAACGTTTACTTAATCTGACAGAGTTATCAGCTACATCTCTAACTATAACTCCAACTCCTGTCATACCAACGCCTGTAATTTCAAATATAAGTACTCGACGAAAACCAGGAAGGCCACAAAAAGAAATGACTACTCCAGGCATATAAATCCTTTTTCTCCCAAATCCTTTAACTACAAATTGCTTTACCAAATTGTATTTGCATTTTGAATGACATATACGTTTACCTGATGCCACAGATTTACCAACTGCAACTCCATCTGTATCTCCAAGTTCTGTCACACAAACGAGTGTAATTTCAATAATAACTCCTAGACGTAGACCAGGAAGGCCACCAAAAGAAACCACAACTCCATCTGTAACTGCAAGTCCTGTCATACCTTCATCATTAACTCCTAGACGTAGACCAGGAAGGCCACCAAAAGAAACCACAACTCCATCTGTAACTGCAAGTCCTGTCATACCTTCATCATCAACTACAAGACGCCCAAGAAGGCCACGTTTAGATGACATAACACAAGGTATGCTTGTGTACTCCTTTTAATATATATTTTTGATTCGATTTTTTAAAATCTGTATATAACTTAACTGTTCTTAAACAGTAACTCCTATGCGTCCTAACAAAACTACAAGGTTTAGCGGCAAATCTCCTGTCACATTTGACATAGGTACATTTTTTTCTTAATAAACCACTTAACTATTCAATAGACTTTGTTAGTATTAAGTAATTCATTCCCAACATCATCTATACTTTTACACAGGTTGTTCATCGGTTTCATCGAATATTACATCAAACAATGTTACCGAATCAACAGTTACTTATGAGCCACATAGGAGAAAAAGCAAGCGTGTTTTAGGATCCACATCACGATGTATTAACTTCACCAATGATGCTGATGTACAAAATCATGTGAACAGAAATCCGTTCGTTGGTATTTCAAGCGGTAATTTCAATTCAAAAGCAATATAATTCAACAGACGTACTGTTTTATTACTTAGTTTATTCTTTACATATACACTTTCATAACTGATTGTAAAATATAAAAAAATTTCAGAATACATCGACCTCGGTGATCCAAATGTACAATGCTCTGATTGTGGGGCATTGTTGTGGGAAGCAGAGAGTAAAAGAGGCCACGGAACGGATGATTCGTATTCTCTATGTTGCATGAGGGGTAAAGTTCAACTACCAGTTGAATTGAAACCCCCTCCAAGTTTGCTCATGAGCTTGGTGAAAAATGACATCCAAAAAGCAAAGGGTTCCTTGAAAATAAAAGGAGTTACAACTCCATGTTTTCATTCACATCTCTTGGTGGTAAAGTAGACCAAACAATTAACAACGGACGGGGTCCATATTGTTTTAGGCTCCAGGGAGGGAACTACCACAGAATTGGTTCTTTGATGCCTGAAAACGGCAAGACTCCCAAGTTTGCGCAAATATACATACATGACACAAGAAACGAGATACATAACAGAATAAATGTTGTCAGGTATGCATATTATAATTTTTGATTGAACTTACAATTTTGTTGACTAATATTTTATCTGACATGCATTTCCGATATGTTTTCATTATCTTCATAGTATAATTTTTTTAACTTAATGTTGCAGTAGTGGCTCATCAAATTCATCAAACCCCACCAAAATTGATCATCAGGTAACAAATGACTTAAAAGAGATGCTTGATGCCCATAACCCATTGGTTCACGAGTTCCGAATGGCTGGTCAACGTATGGCAACCGCAGATGATGACCAGAAAATAAGACTTAGGCTTATTGGCAAAAGAGATCGTGATGGACGGACACATAATTTACCAATTGCATCTGAGGTAGCTGCACTTATAGTTGGTGACTTTGACTCTTTGAAAGATAAGAGAGACATTATTTTGCACATGCATGGCGATGAAACAAGAAGAATTAGTGAGCTGCACGTTGAGTATTTGGCTCTTCAGTATCCGTTATTGTTTCCATACGCAGAAGATGGTTACAAAACTGATGTATACCATAGAGGTATTACAGACTCGACACCAACAAAACAACGCACTAGAGTAACTATGCGTGAGTGGTTTGCACATCTTCTAAAAGATAGACCAGACGTTTATTCCGTGATTCTTCACTTAAGAAGGTTGTTCCAGTAGTTTTTGGTAGATGGTTACACTATGGTGGAGTCTGAAAGGATGTCTTATTATAGAAAAAATCAAAAAGAGCTACGATGTGAAACATATACTAGGCTGGCTAGCATGGCAACTACATCAAATGGACCACGTGTTCTTCGTGGGAAAAAAGTTATCCTGCCTTCGTCACACACTGGGAGTCCAAGATACATGTTACAGGACTACCTTGATGCTATGTCCATTTGCAAGGTATACGGCGTGTAACCCAAGCTGGCCTGAGATTACGCGGTATATGGAGGAAAAAGGGTTGAAATCAGAAGATCGGCCAGATGCGACTACAAGAGTATTCAAAATGAAGTTGGACATGTTGATGAAAGATTTTAAACAAAAACGCACATTCGGACGTGTAAAAGGAGGTACTTAAAATTCATTTCAGATTTATTATTGTACACATACATATTTTTTGTCTAACCATGGTAGTTCAAAAACATATTTACACAAACCTTGTACTTGAAAACATATATACACAAACCTTGTACTTGACCACTACATTTATTTTTAATGTGCAAAGAAAGGAAAACAGAAAGAGAAAAAAACACAATGAATGTGTAATTATTTTTGAAACTACTAGAATCGTGTATTAATTTTTTCTAACTACAAGTGTCAAATAAAAAACTCCTAATAACATTATCATTATGAGTTTCAAACTAAAATTATTTATATACTTAACTGAAATTTGGTTGTCTTTTATATGCAGAATTGTACACAATTGAATTTCAGAAACGTGGACTACCCCATTGTCATATTTGCCTTTGGTTGGAACCAAATGATAAACTACGTACTCCACAACAGATTGACAATTGTATATCCACTGGAATTCCTGATAAGGATCTTGACCCAGCTTTGTACCAACTTGTGACAGAGAACATGATGCACGGTCCTTGCGGTATTGAACATCAGGATTGTCCATGTATGGTCAATCGTAAATGAACAAAAAAGTTTCCAAAATCATTTAATGAGGAGACTTTTATCGATGAGCATGGGTACGCTATTTACAAGAGACCTGAAAATGGTAGAAAGGTGTCTAAAAGTGGCGTTGATTTGGACAATGGATTTGTCGTGCCGTATAACCCAGGTTTGTTGAAACAGTACCAGGCACATATAAACGTTGAATACTGCAATCAGTTTGGTTCTATCAAGTACCTTTTCAAGTATATAAACAAAGGACCTGATCAAGTCACTGCAGTGGTGGATGAAGAAGACGTCGACGAGATTAAAGATTATTACGATTGTCGTTACCTATCCGCATGTGAGGCTGCATGGAGGATTTTTCAATTTGATATACACCACAGGTCTCCATTGGTTGAAAGGCTTCCGTTTCACCTACCAAACGAGCATGCTGTCTTTTTTGATCCAAGAGAGAGTATTGATTACGTCCTAGAAAAGGAATCAAACAACACGTCAAAGTTTTTAAAATGGATGGAACGTAACAAAATCGACGCTGAAGCAAGACAGCTGTTGTATGTAGATTTTCCATCCAAATATGTAAGGAAAAAACAAGATTGTGAATGGGAACCTAGACAGAAGGGAAATACCATTGGTCGCATACATCAGGTTCCTCCATCATGGGGAGAAATGTACTATCTTCGTATATTGTTAAACAAAATACATGGAGTTCAAGAATGGGACGAGTTTAAGACCTATGACGGAGTCCTTTACTCAACTCATAGAGAAGCTTGCTTCGCAAGAGGTTTGTTACAGGATGACAAAGAGTATATTGATGGTCTAATAAAAGCAAGCCGCTGGGGGATTGGAGACTATCTAAGATCTTTATTTGTAGCGCTCATCATGACAGATAGTATGTCGCGTCCAGATTTTGTTTGGAACAAAACATGGCGTCTTTTGGCTGAAGATGTACAGTGGAAAGAACGCCGTATACATAATGATCCAAGTATATTTATACATTTCCAATTCCAAAGATTACTTATCTTATGTGCTACAACTTCACAAACCATTTTTAATACCTACTAATAGATTTGCCCCACTGCTTTTGTCATTATTTCACCATGTGTCATTAACTTCAGCAATGATTAAGCAACCCCAAACACTCCTTTTCTAACTTATGATTTTGCATAGCAATTGCGAAATACATGTTCAAGAACCTGATATTTGCATCAATAAGTACATAGACGCTTACTTGCTTTTATTTAACTACTTACACACGTATTAAAAACTTGATAACTATGTGAGAGCGGATATGTATATAGGTTGCATATCCAGAAACAATTTTTAACATATTTGTCATCGTTATCGTGTTTTCATAACTATCAAATTTGTATACACAAACATTACCATTTATGTATAACTTAAGTATCCCGGTTTATACAGAGTTGGAGTTGACTGATGAACAAAGGTACAATATATGCCTTACATACATCGAGCACATGTTACTTTGCAACAACAGGTCGTTAAAGACAATTAAAACATGCCTTACCCTGAAGCACAATATACGATGCAAGGTTACAACAGACTTGTCAACGATGAAATGAAATACAATAGGACAGAGTTATCTGCATTGCATATTAAGATGTACCAGACTTTAAAGGATGAGCAAAAGTGCATTTATGCTACTATTTTGGATGTTGTGCAGCATGAAAAGGGAGGCATGTTTTTTGTTTATGGCTATGGTGGAACAGGTAACAAATATATGTCATATATGCTACTTACATTACCTTTTAATTCAAATTAATCCAGATGTATGATTACTTTTGTTCATCAATCAGTATGATAACAGAGTAAAAAAAAACAATTACAGGTAAGACATATCTATACAAAACAATGACAGCGTGTCTTCGCTCGGAAGGCAAAATTGTTCTTAATGTTGCATCAAGTGGTATCGCAACACTCCTTTTGGATGGAGGAAGAAAGCACATTCAAGATTTGCAATTCCCATTAACGTGTCTAAGGAGTCCATGTGTTCTATCAGTGCGGACAGTGATTTGGCTGATTTATTACGCAAAACAAGTCTAATTATATGGGACGAAGCACCAATGGTCCACAGATATTGTTTTGAAGCATTCGACAGAACCATGCGCGGTATATGTAGATCAAACCCTTCACAACCATCTGACCAAGTTTTTGGAGGTGATATTTCACAACATATATTTGCACTCATATTCGTCCGTTGTCTATAAATGATTCTTAACTCTTTTTTGCGATGTACAAATTTCAGGTAAGGTGGTTGTTTTTGGAGGTGATTTTCGTCAAGTACTACCGGTGATTCCTAATGGTAGCAGACAAGACGTGGTCCATGCATCCATCAACTCTTCATATTTGTGGGAACATTGTACTGTCATGAGACTAAATGTTAATTTGCGTTTGTCTGCCGGAACAACCAGCGAGGAACAAAGGAAAATTAAAGAGTTTTCCGATTGGATACTTGACATTGGCAATGGAAAGATAGGTGGAAAAAATGATGGTGAGGCTGATGTAGAATTCAGGATCATTCCAGATTCGAGAGATCGGGTTGTTCAATAATTCGTGAAACATACCCTGATCTTATATCCAACTTGTGGAATCCAGAATACTTTCAGGAAAGAGCAATATTAGCACCGCACATGAAATGGTGGACGTAATCAACAAAAATATGCTTGATAAAATTGAAGGCGAGGAAAAAGTTTACTCAACATTTCAGACAGTGTATCCCAAGGGTCAGATTCTGATTCCAAACTTTCGAAGATGCATCACACCAGAATTCCCTTAAATACATCAAATGTCAGGTGTTCCTCATCACATCACGAACTTACTCTTAAGTTGGTGCTCCATGTAATGTGTATGAGGAACATAGATCAAAGAGCTGGCTTGTGTAATGGTACTAGAATGCAAATCCTTCGAATGGGTACGAATATTATAGGAGACAAGATAATATCCGGTGCAATGTCGGAGCTATTTGTGTCCTACCAGAATGATAATTACCTACCCCATCCGACAACAAAATGCCCTTTAAACTCAACAGACGACAATTCCGCATCCAAGTTTGCTTTGGAATGACTATAAACAAGATTCAAGGACAAACACTGTCACATGTTGGACTTTTTTTAGAGAACCGGTTGTTTTTTCACCAAAAAAACGGACAACTGTAATGGTACGTTTTCAAGAGTTAAACAAAGAAGCTGAAGGTTCTTTGTTGCGACATCGATGGTATCTACACAAATAAAACAACAAACGTTGTTTACAAAGAAGTGTTACACAAAATTTGAATTGTCTTTTATTAATAACTATAATGTTTAGTAAACACTTTTAGTATTTAGGATTCCTTTTCATTTTTTTTTCATTTTCATTAAAAATTTTACATTTAACTTTTTCATTTACATATACCTTCAATGTTTTTATACAATGAAATAAGATATACATTAATATTTTTTACCATAACACACTATGATATATCAATCCATTAAAACCATTCACGTCCTTCGTTTTAACGAAATTTTATTACAAGTAATTGAAATATTTATATAACTTGCATCTATACCAACTCTACCAATGAAATTTACTAATATTAAACAACGTACATGAGACTAGCCCGGCCATCGGCCGGGTCATGAGACTAGTATTATATATGACAATTTGGAATATCCATTCAATGAATCATCTTATCTAAACGAGGTAGGATCAAATGAAAAATATAATAAAAATGAAAAGAATGAGAAAAAACCACAACCACAAATATTAGATGCATCTATAAAAATAGGATGCATCTCCTTATTATTATTTTTTTATTATATGAAAAATATGTGGCTACAATTTTTTCTCACTCTTCTCATTTAAATAATTCTTCTCACTAGATCCATACTCTATCTAAACTAACTATAAAGGAAAAACCTTCGACCTTCAAAGTGAAAAACTGAATTTTTATATCATAAGTCTTTAATTAGTAATGAATTAGTCGCCAAATCTAAATTGTACATGGTAAAACTGACTTCTTATCAAATGAGTTGAAACAATACAAGGCTGGTTGTGTAAATGCAGAGTTTTGAAATTGGACATATCGTCTATTCAATTCACGCATGTTTGTAGCAAATTTGTTTAGGCAAATCGTTAAAATATTAAATGCTAATTTAGTTTCTTATTTTAAAACTGTGACTTTGAAATTTATGGTAACTTGTGGTAATACATTTATATTTCTGTTAAGAAAGAAAAGTCAAAATAATAGAAGGTGTTTTAAATTCGTTGAATTATGTCCTATTATTACCGCTTATTTTAAATTTTAAAAAGTTAAATGAGCTCCAAAACGTAGAGTGATTTTGTTTTGCTCATTTATATTTTCTTAATTCACTTAACCAGCCTCCTCTCAAAACTAACTCCATAATTTTTTTTTGTAGCCTTTGAATTTGATTATTAGTTGATATTTTCATCAATTTAGTTTGAAGGTGAAAACAAAGCACTAAAATCTTTGAGGTGACTAAAAATTATAAATGTTTAATTTGGTCAATGTACTAATTTTTTTTTTATTTTTTTTTTATTTATTTTTTTTTCATTCAAGTCACTCTACTGTTATTTATGTTTCAAATACTAACTAAACTTTGTGAACTTACACAGTTAAGTCATCTATAATCTTTTTTTACTCTACTCCAACCTCTATGTCATCAAATAACTCACGTCACTTTTATTGTATTTTTTTGACAATCTATATATACTTATCTTTATAAAAGTAGTTGTATATGTTCAAGTTAATTTAATTTTTTTATGCATATTGTAACCAAACATTTAACATTCTACCGAACATTTAAACAAGCTTAAATTGGTTAACCTAATGCGATGTTTACATATGTTTGTGGCGGAGTAAAACCAAAAGTACAAATCTCAATATTGTCTTTATTAAGTCATACTATAAGTTTGGGTGTTCAATTGTATCACGATACTCGTACTTGGTGTTGTGCATAAGAATTGTATAAACTATTAAGAATTGTAACATTTTAAGTTATGATTGTTAAAACTTATAAACAAGCTTGGTTGATTGTAACTGATGTACGAATAAATACAAACTAGCATGGTACCCGCGCAAAGCAGCGGTTCGGAGGCGAATGTTGTTTAACGATTTTATGATTTTAAGTTTTTGCCGAATATTATTTAACGATTTTCTATAAAAGATAGTTTTTATAAATTGTGTGTTTATGTTGTGAAACTGTGAAGAATTAATATAACATATTATTATAAATGCAAATTCAAAAGTTATTAACTTTAACTCTAAAAATATTAATTTCATTGTATTAGTTATATTTTATTTATTGTAACATGCATCCAATTTAATGTCATAATTAAATGTGCAATTAGTGTGTTTTTAAAATTTTAATTTCAAAAATTACTAATAATAGCAAGTGTGTAAGCTTAAAATTTTTAAGACTTCTAAAAATAAAAGTCCTAAATGCTTTATAAAGAGTAAAGATTAGCGGTAAATAATATAACTAACTTTTTATAAAAATAAATAAATAGAAGTAATAAATTTGTGGAAAGAAAAATTTTAAATAAAAAGTTATGTCGTGAAAATAATGATGTGGTGTCATACTTAATAATGTGGACTTTTTTTATCACATGAAAATTGATGTGGAGTTGACATGGAGTATGAGTGGCTCTTTCGTATGAGTTCTAAAAGTTTAGTTACTCTATTAAGTTTAAATAATGGTACAATGATTTGAATACATACAAAAATACTACAATGACCTAAATGAACATTTTTAAAAAGTACAATGACTCTACGCAAAAACCCTTTCTTGTACTTTCCTACCTACCACTCGATTTCAACGTCTCTTCTTCTTCTTCTTCTTCTTCTTTTTTCAGATATATCGAAAGCATTCTTTAATCAAGTTTTTATTTGTATATTTATTTGTTAATAACAAGTTAGCTTTCTATGATATTTTTCTTTGATTTGTGTTGATATTGTTTTGACTTATTGAATAAGCTTTACGTTTCGTTCTTGATCTACAATTTCGTATCTATTTTCATAGTCTTGATTCGCAGATTTAAGGTTAGTGTGTTTAAAAAGTATGATTTTTTTTGTAGTTTTTGCCTTTTCAGCGAAGTCAAGGATTCGGCAATCAAATACAAATCCATGTAAGTTATGAAGTTTTATGTCTACCAACTATTTGATTTATCATTATATATTATGAATTTGAATTTTGACTTTTGTTTTAGACTTTTGGTTTATCATTGACTGCCTTTTTCAGAAAACGTATGGCACCCTAAAATGCAAAGATAGTTATTGTGTTTCATTTAACCTTATCATTTCGGTACTAAAATCCATGGATTCATTCATAACGCTGTTTAGACGGTTACGTTTAATTTCTATGAATTACAATACATAACTAATAATTTGTTAGTAGAAAGTTTCTCATCCTTTTTTATGTTTCTATCTATGTGCAGAACATATTGTTCATCTGCATGACATGATTCCACATGCGGCACAAGAACCATCTTACCATAAGCGATTTGTGTTTGTTCTTTTCTTCAATGTGCATCGATAATTCTCCATATTGTTGGTTAGGTAAATGAAGTGTTTTCATTGTTATATGGCTATCTTGAGTGTATTGTTTGTTTGTACTGTTGGGGTGTGTTGTTCCAGCAGCAGAGTAAGATAATCAACTTCAGCAGAAACAAATAACAAGTCAGCAGAAACAAATACCACTGAGTGGTTACCGGATATCACTTGAAATCGTGTGATCACTTTCCAAAGTAAGCTATTCGACCCTAATGCCTGGGTTACACGAATATCTACTTGGGATAAGACCAAATGTAGTTATAGAATTAGGCACAATTCAATAACCCTTGCGCTTATAAGTGTTAATCGTTTTCTGTGTATCAATCATGCATAATCAGATCTCCTATATATAGGAGGTTACTCTTAGCTATTCCAATGGAATTATGAGTATTAATCGGCCCATTAATAGCCTCATAATTATCCCCATTATAGCCGTTAGTGGTTACATGACCAATTAAACGTGGTCATTATGCAGTTGAAACTGCCACTTGAATAGGTCAAAGCCGTTACAAGCAGTACTTTCATCAACTTTAGTGCTATCAGTGGTTACACTGCTTCAGTGAAAACACTACTTCAGTGGATACACTGCTTCAGTGGAAACACCACTTCAGTGGAAACACCACTGCTTCAGTGCTTTCCACTAGCACTACCAATACAAACCACTATTAGAGTCAGGGTGTTCATGGACCTTATGGGTGTACACTCCGTACCTCCTAACCCATTATAAGGTGTGAACTAATCCCACAAGTGCACTAAATTTTCCAACAATCCTCCCCAAGTTTAGTTCACTTCCTTTGCATGAAAACAAACATTATACAAAACATGTGCATAAACGAAAATGTCCTGAGGATTGAATTTTCATCTTAGTAAATTACACGTTCAAATATTCGAGAATCAGGGTGTTCTAAGAATTGAACCCTTCAACCCATTTGAATACCTGAAGATAAAATACACACAAGTTTTCAAACACTTATCAGCTCCTGACACTATACAAGCCATGTGTCCATATCCAAATTCATAAATGTTGTAAAAGCTAAAAGTCCAAAAGCTTCCTGGAGCGGCAAAACTTCAACATTCACATAGGTGGTTCCTTTTTATTCATGCTCCTGCCAAGCACTTTTTCAAAGAAAATTAACCATTAAGAAGTAAAGACTTCATCCTCCTTTCAGCAGGTTCTGAGCACAACCTTGGGATGTAAATAAAACATGTGCTCCAGTCCATTGAATGTTTAGCTTTCCACATTGAACTCAGCTCCCAAGTTTCCTTAGGAGGGAGTTGGGTGTCCTAGCATTCAGTGACTAAGTTGGACTTAAACTCATCCCTTTAGCAAACTTTATAACCAAGTCTCTAGCCAAACCCTTCGTCAAGTGATCAGCTAAGTTTTGTTGAGATCTAACAAACTATATAGATACCACCCCATTCATGATAAGATCACGAATCATGCTATGTCTGACACCTAAGTGTCTAGACTTACCATTGTACATTTGGCTATAAGCCTTAGCCAATGTAGCTGCACTATCACATCGGATAGAAATAGGTGCTATAGGTTTAGGCCACAATGGAATCTCAAGAAGCAAGTTTTTCAACCATTCAGCTTCTTTACCAGTAGCTGATAAGCCACAAATTCAGATTCCATTGTTGAACTGGTGATGTAGGTTTGCTTCTTGGATGCCCAAGAAATTGCACCTCCACCAAGTAGGAATACCCAGAACTGGTAGACGAATTGTCTTCAGTGTTGCTGATCCAACTTGCATCAGTGTATCCTTCCAACACGATGGGTAACCAGATATATGAGAGACTATAATCCATAGTTCTCTTCAAATACTTCAGTACCCTTTGAACGCTTGCCGGTGATGAGCAATAGGATTACTAGTATACCTGCTCAATTTTCCCACTGCAAAACCAATATCGGGTCTTGTACAAGTCATGGCATACATCAAGCAGCCAATTACCCTAGAATACTCAGTTGAGATACAGCTTTGCCATGATTAGGCATCAGCTTTTCACAAGTATCCATAGGAGTACTCACTGGAGTATAATCAAAGTAATTGAATTTCCTCAACACCTTCTCAATATAATGAGACTGAGAGATCGAAATTATTTTACTTTCATGTTTAATCCTTATACCAAGGATAACATCAGCCTCCCCCATGTCCTTCATGGAGAACCTTGATGACAAAAATTCCTTTGTCAAGTCAACCTGATTTTGGTCAGTGCCAAATATCAACATATCATCAACATATAGACAAATGATGAATCCTTTACCAGATTCATCAAATTTGCTATATACACATTTGTCAGCTTGGTTAAGAACATAACCACTAGACAAAACCACTTCATCAAATTTTTTATGCCATTGCTTAGGTGCCTGCTTTAGTCCATAAAGAGACTTAATCAGTTTACACACCTTGTTTTCATTGCCGGCATGACGAAGCCCTGAGGTTGGTTCATATAAACCTCCTCTTCCAACTCACCATTCAAGAAAGCCGTCTTCACATCCATCTGATGAATAATCAGATTGTGAATAGATGCCAAAGCAATCGCAGCAGTGTCTTATGGTACTGATATGAGCCACGAGGGCATAAGTATCAAAATAGTCTATACCCGACTTTTGTTTAAAGCCGACTAGTCTAGCCTTGAACTTTTCAATAGTTCCATCTACCTTCATTTTCCTTTTGAAAATCCACTTGCAACCCAAAGTTTGCAACGGGTGGTAGATCAACCATCACCCAAGTGTTGTTGCCCATGATGGAATCCATCTCATCATTGATTGCTTCTTTCCGATATCAGGACTTCATTGCTTCATCAAATGTCTTGGGATCATCCTCAACAATGAAACAATAGGAGTATTGGTCGGACCTCATCCCTTTTCTTCAACTAAGTATAGTTGAAACTCGGGCCCAAATGACTTTGGAGTCGACCCTTTTGCTCTTTCTAAGCACGAGGTTGGGTTGTTGACAACCTCATCGGGGACCACGATGGTTCATCATCGTGGACCTCGATACACCGTGTCATGAGTTCCATTAGGAATCCTCGACTTGATCTTGGGGCTGATGAGAATCTATTCTCATCAAAGTTTGCATCTCTTGATTCAATTATAGATTTAACTTAAACATATTCATTAGGTTCAATAACATAGAACCTAAAAGCCTTGGAATGCTCGGCATATCCAACAAAGATGCACGTCAATGCCGTTTCACAAAGTCTTTAGCTTTGGATCGAGTCTTACAACAACTACAACCCCATACCACGAGATAGTTCAGTTGGTTTTCCTTTTAGTCGAGTTCATAAGGGGTAACCTTGTTCCTTTGTTGGGAACCCTATTCAATAAATAGGAAGTTGTTAACATAGCTTCACCCCGGAACCCTTGACTCATCTGAATAGGACAACATGGAATTAACCATCTCCTTCAGCACCCTGTTTTTCCTTTCGGAAATACCATTTTGTTGAGGAGTATAAGGGCAGATCGTTTCATGAATTATACCAACAGATGAAAATCTTGAGTATCCATGTACTTACCTCCCTTATCAGTCCTTAATCTTTTGATCAAAGACCCAAGTTGTAATTCAACTTCGGTTTTAAACACTTTGAATTTATCTAATGCTTCATCCTTATCATGTAAAAGATAGACATAACAAAACCTAGAAGCATCATCAATAAATGTCACAAAGTACTTCTTATTCCCCAAAGATGGAGTGTGCAAATCACATGCAGTCCTTTGTGTATAAGCTCTAAGAGCTTAGTCTCACGACTAAGACCCTGAAAAGGTTTCTTGGTTATCTTGGTCAACATGCAAGTTTTACACTTTTAAGTGTCCATGTCAAATGATGGGATTAACCTATCCTTAGACATATCTTGCATTCTCTTAAAATGAACATGGCCAAGTCTAGCATGCCAAAGGGTAGAGTCAGTCAGGGTCAAGGTCAATTTGGTGGTCATAAGGTACAATTTAAACCTCCGGTGGCAATAAATACACTATCGGTGGAAATATTAAGCACGAACATTTGATTACATAAATAATAAAACCCATAAAAACACCACATTTAGACAAGACAAATTTATCGTTAATAACTTGTTTTATATCCACGGTGGCCGAAAACCACTAATTCTATCCGCTTCCACCAGGATACGCCCTTGTGTTATCATGATATTTCGCGTTTGCCTTTGTTGTCATATGCACGGTGGAGTTTGTTATGCTCAACCATATTGACAACAGGACCAATAGCATTGCTACTCTTTGGCTTGTCATTATCCTGCACCTTGAAGATTCCTCACGATGCCTTGAGATGACTGCCAACTCAACAGTTAACTCTCTTTCTTATGTTTCAAGGTATGCTTGAAATCTTTCCAAAGGAGGGGAGTTTGTCAATGCCACAAGAGACTGAAATAGACTCATCCATGTGCATATTATGTTGTGTAAACCTTCCAAGTATACCAAGAAGTTCATTGTATTGTTCCATAACGTGTCTTGAATCAGTCATTTTGTAATTTGTGAAATTACTAACAAGGAACTTCTTGATGCATCCTCAACCACATATATTTGGCATCCAAGGAGTCCCACGTTCTTTGGAAGATTCAATGTTCGATATATCAAATAGAGAGGACATACCATTGAGAATAAGACCTCTGCATATGTAGTCATCATTCTCCCATTTGCTCCTCCTCCCGATCCGCTCCAACGAGGCATCATCCCCATCATCGAGAATAGGTGTGGTCAAAACATAGACCACACTCATGCTGACCACAAGAAGTGCATCTTACGCCACCTCCTAAAGTCCACCCCTTCAAACTTATCAAGCTTGGCAAAGTTTGAAGCCATTTGTTTCATTGCAGCAGTTGCCATTAATTATCACAAAATAGTTTACTTTGATTGTTGGGGTGTGTTGTCCCAGCAGCAGGGTAAGATAATCAATTTCAGCAGAAACAAATAACAAGTCGTGAAACAAATACCGGTGGTTACTGGATATCACTTGGAATCGCGTGATCACTTTCCAAAGTAAACTATTCGACCCTAATGCTGGGTTACACGGCTACTTGGGATAATACCAAATGTAGTTATAGAATTAGCACAATTCAATAACCCTTGGCTTATAAGTGTTAATCGCTTTCGTGTATCAATCATGCATAATCAGATCTCCTATATATAGGAGGTTACTCTTAGCTATTCCAATGGAATTATGAGTATTAATCGGTCCATTAATAGCCTCATAATTATCCCCATTATAGCCGTTAGTGGTTACATGACCAATTAAGCGTGGTCATTAATGCTTGATTGAAGCCATCTTGAATAGGTCAAAGCCGTTCAAGCAAGACTTTCATAGCGCTATCGGTGGTTACTTCTTCCCGTGGAAACACTACTCGATGAATACCTTTAACCCCGATTACACTGCAACAGGAATTGCTTTCCACTAGCACTACCAATACAAACCATTAATTAGAGGTGTTCATGGGCTATGAGTGTACACTTCCGTCCTACTACAACTTCATTACAAGGTGTGAACTAATCCCACAAGTGCACTAAATTTTCCAACATGTACTTTGTACATGTATTCGTATCAATGCAGTTCTACAAATAAGGGTGGACAAATGAATATGAAAGGATGAAAAATGCAAGCTTTAAATCAACAGCGAAAACTGGTTTTAATCTGTTTAACGAGTACATTATTTGTATTTGATTTTAAATTTGCAAGGTTTGAAGATAAAAGAAACTTCAATGACATCTAGCTAATGCAAGGTACTATTGTGCTACTAAAGAAGGAAGTGGTAGGAAAGAATAACGAAACACCTTGAAAATTTCAAAAGTAACTCTTGATTTGATGAAAAGTAATGTGCTATACCATTAGGAATTTTAACATTTATATAGAATACATAGTTTCAAATGGTGGTTTATTGGTCATGTTGAATCAAGATTTATCTACTAACAATCAAAATATGACTAAGTTATGATATATAGGTTGATGCTTAGTGATAATTTATAAGTGTACAATGAAAGTCAAAAGGTGATTAAGTTATTTAAACTGATATTATTTTGTCGTGCTATGTATGTAAAAGAATGCGGGGATTTTATATTTTCACCTACATTTCCAAGTATCTACTATTGTTTGGGCTGACTTGATGTAGTAGGTTAAGAAGCCCAATAAGTTGGTCATTTTGTGGGCCCTTTTTTATGAGCCTTAGCCAATTAAATGAACACATTATATGAGCGTTAGAATGTTAGATACTTGTCTTAGATAGTTAGATTGTGAACATACCTTTAGCTTCAACAAATATTAATTAATCTATCGGATGAATACATTAGGCAAATTAATAGTACAAACAAACATTTAATTAATGTAATAAGGAAAAAAACGAATAAAGAATAAGCACAACATATTTTGTAGCTAATACCCAAATGGGTTTTACTTTAGTAATCACAAGTGTGACTTATAAGTACTCATCACGTCGTGATACTTGATTCTACGACCATTTAGTTAACCCGAATCTAATAAGGGTTACACGGAGTTTGAAAAGAAAAACCCTACCCACACTAGACCTTTACAAGGGTTCGGGTTTTGGGTTAACCCAAATGAGTTTAGTATAAGTAAACTATGCAACAATTGTAGTGAGACTCATTCGCAAAATCTTCTTTACATGCAATTATGCACAACAGGTATGGATAAACATTAAGACAATGATGATTTTAAAAGCAACAACCATTGAGTGGGGAGATATTGTTCATGAATTGGCTTCTTGAAAATGGTATCCCTATAAAGAGGTTGTTACTTGCAGCAACAGTCTACTTTCTGTAGCAACAAAGAGCTTACGAAAAATATTTGAAAATAATGAAAGGAAATGGGATGTCCTATATGCAGCCATCATTGATGCTATTTAACTGAGATTGATGATTCTATAGCTCAAACCTTCAAATGTTGTTCATCAAATAGCAGCTGCAAGTTTGTTGGAATGTCAAGTTTAATGTTCAACATGCATAGTAAGAGTGTGATTCTAGTTAATTCCTGTGCTAAACGTGAACCGGAATTAAGTAATATGTGGATGTTGTTATTAATGCTAAGCGAAAAGTTTATTGCAAAGAAGTTTGGGTTATTATCTATCATTGAGCTAAAAATGGTGACTCGTGAAAGATGGGACTAAAAAAATATGTTTGATTTCACTTGTACAGGTAGTTCTTAAAAGCTAGTACTGGAGGAGGAACCAAATATGAAACCGTTCTCGGAGACCATATCTATAATAGTACGGTGATAAGCTAATTCTTTAATTTTAAAGAAATTTCAATTACATTTAGAAACATATAGTCCAATCAAACTGCAATCCAAGAAAGGTAAATGTGGTAACCATTAGAGGTGAGCTTTTCATACCGAGAACCGAACCAAACCAAGCAAACTTCGGCTCAGGATTCAGGTTTATGGTTTTGTGATTTTCGGTTTCGGGTCGGATAAACCGGGGAAAAACAAACAAACCGAGTGACTCGAATAAGTAAACCACTAGAGCATGTGAATAAGTCAGGAAAGCACAAAAGCGAACGATATTGTACCGGAACAAAACGCATGCCCAACAAATCGAAGGCAGTGTTTTTAGATTCAGTCGACCGAGTATTTTTTGTTTGGTTTTCTGTTTCACATTTTCTAAAAAGTCAGTGGCCGGGTTGGTTTTTGTCGGTTAAATCCGGTTTTGACCCGAGGCTCAGGCCTAACCATAAGGTGCAACCAAAGTCAACTTTATTGCATTTTTGCTAAAACTTGGCTGAGAATCAAAAGCTCATACACCTTCAATTGACAGAAAAGGTTGATGTATTTGCCACAATATATATGGAAACCATGAACACAGTTAACATACATTCATTAAGAAATACTGAAAGGATAGTAACATACATCTAATTAATGGAAATAAAAACATACGAAAGTACTCAAAGTAGAAGTGTTTAATTTGTTAAGCTACTAGAGTTCGATTAAAGCTAAATAGACATTCTTGGCTTGCAGGTTTCTTCATATGCATCCAGACATGTAACAGACTTCAGAGAATTTACCCTTTCCTGAAAGAACAATGATTCAGAGAGTGACTTGCCAATCTAATGTTGATATCGACATACCATGGAGTTAAAGTTTAGCTAAATGATATAGATATGGTAAAAACTTTTATATCTAAATACATTTCCACAGGTTAAAGGTTTTGAAAATGAAGGTGTGCGACTTATTTCAACTGCTATCTGGTTTGTCTTATCAACCAAAATCTGTATTTGTATATAAAAAGGTGTGTGACTTGTTTTTTATATACAAAAACAATGCAAAACAATCAAACAATGGTCCATCAAAGTATCAAACCATAAAAGGTGTTAGTCAGGACACAAAAAATATACATCGACCATAACAGGCCTGCTTACTATAAGGTGAAACCAAAGGCTCCACATCTACATGCTAATCAGTAGTGAGCAGTATGTTTTTCAAGTTTCATGATGGTCTTTTCGCATAAAGTGAATCTCCACGGGTTCCATGAATATATACCAATCACTATCATCGCACATTGGCGCCATTTCATTTTATTCAACTTACTTGATCAAAAGGGGTGATTTATGGCATGATATATTTCTAAAGTTATTTCAATGCACATTCTTTACTTGAATTTTTCTTTTCAATTGCATCAATATATGTTGAAAAATTCTGGCATACATGTATATCTAAGGAGTTCACTCAGATATCAACAAGTTGTGGTTAAAAATAACTAACCCGAAAATGAAACAAAGTTTGAAGAGCAAAATTTACCTTAGTTTTCGTCATCATTGTTATTAGCAAGGCCTAACGGCGGAAAAGGTGAAACCAAACTCTCAACAACAATGCAAGCTTGACCAAAAAAGAAGCCTAGAATACATGAGACAGAACTATCATTTGAATCATAGATAATCAAGTCCATGTCACACTGAAACAACACTTTCCCGTCATGAATTACAAAGCACACACAACCACTCTCCCAAAACCCCCAAACTCAAATCCATAGGCCCCAAACTCCGATCTTCATCAGACTCAAATTGCAAAACTTCACGATAAGTCTCGTTTGCTAAATCAAGAGAAACTATCCTCCGACTCTGCGGCGAAACACTACAAGCCACCCAGTGCAAAGCTCCATTTGAAAAAACACCACAACCATTCAATGGATACTGATAAGAAAAATCACCTAAATTCTTCCACTTTCCAGTTTTCAAAGAGTATATTTGCCCTTTGATGATATAAGGGCGAGTCTCAAGAGATACTTTAGCAAGTTCAACAATTTTGTAATCATCAGTAGATTCAGCATACCCGAAAGCATACCATGCACGCTTAGTATCTATCCTACGAGATGTTAACCCATTCCAAATTCTAGTACTCGGGTTATATATAAACAGATTAAAATCATCATCATCGTCCTGGAAAACAAGGCATACTAATCCATTACAAGACCCAACTATCGAAAGATCTTGAGAAGGTCGAGTTCGTTGCAACGGATTTTCAAGCAGTAATGCGTTATTAGCAGATTTATCAAACACCAGATTAGAAAGTGGGCATACTTTGAGACTATTTAAATCTTCAGTAGGACAGAAAATGAACCTATGATGTTCATAGTGATGGTTGATACTAGATAAAGTATAATGTGATTTAATAAATTTTTGGCCGGATATTAAAGAGTACCATTCTTTGCAAACAGACTTACATCGTAACAACGATTCGACCGGAAGCTTCAACAGGATTTCGATGATGATTTCGGTTAAAAGTGTAGGAATCAATTGATCTGCTGCATTCATTTTATTTTTGTTTGACTTTTTAGAAATTTTGGGAAAGTATAAATGGTTCTTTATTTACATTTACGTCCTTCATATTTTGTTTATTGTTAGAATTATGTCTACTATTTTAATAGTAATTGTACTGTATTGGACAACAACAATGTTTCCTTTCAACATTTATATATTCAAAATAAAGTTATATATCAGCTCATCTTATCATAACCGAAAGTGCAAACTTGACATCGTATTCCTCTTAGAGCACAAGGTAAGGTTTATAATAACTCGCCAAATGCTACCCAAAGAATCAATGGTGCCAAACCTTGTGTCTGGTAACCGCCAAATCTAAAATGAATTTGGTAGCTTGAATGGCTACACCAAAGGTATTTTTTGTGTATTGTGAGTGAGTGTATATTTTTAGTGAGGTATTTTGTGGGACTCAATAACATGTTAGTAGTGTGTTATGAGAGAAGTTGTTTTGGTTATTGGTGTGTTATTAGAGAAGTGATGGGGTGGCGATGAGGTACCGTGACATGCCAATTTCCCTTTTTTAGTGACACGACATCACATCAGCATTCTCACTTTTAACACTCACACACTAAAACATCACTTTAGGGAGGAGGAGTGGTCACTTTAATACCCAGGTCTTGCATCACCTCCATCCAATAAAAAACCTACACCTCAAAACTACCCAATTTTACCTCTAACACTATCCTAAGTGGAAGGAGTGGTCACCTATACTACCCGATTTTTTTTTTTTTTTTTTCATACATATCAATATTTAAAATAAAAACATACCATTTCATTAAAATAAAAAAACATTACATAATACTACAAAAAACATAACATAATACTTAAAAATAACTAGATTAAAATAAAAAAAACCCACTAATCATCGAGATGCGAAGTATTGGCGTCTTCGCGTCTCGTGAGATCATATCGAAACGGTCATGGAGAACTTTTCTTAGTAACTCCACATATCTTGGACGCGGTGACTTCAAGTAATTGGGAACACCATAGTCACCCTCAGTATATTGCCCTCTCAAATGTCTAGGACAATTTTTCGGCATGGTATGCGTCGATGCTACCAAGCATCCAGGGAGGTGATGCGCTTCATGGGCATGGAAAATCGAGAAGCAAGGTCGTCTTTGTCGACTCACGGTACTCTCGACCGTACAAGCCGAATGATGGCCTCACAATAATAATCAAGAGTTTCACGTGGCGTTCTTGCGACCATGCATAAATATTCATCATATCTCCCGGAGGATTACCGGTTTGCGAGTTGCCTTAACGGCCGTGATTTTTGTTTCGTAGGTGAAACTTTTTGAACGCTGCGGCGTAGCCTTCTTGAAAATATGGGTATCTCGCCTTCAAATGCCGTATTTGCAAAAACATACTCTTCTCCATTCAATTTTTTTAAAGTACTCTTCGTTTGTACTTTGGTTTTCAACGAACCAATCATTCTCTAACGTTTGAAGACCTATTTCCGTTGACGATTTCTACTTAGGATTAGGCTAGAGCTTGCCGTGTCTTCAAGATATCTGAAGCCGATTGAAGCAAGTATTGCAACGACTACCGTGGATATCTCATATGGACGAGAGGCGAATAATGCATTCAATGGCGAATCAGGAAGACATTTTGGTAATTATTTTTTGTTTTTAAGAGATTTTAGTGTGTGTTTTATTTGAAAATAAAGAGAGTAATATTTGGTTTTAAAGGGAATTTTTTTTTTTTATTCGAAGAGGCGTGCGGCTCCAACGGTCAAAAACCAATCCTCCCTCACTTTAAACTCTCAGCGTGGAAATTCCCTTTTGATACCCATGAGGTGGCGGCGGTGTTACGGCTGGGTAAAGTCATAGAATCGCTGCCGCTTACACCCTCCTCCCTTACTCATAACATGTCATTTAGGCCCCACCCACTCACCCACCCAGTATTTTCTTTTCTTTTCTATTTTTTTTATAACAAACTAAATTCTATAAAATTACATTATATTTTATAAAATTAACAGAGATTTGACAAATCATAAATAACAATTTAAAAAACCAGGGATTTGACAAGCTATAGTTTTTCCCATTTTTAAAAATTTATTTAAAAAAAAAGAAAAAAAAGAAAGAAGATTTGACAAATCATAAATAACAATTTTAAATGCCAACCCTTCACTTCAAAGCTTCTACCCTCTGCAACAATGGCGGAATCATTCAACAAGAAAAAAAATCCTTTAATCTGTGTCACCTTCATAAACAAACCACGTTAAAAATCACACGCACAACCCAGATCCATCATTTTTAATAAACAAAAAGATTAAAAAAAAAAAAAACTGTCTTCCCATTTCACGTCCGCCACTTAAGTGGCTTGGGAAGTGGCTAAAGATGGTTCGGGTATGGTGGCACGAGGGTGGCGCTAACTTTGGCTTCCACGTTGGATCTGGAGAGCATCCATGTTACGATACCTCATGGTCTTAGTGACAGCAACTTTGTCCCATTCTTGCAAGATATGGTTAGTTACAACTAACCGAAAACTGAAACCAAGCTATCAACAAGATATGGAGGAGGATGATGCAGAACAAAAGTAAGATAATACCATTTGATACTTAAAGAGGTTACAATAAGAGTGTCTTTTCTACAGGGTGATTGTAAATTAGCACGTAGTACCAAAACAACAAATTCAAAATGAAGGAGAATTCTGCAATGCGACAACTAAGATATTGCACGATTAAGAGAAATTCTAGGATATCATGTATTTACACTAATAATCTAATTGAAAAATTATTTGTAATCAAATGAGGCCGCAATTCTAAACGATCTTTTGTTATGATCGTTTCGAATTAGAGCGTTTCCCTTGTATTGTTACACTTGGTCCACTCCACTCATCCATGAACTAACACGCCCACTCCTCGATTTGCTAGACATAAAGGGGGCATGGGGTGAAACCAAACTCTCAGCAATACATGCTTCATGACATCCATTAATTTCCTCAATCTCAATGGATGAACTATTCTGCAAATCACACACAACCAGTTTCCTCCTCAATTGCAACAACACTTTCCCATCATTTGAAATACACAAAGGAACCACTAATTTATTCCTCCATACATCAGTGAGTTAGCTATATGCTAACCGCTAAACATAAAAACATAGATGCCTCTATCACATGTTTGAAAGTAATCTCAGACACACATTCAGTGGTCAAAAAGGTAAAATTTGAACATGTCATACCACACGAAGACCTTCACAAACGTTGAACAAAAAAGGTTGATACATTTGCCTCATTTTAAGTGGCAACCATGAACATAGTTAATCAAAATACAACAGCTTGCTTCTTCAACAAATTAATGTCATCAACAAAATACTGGAAGGGTAGTAACATAGATCTAACTGATTTTAATAAAAGCATACGAGTAGAAGTCTTTCATTTGTTAAAGCTATTAGGATTTGATTAAAGTTCAACGAGCATTCTTCAATTGAAATTTCTTCATCCATAAATGTAGAAGACACTGGAGAATTCACCCTTTCCTGAAAGAACAAAGATTCAGTGTGTGTGAGTTGCCAATCTAATGTTGATCTCGACATATCATTGAGTAAAAGTTAAATACAGTGATATAGATATGGTAAAAACTTTTATATCTAGAGTAGATCAGAGGTTTAATGGTTTCGAAAAGGAATTTGGTTATCCATATTGTTTACCTGTCAGCACAAGACATACAGACGCCTTACATTTACTCTTACTCGATCAATGACAAGTGCAAATGATCACATCAAACTTATCGCTGTAGTACATGTTCTGTTATCAGCATATGTGACAACTTCAGTAGCATAACAGCCTTTTTAGCCTACTGATCCACATGTTCTTATTCATTAGCACTCACATGTTACTCCCCCCAATTCACATTTTTTCACAAATTTTCAAACTAGTGATGCAATCATTACAAAACGTTAACAATACTTTATTAGCGCTGAAGTAATTGTTTGGTTCAACGATAGATGTCTCCATGTAACATTGCAATTAGGGTTTATAGACAGATAGGTTACCCAACTTTCCAACTTTATTCGCCTAAGTTATTAAACATTTTTTTGTGCAAACAGGGTATTGGACTAAACGAGGTTGACATTCAGGTTACTGAATTTCTAAAACGCTACATTTAGGTTACTTAACTTACCTAAAAAAATGCATTTGGGTTACTTTGATTACACTGAAAAAATAGATGTTGAATGCTAAACTAAAGTTCAGTAACCTAAGTGAACAAAATGAAAGTTTGGTAACTTAGGCGAATAAAGTTGAAAAGTTAGGTAGCCTATGTGTCTATATACCCATTGCAATTATTTACACAAATTCCAAACAAGTTATGGTTAATTACAACTAACCCGAAAGTGAAACAAAGTTAAAAGAGAAAAATTTACCTTAATTTTCATGACCACTCTTAGACTTTGCAAAGTCTGGCCAAATCAAACTCTCAACAATAATATACGCCTCACGAAATCCATCGAAGTTTTGTATCTCTGAGTAAGAGCCATTTTCACAATCATAGACAACCAACTTCGTCCCCAGTTGCAACAACAGCAACTTTTCGTCATTTGAAATACCCAAAAGAGCATGAAACTGCATATACGAAGGATCCCAAAATCGATCATTCGGATGCGAGATGGAAAGCAATTTAGTCCAAGAATCCTTCATCACCCATACATCCCCAACACGACTTTCATAATAATTACAAAGAACACACAACCACTCTCCGAAAACCCCCAAAGTCAATGTCTTTCTACCTTTATTGTAGGGCGGATTCAAAACATAACCATAAGTTTCCTTCCCCAAATCAAGAGAAACTATATCCCGCGACCAGCCATCACCAGTCGCCCAGTAAAGAGCTCCATTTAAAAACTTACCATCATTGAAGGGTTCAAGACAAGGAAAACAACCAATTTCCTTCCAACTTCCAGCTTTTAACGAATATATCATAGTATCCCAGCGAGAAGGTTGGTCACAACGCCATATTATTTTAACCACCTTGTAATCAAGAGTCGTCTCATCATACCCAAAACCATACAAACCGGCCCCTTGTTTAGAAGAAGGCAAAATATGGGTTCTTCTAGAACTTGGGTTGCAAATAAACAGAGTATTATCATCCTCAACTAAAATGCATAATAATCCATTACACGACCCGACTATCCTAATCCGTGGCGGTTGAGGTCGTTGCAACGGGTTATCCAACACATTATCATCCTCAATATTAACAGATTTATCAAACATCACATCAGAAAGTGGACAGATTTTGAGATTGTTTTCTTTTCCGTAAATAAGTCGATGATGTTTATAGTTAATGTTGTTGGTACTAGATAAAGTATAATGTGTTTTAACGAAATTCTGGTCAGAAATTAAAGAGTCCCATTCTTTACAAGCATACTTACATCGCAGCAAGGGTTCAACTGAAGCCTTCAACAGGATTTCATCGCGGATGATGTCTGGTGGAAGTGATGGCGTTGATATTTGTTCATCTGGCGGATGATTTAATTGTGCCATTTTTGTTAGGGGAAATTACAACATCAACAAGATCCAAATTAGAGGTGTATCAAGCCCTATCTTGATATTGATAACACCAACTTTTATACCTTGACAACTTCAGCCCTTATACTTTTAACACCTTGACATCTACAACCAAGGCAACAGATTTAAAATATGACAAAATTAGTCCCTCTAATGTTTCAGAATAAGATTAGAAAGTATTTTCCAACACCCTCCCTTAATCTTATTTTGAAACAAGTTAATAAGCTTCATTTTTTTAACACAACTTATTATGTTGTTTTGTATCCACACCCTTTGTTAGAATATCTACTATCTCAATATTAACTGATTTATCAAACATCACATCAGAAAGTGGACAGATTTTGAGATTGTTTTCTTTTCCGTAAATAAGTCGGTGATGTTTATAGTTAATGTTGGTACTAGATAAAGCATAATGTGATTTAATAAAATGCTGGTCGGAAATTAAAGAATACCATTCTTTGCAAACAGACTTACATCGTAACAACGATTTAACTGTATCAACCTTCAACAGGATTTCATCGCGGTTGATGTCTCGTGGAAGTGATGGCGTTGATATTTGTTTATCTTTGTGTTCCATTTTTGTTAGGGTTCTTCTTTGATTTGATTTGGGGAAATAAAGACTGTTGTTGGATATGTCTTTCTATATTTACTTTTACACCCTTCATGTTTTGCTCATTCATCAACTATGCTTAGTATTGTGTACACTTAGACCGGGTGCCATGGTCATCTAACCACTCTTGGTAGTACGTTTTCGTGATGCTTAGGTGGTTTTTGCTTGGAAACCACTTAACGGTTTGCACTCTTGTTCTTTTGGGTATACTGTTCGGTACATTTATATAAAGTGAAGTATTTGTGTGTTTAGTTTGGTGGATATCACTGCGACAGTAATTTGGTGATGTGTTAAATAGTAACGTAGCCCTGACGTGAAAGTGGTGAGTTTGATGTCCATTACATCCGGTCTTACAACCAATAGCTGGTTATGAACATTTTAATTAACTTTATCAATTTTGTAAGTTGTGAATTCCTTTACATAAGTCATTAAATTGTGTTCTATCATAAGCATGGTATTCATATAAAAGGAGAGTTATTTTACATACCAAACTTTTTTTTCATATCAAGGGACTCATCTTCACCATCCATTTAAAAATAAATCAATGGCTAAGATTAAATGCATTTTATTATTTCACCTATTTTTTATAATTTAAATATCTCTTAAACCGTTAATCGTTAAGCAAAAATAATTACACCATCGCGACGAGCATTTGAAAATCACATTGATATTAGTGTTAAATCACATATGATATGTAATATTGTGATAATAGTGTTAAATCATATATGATAATTCACATATGATATACATATCATATATGATTTAACACTATCACACATGTGGTATTCAAATTAGTGTTAAATCATATATGATTTTTTCATGCAAATTTAAGTAACGTAAAAAAACGAAAAAACTTAAAAAAAGTGAAAAACACGAAAAAAAAATCGAAAATATATCAAAGTCTTTTTATCTATAGAAAGATAATTAAATGCTCGTCGTAGTGGTATATTGTTTTTCGTTTGACGATTAACGGTTTGAAAGATGTTTATATTTGAAAAAAAATGATGAAAGTTGGTTTTTTTAATTGTTGAGATTAATCTCATCCATTAGATCTAATAAAAATGAATTGTGTAGATTGATCCCTTAGTATTTAAAGAAGTTCTGTCCTCAAATAATCTTAAATCTTCATATAAACAAGATTTTTATTATTAAAAAACAATTGAAGCGACTTTAAATTGTAAACATTTTGGGGCTAAAATAATAGCTAACTGAGAACTAAGGGAACAAGAAAGTAAATATAAAATAGATAACAGTGGTAGTAAATTTAAATTCTTGTTAATTGATACTCTATTCATTTCAAAATAAATATCATGTTTTGACTTTATGATTTTTTTTTATTTTTTTTTATTATTTTCTTTTTCCAGTTTTGACTTTAAATATTTTATTATATAATACTTGATATAAAACTATATCAATGAAAATACATTTAAAATTCAATACATTCATATATTTTGTATCAAGTAATATATGACCAAATATAAATATATATATATATATATATATATATATATATATATATATATATATATATATATATATATATATATATATATATATATCATATGGGAAAAAAAAACTAAAATGAGAAGAATAAGAAGAATTTCTAGCCACACATTTCAAATAGGAGGGAGAAATTTAAAGGGAGATGCATCTATTTTTGTAGGTGCATCTGAAATGAGTGGTTGTGGTTTCTTCTTATCATTCTTATTTTAACTTTTCTTCTTATTTGATCCTAACTCTATATATATATATATATATAAAGTCAAACTTGAAAAAAAAAAAAAAAAAAAAAGTTCAAAACATACACTTGTTTTGAGATGGTCAGAGTATTAAAAAAAATGATTGTATCATGAATAGTGGTAAGTCTCAATGAAGTCAAAAGATCAATAGTCTTTCTTCTCCGTCCAATTCTATGCTTCCACTGAAGTAGTCTAAAGATCAATTTTATAATAAGTTAGTTTATAGATGGGAGATGATTTGCACACTTTCACTTTTTATGTGCACACATCAACTTATGCTATAAAAGTAGCAGCCATCTCTAACCTTATTAGTTATTACCATTGTCAGACATATGGATACTTCTAAATTCAACTTTATTATTGTTGCGACCATTGTTGCAACTATAGTTCATATGAGCCTTAATGAAGTAAGTACTCTAGATAAAAGAATGCCATGACTTACACACGCTCTTGATAAATACATAATTGCTTATATGAAGGAGGTAGGGAATTTTCGAACATTGCTTGTATGTCGTGGTTTTTTTTTGGTATTTATAGTTTTGATTAGTTTTATGTTTAAATGATTCATTGATGTTAGCAATGTGGTCAATGAAATATGATGTTTAGGTAACAAATAAGGTTTGAATCACCAGTACAAAAGTTTTGTTCAGTTCATGGTCGAAGTATGTGTTAAATTGGCGAAGAAATTTGAGCAGAATCTTGGCGGGGTGCTTCCGGTTATGTAGTGCCCCCTGTCATGTTCACAGTCCATGTATGAAAAATGCCGGTTCTTTATATATTTGAATGAAACGAAGTTGTTTAGGCAAGAAGTTAATCTAAAGTCACTATTCCAGAAGTTTTAGAGCAGTTGCAACAATAACGCCTCCCCCCCACCCCCACGTTAAACCCACATTACCCACACCATGGCCGGTGTTATTCCGGTGTTATGTGTCCAACGTTACCCTAATAACAGGTGTTAATAGAAAAAATCGATTTAGCCTCCTACTGACTACTAGTTGGGTTTAAAAATTTCATCCCCCATTTCAAACGTCTAGTTTTATAAAAATAAATATATAAATAAATAAATAAAATTTCAAAAACATTTTTTTACCACTATAAATACCCAACTAAAACAACATTTTTTTTCACACTTCCACTACTCAATCCTCTCAATCTTATACTTCCAATTACTAAAAAAAATGTTAAGAGGCAACAACGATGATACATTCATGAATCTTCTCGGTGGTGGGTGGAATACCTCAAACCCGGGTTCATCTTTAAACCCGAACGCGGGTTCATCTTTGATAACGCTCTAATTGTGCATGTTTTTAGTAGCGTTATCCGTATTTTTATATCTGTTATTTGGTTATATTTGCGTGATTTAAGTACTTAATCGTATCTAGAGATGTTTGTCTAGTGTTTATAACCAAGTACAGGGAAATGGAGGAAAATGAAGAAATATGCAACAAATCGAAGATTCCCGTTTCAGTAAATCTAAATCTCAAGGACCTTTGAAGACCTTAGTAATTGAAGAACCAAGTTCTACAAGACATAGTGAAGATAAAGATCAAGTTTTGTATCTCAGAAGATCCAACCGGATCCGTTACACCTCAACCGGATCGGTTGGAATTCGTCGAGAATAATGTTTTACCATCGCCAACGTCGATTGCATGACACCTGGCAGTCGGTAAACTTGTTGTTATGAAGACCAGCGGATCGGTTGGTCGTATGACGATCGGTTGGAGAAGCTGCAGTTGCTAAATCTTCATCACTAAGCTTCCCCTTTGCATCCAAACGATTCTAGGTCCTTCCCTTGGTGTATTCTAGTCCCTTCCTTACTCTTTGGAGGCCAAGTTAAGCATTTAACACCCTAGGCCTTGGAATTAGTATAAATAGAGGCTAATTGTGAGCATATGAGACACACCTCAATTACAAATCTCTCTACTCATCAAACCAAGCCTTAAGCTCTTGAAATTCGTCCTTAGAAATCCAGAGAAGTTTGGAGTTCCAGAAGTTCCACATTTGGAAGCCAAAACACCAAGAAGTCCACCACGATCCTTTGGGAATCATTACTTCATCATTTGTAATCTTATTCCAAGCATTGTAAGACTTTTAATCATGTTTTCTAATGATCAAAGTTATGAGTTTATGTTCATGTTTGCTATGAGTGGCTAGTTTCTTTATACACTTGCTTAAATGATGTTGATTATCATATGATTAGTTAGTGATTGTGTTAACATGTTTTAATTCAATTTCAAGTTAATTCTAAGATCCAATTATACTAAAGTTTCATAGTGACATTTGTTAATCAAGTTTGGCTAATTGGTAGTAATCGTTGGGGTTGAAAGAACTTCGTGTTATTCAACTAGTCATAATCATTTTGTCTATGGATGATTGTTTTACCCATTATTCTTGATTATACAAAGGAACCAAAGTGTGGATTTTTGATTATCAAAATTGGATTGGTTGGAAACATCTAAATGGTCGTAAGATTAGTTGTTGAGAATCAATTGTAGCCTTTTGTCTATGATCGGTTACTTTTGTATTGACCATTTCTTAAGCAATTTGATGAACAAGTGGATGTTTTTGTGTTTAAGTTTATGTATGTAGACTTATGAAACTTGAATTGATCTTGAATTGATTGGTTAAACTTAAAGCTTGTTTTTATGAACTAAAATCTTGATGAAGGTTTAACTTGTAAGAACAATAGATTAGTTTTCAACTAATTATCATAACCAACATGTTAAGAGGTTAACACAATCACATTAATCTATGATATGAAACTAGTTTAAGCAAGTGTAGTTTTTAATCATCCGAATTTCATTATATCTATTTGCTTTGTTATATGTTTTGGATAGACTCTGTTAATTCAAACTTGTGCTTAGATTCACTCAAATCACATAAGCGATCCCGACTTACCATCATAATCTTGCTATAACGGACGAGTTCACTTGCTCGTATGTGTTATTAATAGATTTGGTAATTCACCTCTTATAAATTTAAAACTTGCACCAACCGGGCACATCAATCTTCAAACCCCAACGTCTCTTTTCCCAACCCACTAGGCTTGTGGAGCCAAGATCTTTTCCTACAACATCAACAATATTTGTTTTGGCAACAAAATCAACAAAACACATTAAACACCAACTTTCAAAATCTACAATTCTCAAAACACTCACAACATTCACAAACTGAAACACATGATATTTCTGAAACACCCACGTCTCCTCCAAAAAAATCCAAAGGTCTTATTAAACGAAAGTCCAAAAAATCCAAAGACCCCGAACCAATCGATGATGATGATGATGACGAAGACTACGCTATGTAGCGTTGCAACCATCGAGGAAGAATTACTTACCGGTGTTATGTAGGCATTCTGAGGAGGATCCGATGATCGTCGCAACCCAAAGATCGTTTCAGTGTGTCATTATGGTTGATTTTTAATTGGTATTAGGGTTGTTTCAACTTGGGGGAAAAGAACATGTTTTTTTTTCAATAGATATTGTTACCTGAAGAAGAAAAAACAAAGAAGATGGATCGGAAAAAATAGAATAATATGGTATAATGGTTGATTGTGAAGGCGGCGGGAGAAAAGAAAGGAATAGGGTTTGGTTTCATTGATGTGTTGTGTACCCTTAAAAGAGAAAGACATTTGGGGATAACCATTTTAGGGGGGAAAGATTTCGTGAAAAATTGAATAGGGGGGAAAAGGTTTTGGTGAAATTGTATTGGGGGGATATATTTGAATGAAATAATTTGAGAACCCAAAATAAAATGCTGATAAGTGATGTGTTACAAATTATTTGGTACGGTTCTCAAATAAACCGTACCAAATAACGTTTATTAATGCGTTTTTTAAAACGTTAGCAAATAAACGTTATTGGTGCGGTTTTGTAAACAACGTACCAAAACCCAAAATCCAAAAGCCAACGTACCAAATGAAGACTTTTCAGTATGGTTCTTTTAAAAACCGTATCAAATTGAATTTTTTTCATGTTTTAGTACGGTTTTTCCTATAACCGCATTAAAGGACCGTTCCAAATAATACTTTATGTACTAGTGAAAGTCACAATATATATACAAATGTTAACCAGTTTTCTCAACCTCACCAACATTTTGTAAACATATTTCTATAAAAATTATATTCGTGCTATTGGGATATGTACATGTACAAATACCGTATGTCTAGAAAACATGTGAGCCCATAGGGACACGGGAAACGATTATATAGTGAAAAGATTTAAACGTTATAATTACATAACGATCATCAGACGATAGTTAAAGGACCTAAGTGTAAACGAGAGCAAAGTAGGTTCCGGATCCCCCTCTTTTACTTGCAATTATGCACAACAAGAATGGAAGGCAGTGTTTTTAAATTTGGTTCACTCAGTAGGTCTGACCGAGTATTTTCGGTTCGGATTTCTGTTTCATATTTTCCAAAAAGTCGGCGGGTCGGTTTTCATCAGTTAAGGCCGGTTTTGACCCGCGACTCAGGCCTAACAAAAAGGTGAAACCAAAGTCAGCTTTATTGCATTTTTTCTAAAACTTGAGTGATCTGATAATCAAAGCTCAGACACCTTAAATTGGTCAAAGTCCAGTTATTCAACACAAAGAAACTTCACAAAGTCATACACCATGTTTGACAGTAAAGGTTGATATATTTACCTCAATATAAATGGAAACCATGAACACGGTACGACAGCATGGTTTCAAATAACTTTTAATTTCATCAAGAAGTACTGGAAGGGTAGTAACATACATCTAATTTAGGGAAATAAAAATGTACGAAAGTAGAAGTATTTCATTTGTTAAGTTACAAGAGTTCGATTAAAGCTAAATTGATGTTCTTGGCTTGTAGATTTCTTCAATTGCATCCATAAATGTCAAAGACTCCGGAGAATTCACCCTTTCCTGAAAGAACAAAGATTCAGTGAGTGTGAGTTGCCAATCAAATGTTGATATCGACATACCATGGAGTAAAAGTTTAATAAAATGATATAGATATGGTAAAATTGGTTTTAAAAAGGTGGATCATCTATGGGCAAAATTGTGGTGACTGGTAGTGTCTATGGTGGTCTCTATTTGTTTGAAGAAACTGATTGTGGTGAGTCTAATCTTGCTATGTGTAATTCTGTGTTTGTTTGTCATGATTCTAATGAGTTGTGGCACCAAAGGCTTGGTCATCCTGCTGATCAAGTCTTGTCTACTTTGGGTATTAAAATTGGTTTTAAAAAGGGGGATCATCTATCACCTTGTGATGTGTGTCACAAGGCCAAACAAACTAGAAAACCTTTTCCATTAAGTGAACATAAAACTAAATCTGTTGGGGATCTTATTCATTGTGATGTTTGGGGTCCTTATAAGGTTACTAGTAAAGAATGTTTTAAGTATTTTTTTAACTTTGGTTGATGATTTTAGTAGTAGAGCTTGGGTTTATCTTAAAATCCAAAAGCTGAAGTTTGTGATCATATTAAAAATTTATAAAACTTGTCTTTACAGCGGTTTAATAAAAAGTTAAGATTATAAGATCTCATAATGGGCGAGTTTGTCAACATCAATTATATACTCTTTTTCTGAATTAGGGATGATTCACCAAACTTCTTGTGCCTATACTCCTCAGCAAAATGGGATTGTTGAGAGGAAACATAGAACACCTCTTAATGTTGCTAGGAGTCTTATGTTTGATTCCCTTGAATATATGTGGCCGAGAGTGTGTTTTAAGCTGCTGTATATATCTTATTAACAGGCTTCCCCTCCTCTGTCTTGTCTGCGGTGCTTCCCCTCATTTTCTAGTTTATGGTAAGGATCATAGTCTCTACATCGGATCTTTTGGATGTCGTGTTACTCAAATGTTTTAAATTCACATGATAAGTTTGGTTCTAAATCGAAAAATGTGTCTTGGTTTTCTAGTGTTAAAAAAGCTTATAAATTGTATGATTTGGAAAGTAAATATGTTTTTTTTACTCAAGAGATGTTACATTTTATGAAACTGTGTTTCCTTGAAGTTATCAAATGTTTTTCATAAGTCACCAAATGATTTTGGAAAACCTAATCTGGATTTAATAATTCTCAACCAAACTTTGATGATAATGGAGTAAACAACTTGAACTTTTTGACATTCATTGGTGCGAAAGTCCTATGATGAAGAGTGGGACCCTTCTAATGAGGAAGGTAGTGGTATGGTACCTCCGGATGATTGTGCTTACGGTCAATGAAGGAGGTGCAACCACAACAACCAGAATAGAGGATACTATCACCTCTCGAGGCACAAATCCAAATGTTTTCAATGGTGAGGATCAAAATGTTCAAATGGAAGCACCACCAAGTGTTAGGAGGTCTAGTAGAACTAGAAGTCAAACATGTTAGATTTAATGACTTTGTTGTTGGTAGTAATGTGAAGTATGGTCTTGAAAAATATGTGTCTTATTCCAATCTGTCTAAAGTTAATATGTGTTTCTCTACTACTCTCAATAAGTCTTGTGAACCTAAGTCTCTTTCTGAGGCTATTCAAAATCCTATGTGGAAAGATCTTTGGAAATGGAAGCTTTGCATAGGAATAACACCTATGGTCGTGTGAATTACCTATGTAGGTTGCCATTGGATGCAAGTGGATTTGGAAAATCAAATTTAAGTCCTCTGGTGAGGTTGATAGATATAAAGCTAGACTTGTTGCTAAGGGTTATAATCGAAGGGAAGGTATTGATTATGAAGAAACATTTAGTCCAGTTGTCAAAATGGTTCCTTTAGGTGTCTTATTGCTTTATCACATTTTAACAATTGGCCTTTATTTCAACTGGATGTTAATAATACTTTCTTATATGGTGACTTGTATGAAGATGTGTATATGCAGTTGCCCCTTGGTTATTATGATAAGAATGAAACTAGAGTGTGTAAGTTGAATAAGCCTTTGTATGGGCTAAAACAAGCTCCTAGGCAGTGGAATGAAAAACTTACCCTGCGCTTTGGTGGAAAATGGTTTTAAACAAAGTCTTAATGACTATTCTTTATACACTAAAGATTCCGATGGTATTTTCTTGGCATTATTGGTTTATGTGGATGACATTGTCATCACTGGTAATAATGTTAGTGAAATGAGAAGTTTAAAAGTTTCTAAATTCAAAATTTATGATTAAAGGGTCCACTTAAATATTTTATGGGAATTGAATTTTAAACTGTAATTCTGGTCTTTGTCTTTCTCAAAGAAAATATTGTTTGGATTTATTACTTGAGTATGGGTTGTTGGCTTGTAAGCCTGCTACTACTCTACTGTGAGAATGTGGTTTTGAGTCATGTTGAGATCGAGAATGATAAATTCTTATCTAACATGGTAGTATCAAAAGTTGGTTGGAAAGCTTATATACTTGTCTCTTACTAGGCCTGACATTTCTTATGCAGTTCATTGCCTAAGTCGGCATGTATGCATGCTCTCTTAGTTCTCATTTTACTGCTGCACTTAGGGTTTTGAGATACTTAAAGCGAGCTCGTGCAGTTATTGATTTATGTATGGCAAAAAGCTTAATCTATGCTTATTAGATGCGATTGGGCTAAGTGTCATGTTTCTAGGAAATCAGTGTTTGGTTTTTGCAATAATCTCATTTCCTGGAAAAGTAAAAGCAAGCCACTATTTCAGGATCTTCTGCGAATCGTATAGATGTCTTGCATCTACTACTTGTGAGCTTATTTGGATTATAAAAGTTTTAAGGATCCGGGAATAGAGGATTTGTTGCTGCAAGTTTGTTTTGTGATAGTAGTTGCTATTGATTCTGCTAACCTAGTTTTTCATGAAAAACCAAACATTTTGAAATTGATTTACATTTGGTTAGAGAGGTAAGAGGGGTCATTAGAACCTTGAAGGTTTATACTAACAACGAATATTTTACTAAAGGGTTGAGTGTTTCCCAACACAAGCGCTTTTGTGATAAGCAATGGGGCTTGATTTGTTCAAGCCATGAAAGCAGGGTGTTGAAATATCTAGTGTTTGTATGCAAGCTCATGTTTGACTTTAAGTCAAAGGGCTTGTTCCGCAAGTTGGTCTAATGTTTGTATGTTTGGCCCTTGTTAGCGGGTTATTTTCTTGAGGGGTTAAAGTATATCTTTGCTGCTATAAAAGCTGGAGCCTAACTCGTTGGCTGTATCTCTCTCATTATTTTCTCACACTAGGGTTTCGTATTCTCTCTCAAAGTCTGGTGTTGGTCTGGTATTGATAATCTGGGTTAACTCTGATCATCTTGATCAGTTTCATAGTTTGATAGGTATTGTTTGAGTGTTGTAGTGAGGTTCTTTGTATTACAATCTTTGTAGTGAGATAGATAGGATCCTTCTGAAGGGGACTATCTTTGTCTTGTGTATTTGTTTGGTGAGCACACGCTTTGTGGACTCATCTTCTTGACTATTCAGTTAATAAAAGATTTCACCAAAGGGTGGGTGGCTGGGTGATTTGATTGTGTTGTGATTGATTCTGAGATCAGATCTATTATTTTTACAATACATGTATTTGTTTGGATAGATTGATATGTGTCATCAGTATAGTGTGATTGCCGGATTGGTATATTAAATGCAAGGGGGCGTTTGGTTAAAAACCAATTAAGAATAAGCACAACAGATAAATTTTGTAGCACTAATACTCAAATGGGTTACTTTACTAATCACAATTGTGACAAATACGACATAATCTATCTTCTGTGGCCAGAAAAAGTTACTGAAGATGAAAATTGGAATTGGGATGTCCTGTCTGCAGCCATCATTGATGATCCTAAAGTCAACTTTTATTGCATATTTGCTGGTAAATATTACTGCAAGTAAGATGGAATTGACTTATTTCCTAAAACCTTGTGGAATATTAAAGCTCCGACACCTTCAATGGGTCAAAGTCATACTCACATGGAGACCTTCACAAAATGTTCAACACAAAAGGTTGATATATTTGCTTCAATTTAGGTGGCAACCATGAACGAACACAGTTAAATATACAGCAACATACATTTTCAACAAATTATAATGTCATTAAGAAATACTCCAAGGGTACTAACATACATCTAACTTATGAAAATAAAAGCATACGAGTACAAGTCTTTCATTTGTTAAAGCTGTTAGGATTGGATTAGAGCTCAATGAGCGTTCTTAGCTTGAATATTTCTTCAATTGCATCCATAAATGTAAAAGACTTCGAAGAATTCACCCTTTCCTGAATGAATAAAGATTCAGTGAGTGTGAGTTGCCAATCTAGCGATGATATCGACATACCATGGAGTTAAAATTTGATAAAATGAAATAGATCAGAGGTTTAAAGGTTTCGAAAAGGGTACTTATCCATATTGTTTACCTGTCAGCACATGACATGTAGACACCATACATTTACTCTTACTCGATCAATGAAAAGTGCAAATGATCACATCAAACTTAACGCTGTAGTACATGTTCTGTTATCAGCATATGTGACAACTTCAGTTGCATAACAGCCTTTTTAGCCTACTGATCTACATGTTCTCAATCATTAGCACTCACATGTTACTCCCACCAATTCACATTTCTTCACGAATTTTCAAACTAGTGTTTTAATTTAGCTCAATGCAATCATTACAAAACGTTAACAATAGTTTATTAGCACTGAAGTAATTGTTCAGTTCAATGATATCTTTGTCCATGTAACACTGCAATTATTTACTCAAATTCCGAACAAGTTATGGTTAATTACAACTAACCCGAAACTGAAACAAAGTTAAAAGAGAAAATTTTACCTTAATTTTCATCACCATTGTTATCACCAACGCCAAACAAAGCAAAAGGCGAAACTAAACTCTCAACAACAATACACACGTTAAGAATCTGACTGAATTTTTGTATCTCTGAGTATGAGCCATTTATAAAATCATAGACAAGCAACATCGTCCCAAATTGCAACAACAATTTTCCGTCATTTGAAATACAAAAAAGAGCATGAAGCAACATATACGAAGGATCCCAATGCGAGATGGAAAGCAATTTAGTCCAAGAATCTTTCTCTCCATAAACCTTCATCACCCATACATCCACCACACGACTTTCATAATAATTACAAAGAACGCACAACCAATCTCCCAAAACCCCCAAAGTCAATCTCTTACTACCTTCATCGTACTCCGGCTGCAAAACTTCACCATAAGTCTCCTTCCCTAAATCAATAGAAACTATATCCCCCGAACCCGACTCGACATCACCGGTCAACCAATGAAGAGCTCCATTTAAAAACTCACCTTCATATCTAGGCTTAACCAAAAGAAAAGAATCGATCTCTTTCCAACTTCCAGCTTTTAACGAATATATCATAGTACTCCAACAAGGCGAAGTTTGGTCACAACACCATACTTTAACCACCTTGTAATCATGAGTCGTCTCATCATACCCAAAACCATAGGAAATGCGCAATGCACTGACTACTTGTTTAGAAGGAGGCAAAATATTGGTTGTTCTAGTACTCGGGTTTGAAATAAACAAAGTATAATCATCCACATCTAAAAGGCACATTAGTCCATTACAAGTCCCAACTATCCTAAAAAGTCTAGTTTGTTTAAATGGATTTCCAAGCAGTATCGCATTATTAGCATATTTATCGAACAACACATCATAAAGTGGACAGCTGATGAGATTGTATTTTTGTTGAATAATGTTGCAAATAAGTCTATGATGTGCATAGTTAATGTTGGTACTAGATAGACTGATAGAGTATAATGTGTTTTTATGAAATGCTGGTTGGAAATTAAAGAGTACCATTCTTTGCAAACAGACTTATTTTTGTTTAAAAGTGTAGGAATCAATTGATCTGCATTCATTTTATTTTTGTTTGACTTCTTAGAAATTTTGGGAAAGTATAAATGGTTCTTTATTTACATTTACGTCCTTCATATTTTGTTTATTGTTAGAATTATGTCTACTATTTTAAAGTTACTACTATTTTAGTAGTAACTGTGCTGTATTGGACAACAACAATGTTTCCTTTCAACATTTATATATTCAAAATATAAAGTTATATATCAGCTCATCTTATCATAACCGAAAGTGCAAACTTGACATCGTATTCCTCTTAGAGCACAAGGTAAGGTTTATAATAACTCGCCAAATGCTACCCAAAAGAATCAATGGCGTGCCAAACCTTGTACCAGCCAACACGCCAACTAGATGCCAAATGAATTTGAGCCACTTGAATGGCTCACACCAAAGGTAATTTTTTTTTTTTTTTTTTTTTGTATTGTGAGTGAGTGTATATTTTTAGTGAGGTATTTTGTGGGACTCAATAACATGTTAGTGGTGTGTTATGAGAGAATGTGTTTTGGTTATTGGTGTGTTATTAGAGAAGTGATGGGGTGGCGATGAGGTACCGTGACATGCCAATTTCCCTTTTTTAGTGACACGACATCACATCAGCATTCTCACTTTTAAGCATTCTCACTTTTAACACTCACACACCACTTACTCATAACATGTCATTTAGGCCCCACCCACTCACCCACCCACTATTTTATTTTATTTTCTATTCTTTTTATAACAAACTAAATTTTATAAAATTACATTATATTTTATAAAATTAACAGAGATTTGACAAATCATAAATAACAATTTAAAAAGCCAGAGATTTGACAAGCTATAGTTTGTTCCCATTTTTAAATATTTATTTATACTACATAAAAAAAAAAAGAAAAAGATTTGACAAATCATAAACAACAATTTAAAAAGCCAACCCTTCACTTCTAAGCTTCTACCCTCTGCAACAATGGCGGCATCACTCAACAAGAAAAAAAATCCTTTAATCTGTGTCACCTTCATAAACAAAACACGTTAAAAATCACAGGCACAACCCAGATCCATCATTTAAAAAAAAAACTTGTCTCTTCCCCATTCTCACGTCCGCCACTTAAGTGGCTTGGGAAGTGGCTAAAGATGGTTCGGGTATGGTGGCACGAGGGTGGCGGCGCAACTTTGGCTTCCACGTTGGATCTGACGAGCATCCATGTTACGATACCTCATGGTCTTAGTGACAGCAACTTTGTCCCATTCTTGCAAGATATGGTTAGTTACAACAAGTAAGATAATACCATTTGATACTTAAAGAGGTTACAATAAGAGTGTCTTTTCTACAGGGTGATTGTAAATTAGCACGTAGTACCAAAACAACAAATTCAAAATGAAGGAGAATTCTGCAATGCGACAACTAAGATATTGCACGATTAAGAGACATTCTAGGATATCATGTATTTACACTAATAATCTAATTGAAAAATTATTTGTAATCAAATGAGGCCGCAAGTCTAAACGATCTTTTGTTATGATCGTTTCAAATTAGAGCGTTTCCCTTATATGGTTACACTTGGTCCACTCCCACTCATCCATTTGCTTGACATAAAGGGGGCATGGGGTGAAACCAAACTCTCAACAATACATGCTTCGCGACATCCATTAAATTCCTCAATCTCAATGGATGAACTATTCTGCAAATCACACACAGCCAGTTTCCTCCTCAACTGCAACAACACTTTCCCATCATTTATAATACACAAAGGAACCACTAACTGATTCCTCCATACATCAGTGAGTTAAGTAATGCTAACCGCTAAACATAAAAACATAGATGTCTCTATCACATGTTTGAAAGTAATCTCATTTAAAAGTTAGTAAGGCGGAGGTGACTTGTTTGCTATAACATGACTGCTCTAGAGCATCAAAACTCAGACACATTCAGTGGTCAAAAAAGTGAAATTTGAACATGTCATAGCACACGAAGACCTTCACAATACGTTGAACAAAAAAGGTTGATACATTTGCCTCAATTTAAGTGGCAACTATGAACATAGTTAATCAAAATACAACAGCTTGGTTCTTCAACAAATTAATGTCATCAACAAATACTGGAAGGGTAGTAACATAGATCTAACTGATGTTAATAAAAGCATACGAGTAGAAGTCTTTCATTTGTTAAAGCTATTAGAATTTGATTAAAGTTCAACGAGCGTTCTTCAATTGAAATTTCTTCATCCATAAATGTAGAAGACAATGGAGAATTTACCCTTTCCTGAAAGAACAAAAATTCAGTGTGTGTGAGTTGCCAATCTAATGTTGATATCGACATATCATAGAGTAGAAGTTAAATACAATGATATAGATATGGTAAAAACTTCTATATCTACAGTAGATCAGAGGTTTAAAGGTTTCAAAAAGGAATTTGGTTATCCATATTGTTTACCTGTCAGCACAAGACATACATACAGACGCCTTACATTTACTCTTACTCGATCAATGACAAGTGCAAATGATCACATCAAACTTATCGCTGTAGTACATGTTCTGTTATCAGCATATGTGACAACTTCAGTAGCATAACAGCCTTTTTAGCCTACTGATCCACATGTTCATATTCATTAGCACTCACATGTTACTCCCCCCAATTCACATTTTTTCACAAATTTTCAAACTAGTAATGCAATCATTACAAAACGTTAATGTTTGAACAAAAGTTCGTGGATGCTTTTCAACCCTAAGCTTCAGGAGACTCCGCGGCAGCTCCTTCTTCTTGTAGGCTGAAATAAGAGAAAACACCGTTAGCTCGCCCCGGGTTTTTAATCCGAGACCAAGCTCCGGCGTGAGAGTAAGAATTTGGTAAGGTGAGTAATGAGTGTAAGTGACAAGTAAAGTAAATAGGATGGAGAGAAGTCTATATCGGAGTGTGTGTGTGTCCAAAGGATCCCTGTTCATGTGTGTGAACCTTCCCTTTTATACTACCTGAGATTAGCTCCACGACATATTTCTTGTGGAAGCTACATTGTCTTCTAGGAGAAGCACATAAGGCGCTGACGGGCACCAGGCTTTGTCTTCGGGGTCAATGTTGTCTCTATGCTATTTGTGGACCAAACGCCTGTGCTATTCGTACTGTGTGTCAGTTGCCAGTGTACTAGTTCTGATGGGGATAACGTTCTACCTCCTGAGTAGACACCTTCTCCTGAGTAGGCATTGCCTCCTGAGTAGACCTTGCCTCCTGAGTAGACATGCCTCCTGAGTAGACATGCCTCCTGAGTGGGGTGGTTATGTCTTAGAGATATTTGGAGTTAATTGTGATTGTCTCCTTCGGAGTATCCGGAGGAGGACATACCTCATCATGTCCCCCCAGTCTAGTATCAATGATGTCAAAGAGTTGGTACTAGACTAAGGAAAAAAAATTTATCTTGTCGTTCACGTTACCCATTCATAGATTGACGTTGCTTCTCGTATATATTTATAGAGTTATTTTTACTCTGCCAAAGTCGTGAGAAAAATAAAAACTAAAGATGTATAAGAGTTTTGGTATGTTGATGCATCACTTTCTCAACTTCATGTAAAAAATTACTCTATTTGGGTTAAATGACAATTATCTCATGGGCTTATCAGGCCCACGTCATTCAAGCCTTGGATCCAAGTAGTATAAATATTACACTTACTTCTTTTTACCATTCCCCTTTTCATCCTTAAAAAAAAAAAATTACACTCGACCATGATGTTTCCTGAGGAGGGACATTTAAGATAACAAGTATTTTACCTTCCCATTTATAACGTTGGAACCAGTATCATCTCCTCATCACCTTTTTTTATATATATATATTTTTTTATTTACACTTTTCCTTTTCATTTCATTGGATAAAGTGATAAACCAAACCAGCCAACCTTTTCAAGTGTACTTTGGTCTCCATCGGGGGTGGGGATAGGCGCCTCGATCGGGGGTGTCCCGACCGGAGGTATTGAGGTGTTTGCCTCGCTTGGTTGTGTTGGTTCATCCGAAGGAACTTGGTTCGTCCGGAGGTATTTGAGGGTGACTCGTCCAGAGGTTCGAGCTAAGGTCTCCACTGGAGGTCTCGACTAGTTCGCATCGATTTATTTTTTGAGGTTCCCAATCTTTTCATTTTCTTTCGACCGGAGTTTGGAGGTGAGTCACGCCCGGAGGTTTCGAACTGGTTATCTTAGGTTATATTCGCCTTGATCGGAGGTTGGGTTAGCCAAGTCTCGATCGGAAGTTTGTGGGTTTGACCGGTGTGTTGTAACTTGTCCGGAGGTGGTATCGATCTCGTCTCCTTCAGAGGTAACCCACTGTTGCTTTTGCTTTTTACCTCTTTGCGTTAATCATGCTCTTCCATTTCTAAGGTTTCTGTTTAGAGAATCTAAACAATCCTTGGGAATTATCCTTGGGAATTCATTAGATTAAATCTACTATGAATTCATTAGGTTTCTGAATTAGACATTGTCATACGCATGCCTTTGCCTAGGGACAATATACATACACATGCCTTTACCTAGGGACTAGGATACATGCCTTTGCCTAGGGAGCTAGAAAGCATGCCTTTGCATAGGGGCCATTCTCTATTTTCTTTAAATAGTGAATTCAAGTTTTGCATATGTTAGTATATCCATTTCTGACGTGGACATATGTTCCATGTTTATAGCTAGCCCATGCAAACTATATTGCACATTTTGTGACATTCAAACTTCATAGAGATAAACTTGTAGATTGTAATACAAATAATGCTTGAAAACAATGTGTTTGTAAAGACTTGCTTTTTCAAAACATTGTGGAATATGAAATCTTCTCATTATTCGTTAAAGTTGAATGGCACTATGTTTACTTTTATAATTTATATGCTTCTTTTCTTAGTCGTCAACGACTAAAATAGGACTTGTAATTTGCATATACAGTTTCTGATTACCATAACGAACTTTCAACTATTGCATCAATTGAACACGAGGACAATGAGCTAATACTCTTGTTCCCAAAAATTTTTTTGTTTATTTAATTTTTTTATTTTTTAGGAAATATTCCAAAAACAAAAAGCACTAATGACTAGTACAAGCTTTATCCTTTATGCTTTGAGTTTTTAAAAGACTAAAGAAGCAACCATTTGATGAATAAAATATTTGTCTCGTCATTTTTTTTTTTTTTTATAACTGTTTTTCCTTTCGTGCAGGATACTCCGAAGTTTCGGTTGGTGTAGGTTATTTCATCCGACAGTTTGAGCTAAGTAGAGGTTCAATCGGAGGTTAGGACGAGTGAGCCTCGATCAGAGTTTAGATTATCTCGATCGGAGGTAGCCGTTAACTCCTATTTATTTAGTCATGGCTAAAAAAGATATGCATGAATTTACTTCTAAGTTAAGAAACTCCGAGCTTAACAACTTGATAACTAGATACAACATTCCTTTAGAGTTAAATCCTCGCTTGCCTGATGCCAACTTTCGAATGTCAAACCTCCCAGATGATGTGATTGGTGTATACACTAGGATTTTTAACTTCTCCGGTGTCAGGATTCCCTTTTCCTCATTCTTGTTGGCTGTTCTTAAACATTTTAAGGTGCACATCTCCCAACTAGTTCCTTTAGGCTTGCTTAAAGTCACTACATTCGAAGTCCTTTGCCTAAGTCGGAACATAGTGCCCACTGTTGATTTGTTTCGGAACTTTCAAACACTTTCTAAACAGGGGGATTGGTTCTCCTTTGCTAAGCGTAGAAGTCCTACACCTCTGTGTATGTATGATAGTAAGTCTGGGTTGAAGGGTTGGAAGGAAAAGTTTTTCTTGATAGACCGAAGGGCTATTCCTGACTATATGCCGTGGAGACATCCAGAATCACGTGTTTCGGATGACTTGCCTACTGATTTTAGTCAAGAGGATGTAGATCGGTTGGGTGAGCATATTGTGAGACTTAGTAGTTTTCCTGAGGGTGTGTTAGTTCTTTCTGGGTTGAGCCGGGTATGGAAGTCACCATTATGCGACCCGGTGCTTAGGCGTCGTGATGGCACTGGTATGGGGGGCACGTGTCTTACCTTTCTAAGTGTTTTTGATTTGTAGCTTGCTTTCTCGTATGTTTCTAACATAAGTTTCTTTTGCGATTATGGGCATTTTGATTTTATGTGTATGCCCGGTGTGGATGGTACCGTGAGGAGGAGTATCACGATCACGGTACTCGATCCTAGAGAGGATTGCGATCGGGCTACACAACCTGTTCCGAGGAACTGCTATACCGATCCTACGAGGAAGTTGCGCTACCGGACTGATCCTAGGGTGGTTGCAAAGGCTATGAACGCCAAGCGAAAAGCCTCACTCGGACCGAGTATCGACCGATGCAACCAAGAGGAAAAAGCGAGTCAAGAGCACTCTGGAGCCAGATCCCCTGAGCAGGTAGATGAAGATGAGCTAGCTGGTAGTGACACTCCTTGTGATGATGCCGGTGTTGTAGTGGGTAATTCCGAGCACTTTGAGGAAGACCCCGGAGGTGAGTACCAAAACGTTGTTCCTCTTCGAACTTTTGATTCGAGAACCGGACTGGATGTGACACATATTATTAACCTTCCAGGTAATGAGTTTTCTGGTGTGCCCTCTGTCGGGCATGGATCCCCGGGAGAGACTGTTGAGGTTGACACTGAAGCAGCTCATGGTAAATTTCTTCACTTCCTTGAGTATTCCTACCAAGAGTGTTTGTCTCACTCCTTATATTTCATACTTGTGTACAGGTACTGCTGATAATGCTCCTCACGCTATCGAGGCGGATGACGCAGCTCAAAATGATGATGGAGGTAGCCTCAACTCTCGTGCTAGTGGGAGCGACGAGTCTGATGATGATGGAGGCCGGGATAACTTTGGGCCTTGTTCTCAGGGGGGAGACACCGTTGGAGCTGAGTTAGAGACAGAGCTCCTTCCCCGCTCTGCCCTTACTATATGCCTTACCCTTTTGATGATAGCTCTACTAGCCGGGTCCCGAGCTATACTAGGGATGAGTGGGATGATGGTTTTGTGTCGAGCCTTGGGGTTTTGAACAAAGAGATTTTCAAGGATCCCCGTGCCTGTCGCAGAGCTGCTCATCGGTCGATTACACCAGGTGAGATTTTTCGTGTCAAGAGTCTTACCGCTGAGGAGCTTTCTGACCGGATGAGTGTTTTGATATCCCTTATGCTTACTCATGGTACCGAGTTGAATGACCGCTATTCTTCTGCGGTTCGCCCGGCCGTCACTTCAAGCACGCCTGCCATCACGACAGATGTCACCCTCGCCGAGAGGGACAACTTGGCCAAGGAGACCCGATACCGTGTGCCAACAAGAAAGTGGATACATTGGTCAAGAACTTAGCATTGTACAAAAGAAGTATGAGCATGAAAACAAGAGAAGTAAGTATAAAGGTGAGGGATGTTATCAAAGAGGATAAAGAAAAAGTTGAGAGTGAGCTTCGATGTTAAGTCTAGGTTGGAGGCTTATGAGACCGAGTTAGTTGAGTTGCAGGTAGACTTTCCGAAAGCGAGTCCGACTTACATGGGTGTAGGGATACTATCGTGAACATGAGAGATTCATTGAGATGACCGAGGTGATATTACTTCATTCTTTCGGCATGACTTTAATACACTCATTCGAGGTTTCTTGGGAGTGGAGAGTTCCAGCATGCTCTTTGCGACGTGACATCTACTGCCGTCGTCTTTGGTTTTGAAAAAGGTTTGCTTGTATCGTTCGAAACTCAATTTGAAGAGATTTTACAGAAGCTCACGCACTTTGTTTCTGATGGTGAGAAGAAACTTCGATGCATGTGTCCGCCTTACCTAAGGCGGTATTTCCCTTTCTTCATAAAGTGTCTCGAATCTTGGGGAGGCCTTATCGGACATCCATACGACTTGAGCGACAAGATGGCTCCTTCCCGCCAGGTACCTTTTACTACAGTGGCTCCTTCAAGTATCTCACCAACTATTGTCTCCTCCACCCAGGCATTCGGCCACACGTCTACTCCAAAGAACTTGAAGAACAAGAAGACATCTTGTACTGCCAAAGGATCTTCAGCAGTTTGACTTGGTTTCGGTTTGTATTTGATTTATTTTGCCTATGTAATTGGCATTTTGTTTATGTATCAAACATGTATGACTTATGACTTTATGAACACTTGTAACATTTCCAGTAGCAATGGCTACTGATGCTTTCGCCTATGTAGTTGGCATTTTGTTTATGTATCAAGCATGTATGACTTATGACTACGAATGTCTATAACATTTCCAGTAGCAATGACTAGTGACTACTGATGCTTTTGCCCATGTAGTTGGCATTTTGTTTATGTATCAGACATGTGTCATTTATGAATGTTTTGTGTTATTCGTTACCTTGGTTGTGTGTTTATTTATCTTGCAGTGTATTCATGCACATTATATATGTACTATTTATAAACACTATGTAACAACTATTGATTCATGCTTGGTTCTTACACACTTGAACAGGCTTTATCATGCACACATCGAACCATAGCCTGGTTTCCATATACTTGACTAACGCCTTGCACCAATGTTTAAGCCTTACACTTGGATCAATATTTTTTGTTTTTTCTCCCTTTTTTTTTTTTTTTTGATGTGGCGTTTGGATCGTTGTCCTCGTGCCAACTTCTCTATCCGGTGTAGCTACTCACCGAAGAGCAATTATTACACGCGAAAGGAGGAGGTGTTTGCTCCCGACCCTTCTGCTGCGGAGTCAATTAGCAAAGGTTGCTCAGCCTAACCACCAATGGTATCGATTTCACCATGGGGAACACATTAGTAGGAGTTACCCTATTCAGCGGAGGTAGCGAGCCGTCCGTCGTTTAATAGCCATACTATGATGGGACAAGTTTAACTATATGACTTGCAAAATTGCTGGAAAATTTTGTTTCATTCATATCATGCTGATAGAAACAATACATTAATAATATCTAGAGTCGTCTCCGGAGCAAGTCTTATACTTTGAAAATTGCTTCTCCGAGAGCGCATATAATAATAATGAAGGTGTTCGATGCCTTACATATAGCACTTTCGGAGGTTACATGCATGCCAAGTTCTAGGTATCTCCTGTCCATTCATGTCGCTTAGCTTGTAGGCACCACTCTGAAATGCTTGGGTCACCAGATGGTCCCTCCCATTTTGGACCGAGTTTGCTAGTGCTTTCTACCTTGGAAGCTTCATTCTTTCTAAGGACGAATTCCCCTACTTTGAATTGCATATGACGCACCCTTTTGTTGTAGTACCTTTCTACCTGCTGCTTGTATCTGGCTTCCCTTATAGCTGCTATCTACCTTCTTTCTTCCAGCAAGTCAAGGTTCAATCGGAGTTCTCTGTCATTGGTCTCCTGGTTCACTCTAGAGGTTCGGTGCGTTGGCATACCGATCTCTGCTGGGATAACCACTTCAGTGCCGTAGGTCAAACTGAATGGTGTCTCGCCATTACTAGTCTTTTTCATTGTTCTGTGTGCCCATAGCACATTTGGCACTTCCTCCACCCAGGCTGATCCTCCTTTCTCCAATCGGTTTTATTCCATCTAGAGACTTCGTTTGCTCTTCGACCGCTCCGTTTCCCGAGGATGATACAAGTAGAGATTAACTCAATCTTGAGTTTTTCACCCATGACCGAAGGGATCATTTACTGAACTGGGTTCCATTATCGTGATAATGAAAGCCGGGATTCAAACCCGCAGACGATGTTATCAAATGCAAAGTTTACTACCTCGCCGATTGATAGTAGCCAATGGCTTTGCCTCCATCCACTTTGTGAAATAATCAATTGCCACAATTAAGAATTTGACCCTTCCGGGCCTTCGGGAGAGGTCCAACAATGTCCATTCCCCACTTCACGAATGGCCAACTTGACGCGTCACGAGATCATGTCGGCCTTAGGAAGTCTTGGTATTGACGAGTGAGCTTGACAACTGTCACATTTCTCGATCACTTCTCTCGTGTCTCTGTGCATTGTAGGCCAATAGTATCCTAAGTTCATGATTTTAGCTACCACCCGCCTTGGTCCATCATGCATTCCGCAAGAGCCCATGTGAACTTCCACGATAACGTAATTAGCTTGGAGAGGTCCTCACGCACCTCATTAGTGGTACCGTGTAAGACTTTTATACTGGGACTCCAGCCTTCCAAGGTGTAATTTCCAATTTTTCCCTAAGAGTTCTAGCTTCCACGAGGTCCTCTGGTAAAGTTCCCTTCTCTAAGTAGTTATAGATGGGAGTCATCCAAGTAGGCCCTTCCTCTTCCACTACCATGTTGACCTCCCTTGCTTCGGCGAGAGCTCATTTAACACCTCTACGGGACTTCCTTAGACAAGTGATCAAACGAACAACCGCTAACTTGCTCTGAGCATCGGCCTTCTTGTTCGAGCCACGGGTATGTGACTAATCCGGAACCTAGTAAATGACCCGGCTAGCTCGATGACCTTCTCCGTATTTTTTCATCTTTTAAGCCTTTAGCTTCATATGACCCTTCCACTTGACTCGCTACTAGCTTGGAGTCTACAAAAGCATGTATGTCTTGTACCTGCATTTCTTTGGCTATCCTTAACCCAAATAGCAATGCTTCATACCGGCGTCGTTATTTGAGTTAGAGAGTTCAAGCGAAGTCGTAGGAGTATTCCACATCATCTGGAGCAATGAGGATGAGCCCAGCTCCCGAGCCATTATCGTTCGATGCACCATCGGTATACAACCTCCAAGCCCTAGGCCCCGGAGTCAAGTCTTCATTTGCCATTGGCGACTTGGGATATCTTCCACCATTGGAGTTATTTCGATGGAGGATCATGTAACTCGCCACGATTAATGCGCCAAGTCGCCAAGACTTGGCCTTTCACTGAGACCCTTGGGATATATGCTATGTCATACGCTCCTAGCTCGATTGCCACTTTGCTAGCCTTCCGGATGCTTGATCTTGTTCAATACACGCTGATAGGCACATGCGTAATGACTTTGATCGGATGAGCTTGGAAGTATCTTCTCAACCTTCTAGCTGCATGAACAAGTGCAAGGGTGAGCTTCTCCATCGGAGCATAGTTTGTTTCCGCCACGCAATGATCTGTGACATAGTGTATGGGCATTTGTCTCCCATTCCTCTCCGTAAACCTGCACTAACCGCCTCACCGCAGGGATAAGTACATCATTAAGGTTTCACCTTTCATCGGAGTAGTGAGGGTTGGCGCCGGACACAAGTCTTTTCATTTCAAATCTTTGCCCAGCCTCGTCCACTTGAAATCTTTCTTGTTGGTGCATCTCTTCAATGTATCTAAGAAGGGTAGTGACCTTTCTGCAGATTTAGATAAGCGATTGAGTCTTGCTAACTTCCCACTTAGGCTTTGCATCTGTTTGAGGTTCTTGGGAGAAGGCATGTCCATGGCGCCTTTGTTTTCTGGTTAGCTCGATTCCCGGGTAACCACATACCCCAAGAACTTCCCTTCTTCCATTCGAGCGAGCACTTCTTGGGTTGAGTTTCATGTTAATCTTCAAGAGTAGCAAAGTTTCTTCCACATCCTTGATGATATCACGCTCTCATGTCGGCTTTTAATCACCATATCATCGACATAAGCTTCCAAGTTTACCCGATCGATCCTTGAACACGAGTCCACAAGCCTCGGTATGTTGCTCAGTTCTTTAGACCAAAAGGCATTTTCGTATAACAAAAGACTCCTTCCTCCGTATGAAAGGCCGTCTTCTCCTCATCTTTCTTAGCCATCCGGATCCGGTGATAGCCTTTGTAGCGTCTAGGAAACACTTGTACTTGAATCCCATGAGAGACTCTATCTTCGGTCGATCTCTGGGAGGGGATAAAGGTCTTTGGGGCAAGCTTTGTTAAGATCTTTGAAATCTATGCACATTCTCCAGCTCCCATCTACCTTCTTCACCGGCCGGGTTAGAGACCCAAGTGGGTCTTGTGCTCAACACAATCCCAGCCTTGAGCCATTCGTTGACTTCGTCCGTCACTACCTTTCTCTGTCCAGAGCTAGACTACGTTCTTCGCACCTTTGGCTCGACATGAGGGTAAGTGTCTAAACGATGCTCCGTTGTGGCTGGGAATGCCATCATGTCGATGCAGCCCATGCAAATCGTGCATTCCTCACCGAGGTCTGTATCAAAGCTCTCCTACATTCTTTGGACAAGCTACCTCCGATGGTCACGAGCTGCTCGGGATAGTTATCATTCACCACGACCTTCTCTTCTTGTTTCGATGCTATCTCCTTAGTGTTATCCGGGCGGCGCTCTTACGGTCTCGTGAATGGAGTCTCCCGGTATTGTCGGCATCCCGGTTCTTTCCGGTCTCGCGGGTGGAGCTCCTCATCATGAGGTTGTGTTACCGCGGAGATCGATGAGCTCCCGGGACTGCTATTCGGTGTTGTCCGTCGCCGACTTCGATCCGGATGCTTTCGAGCACTCGTGAAGCATTGTGCCTCTTCGATCACTGCGGTCCCTTAATGTCTCTTTGCTAGTTGTGATTGTGGCTACTCCTCGGAGGTGGGAATCTCATCATGGAGTGAATAGTTGAGGCCACGACCCCTAAGCTCCTCATCCCCGTTCTTCCCAAGATGACATTGTGCGGGGCCGGACTATCACGACCGCGAACTCCATCGGCGTTGGGTCTGCCGCCATACTCTCCCATGGTGACTTCCAAATCGATGACTCCTAGCGGGTAGCTAACTTCTCGAAGAATCCCACCAGCGGTATCACGGACTCCTTTAACCTCGACCTTATTCGATAATCAAAGTTTCAAAGCAATGCTCATACATGATCTCGATGAACGCCCCATCTCGTATACTCTTCTCACCGGAAGCCTTCAATCGGGCTTCGACTATGATGGGAGTATCTACCAACCTGATATCGGGGACGAGAGGGAATGTTATCTCGTTATCCATCCGGTGCTCTACTCCCTCATATGGTCTCTTCCGGTACCACGAGATCTTACCATGCTAATGACTTTAGCCTTTCCTTTAGCAGCTCCTCTATTTTTCGGGTTCCCTTGGCGTATGTCTTTCACTAAGTGAGCTAGCTTCCCAGGGCGCTCTTGCTTCCTCAATCTGCCTCTTGGTAGTAGCGGTCATTAGTGTTGTGACCCCTATCCTGGTGATAGTCACAGAACTTATGCATATTCTTGCTTTACGGAGTACCGACCAATGGAGGAGGAGGAGGAAAGTTTATGTTATCCATGGCCGATTATCTCCTTGAGTCTTGGTTAGAGGGTAAAGCCATTCTTCCCGACATCACGGGGCACAAGTTCCCATGTTGCGACCTTGGCCTCTTCTGTTATTTCGATTTCTAGACCCATTTGGACTACCAGACCATGTCTCCCTATCGGGCCTCCTCTCCCAATGCGGAACCTTAATGACTTTGGTGGTATCTGCTGCAGTCTCACCTCTGATGAAGGCTCTGACTCTTTCCCACATCTCATCAACTGTCTTAGGGATTTTGTCACTAAGCTTCTTGGCCAACTCTGGGTGACCGTGGCCATGCATGAACGCGGATATCCTGAGTATCGGGGGTACTCCCTTGATGTGTGAGCTTTACGCCTTAAAGCGGTCCTGGCGCTTGGAGTCCTTCGTTACGCTTTAAGCTTGATCCCATGAATCTCTCCGGATCTTTATCGTTACCTCTTTTGTTGCGAGAATTCTTCCAGAAACTTGCGGCTTAATTCCTCAAACCCATCAACACTTTTTGGGTCTAGGCTATCAAACCAATTCCTTCTTTGAGCCACCCAAAGTTTGACGAAACACCTTGCACCACACGGCATAGGCCACTCCTCTTGCTTTCGGCATCGGCGAGAGAAGATCTGAGATGATCATCGGATCCTTGTTTCCTTCAGTACACCGAATGTTTGGAGGGAGCTTGGCCCTCCGATGATACCTAAAGCGCGTCCGAGAGGTGAGCGGTGTAGGCTTAGGCTTTGTAAGGCGTGCTCAGATCCTCCGAGCTATACTCGACATAGTATCGTACTCCGATTACGAGCTTGACTTTCTCCTAGAGGCTCTTGCCGGACGAGACTTCGACTTGGCCCTCTTGGTCCTGGACCTGCCTCGTCCCTCGGACCTATCTGAGCAACGAGACTTAGAAGAAGCCTTGATCGGTGCAAAACCGTCAAGTTTTATCACTCAAGCCTGCCACTTGTGAATGGCCGACCGTAACAAACTTAAAATAGGTTAAGCACAAATGCAATTTAGATCAGGAGAATACAGTGGATTCCCGGGTCGTTAAGTCCCACGGAGGATGACTGGTGTTTAACACAATCAGATGTCGAATAACCACTAAGGATAGTGGTCAGTAAGGATTTTGAGTTATTTATAAATTACAGGGGCTTAAATGCAAATTAAAGAAAATTAAAAAGATTAACTATATTAAATAAACGCTATCACTAATTTTAAACTGATGTTTTTGATTTTATGTTTTTATAAAACTTAATTTAAAAACTACTGAATTGACAAATAAAGCGTGAAACTTACACAATATAAATCCTAAAAATATGAAAATGATATTTTTACAAACCTAATGATATAAGAAAATTTTAAGAAAAAGAAAATTATTTTTATAACTATTTAATTAATTATTATTAATTAAAAACTATTTTTAACTATTAAATAATAATCTAAATTACAAGAAAATAGGAAATAAACCTAGAAAAACAAAATTATGACTTGGAAAAATCTAAAATAACAAAAAAGAATTTTCAAAACTATTTTTATATTTTTCTGATTATTTTTCTATTTTTTATGGATTTTAAACTATTAAAAACTAATTAAATTACTAAAGATTACAAAATAAACTATGAAAAATCTGGAAAATTACTTTTTTTACTTTTTATATTTATCTAAACCTAAGAAAAATGAAAAATTAATTTTTTGAACTTTTTCTTAATTAATTGTATTAAAAGCTATTTAAAATGACTTAAAAACTGTTTTTTAATTAAGAAAAATAGTAAACTGACTTGGAAAAATGTGAAAAATTCAGGAAAACTCTAAATTAATGTTATGAATCTAAGAAAAATAGAAAAACATGTGGTTATGTGGAGGAATAAGAAACTGCAACACAAGTGCTTATGAAATAAGCACTTGAATAAGCTAAAGGGTACCAAAAGGGAACCAACTGAACACAGAAGCTTTGTTAGGCTAAAATCACTCAAATTCAACTTATAACAACAGGTTTTAACCTCTGGGATGCAAGATGTACAAAGTTGGTTGTATTGAGCTTATTATCCAAAAACAGTTTGAGGACACCAAGTTTGAGCTTAAACAACTGCTTATCAATAAGCTTTAACAGAAAACTAAAAGTTGGAAACTGTACTAGACCTGGCTAAGAACCCTTAAACCAAAAATCACCCCTAGAGAAGCTCTGTGGAGCTTTGGATAAGCTCTGCAATAAGCTGAGAAAATCTCAGCTCTGACTGAGATGTGTGAGCAGGGCAAATAAGCCCTGCTTGTTGAGCTTTTTTAGAGCTTTTAGAAAATTAATAAAAATCTGTAAAAATGACCATAAGAAAATATACCTATTGATCTTTAAAAAACCCTAAGTTTCACTTGATATGACCCAAGAATGAGTCCAAGAAAAATCACTTCATTTGGGCTCAAACAGCCTTTTTCAAGTATATTTGACTTTTGACAGATTTAGAAACTTGACTTTTATGAACTTTGATCCAATTTATTAGACTGATGTGGATGTATTAAGGTGAATTAAACCTACTGCAACCTATGTCTATGATATCTAAGCACTAAACAAGATTTTTGTTTTTCAAAAACTCAACAGTTGAGATTTAAAGACAGTTAATAGATGATGTTGACTTTTGGTGTTTGCAGGCACAAAATTAAGACAGATGTGAGTTAGTTTGAGCTAAACAAACATAATACAACAAGTAACAATCACTGACTACACTTCTAAGACAGAATGTGCAGCAGATCCAAACATACCTTTTTGAAGCTGATTTGATGCTAAACTGAGTAAACCAATGAACTAGCACAAACCAATGACTAATATAACTATAATTACACTAATTACTACTATTTAAGCAGGATTAAACTATTAATGACCACAGTTTCAAACATGAGCACTGATCGGTGCAAAACCGTCAAGTTTTCTCACGCGAGCTGATCACTTGTGAATGACCGTAGGAACTTAAAACAGCTCACACACCAATTGCAATTTAGATCGAGAATACAAGTTGGATTCCCGGTCGTTAAGTCCCAGGAGGATGACTGGTGTTTAACACAATCGAATGTCGAATAACCACTAAGGATAGTGGTCGAAGGGATTTTGATTTGTTTGTAAACTACAGAAGATTAAAGGAGATTAAAAAGTTAAACTATCTTAAATAAACGCTATCACTAATTTTAAACTGATGTTTTTGTTTTTATGTTTTAATAAAACTTAATTTAAAACTACGTTACGTACAAATAAAAACGTGAAACTTACACAATATTAATCCTAAAAATATGAAAATGATATTTTTACAAACCTAATGATATAAGAAACTTTTAAGAAAAAGAAAATTATTTTTATAACTATTTATCTAATTATTATTAATTAAAAACTATTTTAACTAATTAATAATAACCTAAATTACAAGAAATTATGAAATAAAGCTAGAAAAATAAAATTATGACTTAGAAAAATCTAAAATATCAAAATAGAATTTTCAAAACTATTTTTATATTTTTCTGATTTTGTTTTCTATTTTTTATGGATTTTAAACTATTTAAAACTAATTAAATTACTAAAAATTACAAAATAAACTATGAAAAATCTGGAAAATTACTTTTTTACTTTTTATATTTATCTAGACTTAATAAAAATGAAAAATTATTTTTTTGGACTTTTTCTGAATTTTTTGTATTAAAAGCTATTTAAATAATCCTAGAAACTGTTTTTAATTAAGAAAAATAGCAAACTGTTATGGAAAAATGTGAAAATTTCAGGAAAACTCTAAAATTATACTAGGAATCTAGGAAAAATAGAAAAACATGATGTTGTGTGGAAGAAATTGAAACTGCTATAGTAAGTACTTATTAATAAGCACCTTGAATAAGCAAGTGAGAACCCAAGGACCACCAAACCTTCACAGAAGCTATTTTATGTTAAAATGACCCAAATGCAACTTATTTCAACAACCTTTAACCTCTGATAAGCTAATTACCAAGATTTGGCTTTGGTGAGATTTTTACTAAAACATTGGTAAGGTGCGCTTTTAAGCTTAAGCACAAGCTTATTAATAAGTCAGAAATGAAAAGCAAAAGTTGGAAACGCACTAGGCACGGCTAACTTCCTTCAAACCAAAAATCAGCCGGAGCGCTACTGGAGCTTGGAACAAGCTCTGCAAAAGCTTGAGAAAAGCTCAGCCCGACTGAGCTTGTGGCAGGCGGTTAAGGCCAAATTCACAAGCTAGTTTGAAGCTTTTAAGAAAATTGTAAAATTATGCTAAAATGGTTATAAGAAAGAGTACCAACTGAACTTTTTGAAATGCCAACTCTCACTGAGATTGGCTCATAAATAAGCTCATGAAAAATCCTCCTATTTGAGCTCAAAACCACTTTTCACACTTTTGACTTTTGAAGATAATGATAAACTTTGACTAAGTTGAACTTTGGATCCAATTTTAAGATTGATGTTGATGTAATATGTTAAGCTAAACCTACTGAAAGCAATGTTTAATGAATTTGAACCCAAAACAAGGGTCTGCTTATCCAATTATCACAACAATGGCAGATGAGAGAGATTTAGAGTGATGTTTGACTTTTGAAGTTACAAGTGCAGCTTTTAAGACAGTGGGGTCAAAAGAAGCTAAACAAGCATGAACCAATAAACTTTATCCACTGAGCTAACCTCAATTGCAGTTTAAGCATTCAATCCAAACACACCTTTTAGCACTGTTTTAGAAGTTTTTCAAAGAAAATCATAGATTAAAACCATCGCTTATTGCGACCTTATAACATCATTTATTAACTCTAAATAAACATTAAACAACATGCATAACAACATACAACTCAATTATGATCTATATCCTATTTAAACTGTTAACATGAAATTTTTATAAACCATAAATTAAAAGTAACAAGTAACTAATTTTAATACTTAAATTAACTTAACTATGACTAATGATCATTTAGGAACAGAGTTTCAAGCTATTGAACATCTACAACAGTAAAATGCCATAGTGGTCAAAATGGCTTACAAGAATGATTTGAGCACAGACTGAGATTTGAATACTGAGAACAGAACCTATAGCTTTCCCTAAAGCTTTATACCCAAAAGCATTCCAAATACCATCTCTGTAACACCCTTAAACCATTTCCAACCAGCATGAACCCAATTTGCTCTTTAAGTTGACTTTTGTTGACTATGGTTGAAAACTGCTTGTACCTGCCTGATAAGCTCACCTAAAGCTATAATAAGCTTCAATGAGCTTATTTAAACTTGAAAATAAGCTTGTTGAAGCTTGAATGTGACAGTTGAAGATTGCAAATTTAAACATAGAACTTGAAATTGGAATTCTCAACATAAGCTTGCATTAACACTTAAAAACTTGATAAAATGATTTCTTAACTTAATATTGATGTAGTAAAACTGAGAATTACAACTTTGAAGCTAAATTAAGACATTGGTATTAAAAACGAAATACATGAAAATTAAAATTTTTAACTACTTGCTTCTCTCTTGTTCCTCTGCCTCTTTTATGCATCAGTTGAGCTCACACGTGTCCTTAGAGCAGATCCCACCTCTCATTTTGGCCAATGAGAGAGTAATGAGTGTTTTAGCCAATTTTTCCATTTTGGCGGGAAGTGGTTATTTCAACCTGTGGGGTTCTGAAAGCTAGCACTAGGGGGGGTGGCATTAATTGTAGTGGGTTAGTGATGATGAGGGGATGGTGGAAAGGAGATAAGGGAGGTCGAGGTGATGGGTTGCGGAGGCAAACAAGTGGAGAGCGAGGAGGTGGAAGAAAGGTGAAACAGCTTGATGGGGCGCATATTTGACTTGGGCAGTCCAAAAAGAAAGTGACAGGGGGTCACAATGGGTTAAGTGGCAGGGTAAAATGGGTTTTGACAAGTCTTAGGCTTTAGTTAATAAGACAAGGACCAAAACTGCAATTACTTCAATCTTGAGGGACCAATCCTGCCATTTCTCCAAAGTTAACACAAGGACTAAAACTGACAACCTTCAATAGTACAAGGGCTAGTTTTGACATTTTTGATTTTCCAAGGACTAAACTTGCCAAATTTCAAAGTTCAGGGACCTAAGTTGTAAATTTGTAATTTTAAGTTTCAAGGATCAATTTTGACAACTTAGGAATCCCTAGGGACTCAAAATGATATTTTTCTTTATTTAGATTTACCAGGGACTGTTTTTGACAACTTTTGAAACTTGGGGGACTAAAACTGCCAATTATGCAAACTTTATACGTTTTTCACCAGATTTTGATATTTTTGCATTTAAAACACATAAAACACTTATTTGTGATATTTTTATCATTTTGATGCATTTCTGAGTGTTTTCAGATGTTTTTGCAGTTTAAATGGTATAAAAATAATGAGTATTTACACACTCATCAATCCCCCACACTAAGATATTGCTAGTCCCTAGCAATGTTTTGAGAAAAATTTAATGGATTTCATCTCTTTACCAAAAGCCATTACTTCTGGGGTAGCCAAATGTTTCAGTTCAAGTAAGAACTTTGGTACACCGATAACCAAGTGATTTTGAGCAAACCACCAGCTTCCAACGGATTTGATTTGTCTTTACCGTAAGCCGTACCCATACGGACTAGCCAACTCTTAGATAAATTATCAGAATTATCTTTGGTGAGCTGATTACCAATTATGGTTTTCCAACTGCCTTTACCACAAGCCATAAACTTGCGGGCTAGTCAACTCTTCACTTTTAGGATATGGTGAGTGAATACCATACAATTTTTGTCAAATTGCAAGCCGTCAACGGATTTGATAAATCTTTACCAAGAGCCGTTTGCTCTTGGATTAGCCAATCCTTTTGTTTATTAGACAAAGCGGATCTTGATAACCAAATGAGTAAGTGTAAAACACTTACTCCAAAAAAAATTTTGGCCAAAAACTGGGGAATTAGGCGGTATAATTATATGATAAAATTCGTGAGAATCCCCCCCACACTTAGAAATGAATATTGCCCTCAATATTCAAAGTACCGGCGGTTATGCCGAAACAAAGAACGTAAAAGGGAAATACTACGGCCATTATTTAGCAAAGATTTTTTTTTTTTTTTTTTTTTTTGAAACTCTTATATATATACAACATGTGGGGCAACCCCCACACTAGGGTGGTAGAAAGTAGAAAGAAGTCAGAAATATGGGTGAAAACCCATATGGCATGCTATTGTTTTGATTACCGAGTCGCTAGCTTGACTCGATCCCCGCATTCATTTGTCCATGGGGAAAGTAACGTGGAAAACCAATCTCAATCGGACTTTCGTTCCGCAGTGTTAACAAACATATGAATATCGAAAAGTTCCACACCGACGAGATGCGACCGGTATTTTTAATAGTAGAAACTATAAAGGATAATACCGGGGTCAAAGATGGTGTCCTCATTCCTGAAAGAGAAAAGGGAAAGAGCAACCACACCATCTGTGAAGAATGGAATAAAGATGTGCATGAGAATGCATGTCCATTCCTCATTAGTAAGAAGCAAATCACCATTTTTGACATTTTTAAGCTTAAACTTGAAGCTTGTATGGTGATTGTCAACGATTTTCGGTAGGGAGGGTTGGAAACGGTTCTTCAATCAACGATTTTCCAGAAAAGAATGTCCCCTTCCGGATCAAAGTAAGTATTATCAATTCCTGTTGGAATCGACTCATCACTAAGAAAGGCATCGACTTCATTCCAAAGGTTGTCATCTTCCTCATCAGGAGAGAGAGAAGGGATGGAAGAGTCGGGAATAATAAGACTAGAAGATGATGGATTCTTTTTGAGCAATTCATCAATGGGAAGAATGTCTCCCATTGGATCACAATCATCATCATCCAATTGGATGGCCGAAGAGATTGGTTTCAACCACGAGTTAACAAACTCGATGCGACAAACTGATTACGGAGGTGGGACAAGTGGTGTGCTCTTAGAGCTAGCAATTTCCACCACTTCGATGAAGTCTCGATTCTAGATCATCATCATCATCAAGAATACTCTTGACTTCCCGGTACGCTTTCAAACCATTTGTTTGAACCGGGGTTGATTTTCAAAGCTTTTAACTCAGCGCGTTTTTGGCGACTCTCTTAACCGTGAAATTTGAGAGTGTTGCATTGATTTTTTCATATTTTTGATCAATTGTGGCAACACTCGCTTGTACTGAGAGGTTTGGAGTTCTGCTTGATATTTAACGTGAGCTCTTCGTTGTCAACCCGAATGGTCAACTCTTCACAAACACATCAATCGAGCCGCGACTGCGTTTTCAAGAAAGCTCTCCCTAAGATGAGGGAACTCTAGGATCTGCATCGAAGTCTACTACAACAAAGTCAGTAGGAAAATGAAACTTTCCTACTTTTACCACGACATCCTCGGCTATCCCAAGTGGACGAGTTATGGTACAGTCCGCTAGCTCGAGTGTCATACAAGTAGATGTAAGTTTAGGAAGAGACAGTTTCTTCCATCTGAAAGTGGCATGAGGTTAATGTTGGCGCCAAGATCGGCCGGCGAGCATTGAACCATCCCTAAGAAATCACAAGGATTAAAACACGCCAGTGGTCTTCAAGCTTTTAGGAAGCTTCTTAAGAAGGACCGTGAGCATTGCTCATTGAGAGGGTTTTAGCCATTTCAAATAACTTATCTTTGTTGGTCAGTAAGCCTTTAAGTGTGGATGCAAATTTGGGCATTAGAACAAGAGCATCAACGAAGCTTATATCAAAGTGTAGTTCATTGAAGATTTGGAAAAATTTTTCCATTTGCTCTTTGTTTTTGTCTTTGAGCTTCTCATCATTCATTCTTGATGGGTAAGGAAGTGACTAGACTTTTGGCGGGATGGAAGTATTTTCCGCTCGAATTTTTCTTCTGAACTTCGGTTCGGACTTAAAGCTTGGACTACCGAAGGTGGGGCGTGTCGCGTACCGTGGGCTTGAATAATGCACCTTGTCCGTTTTCTCCTTGGTAACTTGAATCAATGCCACAGGAGGAGGGGGCATTGGAGTCGAAGGTCCATTGTGCGTCTTACCACTTCGGTTGTGATCGCCTTTGCATCGCCTCGGGTTAGCGATCGTGTTGCTCGGTAAAGTACACGAGCTCGAGGTTCGATCATTTAAAGACTTCTTGAGATCAACAATCGGTGACCAACAACTGTTCATTTCATCTTGGGATTTCATGAACTGTTTTGAGTAACTCATCGGATGATGGTATGGAGGATGTGGAGGAAAATTCTGAGGTCGAATGTTTTGATTATGACCTTGTTGTTGAAAATTCCCTTGGTTAGGATTCACATTCCCAAGTTGATTCCCTCGATTGAAATTGTTTTGATTAAGATTTCCTTGATGTTGGAAACCTTGATTGGGTCCGAAATAGAAATTACCTTGGTTTTGATAACCTTGGTTCATTCTAGGTTGGTTCGATTCGGTTAGGATTCGGTTAAAACCGGGTGGTGCACGATAAGTGTTAGCTCGGTAATTTGGTTCATTTTGAGGACGGTATTGATTACCTCCTTGATTTGAAGTACCGGCTATAGCATTAGCTTCAAAAGGACTACCATCGGTTGGCGATAGTTGTAGTATGCATGAGGACCACCACAAGTAACACAAACTTCAACTTTCTTCACTTCATATGATGGTGCTTGTGTGAAAGTGACTTTCTTTTGGTTAGCAAGAACCAAAGACTGAACAATATCCGTGAGTTTGTCAATCTTAGCATCGGTGCTAGATGTACTCACGGGAGATGAAGTAGAAGGTCCAACATTAGACTGAGATTGATATGTCTTTGCTCGGAAAGGCGGACAGGGACTTGTTTTCAATTATTTGCAAGGCTTCTTTTGTGGTCTTTCTCGGAAATTACCTCCGCGGAGGCATTTAATGAGTCTTGGTCACCTTGGTGCAGACCATTGTAGAAAGTATCCATTTGCATTAACTCGGTAAAACCATGATGCGGACACTTGGAGCAAGTCTTTGTAACGATCCCATGCCTCCTCGAATGATTCCTCAAATCTCTGAGAGAATTTCATTATCTCATTCTTAAGACTTGTAGTTCGGGATGGAGGATAGAATTCGTTCACAAACTTTGTGACTAGATCTTCCCATGTCTCAATGGAACGAGGGGTTGTTTCTCAAGCCAATTCCGGGCTTGTCCCTCTATAGAAAATGGGAACAGAAGAAGCTTGATAGCTTCATGTGGGACATTCTTGTATTTGATGGTAGATGCAATCTTGTTAAACCATCGAATGTGTGCATGAGGATCATCCCTCTCAAAACCATAGAATTGGCTTTGGGTTACCGATTAAGTAACCGGTTTTGAGCTCAAAAGTGTCACCACGATGGTCGGGACAACAATAGCATCGCCGTAACCCTCGATGGGTGCTTGGAGAAGCTCATTCATCGGCTTATCTTCTGCCATTACGGCAGTTGGTGGTGGTGGTAGACGTTCCTCGATCACGGCTGAAGGAGCGAGCGTCCTCTACGTCTACGAGGAATCTTTCCAAGTTCTGACAAAGGACTTGTAGAACTGGAAGAACAAGTGCGCATGCACTAAGTATAAAAATCAATTTTCAAAACAAATGCGAGGCAAAACGACAAGTGAACTTAACCAATAATCACAAATGAAATGGCTTCTTTGAAAAAGGTACACCAAATCACAAGGACACAAAGGCAAGTTTTAAATCGGATGTTCGGGAACTTATTATGGTCGCACCCCCGGTTAGGTAGTGCACTGCCTTGATTTGCGGTGGTTGATTTTTATGTATATTAAGTAACACTGAAAAGACGTAGGTAATGATTTGTGCTGATGGGTTTAAAAACTTTTTGGACAATATTTTTGGTATCGTTTCGTTTAACCAAATCGTATTTCTTTAAGAATCACCTTAAAAGAAACACAAGCTAGAAAACGTTACGATTGTTTTGTTGTGTTTATATTTTGTTTGGTGTTTTTAACACTTTAGGAAAAGTGTTAATGAACTTTTTTGATTTATATTATAACTTTACAAAAAACTTTTTACAAACTGTGGTATATGTGCAAGAATGGATCTGGAAATGCTTAAAACACGCTTACAACCTCCCCGGCAGCGGCGCTAAAATTTGATCGGTGCTGAACAGTCAAGTTTTCTCACGCAAGCTAACCACTTGTGAATGGTTAACTGTAAGGAACTTAAAACTATTCAGAAACCAATACAATGAAGATCAGAGGAATACAGTGGATTCCCGGGTCGTTAAGTCCCACGGAGGATGACTGGTGCTTAACACAATCAGAATGTCGAATAACCACTAAGGATAGTGGTCGGGATTTTGATTTGTTTATAAACTACAGAAGATTAAAGGAGATTAAAAAGTTAAACTATCTTAAATAAACGCTATCACTAATTTTAAACTGATGTTTTTGTTTTTTTATGTTTTTATAAAACTTAATTTAAAACTACGTTACGTACAAATAAAAACGTGAAACTTACACAATATTAATCCTAAAAATATGAAAATGATATTTTTACAAACCTAATGATATAAGAAACTTTTTAGAAAAAGAAAATTATTTTTATAACTAATTATCTAATTTTTATTAATTAAAAACTATTTTTAACTAATTAATAATAACCTAAATTACAAGAAATTATGAAATAAAGCTAGAAAAATAAAATTATGACTTAGAAAAATCTAAAATATCAAAATAGAATTTTCAAAACTATTTTTATATTTTTCTGATTTTGTTTTCTATTTTTTATGGATTTTAAACTATTTAAAACTAATTAAATTACTAAAAATTACAAAATAAACTATGAAAAATCTGGAAAATTACTTTTTTTACTTTTTATATTTATCTAGACTTAATAAAAATGAAAAATTATTTTTTGGACTTTTTGAATTTTTGTATTAAAAGCTATTTAAATAATCCTAGAAACTGTTTTTAATTAAGAAAAATAGCAAACTGTTATGGAAAAATGTGAAAATTTCAGGAAAACTCTAAAGTTATACTAGGAATCTAGGAAAAATAGAAAAACATGATGTTGTGTGGAAGAAATTGAAACTGCTATAGTAAGTACTTATTAATAAGCACCTTGAATAAGCAAGTGAGAACCCAAGGACCACCAAACCTTCACAGAAGCTATTTTATGTTAAAATGACCCAAATGCAACTTATTTCAACAACCTTTAACCTCTGATAAGCTAATTACCAAGATTTGGCTTTGGTGAGATTTTTACTAAAACAGTGGTAAGGGTACTGCTTTTAAGCTTAAGCACAAGCTTATTAATAAGTCAGTAAATGAAAAGCAAAAGTTGTAAACTGCACTAGGCCTGGCTAACTTCCTTCAAACCAAAAATCAGCCCTGGAGCAGCTCTGTGGAGCTTGGAACAAGCTCTGCAAAAGCTTGAGAAAAGCTCACTCGGTGAGCTTGTGAAAGGCGATTAAGGCCAAATTCACAAGCTAGTTTGAAGCTTTTAAGAAAATTGTAAAATTATGCTAAAATGGTTATAAGAAAGAGTACCAACTGAACTTTTTGAAATGCCAACTCTCACTGAGATTGGCTCATAAATAAGCTCATGAAAAATCCTCCTATTTGAGCTCAAAACCACTTTTCACACTTTTGACTTTTGAAGATAATGATAAACTTTGACTAAGTTGAACTTTGGATCCAATTTTAAGATTGATGTTGATGTAATATGTTAAGCTAAACCTACTGAAAGCAATGTTTAATGAATTTGAACCCAAAACAAGGGTCTGCTTATCCAATTATCACAACGGTGGCGATGAGAGAGATTTAGAGTGATGTTTGACTTTTGAAGTTACAAGTGCTTTTAAGACGGTAAGGGTCAAAAGAAGCTAAACAAGCATGAACCAATAAACTTTATCCACTGAGCTAACCTCAATTGCAGTTTAAGCATTCAATCCAAACACACCTTTTAGCACTGTTTTAGAAGTTTTTCAAAGAAAATCATAGATTAAAACCATCGGGCTTATTGCACCTTATAACATCATTTATTAACTCTAAATAAACATTAAACAACATGCATAACAACATACAACTCAATTATGATCTATATCCTATTTAAACTGTTAACATGAAATTTTTATAAACCATAAATTAAAAGTAACAAGTAACTAATTTTAATACTTAAATTAACTTAACTATGACTAATGATCATTTAGGAACAGAGTTTCAAGCTATTGAACATCTACAACAGTAAAATGCCATAGTGGTCAAAATGGCTTACAAGAATGATTTGAGCACTGATGAGATTTGAATATCGAGAACGAACCTATAGCTTTCCCTAAAGCTTTATACCCAAAAGCATTCCAAATACCATCTCTGCAACACCCTTAAACCATTTCCAACCAGCATGAACCCAATTTGCTCTTTAAGTTGACTTTTGTTGACTATGGTTGAAAAGCTTGTACTGCACGATAAGCTCACCTAAAGCTATAATAAGCTTCAATGAGCTTATTTAAACTTGAAAATAAGCTTGTTGAAGCTTGAATGTGACAGTTGAAGATTGCAAATTTAAACAAGAAACTTGAAATTGGAATTCTCAACATAAGCTTGCATTAACACTTAAAAACTTGATAAAATGATTTCTTAACTTAATATTGATGTAGTAAAACTGAGAATTACAACTTTGAAGCTAAATTAAGACATTGGTATTAAAAACGAAATACATGAAAATTAAAATTTTTAACTACTTGCTTCTCTCTTGTTCCTCTGCCTCTTTTATGCATCAGTTGAGCTCACACGTGTCCTTAGAGCAGATCCCACCTCTCATTTTGGCCAATGAGAGAGTAATGAGTGTTTTAGCCAATTTTTCCATTTTGGCGGGAAGTGGTTATTTCAACCTGTGGGGTTCTGAAAGCTAGCACTAGGGGGGGGTGGCATTAATTGTAGTGGGTTAGTGATGATGAGGGGATGGTGGAAAGGAGATAAGGGAGGCTGAGGTGATGGGTTGAGGCAAACAAGTGGGAAGCGGGAGGTGGAAGAAAGGTGAACGATGGGGCCTTTTTACGTTATTTGACTTGGGCAGTCCAAAAGAAAGTGACAGGGGGTCACAATGGGTTAAGTGGCAGGGTCAAAAGGTTTTTGACAAGTCTTAGGTTTTAGTTAATAAGACAAGGACCAAAACTGCAATTACTTCAATCTTGAGGGACCAATCCTGCCATTTCTCCAAAGTTAACACAAGGACTAAAACTGACAACCTTCAATAGTACAAGGGCTAGTTTTGACATTTTTGATTTTCCAAGGACTAAACTTGCCAAATTTCAAAGTTCAGGGACCTAAGTTGTAAATTTGTAATTTTAAGTTTCAAGGATCAATTTTGACAACTTAGGAATCCATAGGGACTCAAAATGATATTTTTCTTTATTTAGATTTACCAGGGACTGTTTTTGACAACTTTTGAAACTTGGGGACTAAAACTGCCAATTATGCAAACTTTATACGTTTTTCACCAGATTTTGATATTTTTGCATTTAAAACACATAAAACACTTATTTGTGATATTTTTATCATTTTGATGCATTTCTGAGTGTTTTCAGATGTTTTTGCAGTTTAAATGGTATAAAAATGATGAGTATTTACACACTCATCAAGCACAATATGGAAATTGCATAAAAAATGAAAATGATAAGACAAGCTCACAAGTGTCCAGCTATGTTTGCAGCTTAAACCAGACCATACACTACCATTCTAAGTCAAATCCAACCCAAATACATCTCTGCAACTCCCCATATCCCATCTCCAACTGCTTAAACCAATTTCTTCTCCATAGTTAACTTTTGTTGACCAGTTTAATATTTTGCTTGAAACTGAACTCCAGGCTTACAGAAAGCTATATTAAGCTTTAATAAGCTTGTTTGACTTTTAAATAAGCTTATTGAAGCTTGGTTGTAACAGTTTAAGATTGAGAATTGAAACAATAAACTTGAAAACTTGAAATCTTAACACAATCTTGAATTACTAATTAAAAACACATTAGAATGATAGTAATACTTGAATTTGGTTTAATGAAACAGAGGATTACAAATTAAGAGCTTAATTAAAACATGAAAATAAAATACGACAAACAAAAAATTTAAAAACTAAGTAACTGCCTTCTCTCTTTTCTCTTCCTTTTATACTTCCATTGACTCTCCACGTGTCCTCTGAGCAGATCCCACCTCTAACTTTGACCAATAGTTGAGTTTTGAGTATTTTGGCCACTTTATCAATTTGGCGGGAAAAGGCAGTTTGACTTGTAGAGCTCTGAAACTAGCAAGTAGGGGGGGTGGCATTAATTGTGGGGGGTTGATGATGATGAGGGTGGTGGAAAAGGTGAGGTGATGGGAGGAGAGAGCAGGCAAGTTGGTTGCAGAGGTGTGGAAGGGATAAACAGTGGTGGGCGCGCGTTTTGCTGCTTTTGACTTTCTTTGACCAGGCAGTCCAAAATAGGTAAATGACAGGGGGCCAAATGGTTTAAAGGCAGGGGTCAAAACAGTTTTGACAAGTCTTAGGTTTAGTTATGACAAGGACTTGTTTGCACTTTCTGAATTCTTGAAGGACCAATCTGCCAATACTCCAAAGTTCTCACAAGGGTCACTTTTGACAAGATTTAATAGTGCAAGGACTATTTTTGACATTTTCAAATTTTCAAAGGACCAAACTTGACAATTTTGAAAGTTCAGGGACCTAAGTTGTAAATTTGTAATTTTAAATCTCAAGGACCAATTTTAACAACTTAAGAATCCTTAAGGACTTAAAATGATATTTTTCTTTATTTAGATTTACCAGGGACTGTTTTTGACAACTTTTGAAACTTGGGGACTAAAGCGCCAATTATGCAAACTTGATACGTTTTTCATCCGATTTTGATATTTTTGCATTTAAAACACATAAAACACTTATTTGTGATATTTTTATCATTTTGATGCATTTCTGAGTGTTTTCAGATGTTTTTGCAGCCTAATTTGTACAAAAATGATGAGTATTTACACACTCATCAAGCCCCTTTCTTGCAGGTACTCTTCCGGTGCCTTCCAGCGGATCGCGACCTGCTCCTTCCAGACTTGGATGACCCATCGGAGGAGTATCCCCTGGTTTCCTCCACCGACGGACTCCTTTGGGAACTTTTCGACTCAGCACTTGTTGACCCTCCGTACGAGAGCTTGCGGGGGGTTGCCTTCTCTTTCCCCTTGTTATCAAGTTCCTTAATCATGGTTCTTAACACATCAATGTTTTCTTTCACATATGCCGGAGAAGGCCCTTCCTGAGCTGGTCCGAGGAGCGGAGTATCCTCCCAGGAGGAGTTCTCCCATCCCTACAACACCGGTGTTCAGGTTCTCACCTTCCTCCGGATGAGGACTTCCCATACCACCGTCCATTGCTTAAAGCTCTGATAGATTGGTATAAGGGTCCCACGGATGGCGCCAATGTTTGAACAAAAGTTCGTGGATGCTTTTCAACCCTAAGCTTCGGAGACTCCAGCTCCTTCTTCTTGTAGGTTTGAAATAAGAGAGAACACCGTTAGCTCGCCCCGGGTTTTTAATCCGAGACCAAGCTCTGGCGTGAGAGTAAGAATTTGGTAAGGTGAGTAATGAGTGTAAGTGACAAGTAAAGTAAATAGGATGGAGAGAAGTCTATATCGGAGTGTGTGTGTGTCCAAAGGATCCCTGTTCATGTGTGTGAACCTTCCCTTTTATACTACCTGAGATTAGCTCCACGACATATTTCTTGTGGAAGCTACATTGTCTTCTAGGAGAAGCACATAAGGCGCTGACGGGCACCAGGCTTTGTCTTCGGGGTCAATGTTGTCTCTATGCTATTTGTGGACCAAACGCCTGTGCTATTAAATGCGTCTGTGTCGGTTGTCGGTGTACTAGTTCGATGGGGATAACGTTCTACCTCCTGAGTAGACACCTTCTTCTGAGTAGGCATTGCCTCCTGAGTAGACCTTGCCTCCTGAGTAGACATGCCTCCTGAGTGGACATGCCTCCTGAGTGGGATGGTTATGTCTTAGAAATATTTGGAGTTAATTGTGATTGTCTCCTCTGGAGTATCCGGAGGAGGACATACCTCATCAGTTAACAATACTTTATTAGCGCCGAAGTAATTGTTTGGTTCAATGATAGATGTCTCCATGTAACATTGCAATTATTTACACAAATTCCAAACAAGTTATGGTTAATTACAACTAACCCGAAAGTGAAACAAAGTTAAAAGAGAAAAATTTACCTTAATTTTCATGACCACTCTTAGACTTTGCAAAGTCTGGCCAAATCAAACTCTCAACAATAATATACGCCTCACGAAATCCATCGAAGTTTTGTATCTCTGAGTAAGAGCCATTTTCACAATCATAGACAACCAACTTCGTCCCCAGTTGCAACAACAGCAACTTTTCGTCATTTGAAATACCCAAAAGAGCATGAAACTGCATATACGAAGGATCCCAAAATCGATCATTCGGATGCGAGATGGAAAGCAATTTAGTCCAAGAATCCTTCATCACCCATACATCCCCCACACGACTTTCATGATAATTACAAAGAACACACAACCATTCTCCGAAAACCCCCAAAGTCAATGTCTTTCTACCTTTATTGTAGGTCGGATTCAAAACATAACCATAAGTTTCCTTCCCCAAATCAAGAGAAACTATATCCCGCGACCAGCCATCACCAGTCGCCCAATAAAGAGCTCCATTTAAAAACTTACCATCATTGAAGGGTTCAAGACAAGGAAAACAACCAATTTCCTTCCAACTTCCAGCTTTTAACGAATATATCATAGTATCCCAGCGCGAAGGTTGGTCACAACGCCATATTATTTTAACCACCTTGTAATTAAGAGTCGTCTCATCATACCCAAAACCATACAAACCGGCCCCTTGTTTAGAAGAAGGCAAAATATGGGCTCTTCTAGAACTTGGGTTGCAAATAAACAGAGTATTATCATCCTCAGCTAAAATGCATAATAATCCATTACACGATCCAACTATCCTAATCGGTGGCGGTTGAGGTCGTTGCAACGGGTTATCCAACACTACCTCAATATTAACTGATTTATCAAACATCACATCAGAAAGTGGACAGATTTTGAGATTGTTTTCTTTTCCGTAAATAAGTCGATGATGTTTATAGTTAATGTTGTTGGTACTAGATAAAGCATAATGTGTTTTAATAAATTTTTGGCCGGATATTAAAGAGTACCATTCTTTGCAAACAGACTTACATCGTAACAACGATTCGACCGGAAGCTTCAATAGAATTTCGATGATGATTTCTGTAGGAAATGATTCGTTTGATATTTGTTTATGTTTGTGTGCCATTTTTGCTAGGGTTCTTCTTTGATTTGATTTGGGGAAATAAAGACTGTTGTTGGATATGTCTTTCTATATTTACTTTTACACCCTTCATGTTTTGCTCATTCTTCAACTATGCTTAGTACTGTGTACACTTAGACCGGGTGCGATGGTCATCGAACCACTCGGGTGGTAGTGACGTTCAACGCGCAGTGGTGGGTTTTTGCTTGTGATTTGGTGGTGCAAACCACTGAACGGCAGAGATGGCAATCTAGACCCGTTTGGGTCTAGATGGATATATACAAAAAGTGATAAATTGTACGTTGAAGTTAGTCTAACAAACTAGGTAGACCCAACATACTTCTTCTAACAACTTTAAAAATGACCCAATTAGACCCATGAGGTGTTTAGACGAACATTAATGCACAAGTTTCGCTTTTCATATAAACCCATCTAGAGCCAAACGGGTCTAGATTGCCCGCTATACTTAACGGTTTGCACATTTTTTCTTTTGGGTATTTTGTTCGGTATATTTATATAAAGTGAGGTATGTTTGTGTTTAGTTTGGTGGATATCATTGCAAAAGTAGTTTCGTGATGTGTTTAATAGTGACGTAACCCTGACGTGAAAGTGGTGAGTTTGATGTCCATTATATCCGGTCTTACAACCAATAGCTGGTTATGGACATTTTAATTAACTTTATCAATTTTGTAAGTTGTGAATTTCTTTACTTAAGTCATTAAATTCTTGTGTTCTATCATAAGCATGGTATTCATACAAACAAGATTTTTATTATAAAAAAACAATTGAAGCGAAACTTTAATTTGTAAACATTTTGGGGCTAAAATAATGGCTAACTGAGAACTAAGGGAACAAGAAAGTAAAAATTTAGATTTTGTTAATTGGTACTCTATTTATTTTAAAATAAGTGTCATGTTTTGACTTTATGATATATTTTTTTTTTCTTTTTTTTTTTTTTTTCCAATTTGACCTTAAAAATTTTATTATATAATAATTGATAAAAAAAAAACTATACTAATGAAAATACATTTAAAACTCAATATATTCATATATTTTACATCAAGTACTATATAACAGAAAAATATATATTTAAGCTATTATTATATAATAATTTGCACACTTTCACTCTTTTTATTTGCACACATCAACTTATGCTATAAAAGTAGCAGTAATCTCTAACCTTATTAGTTATTACCATTGTCGGACATATGAATACTCTAAAGTCCAACTTTATTATTGTTGCAACTATGGTTCATATGAGCCTTAATGAAGTAAGTACTCTAGATAAAATGCCATGACTTACACACGCACTTGATAAATACATAATTGCTTATATGAGGGAGGTGGGGAATTTTCGAACATTGCTTGTATGTCGTGGTTTTTTTTGGTATTTATAGTTTTGATTAGTTTTATGTTTAAATGATTCATTGATGTTAGCAATGTGGTCAATGAAATAAGCTGTTTAGGTAACAAATAAGGTTTGAATCACCAGTACAAAAGTTTTGTTCGGTTCATGGTCGAGTATCTGACTGAATCTCCTTTAAATTGGAACTGAAGAGAGGCTGAACCGATACTGCAGGGTTGCTTCCTGGTTATGTAGTGCCCCTTGTCATGTTCACGGTCCATGTATGAAAAATACCGGTTCTTCATATATTTGAATGAAACGAAGTTGTTTAGGCAAGAAGTTAATCTAAAGTCATTATTCCAAAAGTTTTAGTCTTGACCAGGGTCACTTGTAAACTGGAACCGGTACTATATGGTCTAATTTTCGTTTGAAATTTAAGCCATGAAAAATGTGATTTAGCGATATTTTGAAGAGATTTTGTTCTATAATTTGTTGTTGATATACTGCCATAGTGCTATGTACAAAACAACTAAAAAGCATACCTTGTCAAGTGATAAGATCTCATTTTGATTGCCTTTATAAGGTGATTAAAACCATAAAATGGGTTAATTTGAGTTGAATGTTGAAAACTGACCTAAAATTGATGCTAAATGATTAAATCACTATGAAATTGGTCTCCAACAACTTGTTCATACACTAGAAAAAAGACCAAGTATAGTTTAAGTTGATGTCAAAACAAAATGTTAAAAACCAATTTTTGATGGTATAAATTACCAGCTTTAGACCACTGGTGCTTTATCGAATGGTAAGAGCGCTCGTGCTTGAGTCAATAGACCCGGGTTCGAGTCTATTCTTCGGCCTTTGGCTTATATAGGTATCCTACCTCCGCAAAACCTATGGGCATACTAGAGAGACTTTTGTGGAATAAGAGCTGAGGGGTCCGAGTCTCGGCTTGTGCTCACTCCAGTTGGTGCCCTAATAAGACATGAGAGTTGCCGAAGCTATCCCGTGTGGGGTGGACAATGGCTGGTGCCAAAAAAGCACCCAAGGTCAAGGTGTTCCCGCCAATCTACACCTTTTAGTAGAATTGCCACCATTAGAGTTGTTTCAAATAAAGACTCAGAAGTTGATATGTTTACTTAAAAACAATCTCCTTCTAAGAAAGGTTTGTAAAACTATCATCACTAAACATAAATAATAGAGTTTTTTTTTTTTTTTTTTTTTTTTTGGGTAAAGGGTTTTCGATACCCGGTGAATAGAATAAATAAATAAAGAGTTAATTACATGACAGAGTGGACTTGCACCACTCTAGACCACTTTGCCGGAGCAAAACACCATTGCTTCGAACACACTCGAAACAAGCAGCCACTAAACATAATTAAAGCCTAGATCACTTGGACTTAAAGTAGGGAAAGCTAAAATAAAAGCACCAAGCCATCTATGACAAAAAAAAAGAAAGCTATGTGACATCAGAAGGTATGTTCCAATATTGCAAGGTCTTCATGACATTGGAACTTCTTTTGAACCGCAAAGATACGAGCTTCATTCTAACAGTCTCGAAAATGACTTCACACGCGCTCCTCCTTCCTAAGGTCTGTAGAGAATAAGCGATTATTCCTCTCTTGCCAAATAAAGTAAGTTGCGGCCGCGAACATAAGACGAGAAACCACACTAACCAAAGAACGCTTGGAAGAGATGGAGATCAGCCATGATGTGATGTCTTCTAATTTTGAGCGAGTATTATGCATCCCAGCTTTAACATTAACAAGAATCCACACCTTCAAAGAATATGGGCATTCAAAAAACAAGTGCTCATGCGAATCCCGAGTCGTCTTACATGAAAGGACACAAGGTTTAAGTCGACGGATTCGCCGATATCCCATTGCCTCAACTTGTCTTGTGTCTTAAGTTTGCGAGCCATAATAAGCCATAAATTAAATGCGTGTTTCGGAATACAAAAAGAGAACCAAACCATGCGAAACCACTCAACCTCCTATCCTCGAGGACGAATCGATTCCCATACAGCCTTGACAGTAAACTCACAAACAACATCATTAGAATCTTTCCACATGATCTTATCTTGCGTATTAGCTACGAAAACAGGAGTATTAACCTGGTTTAGGATCGGGTATAAGTAGTACCGTAGCGGGATGTAGCCAAGCACCATTCGAACTCATCTCAGCCCGCAGATTCACCAAGATTAAAGCCTTCACGAGTTATGCAGCGAACCGTGAAATGATTACGTAATGGGGAGTGATCACACCAATTATCGAACCAAAAAGACGTCTTCATTCCATTGCCTATATGGTGCCAAAAATAAGGACGAACGATGTCTCTAATTTGCATAATTTTACGCCAACCCCAACTTACATTCGACATAGCGGGCACATCCCAAAAACTTCGACCTTTTAACTTGTAGGCATGTATCCAACGAACCCACATAGACTCCTTGCAAGACAATATGTTCCAAATATGAGTTGTCATCAATGCAACATTGAATTTCTCTAGGTTTCGTATACCAAGGCCCCCTTCATATTTAGGAAGGCATAATTTTTCCCACGCGATTTTTGCTTTGCCTCTTTTCATATCACCATGACACCAAAGGAACCCACGCATTAATTGTTCTATGTCATGTATGATACGAATAGGCAAAATAAACACCGACGCCCAATAAGTATGCATAGAGGAAATGACCGATAACACAAGTTGAAGTCTACCTGCTAACGATAAACTTTTGTTCTTCGAATCTCCAATTCGGTTTTGCACCCTTTCAACAAGTATTTTGCAATCTTTATAGAGAAGACGAGATGATATAAGTGGGACTCCAAGGTACTTAATGGGGAGAATTCCAGCTTCAAAAGGCATAATATGAAGAATAGACATTTTGATATGATTAGGCACATTACAAAAGAAAGCGGTACTCTTTGGGACACTAGGAACCAAGCCCGAGACCGACTTAAATTCATCCAAAGCCTCCATAATTGTACGGGCTGAATCAACATCACCACGAGCAAATAAGATCAAATCATCTGCAAAACATACGTTAATAATTTTTTGCTTGTGACAATACTTATGGTATTGAAAATTCTCATTGGACCGAACTTTACGCTTAAGAATAAGAGTTAACACTTCCATGACCAATGTGAAAAAGTACGGGGACATAGGATCTCCTTGCCTTAAGCCTCTCTTGCCCTTAAAATAATCGTGTAGATAACCATTAATGCACAAAGAGAAAGAAGCTGATGACACACATGTCATAATCCAATTAATCAACTTCGAATGAAAACCAAATTCATAAAGAATGTGACGTAAAAAATGCCAATCCACCTTATCATAAGCTTTTTGAATATCAACTTTGAACGCACATCTTGGAGGACCTTTGTTCAGATGATAGTTATGCATAAGCTCTTGCGTAAGTAAAATATTATCGGATATACTTCTTCCTGGAATAAATGTCGATTGGTTATCACTCACAACATCGTCAAGACCTTCTTTCAAACGATTAGTAATAATTTTACTAATACATTTATATAGCACATTGCAACATGAAATGGGGCGGTAATCATTAATTCGAGAAGGCGTAGATACCTTAGGAATAAGAGCAAGAACCATATGATTTAACTCCTGGAGAAGCTTCCCATATGTAAAGAAATCCCGAATAGCACAACAAACATCGACACCCACTATATCCCACGACTTTTTAAAGAAAAGAGAAGTATAACCATCGGACCGGCGCTTTATCATTTCCAATAGAGAACATTAGTCTTTTATTTCCTTGTCAGACACTTCACGACACATAAATAAAGCCTTGTTAGGATCCACCTTTTTGCAAAACAAATTAGTAGTATCTAAAGCTACTGTATTCCCTTCTACACCAAGAAACGACGAGTAGTGATTAACAAAAGCTTTAGCAACATTTTGACCATCATGAAAAAGGTTATTTACATCAGTAACAGCTTCTATGCAGCATCTGTTGACTCGCGATTTCAACATTTTATGAAAGTATGCCGTATTCGAGTCACCCTCTTTAAGCCAATCAACCTTCGCTTTTTGTTTAAAAAAACGCTCTTCATCGAGGACAGCCTCTTTAAAAGCCTTTAGGTAACGAGCTTGCTCTTCACGTAAAAGAGTAGACGAAGGATCATTATCAAGCCTTACGGACCTCGTCAAGTTCATGGCGAAGAGATATAACCAAATCATGAAGATTTCCTTGCCTCATTAGAAGCTTTCGAATAGGTTTCTTCAAAAGCTTTAATTTCTTAACAACCTTAAACATGTTATAGCCATTAACCACATTACGCCAACCTTCTTCAACCAACGATTTGAATTCCGTTTTGTGCACGGAAAATTCGAAAACTTAAGCGGTTTGGGTTTAGTTTTCGACAAAGCTGAATTTTAAGAACAGCAGGGGCGTGATCCGATATCCTATATGGCTGGAAAATCACATAAGATCCAGGAAACTCGGTTGTAAAAAAAAGATTACACATAACGCGATCAATCTTTTTAAGCATTCCCATATCCGCATTAGGTTTTTGGTTCCATGTAAAGTGCAATCCTGAGCAATTTACATCACTAATTTCAATGCTTTCAACACATTCGTGAAATTCACGCATAGCAATATTAATATCAGATGAACCGCAATACGTATCTTCTATGTTTAACGCTGCATTAAAATCACCCATAAGCACCCACGGTTTATCATTCACGAATTGCTTATGGGCACATAAATTATGCCACAAAGCACGTCTATCAGTGTATGCATTTGCTGCGTAAACAAAAGAACAAAAGAAGGCTTTTTGGTCATTTTTCATGATAAGAAGAGTATGTACCACCTGGTCCGATTGAGAGACCACCATGATGTCCACCATATCCGAGTTCCAACCAAGAATGATACGAGATCCTTTATTGCAAAGGCTCCCGTTAGACGCCCATTTCCAATTAACACACACCTTAGCACAAACTTTTTCAATCTTGCCAACGTCCACATGCGATTCTAAGATAGCACACACATGCAACTGATTTTCATTGATCACATGACAAACCTCTTTTTGTTTAAGGGCACGGTTCAAGCCCCTAATATTCCAGGACGCGATACTAAACATTAGGAACATTTCCAGAGGGAGTGCTTGCCCCCTTTTCATTGTTAGTGCCCAATGCCATAAACATCCCCGTCTCGTCATATATATTTTCGACCTCGTCGTCTCCCAAATCGTCCACATTAGTAGTCTACTTCTCTACATTATCAATGTTACCATCCCATTCCTCATTTTCATTCAGTATAGCAAATGTATTCGAAGTACTAATTGCACTTTTTCCATGATCTGTAGACGTGTTAGCCTTATTTCTGTCACTACTAGGTTGTTTGTGTTTCTCATTAGTATTCTTCTTTGAAGTTCCCATTCCACTTTGTGTTGAAACAGGTCTATACACAAAGCTACTCTTTGGTTTAAAACCAGTGGTCTTCTCGTTTTGTTTCTTGCTTGCATTACGGCTTTTGACCAATTAAAAACCATCATTCTGAATCTTATCATTACTAGTCGACTTCATTTTCACATTATGTGGGCAGTTATCATTCGAGTGTCCAAAAATCTTACACTTAGAGCATCTTGGAGGGTACCATTCGTACTCGAGCGTGACAGTCTCCTAGTAAACCCATCATCCTCCAAATTAGGAATTGCAATGACCATGGATTCTTTCTTCTCTTTATCCGATTGAATTTCAACCATTACGCGAGCGTAGCTACTCCTACCCCACGACTCATTACACATTGAGCTTGTGTATGAGTCCATCATAATAGGGGTGCCTAGCTTGGTCGCTATAGCACTCAGTCCGTCAACTGTGAAGGCAGCAACTCGTATGTCGTGTATTTTCACCCAAACAAGAATGGTTGTCACATTTTCTTTTGTTAAGCATGTCGATGGAGTCCATTTGTTCAATATGATTGGTACTTGACGAATCATCCAAGACCCGTTTTTCAAAACATCGTCCACTCCTTTCTTCGTTGCGAACTTGAAAAAGTAAAATCCTTTCGCATTCATCATGATTTTCTGTATTTCGTACTTTCCCCAAGCATTAAACACATAGTTCTCCACCACTGGAAAAGCAACACGCTTTCCAATGAAGTAACCATATACCGAGTTACCAATTCTGTTATTAACTTCCATTACTGATGCCTTAGGAACTTTGAGTTCAAAACCATCGGTCTCCGATCCTTCTAACTCCAATTTACGAAGTTGAGCCTGTGGCTGAGTACGTTCAGTTGTAACCACATTTGCAAATGAAACCCTAGGCGTTTTGTTTCTTGTGGATTCTTTCACAATAGCAAGCTCCTCTTGTGTTTCAGTTGGTGTTTCTTGTTCCTGTTCACTCCCATCATGCCTGTTAGTTTCACCCCTGGACGAGGTCACATTAGCATGACTAGACGTACTACCAGTTGTTTGGCTTTCATGATCATTCACACTTGCATTGGATTTCTTTGGCTTCACTGGTTTCCCATCCAAGCCGATCATTGTTCCTTCCATATTCTTGATTTTTGCAGTAATAGAGCTGAATAAAGAACTTATATCCTCCGCTCCCGTATCATCAACCATCAAAAAAGCAAAAACAAAAACGAAACACTATTCACTTCGTTGAGGACTTTTATCAAACAGGTTGTATGCCCCAACAAAGACTCAATGATTTAAAGGTGTTTAAGTGATAATCAAGCTTCCTTTGATGACATGATTGAAAAACTTTGATGAAATGTCAGATCCGAAAAGAAAAAAAAAATGGATAAAATCATCGCTAGGGTTTTTTAAACTAGGTTAATTTGATAACATAAACTTGGGGGAAATGATGGATAGGTGGTTTTGGAAATGGGTTATAAAGTAATTGAAATTTGGTGGATTAAAAGTGAGTTAATTTGATGACATTTACCTGGAATTGCCATGGCTGAGTGAGTGAAGCAGTGGTTATAAATAAATAATAGAGTTGGTTATCAAATAAGAGAGCTCTCTTAAGTTATTGGTCCATCTGCTAATTCGAAACCAAAAGTGACAACAACTTTGTCAGATTCTAAACGAGAGATGGTTAATTAGAAGAACAAAGTTCACCATAATTACCATGATTTTATCAAAAATGAGTGACTTAGAATGAAAGTACATGCTGGACACCGCATATCAAAGTTCTAAATCTTCTCGAAGAATGTTACCGTAAGTTTCTATAAGTACAAACGAATATCAGTCTGTAGTCAGATCATTAGTTGTGGTTGATAGTCTGTAGTTCGATCTTTGGTCTTGTGAACCATGTAAATTACTTTTGTGCATACAGGTGTTATGTGTTTGTTTTGATTCGATTATGTAAGAGTGTTGACGTATGTGTCCGGACGACACGTGCCGGACCGAAGAATCTCCATCACGCCGGAGGTCATGGCCGGAAGGACTGGACTATGCCACCTAACCCGGATATTACGGGATTGTGTCTCCACGTGACCGACACAGTGCATGAAACGGCATGTATTGAGGTGGCCCACTTGACACCTACCTCTTTCTCTCTCTTTATATACTACTCTCTATTTCATTTATTTCATCTCATACAACATATACATCACAGTACATATCTCACACAACACACACATACATATATGCTAAATCCTCTGCATATGAGGTTCTGACTTGACCGTCGGAGGGTGGTCCCCCGGGGCTTCGGCCTCGGGACCCCTTCTAACGGATTCTTTCATGTTTGTAGCACGCGTTCAAGGCTCGGGACAAGGATGAACGGCACGTGAGAGCCGCGAAGATCTGCCCGACAGAAAAATGCTTCAACATTTGGCGCCATCCGTGGGACCCGTCATTCATTCTACCGGAGCTAAGAATGATAGGTCTCGCTTCAAAACTTACTGCTTCGGAAGTGGTTCGTCCACCATCCGGAGGTGGTTCGTCCACCATCCTCCCTTCGGTATGACTCCATATGTGAACAAATTGACAACTATTAACCTTAAATATGTGAACAAATTGACACACACAAAACACAAAACTTCAAGATGAATACCCATGAATGTTTATTATTCAATTTTACTCGTCATCTTCACCTATGTGAACATTCGAAGCTATTCATGAAATAAAGAAACGTTAGCATCCATTACTGTGATGCAAAATGGATCAAAAAGTATAAACATCAAAAGTAAAGTAAAATATCTACAATATTTCACTATTTATTACAGATTTAAATCTTTGTTCGTCACAGTTTTGATGAAGAATTCCATTAAACATAGATAAATATAAGAACTAACAAATTGAAGTATTAAAAAGGATTTAACTTGAAAAGATAAAATAAAAATATAGTAATTCTTTACTTGGCTTCAGTGAGTTGTTATTTACTAGAGCATCATTAATCATATTAGTTGAACAATTGAGAGACTAGATGTCAAAGCTATTGAATAAACTCAATTAAGTTATGATAAAAGGAATATAATGATTAACACTCATTTTCGTTAAACACGCAGCCCGTCTTCGCATGGAGACGAAAATTAGACGTAGACCGGACGAAACCTATAACTATCGACTTACGACAATACTCCTTTTAAGGTACATGCTAAAATATGGAAAGTTAAATCATTACCCTTCAAATAGCTAAGAATCTCTTGTTATGAAGAAAAAAAAAGAGCTGAAAATCTCATTTACTTTTGTTTTAAGGAGAGGGGAGCAAAAGTTATGAACTTATGATCGAGGAGTGAATATCTGGTAACTAAAAAAAGCTGCAATGCAAATAGCTACTGTATAAATTATAGAAAAAACACTACAATTGCTACAACTTTTATTTATTTATTTATTTATTTTTTTAACTCGAGGACTGGTCACTTCAGAATGGTAATATTTGGGTTAATTTTTCTTGGTAAATCTCTACATGTAAGAACTCGAAAGTGGTTTTAACTAGGGGTATATCGTATTATCGCAAGTGTTTATTACTTTTTTCAGTATTATATGCTAAATACTTGAAAGAGCAAAAGCTAAAACAATAAGAAGTTTTTTTTTTTTTTTTTTTTTTTTAAAGACCAACTTGTATAATCTTAAGAGTTTGCGTTACAAGATAATATAAAATTAATTTAGCTATGTAAGATATAAACATGACAACACATCAACTAGCATAATATATAATCAGTTATGGTCCTTTACTCACATGCTAATTTGCTATCAACTCTCTCGACTTTTCTTGCGGATGATGAATCTGACGATGAAAAAGGTTTAAAAAAGAATCCACGTACATTACTTAATAAGTAGTTCAATCGAAGTGATCAAATTTATTGGCATAAACATAAAGTGGGTCATGTTAGTATGTTATTACTACAATTGTATTTTCTTTTGACCAGCTTTGAAGTGCTTTACGCTAGACAAAACTTGAGCACCGGTTAAGTTTCTCACACCACACACCTTGAGCTAGTAATCGACTCGATCCAAAGCGAGTTGAGCTCAAGCTACTTCAGTAGACTTTCCAGTCAAGATCGAGTATTAAAATACTCAGCTTGTAAAGTCACGAGTCTAATCGAGCTTGTATAATACCTTGGAAATGATTTACTGGTCATTAATGTGACTTTGAAGTATCTTAAGTAACGTTTGGGGTGGGAGGTTAAGAAGCCCAATAAGTTAGTCATTTTTTGGGCTCCCCCTTATGGACCTTCGCCAACCAAATGAACACAGTATTAGGGGTGTTCATGGGTTGGGTAATATCCGAAAAAACCGAAAACCGAAACCGAACCGAACCGAAAATAACCGAACCAAACTCGTAACCGAACCGAAATCGCCAAAACCGAACCGAACCGAAATAAAAGTTCGGTTTTTGGTTCGGTTATGGTTTTAGCCATCCCAACCGAAAACCGAACCGAAAACCGAAATTCAATAAATATATATATTTTTTAATATATTTATATTAAAAAATATATTAAAACTCTTTTATAATATATATATATATATATATATATATATATATATATATATATATATATATATATATATATATATATATATATATATATATATATTTTTAAGCTTGAAAATTAATTTTTTTTTTCAAAAAATATATATAAATAAATGAATAAATTATTAAATTTAGGTTATTCGGTTATTCGGTTCGGTTTTCGGTTATTGGGGGTTCGGTTTTCGGTTTTCGGTTCGGTTTTCAGTTCGGTTCAGTTTAATTTAATTTCGGTTCGGTTCGGTTTTCGGTTATACCCACACAAAAAAAATAACCGAACAAACCGAACAAACCGATAACCGAACCGATGAACACCCCTACACAGTATATCCTAGATTTTGCATTCCTTGTTTTGACGAAAAATTATCTACAACTTTCGAACCCTCATTCAAACTCTTATCTACAACTTTTGAACCCTCCTGCCAACTAGTTTTCAACCTTCATTTAATGGTTGTTTTAGTTGCAAATGTTGTTATGCAAGTTTAGGCATAATGTTTAGCTCTCCATATTATTTCTCATAATTTTGGGTCAACCTTTATCTGGACCTAGTTTATCAATTCAATTTTATCAGAACTTCTTGAATTAAAGGAAAAGATGAAAATTGTATGAGATAAGGTTCTTCTATGTGGACCTCCGCCATTCATCCCTCCCTATTATGAATTACGAACCCTCATTCGAACTATTATTTACAGCTTTTGAACCCTCATTTCAACCCTGCCAAGCAACCAGTTTTCAACCCTCTTGTTCTTCTAACACCCATGCAAAAGTTTTCATTTTCCGGCATCATCAGTGGGCTATACCCACCCCAACACCTGAACCTCTTGAAGGCGTGTGCTATTACACGGTGAAATTGAAGTTACGATTTTTACAACTTCAGTTTTTTTGTTAAAGCCTTTTCGTTAGTCATATTATGCTAAACAGACACAATTGTAATGTTAGCCATAAAAAATGTGATTTTGATTATTTGAACTGGACGTGATTTGTACAAACAGAAAATAAATTGATAGACTAAATGACTAGATGTCTTGATATGTGTTGACGTATAGTTTATATATCAAAGCTTATTGATTATTTGGTTTTGAGCTTATGTTTCATAAGTACTTATTGTGGCTTACTTTTTGGCTATATAACTTTATTATGTCCTAACAAAGTTATATAAGCTGGAAAATTTCAAAATATAAGCCACAAAAAGTTAGCTTATGAAACATAAACTCAAGACCAAATAAGTCATAAGCCGGCTATATAAGCCGAAACAAACACCCTATAAAAGCCATAACATGGGTTAGTTTAAGTAAATGAAGAAAAACCAAAGTTGATGCTCAAACACATGGGCCATGGACTCCACTGTCACAATAAAAGGGCCAACATTTTTTCTTTATTGGGCTTTAAACTTGCAAACACATGTGCAAGAGATATAGAAACATTGTTGTTTGAGATTGACTAGGATGAGAAGCCATCTTCGATTTTGGTTATGAGCCAAGACGGACAACCGATTTACGAATATTTCTATTTAAAATTTATAGATTTTCGAATCATAACTAAGGTAAATGATACTATTAAATTGATTTAATGATCCCAGATTATATTTTTGAAACAAGACCCATGAAGAAAATATTTAATGAATAGATCCACAATAGCTGAATGATTGATGAGTAAAACTTTTCCATCTTTTTTTACTAAACAACGCAACTACTAGATTAAGTAATTATAATGCATTTTGTACTTATTTAAAAACCTATTTTATCTTTTTCCCTCTCTCTTGTTGCATTGCAGCTTATAACCGTGTCATCACCCATTGGTTCTGGAAATGAGCATATACAATATAATTGCAAGTTACTTTCATAATAGTAACAATTAGCAAATAAATAAATAGAAATGTAAAAATACCAACAACATATACAAATTATCATACACATCTTGTTTTTGCCATGTATGTATTCTCTATAGGGGCCTCCTAAACATCTTGTTGTAGTCAGGGTTATCTTGTAGTTGTATCGTTTTGTTTGTCTCTATAAAGTTGCCTTTAAAAAATACAGTTATAAACAACCCAAACCTATAACTTACTATAACATTGTACTCATACCAACTTAAATACTGACTTTTGTGTGTATAAAGTTTTGAATTTGGACCTTCATGCGTATTTTGTTTATTTACAATGATCATTTTACCTTTCGTTATTCATAAGGCGTTAAAAGTAAAATAGGGGTAAAATGGTTACAATTACAAAAAAAAGGACCGAATTCAAAACTTTGGTGTTATATTAGCAAAAAGTAAAGTTGGCTACATAACACTCTTAAATATGACTAGTTAGTTACATTTTCGTATAATTATCCTTAAAAAACAGAAAAAGTTGATTAAATAATACAAATTTATAATAAAGCTAAGACTTTGGTTGAAATAAAACAACCAAACCTATAACTTCACCAATTGTACTCATACCAACTTATGTAAAAAAACACTCACCTCAATATATAAACTAGTAGGGGTGTTATCGGGTCGGGTTGTCGGGTTATCGGGTTTATCGGGTCGGGTTGATTCGGGTTTTGGCGTCTCAAAATTTGACCCTAACCCGACCCTATAAGCTATCGGGTTATCAGGTTTCGGGTCCAAACGGGTCGGGTTGATTCGGGTTGGGTTGTCGGGTTGATGTCGGGTTGTGTTGAGTTGACTATCCTACTGATTCACAAAACACAATTTTGGATTGGTGAAATTAATATTACAATATTACTTTAATATACATGTTATATAAACGAATGTTATACAAGAAACCAAAGTTTGCACCTTTTCGTTTCTTGTTTTTGACGTGAACTTTACACTAGTTTTGGTTCTAGGCCAGTTAAGTTTGAACTTATATACATTTGTATTGTAAGAACTTGTAATATCAGCTGAATATATCCTATAATTTTGTTAGCATTTTTTTTATTTGTACTTGTATATTACAAGTTGAGTGTCAATGTTGCTGCAAGTGGTAATATAAAGAATCTCTTCAAGTTGTTAGTATTTTTGTCTCTGTACTTGGTTTATCCAACATTTCAAATGTTTGAAGTTGCATTATACATGCATAAACATTGCTGAACATGAACAAGTCAAACAATATTTTCATATGTTCACATGCATACACATGTTGTATATAATTATATCAGGTAGGGGTTTAACATTTGTACATATCGAGCTAACACTTATATCAGGTAGGGGTTTAAAGTGCTATTAGGAAGGCTTATACATTTATCGGGTTATCGGGTTGAACCCGAACCCGATAAGTATAAAAAATATAACCCTAACCCGACCCTATAAGGTTATCGGGTTGGTCGGGTTGACCCGATAAGCGGAGTTGAACCCGAATGAACCCGACCCTATAAGGCTTTATCGGGTTTGGGTCGGGTTCGGGTCGGGTCGGGTCAACCCTTTTGACACCCCTATAAACTAGCAACACTTCTTTTGATTGACATATGTGGGATGAAAACATACATTTTATTTTGTTTATGAAAAAGTAGCAGCCATCTCTAGCTAGCTTTATTAGTTATTATCGTTGCCGACACATGGCTCTTTTTAAGTCCAAATTTATTTTGTTGCGGTCATTGTTGCAACTATATGCGATTATTATAAATAATCAGTAGTTTATATGAGGGATGATTTACAAATCACTATTAAAGAGTTAAAAGAGTAAAATAAAATTTATATCCTATTAGAACAACATTGCATTGTTACAAGTCATTAATTCAAGTGTCATTTCTTATTTATATTAACACCAACTAGAAAGTTGTCAAATTACTAAACACATTTAGTTATTAATTAGACAAAAATCATACGCGCAAGACATATAAACATTGCCGATACACAAACAATTTTGTCACACATACATTCAGTTACTTAATAGACATTGTTATAAATATTGTTCATCAGAAGCTACTATCGCATTTCTATCGTTGGCTTGAATATCGGAAAAAAGTTGGGGGAAATGAATGTACCTACGTGTGAATGGTGTCTACATCCATTTCTGGTATTGTTTTATTTACTGCTTCCATTGTGAATCAATGAATTTTGTATTTTTTGGATTCTCGCGCTTTTTTTATTTATATGAGGATTGAAGAGTGGAAGGGTCCGGTTTATGAAATAATTTTGGATCCCATTTGGGATTTTTTACTTTGTTAAGAGTGTTGATAATTTAGTGAGATTGTGTAAGGAAAAATGTATTAAGGTTAGTAATTCTGATGTTTTTATTTTATTCTTACATACTTCTTTTATTTGGGAAGGCTTTTATTTTTCACATACTAAAATGAATTTATTAATCTTTTTCATATTAGCTACAAGATCAATCGGTGAAATACTATTAATATACTCATTTCCGTTCGTTTCTGTAAGTTGTACAAAATGATTACTGTGCAACTCCTCCGTTTAGTTAATAATTTCTAGATTTCCATTAGCTTTTTGTGTTTCGATAGTATAATTAATAAATAAACGCCGTTAGAAAATAGATTATTCGAGTAAGAGACGTGTTTCTTCACTATTTGCAGTGAATGATAGCAGGACTGTCTATATGAAGTGTGTGGACTTGTTTGATGAATTTATTTGAAATCAGGAAAACACATAAGCGCTAGTTATTTGGCTTATGAACTTTATTGATATGAGTTTATCGACTTAAATATGTCATAATTTCATGTTGACGAAGTCGTAGGTCAAAAGAAGAAAGCTCATGAGCCACTTCAATTTCAAATAAACAAGTAAGGCTGAAAAATAAAGTATGAGCTAATAACCTTTTAAAGCACTATACTTGTTAAGAATGGCAGTTCTGCGTAACGAACTAAAAAAATAACTCTTTTAGACATTAAAGTTGACATTTTTGTCTTTTTTAAATATTATGACCATATTATGACTATTTTACCCTTTGAAAAATATTTAAAAAAAAAGAAATTCGAAAAAAATTTCAGAAATTTCATAAAAAATTATTTTGAAAAAAAAAATTCAAAAAAAAATTTTAGAAAAAAAATTTCGAAAAAAAAAGAATTTCGAAAAAAATTTAGAAAGGGTAAAATGGTGATAATATGGTCATAATACTTAAAGAAAGACAAAAATGTCAACTTTAATGTCTAAAAGAGTTATTTTTTTAGTTCACTACGCAGAACTGTCATTCTTGACAAGTATAGTGCTTTAAAAGGTTATTAACCCATAAAATATCTCAAACACCTCTTTGTATGTAATGGAAATCTTAGCACGACATCTTCATCAACGGCAAAAATCAAAATTTTATCAACATTGGGATCTTTCGTATGATTGAAACGCAAAATATATCTAATATGAGTATGTGATTGTATTCTGATGTGTGAACATTGTTATCTTCTTTTGATTACTAATTATAAAAAGTTGATGATCGGTCATTCTAGCTTTAATCGCGATGAATTCTGAACTCGAAAAAAGGTGTTTTTGTTGAAAAAGATAAAAATGAGGGCATATATGGTAGCCAAAATGCCACAAACGAGAACAAATCCACATACATAACTCAATCATGCATGTTTATTCCTTACAAAGATTTTTCAAAAGCTATGTATAACGATATGTAATATTTATTTGATGAAATCAATGTTGCGCTTCATTCACCTAGAAAGCATATTGGTTTAGCTTCAATTGTGCAATTTATTACTTCTAACTATTTGAAACTATATGTCTTTATGTAGAACAATCAGGAACAACATACAGTTTTTATAAACAAGCATGCAATGTCAATAACAAAATATGTGTCTATAAAATTAACCCCAGGTAACTAGTGAAACCGACCTGAAATATTAAGTTTTGTTTTAGGCGCATATTAATTGTCGTTTCCAGGTTTCGAGTATGGTATTTTAGTATTCATTACACTAGTTATAAAACCTGTGCACGCACGGGTTTTTTTTTCTTCTAAATTTTTAGCTATGAATTATTATTGATTAAAATAAAAATATAACGCGGAGTAATTTCTTAGAAACGATGTTATTTTCTTTATTTTTCAAGAATCCTAAACACCTTCTCACGCTGGCATTTTTTTGCATTTAAGTACTAAAAAGATTCCTTTTTGCTCTAAAAGAATGAGCAAATAACACCCTAACTACATAAATAATACGGGTACTTACCTGCCATACCAATAACTTAATTACACCGGTAATATGCAAGTACGAAAATAAGAAGATAGACGGTGTTTAACAAAATCCTTTAGAATGACGTGAAGTAAAAGTTTTTAGCAATGCGATCATCACAAACTTAAATAAGCAATCCCCCACACCCCTATACGTGAAACAAAGTTTCATTGAAATATTAAAAGTATGCAATAACCAAAGTCTTTAAAAAGCGATCCTAAACCCCCTTAAATTGACACAACAACTTAATTAAACATTACAAATACACTAACAACCTTTAAACACTTTTCTCAAAATACTTAAATATGATCCAAAATCAATACACGAACAACCTTAAGCACTTTGGTCAAAGAACTAAATAGAATAAACACAACACAAGTAAGAACACAAATATTCCACAAAAGTAATAACATATAATGGTTTAGTAAAAGATATATCATAACGTTCCACCCTAGACTTATATCGATCAGTACCAGGAAATGAAAGCTAAAAGCCTAAAATTATGTCCACTGATAAAATTAGTGCAACTAATTCAAGAACCCATGATTTCCAGTTTCACACAAATGGTTCATTTCCAAGTTTATGAAGAAAAAAGGCTATAGATGGCACAAGAACTACACTAACAATAAACAAATGAGCTGAAATCAACATGTAAAAAATTATTAATGTCTCATTTCAGGTTTATCTATTGTAAGATACTTATATTGGCTATGGCAGTTGATAATTATAGATCATATCATATAGCTGATGAGATATATATTACGAAAGTTATGTAGATGAAACTATTACTTAAGCTTGAGGTGTATAATTATGCAAATAAAAAGGCTATAGATCGCATCTGTTAGCCCTCCCTCCCTCCCGCTCGCCCTCCCTTTTTTTTTCTCTAATTTTCCTCCATTAGCGTATAAACAAGCAGAACGTACCCAAAGACGTGCTCCGCCCAATTTTTTGCAATATCACTGCAAAATGTTGGTAGCAATATCAGTTACATTCATATCCGATTAATATAAAGTAGAGAACTTTCCTTTGAATTTCCATATGAATGATATGAGAAATTAGATATTTCTACGACTATGCTCATCAAGTATAAATATAGTTACTCTGATTCAAAGAAAACAATATATGATGGATTAAAAACAAAAACTGTAGCACATCCAAACACTTGGTGAGCATTTCCTCATAACTATAAAGGCTTATACAAATCGTATTCAGATAAGAATTGCGTGTATCTTGACTATGACAACAGTGATGATTTGTGTTGTGAAATTGTTAACAGATATGTGCTTGAGTATTTACCATTATTTGTAAAAAACTTATAGGTAACATAAATAACACAGTGGACGTAGTTTCCCTCTAGTCACTCACTATACAATAGGTCCAGTTCGTAGTTGTTTTGAGATCCTCACTTCTCCTTTTCTAACTTCTAAACCGTTTGGCCAAACCATTTAACACCAAACATATGATGCAATAATTGTATGTGGCATGAGCTTGTTTACTTTTCCTAAATATCTCATCAATAGCCATTTAACACACCCTATCAACAATACCTAATTCGGTTAAGAATACAATGTATAGCATTATTATACCTTCAAAAAAGTTAAAAGTCAGCAAACCTCAAAATATTTATGTGGTGCAAGAGGAATCAAGCTTTTATGATACTTCTCGTTGTAATGTGTTTCATTCATGACGCCATGAGGATTAAGGTCCCTGCAATGGGGCATACATTTAAGTCATATGCATTTTGATACTTGGTAACACTAAAATGTAATTATGTCTTAGTACATTTTTTAGCAACGACTTAGAATATGTGGTGAAAACGAAATAAATTATGAAGAACATAAATGAGTTAGTAACTAATACCAGCAACATGCGTGCTTATTTGGTTGTCATCCTCTTCATCAAGCTTCGCCAAACCAAAGTCAAAATTTTTGGCATTTAACTTTATATCAAGCAGGAACATTAGTGGCTTTAATGTCTTTGTGCACAATCTTTAATCTTGATTCTTCACGTAGAAAGCCAATCCTTGCGCTATATCAATCCAAATCTTATACCTTGAATGCCATACTTTTAGGCCCTTCAATCCTGGTGACAAAAAAATCAGTGAAATAGTAAGTATGGGATGAGATTAATAAAGATCACATAAAAACTAAAAATCAAATGGATCAATCTCAACCACCTATTTTTTATCAAATTAATTAAATTCATTTTCACCCTTATATTTAAAAATTAAATATCTCACAAACCGTTAATATTTAGATAAAACTAATTATACCATTGCGACAAGAATAATAATATCTTTCTATAGAGATCTAATATTGTATACTTTCGACGAACTTATTTTTTATCGTTTTTTACAGGTTTCGATATATTACACTATAAATGAAAATTTTAAAAATACTCTTTTGTGTTAACACAACCCCTAAAATACAAACCCTAAACCCTAAAAAAACCTAACCCCTAAACCCTAAAAACCCTAAACCCTAAAACCCTAAATCTCTATAACCTTAAACCCCTAAAACCCTAACCGCTAAACCAAAAAACATAAACCCTGTCCGCTAAACCGTAAGAAACCTAAACCCTTAACACCTAAAAAGCTTAACCCAAAAAAGTCAAACCCCTAAACCCTAAAAACCTAAACCCTAACTGTAAACCCTAAACCCACAAAAAAGTCGGAAAAAAAATTCGTCGAAAGTATATAATGTGAGATATCAAATTAAAGGTAATTTTATGCTTGTCATGATGATATGATTAGTTTCGTCTAAGCTATCGGGTTATCAGGTTTCGGGTCCAAACGGGTCGGGTTGATTCGGGTTGGGTTGTCGGGTTGTTGTCGGGTTGTGTTGAGTTGACTATCCTACTGATTCACAAAACACAATTTTGGATTGGTGAAATTAATATTACAATATTACTTTAATATACATGTTATATAAACGAATGTTATACAAGAAACCAAAGTTTTTTCGTTTCTTGTTTTTTGACGCGAACTTTACACTAGTTTTGGTTCTAGGCCAGTTAAGTTTGAACTTATATACATTTGTATTGTAAGAACTTGTAATATCAGCTGAATATATCCTATAATTTTGTTAGCATTTTTTTTATTTTGTACTTGTATATTACAAGTTGAGTATCAATGTTGCTGCAAGTGGTAATATAAAAAATCTCTTCAAGTTGTTAGTATTTTTGTCTCTGTACTTGGTTTATCCAACATTTCAAATGTTTGAAGTTGCATTATACATGCATAAACATTGCTGAACATGAACAAGTCAAACAATATTTTCATATGTTCACATGCATACACATGTTGTATTTAATTATATCAGGTAGGGGTTTAACATTTGTACATATCGAGCTAACACTTATATCAGGTAGGGGTTTAAAGTGCTATTAGGAGGGCTTATACATTTATCGGGTTATCGGGTTGAACCCGAACCCGATAAGTATAAAAAATATAACCCTAACCCGACCCTATAAGGTTATCCGGTTGGTCGGGTTGACCCGATAAGCGGAGTTGAACCCGAATGAACCCGACCCTATAAGGCTTTATCGGGTTCGGGTCGGGTCAACCCTTTTGACACCCCTACCTACAACTATCCCTTCATATCTCCAATTAGAGATCACGTATTCCCTTAGGTCACACTGAATGAAGGTGGAAAGTTTCATATCTAGTGGCTAAAATCTTAAACTGTAATCTTCGAACCGTCTTTTATGTATCTCTTTGACTTCAACTAACTTTTATCACATCAAATTTCACCACAAATATGAATGATGAACGGCCTAGATTATAACTTTTTCAATGGTATCAGCTATATAACTTTTAAGCAGGCCACCGAGTTAGTTGAGTTAGTTACAACATTATAAACACCGAGTTTCTAGTTATCAATGTTGTGCAGGAAATTTATTTACTTTAGATCATCATATCGCGTATACGTAAAGGTCTAACAGTGAAAATCCCAACCGCGTCATGTAAACACATTACACATATTACGGGTGCACCTACAAATTTCGTATACATATAACACTCAAATTCATCAAATAGAAGCCAAGGAACTACAACCTCTTAGGATTTATAACACACAACATAGTTTACAACAATCAATTTTATATCAAATAATTAGAGCACCAATTGAATTATACAGGTAACCAAAGCAAAGACAATATACATGTGCAAATTTCTCATCACCTACTCTAAATAAACCTTGATCTAAATTTTCTCATCACCTACCCTGAAGACTCCTTCATCTTGATAAATGTAGTTTGTAACTTCTAAAAGAAAAGATTAGCAAATCTATATTTTGAAACCATATAATAAAAGTTTTACCCAAACTCATAACCACAATCAAATTTTCATCAAAAACATGATCAATACATTAAAAGAAACAAATTATAATATAAAACACAATCTAAAACTTAAAAAATAAACAAACTATACGATTTGATGCCTGATATGGATCCCCTTATCATCATTACGCAAAAAACTTTTTTGAGGTTTGTTGTTTCAGAATGGCCGGCGAAGAATGGATGGTTAGAGTAGGCGATTCACGTTTCAGGGGTGTTGGGAAGAAGGGTGTAGGTAGAAACATTGGTCTATTCAAAAGGTGAAGGTGATTGTGTTTAACCGATAATTACTTTTTTGTTTCAATAAAACGGCCAAAGCCACGATCTAAAGATGATTTTTTCATGACTATGGCATCCTCAATATCATAACCACTATAACTCATAACTGCAACAGTTTCATTTTGTCCAACTCCAAGCTTATCATAACCCACCTAGAAACGATGAAAGTTAAGTGATGAAATCTTTTATATAATAAAGGAATTACATCATTTCGGAGTGAGTTTGTCAATTCATTCTTATTGAAAAAACAATTAGGCCAATAGGAGAGCTCGATTTATGCGTAAGCAAAATTATGTGATGTGATTGGTTAATAAAAGTCAAAATTAAATTGATTTTTGGTCAAACTTTAATAAATTTGGTGAAGAAATTTAGTTGATAAAAAAAACACATAAAAATATAGGTGTCAAATTTGTGAAAACAAAAACTTAAAAAAAGATGAGGTAATTAATAAAACTTTAGTGGTTGAATTTTTAAAAATTATACGGAGTTAAGTATAATATTATAAGACTCCATGTTTTTTAATAACTTTAGATTATAAACAAATACCCCCTTATACTTTATACTCTTTATACTTTATATCTTAAAAAATTACAATGTATATGTTGTTTTAAAATAACAACATATAAATTTGCATAAGATTATAAATATCAATTTTTTCACTATATACGTTCAATAAAGACTCATTTATTTCATTTTTAAAAGTTTAACCCATGTGGACACGAGTTTACATTTTTAATATGGCTAAATTACTGAAAATGGGAATATAATTATCAAATTGTAAGCACGGGTTACTTTAATATAAAAATAAATATATGCGATTGTACTTATAACAATGACTCATGTAATTCTTATTTATTTATATAAGGATATCTAGAAAAAACTTTTTTTAAAAACTATAAGGAGTATACTTTAACTTTATCAACGCTCATTATGTGCTATTAAACTTGCACCATGTGTACAACATAATATCAGTAGTTTAAATAACAACATCAACATATTTGTCAGCTAAATAAAATTAAATCTTGAGTTACTTAACATAAATTTTTTACAAATATTTTACCAAATTCTAATGGATATTAATGCATAATGAAAAACTGTGTATAAGTATTAGTTGTACTTATATCACAATTTTCATGGGCAAATTCTTATATGTGTAGATACTGAACTAAAATATTAAATTAAATTTGATTTATGTGTAAACTTCGTGCGTGCACGAAATTTATAACTATATAATTATATGCAATTACCTTTAAAGACACAATATTAATTATTAATACAGAATAATTTTTTTTGTCAAAACCCCAAAATAATTTTTTTTGTCAAAACCCCGTGCGTGCACGGGTATTATAACTAGTATATATACTGTTGTAAGATAGAATCTGAGACCAACTCAATTGTTGTTATTGTCAATAGTGGCCGTTGAGGATAAGCCAAAAGGTAGATTAATGTATCAATCCGATTTAGCTACTCTTAGAAATCGAGTTGATGACAACTTTAATTACAAAAGAACACATACCATGAGCACAAAGCCAACGAAGCCTCCTTAATATAAGAGCAACATGGAATCCAAACGCTCCCTAATAACCATGAGCTTAAATCAACTACTACATACCTAATAAAAAATTTAACAATATGACTATTTAGCCACAACAAACTGTTCGATACAATAAAATATAACTTCAAAAGATTACCTGAGGTTTGATAATAATCGACTAAACTGGTTGTGAAAAGGCAAGATTCACATGTGGAGCATATATGGATTTGTAATCAGCTACAAAAAAGAACGACTTTGAAAGCCAATGGCAAACACCCCATAATATGATAACATTAATACATATCCAAGGCAAACATTGAATAAATTACCAACAAATCATAAGATTATGACAACTTCAATTAGCAAAAGCATCAATCTAAACCCCCAAACCCAATTATATATTTGCAAACTTTACACATAAACAAACAATTAAAAATTAAAAGATAATTAACTACGGATATCATAATCAATAAATAAATCAACAATATACCATCGATCCATGGATTTAAGAGCACATGGTTTTGTGTTTTCAGGTAATTCATAGAGAGTTTTTTTTTGATGAAGTGGGTTGTTCATGTTGATGGTTTTCGATTTCTTTTTGGTTTAATCAGGTAAAGGTTAAGGATCTCTTATTGTGTTCTTCATGGTGATATTGATGAATCTCGTTTTGTTGAAAGAAAAATTATGTTGGGCAGTCGATTGTTTTGGTACTTTAGTCCGCTTTTTTTAAGTTTAATTTTTTTTATATATTTTGACACGTGTATTTTTTTCACTTAACTTGCATAAGAAAACGAATTTTGATAATTTTTTTCTAAATCAAGAAATATACTTCGGGTGTGTTTGGTTCACTATATTTGAGTGTTTTTGGAGGGATTTAAATATAGAATTCAATCTTTTTCGTGTTTGGTTGCCTTTTTAGACATTTTTTAAATACTTCAAAAGCCTATATTGGTGGGGTTATAAAAACACTGGGTGAGGGTAAGTTTTCAAACACGGGACCTTTAAGGGTCAAAGTAGGACCATTGTACCCTTACACAATCCATCGTTCCAATGTGTTCCTCCTTTTCTTTCCCATCGTTCTTCCTTTTTTTTTTTCTCATAGTTCCCATTGATTTTCTTTTTTTCATTTACTGGTATAGCTTCTTTTAGCTTTCCACCTGGGTATCTTCAATTTATACAAAATCTTCAACATTCGTTCATTAATTTAACGCATAAATATCATCTAGGTATCTCAAATTCATCAAAAAGATAAGGACTTTAACCACGATTTATTGATGGGTTGATGAAGAAGTGAATATATGTTAACCAGAAACATGTTTGTGTTGACAAAGAAGTGGATTTGAGTTTGCGCAAAAACAGGGGTGTGTTAGGACTCGTGTTACTTATGCTTGGTTTACAAATTATTGTTACCTATTTTTTCTGAATCGATTTTAATTTTTGTTGCATCTTTTTTGGTGTTTTTGTGAGTTCCTATGGTTTGTTGGAAGAAGAAGACATAATGGTGGATGTACTGTCGTCTTAAAAGAAGGATATATATGTCAATTACTTGTATATAGCTTTGTATCATTGCCTCACATATCAGCAAACCAAACACATAGGGGGATTGTAAAATACAGCTTTTGAAAGTTGAAATACTACTGGGTTTCTAATTCATGTATTTTAAATTCGTGAACCAAACGCCCCCTTAGGGTTTTCTGTTAACCATATTAAAAATAAATAAATAATAATTTAAAATTATTACCAAATAAGGTATGAATTAATTTTTTTGAAATGATAAATTTTTATTATATAAAAGATTTTTCAGATCAAGCGGAGTAGATACTCAAAAGAAAAAGTTGAAACCACAAAGAGAAAGTTGAAACCACAAAGAGTATAGGTGAGGTTTACCTGCCGCAATACACGCATAAAAACACTCGTTGATAGAAATTGTATGTTATGTTTATATTTCGTGAAACAAATATGCGTAAAGAAACAAATATAATAAAGTTGTTTATATTTAATGTAGTAAGAAAAAAAGTAAACTAAGAGTAAGCACAACAAACAATTTTTATCAAGCGGAGTAGATACTCAAAAGAGAAAGTTGAAACCACAAAGAGAAAGTTGAAACCACAAAGAGTATAGGTGAGGTTTACCTGCCGCAATACACGCATAAAAACACTCGTTGATAGAAATTGTATGTTATGTTTATATTTCGTGAAACAAATATGCGTAAAGAAACAAATATAATAAAGTTGTTTATATTTAATGTAGTAAGAAAAAAAGTAAACTAAGAGCAAGCACAACAAACAATTTTTATTATGCATTATCTCACATTACTTTATTTATTAATCACAACTCACAGTTATAAAGACCTCATCACTTTTACTTTCTATCTATGTGGGACAAAAGTATTGAAATATATAATATCAAATCATATTACGCAATACATAGATTCAGAATTAGATAGATAACTTGTTTGGTAGCATACAACACCTTTAAATTATTTCACTCACTTGCTATCAACTTCATCAAACTATTTTATATATAATCATTTATAAACGTTGTTAACAGTGACATATGAATGGACACGAGCACCAGAACTACTTAAATTTTCTCTTGCTACATGATGACTCATTTTATGCTTAGTTGTAAATTTGTAATGATATGATTTCATTCAATGTAATGAACCTAAACTATATGAACATGATTCTATATGAAACTAAGTATTTATGCATTCTGATATTGAAAAAGAAATAACTAGTTCTGTGAAATAGTTGGATGTTCCTTTAAAAACTTAAGACTATAATATGATATGATATAATTGATAGATGTTGTTTGATGTAAACCATCAAATATACTAAGGAAAAGTCGCTATAAAAATATGTACTATGAGCTTTTGAAGACTAGTTTCATGCTTTAAAATAAGGCAATCTACATATAAAAAAAGGGATAATTATCTTTAACTTGACACTTTTTCAAGTTTTATCTAGCTATCATTTTTTGTATTAGAGTAAATTCCACCGTTCGTCCTTGTGGTTTGCGTTGACCGACGGGTTTCGTCCTTTGACCAAAAAAGTTGCACTGTTCGTCCTTAAGTGTGAAACGTTATGCACCGTTCGTCCCTTGACCAAAAATCGTTAAGTTTGACCGTTAAACTCGGGTAAAAATACTAAAATACCCTCACTATCTTCTTCTCTTAACCATTCCCCAAAAACCACACACGCCCCATTTTTTTTTTCCTATCTGCTATCCCTTTCATCTTTTTCTGTTTCCTAAAAGAACCCACGCCTCCCTCAAATTCTTCTTCTTCGGGTAATCTCTATCACACCTTTCCATCTAAAAACATACATCATCTCCTAGACCCTTTACCTCCTCTTGTGTTTGACTTCAGCTATTAAATGACATTCAAAATACCAAATCTTGTGTTTGACAAACCAAATACCATATATACTCTTGTGTTTGACTTCAGCTTTTCAACATACCAAATCTATCTAATCCTAGACCCTTTACCTCCTCAGATCCACAACAATTCCATATACACATCCTCCTCGTATTAACCAATCATGACTCGAAACTTAATGAAAAAAAATTAAAGGAGATCTCAGATTGTATTTCGTGTGGTCTTTTAAAAGAATCATCAAGACTCGAAGGTCTTTTACACGAATACCTCATCACATATCTGATTTGTACCTACTTTTACGTAATGAATCTCAAAATATTTCGTGATTATTCAATGAAAAATCTGACCTTGAAGGTCCCTATCACGAAATTATTCCTCATCGATCCTAACTGAAGACTAAGCTTCAACTTTATTCTAACTCATAAGATTAGAGTGATAACAAATGTGTTATCCTCCATTCGTGGTTCGATTCATTGAACAAAACAAGAAGGAATATACCTACCTGTGACACCATACGATCTTGAAGCCCTTACGATAATTTCTTGATTCGATTGGTGCTACAAACGTATAGGTGTTTTGGTGGCGGTGATGATGGTGGTGGCGCGTGTTGTAGGTAGAATTGATGAGGAGAGCGAGGTTAGTGTTTTGGTGGTGGTGGTGATGCGTGACGCGCGGTGGTGATGGTGGTTTGGTGGTTGCCAGTCGGCGCGCAAGAGGAGGAAGGAGAAAGTGTGTTTTTAGGGTTTGGTAAAAATGGTAAAGTGTTTGAGAAAGTGTGTTTTAGGGGCGCCGGTCAAAGAAAGAAAAAGACTAATTTACCCTCATGTGCAAGTCACATGATGGGTTTTTAACGGTCAAACTTAACGATTTTTGGTCAAGGGACCAACGGTGCATAACGTTTCACACTTAAGGACGAATGGTGCAACTTTTTTGGTCAAAGGACGAAACCCGTCGGTCAACGCAAACCACAAGGACGAACGGTGCAATTTACTCTTTGTATTATAACACCAAAGTTTAAAATTCAGAATTTTGTGTGTATTAGAGTTTTGAATTTGGGCATTTGTGTGTATTTTGTTCATCTACAATGATCATATTACCATTCGTTGTTAATAGGGCGTTAATAGTAAAGTAAGGGTAAAATTATCACAAATACACAAAAAGATCTGAATTCAAAACTTTTGTGTTATAATAACAAAAATTAAAGTTGGTTACACAACACCCCAAAATGTGACAAGTTGGATATATTTTCAAATAATTATCTTTAAAAAAAAAAAAGTTAAATTAACAGCTTATACAAATTTATGACCAAGTTCTAGCGTGCCTGTAGTCACAAGTCACAACCTACCCATACCTTGACCATAAGAGTGTATTGATATAAACTTGGATAAGAAGGACTCGCCACAACCTTTAAACTAGCAATATTTCTTTTGCTTGACCTATGTGGGATGAAAGCATAAATTTTCTTTTATTTATAAAAAAGTAGCAGCTATTTATAGCTAGCCTTATTAGTTATTACCATTTTCATACACATGGCACCTTTTATGCCCATATTTATTATTGTTGCGATCATTGTTGCAATTATGCGATCGTTATAATAAATAATGTGTAGTTTATAAAAGAGATGCTTGATAAATCAGTTTTAAAAAGTTGAAAAGTATAATTTACTTCCTATTAGAACAACATTTCATTGTTACGATTCATTCAAGTGTTATTTTGATTTTCATTTATATTAACGTACACCAACTAGAAAGTTGTTAAATAACGAAACACATTCATTTATTAATTAGACATAAATTATATATAGGTGCAAGCTAGACATATAAACACTGTTGATGCACGAACAATTTTGTCACACATGCATACAGTTACTTATTAGACATTGTTATATTGTTATGTTTGAAGGTGAGGAGAGGAAGAAACGAAAGCCTTGCGAAGAAAGCGAGAGCGGTGGACAGGGAGGTGGCGAGTGAGAATTTTTTGAAATTGCTTGTTTTTCTGGCCAGAATGCGTATAACACAAGCTAAAAAACATTGCATGTTATGTTTATATTTCGTGAAGCAAGTATGCGTAAAGAAACAAGTAAAAAAAAATTGTTCCTTACAAAAGGCCGGAAGTCCTTTCTACCTTTGGTAGAACTGGAAGCAGCCTCTCTACCTTAGGTAGGGGTAAGGCTGTCTACATGTTAACCTCTCTCAAACACCGAAAACGGTATTGGGTACCCATAACCCGTGGAAGACGGTATTGGGAGTTACTTTACTTTTTTTTATAAGATAAAAAGACAAGTTAAGAATAAGCACAACAAACAGCTTTTGTAACATATTGATTATAACTGAGAATTATAAAGACTTCATCATTTTTACTTTCTATCTATGTGGGACGTCTTTAAATTCATTCACTCACTTGCAATCAACTTCGTCAAACATTTTTACATATAATTTCTACAGCAATCACTTATAAACAGTGTTATATTTTCTTTGCTTTAACAGTGACATATGATAACCTTAAAAAATGTATTATGCATAATACAATTAAAAATCATATCACGTTAGCTTCAATCATACATGTTCATTGCTTTATAGAAACTTTGAATACTATGTATAATGATTCAGGAACACCAATATTGATAAACAATTATGTACGGAGTATATTATATTTAACAAATGTTGTGTCTATGGCCTTCAGTTCCTAGCTTTTTATTGTCATCAGTAAAAATTGAGCAAATTAAGAGGTGTTACTTTCTGCTCTTTCTGTTAATCATGTTTTTAACAAATAATCAGTGGAAGTGATTTTGAGTCAATCTTTATATGAACCTGGTTTATGAATTCATATTGATCGGAAATTCCTTCAATTAAAGAAAAAGATCAAATTTGTATACACAATTCACTAATTTTCAAGCTTGTCAAGGTAAACTCCCTCCCTCCCGGGTTAAGGAAACCAGTTCACTAATTTTCTTGGACCTTTGTTTGCCTATGCGAAACCCTTTTATGTATTTTGAACTCTATCAACAATTTTTGAACCCTCCTTTCAACCCTAACAACCACTTTTCAACCCTCATTTAAACCACTTTTGAACCTTATCAACTTCAAAAATAAACCCTTGTTCAGACTTTTATCTATTCATCCCTCCCTTTTCTTCTTCTAACACAAGTATTTTTCAAAATTTAAGAACTTAAACTTTAATCAATAAGTTAAGCCCAGACCAAACTGGCTTAAATTATAAGGGGGAACTGATACTAAATTACTAAAGAGTCTAGCTCTCGGTTCTAGTATCTTGTTGCCTCTATAAGGTGATTAAGAAATGTAAAATGGGTTAATTTAAGTTAAATGAAGAAAAACCAAAACTGATGCTCAAACAAATGGGCCATGGACTCCACTGTCACAATAAAAGGGCCAACATTTTTTCTTTATTAGGCTTCAAACTTGCAAACATGACACGGATTGAAAATACAATTGGGTTTTTTCTTTATTGGGCTACACCAAGTAAGAAAATAAATATAGTTACATAATCACGACATTGTATGTTATGTTTATATTTCGTGAAACAAGTGTAAAAAAATTGTTTATACTTAATCTGATAAGATAAAAAGACAAATTATGGATAAGCACAACTAACAATTTTTGTTATGCATTATCCCTTACTGATCTACACTCTTAATCACAATTGAGAGTTATAAAGAACTCATCACTTTTACTTCTATATATACACTAGACACAACTAGGGGCAGGGGCAGGGGTTGTTTTAAGCCTTTGGATATCGTATTATAGCAAGTGTTTGTACTTATACCAACTTAAATTCAGATTATTGTGATGTATTAAAGTTTCGAGTTTGGATTTTTATGTGTATTTTGTTGACTAATTTACCTTTCATTGTTAATAGAGCTTAAAAGTAAAGTAAGGGTAAAATTGTCATACTTACACAAAAAGTTCCGAATTCAAACTCTGGTGTTATAATAGCAAAAACTGAAGTTGGTATACAACACTCAAAAATATGACAAGTTAGTTATATTTTCATATAATTATCCCTAAAACTTAGTTTTAAATTTAGACTTTTGTGTGTATTAAAAATTCCAATTTGAACTTTTATGTGAATTTTATTCATGTACAATGACCATTTTACCCGTCATTGTTAATAGGGCATTAAAAGTAAAGTAAGGGTAAAATAGTCACAAATAAACAAAAATGTCTGAATTCAAACTTTGGTGTTATAATAGCAAAAATAAAGCTAGTTGCACAACAATCGAAAATGTGATAAGTTAGTTAAATTTTCATATAATTATCCCTAAAAGCCAAAAAAAGTTAACTAACTTATACAAATTTATGATAAAGCTATTTGGTTGGGTTGTAATAACAACCCAAACCTATAACTGGACCATAACATTGTACTCATACCAACTTAAATATTGACTTTTGTGTGTATTAAAGTTTTGAATTTGAACCTTTAGGTGTATTTTGTTTATTTACAATGATCATTTTACTCTTCGTTATTAATAAGGCGTTAAAAGTAAAGTATGGGTTAAAATGGTCACAATTACACAAAAAGGACCGAATTCAAAACCTTCGTGTTATAATAGCAAAAAGTAAAGTTGGCTACAAAACACTCGAAAATATGACAAATTAGTTACATTTTCATATAATTATCCATAAAAAACAGAAAAAGTTAACTAATTGATACAAATTTATGATAAAACTATGTGGGTTTTTGGTTGTAATAAAACAACGAAACCTATGACTTCACCATAACATTGTACTCATGCCAACTTAGGTATGGAACACTCACCTTAATATATAAACTATCCTTAGTTTCTTTTGATTGACTATGTGGGATAAAAACATACAATTTCCCTTTGTTTATGAAAAAGTAGTAGTTATTTCTAACTAGCCTTATTAGTTATTACCATTGCCGGACATATGGCTCCTTTTAATTCCAAATTTATATTGTTGCGATCATTGTTGCAACTATATGCGATTATAATAAATAATTAGTAGTTTATATGAGGGATGATTTATAAATCACTTTTAAAAAGTTAAAAGAGTAAAATTAATACTATTAGAACAACATTGCATTGTTACAAAGTCATTAATTCAAGTGTCATTTCTTATTTATAGTTGTCAAATTACTAAGTGCTTGTTCCTCTTTTCAATTTTCACTTCTTTTCTCAAAGTGTCGTTTGTTTTTTTCTCAATAAGTATCTTTTTCCTTTTTTCACTTCTTTTGTCTGCAGGAGGGCAGAGATTTATGTTTGTTTTATGTTTCCGTCCGTTTTTTATGTTTGCGTCTGTTTTTTACGTTTTCGTCCGTTTTTTTACGTTTTTTTTTCAGTTTTCGTACGTTTTTGTCAATTTTCGTCCGTTTAATTACGTTTGCGCCAATTTTTTTTATTTATTTATATATTTTACTTTTTCGTCTGTTTTTACGTTTTCATCCGTTGACTTACGTTTTCGTCCGCTTCTTTACGTTTTCGTTTGTTTTTTTTACGTTTCGTCCCTCTTTACGTTTTCTTCCATTTTTTTAACGTTTTCTTCCATTTTTAACGTTTTAGTCCGTCTTTCATATTTTCGTCTCTTTATATATGAACTCAATCCTATTGTTTTTGCTCATATGATAGTTATCCAATAGCTTCAATAATTGTGAAATTTCATTTGCAATATATGTAGGTACAGAAAGTGATGGTGTAAATTTCTTAGATCCCCTTTTGTAATGTAAATGCTGATTTTTTTTGTTAAAAAACAAACAAACTGACACATTCTGTTTAAAATTAGAGGTTATGGGTGGTTTCGTTTGGTGTTGTGGTTCTAGACATTTGTTCCATAAAATGTTGTGGGTTTTTTGTTTGTTTTTAGACAAGATAATTTAGAATTTTATATCATATAAAGGGCATAAGAGGAATTTAATATTGTAAATTTACTTTTAATTGGCTATATAATGAAATGGGTAAATATGACAAATATGATGTTTAGATTGAGTATATATAACATTATGATATTTGATTGGGTAAATATTTCATTTAGATGTTTAAATTGGGTATATATGGAATTAACATTTTTTTTAAACAAGAATGCGGTGTCAATAACAAAATGTGTATTTATATCTTTATGTTATCAACCCCAAGTAACTAGTGAAACCGACCTGAATAATTAGTGCCGTTTTAGACGCATATTAATTGTCGTTTTCAGTCTCTTTTTTTTTGGTAAAGGGATTATACCCGGTGAATAAATTAAAAAAATGATAGGAGTTTACGTACATGGAAGAGTGGTCATGATCCACCCTTTGATATAAAAACTATGTGTTTTGGACATGCTCAAAAACACAACACCCAATGACACCAAGCTAGAGAACAAGGAACAAAAAAAACGAACACAGTAAACTACACTAGCCCTCTAGCTCACCAAATGCAAATAATCAGCCTGCATCCATTAGAATGCTTGAAATCCGCCATGTCTTTTGCATCTTGTTTACCCGAGGCTTCTTATTGAATTGAATAGAGGCAAGCTTTAATCTAACCATATCAACAATAACCTTGGACAGAAACTCGGGATTCCTCTCGCCTTTTCCATGCACATGATAGTTCCTTTCTTGCCATACAAAATACGAAGTCGCAGCCAAGATAAGACGAGCTACAACAGTGTCAACATTATTCTGATTAGAAATGGGTAATAACCAGGCCATAATATCACTGCATTTCTCTGAAGCAAACTGAATTTCGGCCACTTGCAAAAGACAAAACCAAACCTGTGAAGAATACGAACATTCAAAGAACAAATGATCATGTGAGTCGGGTTGGGTCTTGCATAACAAACAACGAAGCAGGTTTAAGTCGACATCATTGCCAACATCCCATTGCCTTATTCTATCATGTGTTTTGAGACGCTTTCTTATAATGAGCCATAAATGAGTGGCATGTCGTGGAATGCTGTAATGAGACCACACCAACTGGAACGACTCAACTGCATTTCCTTGTTCTCGGATTGAGTCCCATACGTCTCGGACAGAGAATGACCTGAAGGTACCATCCCTCATTTTCCATTGCAAAGTATCAACATGTTCGTCATTGAGGATAGGGGTAGGAACGCTCATTAGATTGGGAAATGTGTTAAACCAAGAAACAGGCCACGACCAAGCCCCATTAGACACCACATCCTCTACTTTGTCATATAAATTACATCCCGCGTTAGTAATAGCTATATATGGCAATTGGGATATTAATGGGCAGTTTATATCCCACTTATCAAACCAAACTGAAACTTGTTTCCCGTTCCCTAGCTTGTACCATATATAAGGACGAACGAGGCTTCGAATCTGCAAGATCTTTTGCCAACCCCAGCTTATGTTAGACGGGATACAAACATCCCAAAAACTTCTATGTTTAAGCTTGTATGAGTGTATCCACTTAACCCAAAGAGACTCTTTATGATTAAGGAGCTTCCAAATATGCGATGTCATCAAGGCAACATTAAACATATCGAGCCTTCGAATCCCTAACCCACCTTCACACTTTGGGAGGCACACATCTTCCCAAGAGACTTTCGCTTTACCCCATTTCATATCTCCTTGACACCATAAAAAGCCACACAAGAGCTGTTCTATATCATGAATGATACCAACATGGAGAATTAAAACAGATGCCCAATAAATATGCATTAACGAGAGCACTGAACGCACCAATTGGAGTCTACCAGCCAAAGATAACCATTTGTTCTTCCAGTCCCCTATACGCTTTCGCACTCGCTCAACAAGAATTTTGCAATCCTTATAAAGGAGCCTAGACGAAATAAGAGGATCTCCCAAGTACTTGATCGGAAGAGTACCTTCTTCAATAGGCATAAAATGAAGAATAGAAGTCTTAACATGGTCCGGCACGTTACAGAAGAAAACCGTGCTCTTTGGAATACTAGCATTTAAACCCGAGACACCTTTGAACTCTTCTAAAGCCTCTATTAACACCCTGGCCGATTGCACATCACCCTGAGCAAACATAACAAGATCATCAGCAAAACAAATATTAACAATCTTTTGCTTACTACACCTATTATGATAAGTAAATCCATCTTCCTGTCTTACTTTACGTTTTAGAATAAGAGTAAGAATCTCCATTACAAGAGTGAAAAGATAAGGAGACATCGGATCAGCTTGACGTAACCCTCTCTTCCCTTTAAAATAACCATGTAAGTTACCGTTAATGTTAATGGAAAAAGAAGTACTCGAAACACAAGACATAATCCATCTAACTATATCTGAATGGAAACCAAAACCAATAAAAATGTCCTTCAAAAAACTCCAACTCACCGTATCATACGCCTTTTGAATATCAATCTTGAAAGCACAACGTGGAGGCCCTCTATGTAGATGATACGTATGCATCAACTCTTGTGTTAGCAAAATATTGTCCGAGATAGAACAACCCGGAACAAAGGCAGATTGATTAATACTTACTACATCATCTAGACCCTCCTTGATACGGTTAGTAAAAATCTTGCTAATACATTTGTAAATAACATTACAACAAGAGATAGGACATAAGTCGTTAACGCGAGACGGGGTTGATACCTTCGGAAGCATGGCAAGAATAGTGTGGTTAATTTCTTGCAAAAGCTTACCATTTATGAAGAAATCACGAACCGCATTACACACATCACCACCCACAACATCCCAAGCTTTCTTAAAGAAAACCGAGGTATAACCATCCGGACCCAAGGCTTTGTCATTACCAATAGAGAACATAGCCATTCAAATTTCATCATCAAAAACACTACGCACCATATTTTCAGCCTTAGAATGGTTTAACTTATGAACAAACAGCCCCTGATGATCCAGGTTATCAACAGTAGCATCGACACCTAAAAAATGCATATAATGGTCAACAAAAACATTAGGAACCGATTCACCTTCGTATAATACATTGTCGTGACCAGTAATGCAATCAATACGGCCTCTACTGATCCTAGCTTTAATCGATCTATGGAAGTAGGCTGAATTACAATCCCCCACTTGAAGCCAATCAATCTTCGATCTTTGCTTCAAAAAGCGCTCTTCATCCAAAGTAGCTTGTGTAAAAGCAGTTAAGTACACTGCCTCCTCTTCACGAAGAATAGCAGAAGACGGATTCTTGTCAAGAGCCTTTTGCACCTCATCTAATTCATGGCGAAGCTTCACCACTCGATCATGAAGATTACCTTGTGACTTAAGAAGCTTGCGAAAAGGTTTCTTCAAAGAACGCATTCGTTTGACAAGCTTAAACATATTGTAACCATTCACAACAATATTCTAATGCCCGTTAACCACATCTATAAACTCACGTTTATACACAAGGAAGTTGACAAACATAAATGGTTTAGGTTTGTCCTTTGTAACTTTTTGTACTTTCAACACAGCTGAAGCATGATCGGAGATGCGATACGGTTGAAAAATAGCATACGAACCCGGGTATTCATTATTAAAACTAAGGTTACACTGCACACGGTCAATCTTCTTCAAAATTCCAATCTCTCATTTCGGCGTTTGATTCCACGTATAATGCAAACCTAAACTATTAGCATCCTCTACCTCAATCTTATTCACACAATCATTAAATTCTCGCATAGAGATATTAATGTCCTTCGAGCCATGAAACGTATCTTCAAGGAAGAGAGCAGAATTAAAGTCGCCCATAATAACCCAAGGCCTTCCATGCACAAAATGTTTATGCATATCAAGACTTTGCCAAAGCTCTCTCAGAATCACACACGAGTTAGAAGCATAAACAAACGTACAAAATAAAGATTTACGGTCAGATTTGAGCACCACTTGCATATGCATAGCTTGGCTAGAACTAGATAACGCCATAACATCTACCACATCATCATTCCAACCTAAAATAATACGAGATCCCCTAGTACATAAACTGCCATTAGACGCCCATTCCCACTTACCACACACTTTAGCACACACCTTTTCCAACTTACTTACATCGACATGGGACTCCAAAATTGCACACACATTTAACGAGTTTTCATTAATTACTTGACGAACCTCTGATTGTTTTGGGGTGCGGTTCAAACCCATAATATTCCACGAAGCGATACTATACATTGGAAACATCATTATAGGGAGTGCTTGCCCCCTTTGGTTTTTGTTTTGTTTGGTTATCTCCAGTAACATCGGATTTCTCGTCATAGACATTCTCCACATCATCCTCATCCGAATCTACATGAGAACCACCAGATTCTTGGGACACTAAATTCACATCATTGCCTTCATTGCATTTTGATCCACTCGCACCTTCACTAGCCAAAGCAGAAAAAGCATTTGAAACCTTTATATTATCTTCCTTTGGCTTCTTTGATGGGCTTGGGTCAAATTGCCTTGAAACTTGTTTATACAGGATAGTAGTTTTGGGTTTAAACACAACCTTCCTTTCATTTTGTTTTTTACCTTTGTTACGCCCTTTGACAACTTGGAAACCTTCATCTAGAGTATCCACAACCTTATTAGGAACATCTTTCACAGCAAGAGGGCATGTTTCAGTCGAATGATCAAAGGTCTTGCAAGTTGAGCACAACGGAGGCTTCCATTCATACTCAACATTAACTTTAGCACAAGTGTAACCCTCGCCTTCAATGTTTGGAATCGCCATAACCACATACTCTTTGAACACAGAATTAGCCTCAATCTCTATCATAGCGCGGGCATACGAACTTTCCCCCATGACTCATTACACATAGTACATGTGTATGAGTCTAACATCAACGGCGTGCCAATCTTATATGCGATTACACTCAAACCATCAGCAGTATAGGCTGCCAAAGGAACATCATGTAGTTTCACCCAAACTGGCACACAAGTATGCTTATCCTTAGTTAACGTGGACGAAGGAGTCCATTTATTCAGAATGACTGGCACATTTCGAATAATCCACGGTCCGTTTTTCAAAACATCTTCTACTCCCTTCAAAGACGAAAATTTGAAAAAATAAAATCCTTGCGAATTCATCATTACTTTTTGGATTCCAAACTTTCCCCACGCATTAAACACGTAATTTTCAACCAATGGGAATGCAAGACGCTTACCAATAAAGTATCCAAATACCGAGTTCTTAAGGCGTTCATTGACTTCCGTTACAGACGACATAGGAATCATAGCATCAAACTCCCCATTTGTTGAACTAGTAACTTCCAATTTCCTAAAATTAACTTTAGGTTGCGACACCTCAGAAGTAACAATGTTGGCAAATGAGGGAGTATTAACTTTCCTCGACGATTCATGAACCATGTGAAAATCATCATTCTTCCCACTCATATTACTTTCAATGTTCTTAATCTTAGCAGCCAAATTATCCAAAGTTGAGTTTAAATCTTCCTCAACCGAACCCTTATCCATCAGCACATCAAGAGACAAGAAGAACAAAAAGCCCTAACTTAATTTCACAATCCAATCCACGGATAATTTAAAGAAATTGAATTAGGGCAACTAACGGATTGATGATTCAGAAAATGGGTTTTGAAAGAATTGAAGTATAATAAACTAAAGGTGGGTTAATCTAATAATTTGTCAAAGTTTGACCTAAAAATCAAGATTTTTAATTTGGGTGAATTTGGTGAAATTGAATTGGGTGAAATTATGGATTGGTAGGTTTTAAATTATATAAAAATTGATGGAAAGATTGAGCTTACGCATGTTGGATTCATGATCTTCAACCTGCTGTTTGAACTCTTGGTGTTAAGGATTAACATTTAAATCTAGAAATTATATAATATTTCTACACAAGGTGTTTAAAAATTAACATTTAAATCTTTTCAACCTTGACTCATCGTATAAAAACACCTCGAGTGTAAGTGATCGTCATTTTCAGTCTTCAAGTATAGTGTTGTATTGTTCATTACGTCTTTCAGATTAAGTGGGAGTATATACTCAAAAGTGCAAGTTGAAACCACATAGAGTGTAGGTGAGGTTTACCCGCCGCAATTCACGCATAAAAACACCTCGTTGATAGAAATTACATGTTATTTTTATATTTCATGAAACATAGAGTGTAGGTGAGGTTTACCCGCCGCAATTCACGCATAAAAACACCTCGTTGATAGAAATTACATGTTATGTTTATATTTCGTGAAACATAGAGTGTAGGTGAGGTTTACCCGCCGCAATTCATGCATAAAAACACCTCGTTGATAGAAATTAAACATAGAGTGTAGGTGAGGTTTACCCGCCGCAATTCACGCATAAAAACACCTCGTTGATAAAAATTACATGTTATGTTTATATTTCGTGAAACAAGTATGCATAAAGAAACAAATATAATAAAGTTGTTTATATTTAATGTAGTAAAAAAAAGACAAACTAAGAATAAGCACAACAAACAATTTTTGTTATGCAATACCCTATCCATCTAGTTAATCACAATTGAGAGTTATAAAGACCTCATTACTTTTACTTTCTATCTATGTGGGACAAAGTACTGAAATATATAATATCAAATCATATTACGCAATACATAAATTCACAATTAGATAGATATCTCGTTTGGTAGCATACAACACCTTTAAATTCTTTCACTCACTTGCTATCAAGTTCATCAAACTATTTTATATATAATTTCTACAACAATCAGTTATAAACATTGTTATATTTTCTTTGCTTTATAGTGACATATGCTAACCTTAATTTTTATTATACATAATACATTTGAAAAGCATACGGCTTTAGCTTCAATCATTCATGTTGACTATAATGTATATTGTTTTTAACAAATGTTGTGTCTATAACCAACTCGAAAGACTTTAGTCCTTTATTACTACTACATATACACTAGACACAACTAAGGGCAACTTTAAGGCTTCGGATATCGTATTATAGCAAGTGTTTATTACTTTTTCAGTATTATATGTTAATACTTGAAAGAGCAAAGTTGAAACAATAAGAGCAAAGTTGAAAGAAAAAAGTTAAGCTACTTGAGATCAATTAAAAAAAATACTCGAAATTGACTAGTTCCAACGCGAGTCAATCAAGCTATTTTGACTGGAGTTTCAAGTCACGATCGCGTATTGAAATACTCGGCTGTTGGAGGGATTTTTAACGTGACTTTGAAGTATCTTAATTAAGTAACGTTTGGGCTGAGTTCACGTGGGAGGTTAAGAAGCCCAATAAGTTGGTCATTTTTTGGGCTACCCCTTATGGACCTTCGCCAATTAAATGAACACGGTATATCACATTTAATTTACCTAACGGGGTGGTCAGTTCAAACTTAGATTCTGTACACCCTGGCAACTTCCACGAACCTTTCCTAGCTAACCATGGGCCTTAGACCCCATTATGTTCTATAGGCGATGGAATTGCATTTTCAGGTTCCCAGATAAATTCGAAGATAGAACTCATGTCGAGGGTTGAAGGTAACAACGACCTTTTCGTTGCTAACATCACTAATGGTTGGCTAAGATAGAAGAAAAAAAGGGAGTGATAACAGGGTCCAAAAGTGGTTTAAACGAGGGTCTAAGAGCAGCTGGTAAAGGGTTGAAAACTGGTTGGCAGGGTCCAAATGAGGGTTCAAAAGTTGTAGATAAGAGTTCAAATGAAAGTTCGTAATTTATAAGTGGGGGTTCGTAGAGGCAACAAAGGTTCTAGCAAAATAAATAGTGAATGGCGGAATGTACTCGCTAGACTGCGTGCCTTTAGCTGATTATTTGATTGATTATATATATATATTTTTTTAACCAAAAGTTAACTGATTTTATCTTTAAAAAAGTCGATATAACATCAAATATGTTCTTCCAACAACGGTGCGGTTAGAACGTCTCCCACCCGAGAAGCGTACTTTTGGCATGTAACTATCGGGCATGTGCGCGTCTTGATAAAGAGCAAAGTTGCACACGATGTGTTGAGGAAAAAACGTAAACGGTATCCTGGCTGGGGAATGTTGCACTTTGTATATCTTTTCGCCTTTCTTTGCAAATTGAAATTTTGATCAAGTCATTAATTTACGAATCTAAGGTTTTGATTTCTGGTAGTATGTTTAAAGGTGAACGAATTTTGTATCAAGTGGCTTCCAAGTTTTGTATTTGATATAAAGGTCATGGTGATGATGTTAGTGAGTGTCTACATGTATTTTATCTAGTGTGTTTGACATTTAAACTTTGTTTAATCATAATGTTAATGTTAATGTTAGGTGGTGTTTGTTTTTTGAAAACTGCCTCTTAATAGCCTCTTAATCTGACTCGTTCAGACGCGGTCAGACATTTTGGCCGTTCAGACCGTTCGTTTTTTTTTCCCGTTCAAACGCAGTCAGAAGCAGTAAGATCTTAATGGTCTAGATTTGAAAGGTGTGTCTTAATGACTCTTGTTGACACAAAAATAACCAATTTTTTTTTTAGTACGAGCAATCAAATGTGCGGTTCAAACATGAGTTTTTTTCCCTTCAGATGCGGTCAGATTCAGACATTTAAGCCTCAGATTCAGATTCAGATGTGCGGTTCAGATTCAGATTCAGAGCTTTTTAAAAAACAAACGCCACCTTAATGTATGGATGGAATATACTTTATGGCTAAAATTGTCACCAAAAATGATAAAAAAAAAATTGTATATAAAAAACATGATGCGTCCAATTGAAAATAATGTTGGTTTCATTTTTTCACCACATCTCACATCGCCTCATATGGCTAAATTGCCACTGGTAGAGGTTGCAATAAAATGAGAGGCAAAGAATGAACAAACATATGCTCTTTCACATTTTATGTGATATGTGATTTATTTATGTTTGAAATTACAATTACTAGTAAAAATATTTATAAAACCATTTTTTCGGTGATAGTGTCATTTATTTATTAATTTAAATAATTGATGCTTTCTAACAAAAAGAGGTTTTTTAATTGTTTAACTTGTATCTAATATTAAAAAGATATTGAATTAACAGTATATCATTATTTGGTTAACATGTGTATTAGAAATGAGAATATCAGTATATAGGAGGTCAGATGTGCATGATATTCATAAATCGGTTAATTTCACTTCTTATAATGATTGATGTGCAATAAGTAATGTGATACCTTTGATTACATTATTGATAGATGAAAAATGGTTCCTACATACCTTGCGAACTACGGGAGATTTGATTTACCAATTACTCGAAATCAACTTGATTCATAGCGAGTCGAGCTCAAGCTACTCGAATAGAGTTTTGAGTATTAAAATACTCAGTTCGTATGCTCGCGTGCGTAACCAAGATTTTGTATGACGTTGGACCTTAGAATTAGTTTTTTGCTTTTTAGGACAAAATATATGTTGGAGGGATCCAACACGAACTGCAAACTTCCAAGTATCTTAAATTCTTGATTATCATTTTTGCTGAATTCGTGTATGAGGTTAAGAAGCCTAATAAGTTGATCATTTTCTGGCCCTCCCTTATCAAAACACTTGTTGGTACCTTTTAATACGTCATGATTTTACTCCTTGAAACAATTATGCATAAAGAAAAATACAAAAATTATTATATTATTTAACTAAATAAGAAGAAAAAAAACTCAATCATATATGCTAGAAACAAATTTTGTAGCATATATTTATCAATTATATTTACTTTACTAAGCACACGAAAGAATTATAAAGATGTCATCACTATTACTTTTTATCTATGTGGGACAAACTATTCCTATATAATACAAAATCATGTTATACAATAATTCAAAACATAGAATCACAAATAGATAAATAACTTGTTTGATAACAAAGAACACCCTGAGTTGTTTGACTCAATTGCTATCAACACTTTTGAATTAATTTCATCGGTAACACGAGAGGGAATAACAATGTAGCGTGGTGGTTTTACCAAACTCATTATTCTTTCCATCCAAGCTTAGATCGACTATCACCTCATTTTGTTACTGATGTTTGTCGAGCTCGTGCTCGTCTCGACTAAACTCCTACTTTTGGTAACCATGACTTGAATGTGTGACGTATCACATGTAAATGTAAAGTTGACCATGTTTGAAATAATAAACATGCATGTGACATGATAGAATTGATGGATCGTCGATAGCACAAAAGGGAATAATGATGTAAAACACAAAATCTATGAAAGCCTTTTTACATGCAGGGCCGGCTTAACCCTTACCGAGACCTAAAGCAAAGTTCAAAAACGAGGCCTTTCGATTGTTTCCTATGATTTTACTAAAATTGTTTGGATTCCTATAACGTCCATATATTTAGAAAAACCAAGAACGATTAGTAGATTAAGAACCGGTTGATGATTGAAAGCGAAAATGATGAATAGAGAAACCACACGTCATTGTTTTGGTGATCTAGAAGTAGGGCTAAGACGAGAAAATTTAACCAAGCACTTGTATGTGTTCTTTCGTGTACATTTAATCAAACAAGGCCTACATGAATACTTAAAACAACTAAGCTAAAGAAATATTAAGCCCGTGCTCATTGTATAAAAAGAAAGTTTCTTTGTATTCATTTATTAACACACTAAACAAAAATTACAAAAAATATGTAATCAAAAGAGCATAATAACAGTTCACAAACAGATAATCGAGCTTTTAGTTCATTTCCAACCCTATCGATTACTCCAGTATTTAAGAATTGGATTACAAACATGAGCTTAATTCATTTTTTTTCATTACCTTAAAGAAATATCTTGATCCGTTTTATAAACCTAAAATGATGGACTTGGTTTATGATAACAGATGTGGCCTAAAATTCTAACATGTATCAGGTATTTTAGTAAACCGGAGGCCTAAAAATTTTAAAATGAGCTTAATCCATTGTTTTCCATTGCCCCAAAAGACGATCTTGATCGTTTTCATAAAACTAAAATGATGACTTATTATTTAATCAAATTTAGGCCTAAAGAACAAAGATAAAAGTAGATGTGGCGTCACATCTTAAATAGTATCAAGTATTTTTGTAAATTAGAGGGATCTATAAAATTTTGGGGTCCTAAAAGTGATGCTGAAGAATATATGTAATGACTTAATACATGACAGTGCTTTAGAAAATCAGGGGCCTTAAACATTTAGAGGCCTAAAGTAATTGTTTTAGTAGCTTTACCCCTGAGCTACCCCTGTTTACATGACATCATAACTTAGATGATTTAAAACTTGAAAGTCCTTGTATTGTAAATTTATAACTAAAAACCTTGGTTACAAAACTTGAAATGATATAATGTTACATTGGTAGGGGCTGAAGAATATATGTAATGACTTAATACATGACAGTGCTTTAGAAAATCAGGGGCCTTAAACATTTAGAGGCCTAAAGTGATTGTTTTAGTAGCTTTACCCCTGAGCTACCCCTGTTTACATGACATCATAACTTAGATGATTTAAAACTTGAAAGTCCTTGTATTGTAAATTTATAACTAAAAACCTTGGTTACAAAACTTGAAATGATATAATGTTACATTGGTAGGCATATATTACAAATCCAAAAAATTAAAACAAACCATATAAATTTTGTGAACCAAAAATATTTAAAAGTTATAAGCACTTTAATACACTTGACGTGACCTTGAGCTCGTTTCATTTTTATTTATCATTTTCATTAAATCTTTGGTGCTTGTTAAGGAAAATATATGATGTTATAATAAAAAAATAAATAAATAAGTCAAAAGTTAATATCAAATTTCCACATATGAAGTTAGCACTTCTCTTAAACTATATAAGAAGAGTTAGTTCCATACATGAAAGCATGATACTAAACCCGACCATAGAGAGATGATAGAGAATGTGGTATATAACTGATAATCATTTCTCTTCTTTTATCTATGTGGGAATGAAAGTTTCATGGCTTTCATGCGCATAGTCCTTCGCTGCCAATCCAATAGAGTGTTAGGCCGTAGTTATATTATTGTAACGGGCCGAAAGACAGTCTAGAATATTTTGTAGATTGCTATTTATGTGTATGATGTAATTGTGATATTCAATCAATCAAATCAAGTCATTCACTATTATCACTTACATCGTATTATTAAGCATACTTTAAATTTAAATTGTTTTCTAGTTTGAACCATAGTGAAATGTGACTTCAGAGGTGTTTAGCTTCGGGTATATATATATTTTATATTTTTTTAAAACTTTTTTGTGCCTATGTGTTTATCAAAATAAGGAGAAAAAAATCAATTAAGTTTTTTCAACATATGAATTTGTTGATATTGTGAGCTAATCATCATCTTACAAGGTGTTTGTAATTGCTCAATATTTTTACTCCTAAGTGGTAGAAAATTTATCAAAAACTTAGTATTCTTCGTAAGTAAGTCGTGTTTATATCTACTTTTGCTATAAAAATGTAATAAAGCTAGAAGGAAAAAATACTAACATATTTAGCAAAATTTCAAATAAACACCACCAAATAGCCAACCAAGTGGATCGTTTAGCTTGAGCTAAAGAAGAAGATTATGGTTGTCCGTACATGATGTTGTAGAGTGTCGACTGTTGACAATTACTGTGCGTATGGTGTTGACTATTACCTGGTACAATCTTGCCAACCTTTATTCGAACCCGGTTTATGAATTCAGCAGCAAATTAGGAACCCATTGACCACATTGTCAATGATCGAGAGTGGTTGTCGTGACCATTTTAGAAAACCAAATTCAAAAGGGGACACCGTACACCAAGTTGTATTGAGAACCAGAACTACTAGATATGTCTCTCATGCCCTGGAAAATGAGTTTAGTTTCGGTAAAATTTTACATGGGTAAACTGTAAAAGTAAATACGAACTGGACACGAGGACTAGAACTACTTGAATTTTCTCTTGCTACATGATAGACTCATTTTATGCTTAGTTGTAAATTTGTAATGATATGATTTCATCCAATGAAATGAACCTAAACAATATGAACATAATGCTAAATGGAACAAAATGTTTATACATTCTGATATAGGAAAAGAAATAAATATTTCTTTGAAAAGGTTGGATATTCATTTAAGAATTCTAGACAATAATATGATAGGATACAACTAATAGATGTTGTTTAATGTAAACCATCAAATATAGTAAGGAAAAGTCGCTATAAAAATATGTACTATGAGCTTTTGGAGACTAGTTTCATGCTTTAAAATAAAGCAATCTACAAATAAAAAAAAGGGATAATTATCTTTAACTTGACACTTGTTCGAGTTTTATGTAAATATCTTTTTTTTATTTATTATAACATCAAAGTTTAAAATTCAGACTTGTGTGCGTATTAGAGTTTTGAATTTGGGCATTTCTGTGTATTTTGTTCATCTACAATGATCATGTTACCGTTCGTTGTTAATAGGGCGTTAATAGTAAAATAAAGGTAAAATTGTCACAAATACACAAAAAGATCCAAATTCAAAACTTTTGTGTTATAATAGCAAAAAATAAAGTTGGCTACACAACATCCAAAAATGTGACAAGTTGGTTATATTTTCATAATTATCCCTTAAAAAAAATGGTTATTTAAAAAAAAAAAAAAAAAAAAAGTTAACAGTTTATGCAAATTTATGGTCAAGCTATGATCAAGACTGTAGTCAGACTATCTTTATCAACAACCCAACCCAACCACATCTTTTATTAAAATATTATTTTCTCTTCCCTCCACCTAAACAAAATACATACAACCAATCCATACCATTTATCAACAACCCAATCTAAAATAATATAAGTATTAAAAATAAAAATAAAAAAGTAAAGAAAAGAAACAAATAGCCAATAAAATAAAAACATGTGGCAGATTGGGGTTGTGATCTTGAGTTGCCATATGACTTTAGGTTGGAAGGAAAGTTTGGATGAGAGTATTAAAAATCAGTGTTGCAAAACAAGGCCTACAAGGCCGATTAATCGCCGATTAGGTGCTACTGGGTCACCAACCTTGCCGATTCGTGTAACTAGGTCAAACAAGTCGGTCAACATCGGTCAATGGCGGTCAACGACTGTTAACGGTGGTCAAACTTGCCGAAAACTTTCAAATCTTGTCGGAAATACCCAAAACTTGTCTTGAACAAGTTTTAATCAATTATATTTGATGTTTTTATCTGTTACAAAATGATTTTCAATGAAAGTCTTGTCTAGAATACCCAAATCTCGCCGGAAATACCCAAAACTTGCCGAAAATGCCAATCCGATTAATCACTGATTAATCCCGCCTTGACCGATTACAAGCTACAGGTGGTCGACCGCCCGACTACCGATTCACGATTTTTGCAACCTTGTTAAAAATTATTAATTTGTATGAATAGTGTACTATTTGGGTTGGCAATCTAATTGATAAACGTAGTCTCACAAGTCACAACCCCCATACCTTGACCATAAGAGTGTATTGATATTAACTTGTATAAGATGCACTTGCCACAACATATAAACTAGCAATATTTCTTTTGCTTGACCTATGTGGGATGAAGCATAAATTTTCTTTTATTTATAAAAAAGTAGCCGCCATTTCTAGCTAGCCTTATTAGTTACTACGTATTAATATTTTCAGACACATGGTGCCTTTTATGCCCATATTTATTATTGTTGAGATCGTTATTACAATTATGCGATTGTTATAATAAATAATGTGTAGTTTATAAAAGAGATGCTTGATAAATCAGTTTTAAAAAGTTGAAGAGTATAATTTATTTCCTATTAGAACAACATTTCATTGGTATGAGTCATTCCAGTGTCATTTTTTATTCATTTATATTAACGTACACCAACTAGAAAGTTGTCAAATAACGAAACACATTCAGTTATTTATTAATTAGACATAAATCATATATAGGTGCAAGCTAGCATATAAACATTGTTGATGCACGAACAATCGTGTCAAACATGCATTCAGTTACTTATTATACATTGTTATATTGTTATGAATGAAGGTGAGGAGAGGAGGAAAGCTAAAGCCATGCGAAGAAAGCAAGAGTGGTGGAGAGAGAGGTAGCGAATGAGGATTTTTGAAAATTGCTTGTTTTTCGTTGTCTTTTTGGTTTTTATAGTTTTAATTAGTTTAGGTAACAAATTAGGTTTGAATCAATGGTACAAAAGTTGTGTTCTGTTCATGGTCGAATTTCTAGAACTGAAGAGAGACTGAACCGATACTATAGTGTTGGTTCTTGGTTATTTAGTGTCCCATGTCATGCTCTCAGTTCATGTATGAGAAAAATCTGCTCTTTGTTGGTTCGATTGAAAACGAGACCTTTTCGGTTCTCTGAATGAAACGAAGTGGTTCTCAGTTCCGGTACTATATGGTCTGGTTCTCAGTTCCAATTTTTAAAAATTATATGATCCAGAGATCAGGTCCGTATTTGACTGTTAAACATTGCACGCACCTACCTGTTTGCATAGATATGATTAAAATGGTACATAGGTTGTTGCTTCAGTGTGATTAAATGATTAATGTAGATACTTGATTTTTACATGGGTAAGTGATAGACATTGATGTCCCTCTTTCACCCAATATTGATTGGCTACTCTCTTATAGTTTTTTGTCTACCGCCAATGGCATTGTGTCACTTTGATCGCAACCAGTATGCATCAAGTCATGGATGTTTTACGATCGAAGGCTCTCAACGAAATAGAGCACGTAAAGTACTTTAAGGATAGGGGTTTCATGTTTAAAGAAGCTGCAAGTTCCTTGGATCGATTAAGATTAAAGCTTTTTCTTTTGCTTGACCAATGTAGGATTAAAGCTTTTTCTTTTTTTTTCCGTAGCCCTGTTAAAAAAGAAACGCAATACTAGTAGCCAACTCAAACCTTATTACCATTGTCACACATATGATATGGATCACTTTACGTCCAAATTTATTGTTGTTCTTATTGTCGTTGCAACTCTGGTTCGTTGCACATCATCCGTAGTGGTTGCCTTTATTATGCTCAGCCTTATTAGTTTTACTTCTAGGATTTGGGTGTTTAGGATGTCACTACTTGACTACACACCCTTGATATGTGTTGATGTATGATGACTTGTTGTTGACATTGTGGTATGTGGTGTAGGAATTAGATTTAATGGTGTACAAGTCAGCTAAAACATACTTTCTCAAGCACTAAGATCTCATTTTAATTGCCTTGATAAGGTGTTATAATTGCCTTTGATGGTGTACAAATCAACTAAAAGCATACTTTCCAGAATTATGATGTGATTATACACTTAAAGTAATGTACATTAACATATCCTCGATGAGCTCATTTTAATTGCCTTGTTGCTCAATAGCCACCGACACAGCGAAGGCACAAACTTATAGTCCCAAACTCCCCGTATGACGCATAAAACGCATCATCTATGGCTTTGATTCTTCAAATTTAAACCTATTTCACGTGTTTAACAAACATGGTTTTAAACAAAAAGATTGTCCTTTATTGGTTTTTCTACAACATTAACTACACAATAACAATTAATGTTGAATACAAATTTGACTTTAGTTATTAAAAATGTTTAGTTTGAAAAAACATTTCTTGCATTCTGATCCAACTAATAATTGTATCATTATTTCCGAAATCAGCACATACATATATTTTCAAGTATTCCTAACACTAAGGTCGTAATCTACAAATAAAATAAAAATAACAAAAACTTAACAACCTTTGCAAACTATTATAAATCAATGGAGAAAGCTGTGATTTTAATAACATTACAACCTTTCTTATCAATCCATAATAGCAATGCATTAGTATTAACTTGGATAAGGACCATTATCCTCAGTATATTAGGTAGCAAACTTTCTTTTACTTGACCTATGTGGGATGAAAGCATACCTATTTCTTTTGATAAATCACTAAAAAACATAAAAGTGAAACCTTATTCCTATCAAAACAACATTACATTGTTACGAATCATTCAAGTGTAGGATTTTATACTTTTAACCGAAAGAAATGCAACTCTTTATGCAAGAAGTTAAACGTGAATCACTAAGTTAAGTGCACTTTCATACCAAACTGGTTTAAATGGCAAAGGAACTGATACTAAACAGTCTAGCTCTCGATTCTAAGGGTATCTAAGATTTATAGCCACGGTGAAGTGGGGTTCTCCTTATGCTATATTATGTGTCTGTTTAGCGTATGTGACATTAAGTTAGCTATAGGATTGTTGATGCTTATTACTTCCAACTTGCAGACTGAGTGACTCCAAAACCCGGGCCTTTGTGTTCGGAAAGAACGTGGACCCGGGGAAGTTAGTCACCTCTGCGTCTGAAGTGACTCCAATGGGGTAACTATGCCTGTGCCCTTGCAAATTATGCTCAAAAAATTCGGGAGAATAATGATCCCAATATTTTGTTCACCTTTCGAATGCATTCCAAGCTCGCAGGACCTGAAACACTATATCGTCAAGAAGGCCATACGCGCTTACCACGATGACATCTTGAATCTTTGAGTTTCACCCCTTGCGGGTTGTCTTTTTGTTAGACATCATGTTTGATATGTGTCCATTTGAAACAATTATGTTCACATCCATGATCCCACATCGCCCCATGGCCAAATAGTCACAGGTGAAGGTTGCTATAAAATGGAAGGCCAAATAGTGGACAAACATATAATTTTCTACATTTTTACAATTGCAAGTTAAAATATTTTATGAAATCTTTTGTTTGATCAAGATCAATTTATTTATTAAATTGAATAAATTGATGCTTTTTAAATATAAGATTTCTTAAGATGTTTTATTATGTATCTAACAGTAAAAGAAAAGTTTATTAGTACTTTAGTAGTTTATCATTGTATGGTTAACTTTTAAGAAATGGCAATCGGGATCTTATTTGAAATGAGAGATCAAGTACAGGAGGTTAAACTTATCGAGAGAGCGATGTGCATGATATTCATTAAACGGTTACCTTTTGTGTTACTCTTACTTAAGTGCCATATCTCGTAGGTGTAATCGGGTGGCGCATCAGGTTGCAAATGTCGCTCTTAATTCTCCCGTTAGTTTCATGTGGGATTCTAATTTTCCAGTTGAAATTACCTCTATTGCGAGGAGTGATGTGTTTAGTGTTTCTTAGCTTCGGCTATGTTCACAAAAAAAATCTTTTAATTAGTCTATGTTTTATAATCGAAACACAAATAATACATTGGGTCAATGTCGGCCTTCTAAGAATCTAAATCTACGCCATTCTGTTAGTTATCTAACAAAAGAAATGTTTACATTTTGTCGATCTCTAGCTTGTGTTTGTCTCCCATGATAACACATTTTTTTTATAACGATTTATGTGCAATCATACATTTTCAGTCTTTATTGAGAAACTTTGAAAAACACTACGTGTATCACATTGGAAAATCCATTCAGTGAATCATCCTTTATACATTTAATTAAAATATGATGATAAAAACATAATGTTTTTATCTTTTTCAAAAAGTGTGAAGTATAAAGATACGCAACAAACTTTTTCCAAAGTAACAAAATACAACCTTATTACCATTGCCCCACGTTATAGTAAAATACATTTATGTGTAAGATTTTTTTTTAATTATTATTATTATTATTATTATTATTATTATTATTATTATTTTTTTTTTTTTTTTTTTTTTTTTTTTTTTAAAATAACTTTATTAAAAACTCAAAGGATTTACAGGAAATTAGTGGGAAGCCGAGAAACCAACTGGGCCCCCACACCTCTAGCAATAACAAATCCAATCCTATTAAAAATATGGACCGCGGCACGTGCACCGATATCCTGAGTCATCGAGAACTTTCGGATCCGCTTTAGTAAGGCCTCAGCCTCCTTCTCAAGCTCTCCAAAAGAAGAGAATGAAAAGGGGATAAAACCATATCCAATGTCTTCACACTTAGCTTAGTACAAGTTTTGCGTGCGCACCTCAATCACCGCACGCCCAGGCACAAAATCCACCATCCCAGTTTGCGTCAGGGGCGATGACCCTGTGAGATCCACACAAACATCAACCCCTCCGTTCCAAGAGTAGAGCAATATTATTATTATTATTATTATTATTATTATTATTATTATTATTAATAATAATAATAATAATAATAATAATAATAATAATAATAATAATAATAATAATAATAATAATAATAATAATAATAACTTGAAATATACCATCACAAACTATCTCACATATCTTAAGCAGAACTTGAAAGTTGCACCCATATACCATTTAGTTTGGGAGCTTCTCACACAATAAAGGGTACCATTTCGACACAAGCCCTTTGGTACATTTATGTGTAAGATCATCTTGCATACATTGACCCATGTCTGTAAAAGCATGTTGGCTAATTCATCGAGTTCTTATCTTTCGAAGAGAAATTATCTGGTTTCTTCACATAGTGATTCATTCGGGGTTTAGGCTGACATCAAAGTCGTTAGTGTTAATTGACACTTGCTTCAGGTTTGGGTTATATAAGGCTGGACGCATTGCCATGTGGCGCCTAAGTGGGCCCACTTGTGAACAACCGATATGATCCAAGAAACAAGCTCAACTGAACTTCTCGAAGCTTAGTAGAGATTACACATGAATAAAAAGGTTGAGGAGAGTTGAGATTAAGAAGGAGATGATGATGATGATATAAGGAGAGGGAAGTGGCGCAGAAGATATCTCAAAAAATGCTTGTATGTGGCGTTTTTTCGGTTTTCATGGTTTTGATTAGTGATTTACTGCTGTTAGGAATGTGGTAAATGAAATAAGGTGTTTAGGTGAGAAACCAGGTTTGAGTGACTATTACAAAAGTTGAGTTTGGTTCATGGTCGAGTTTGGGATTGAATAACATTTAAAGTGGAACTGAAGAAAGACCGAACTGATACAATAGGATTGGTTCATGGTTATATTATGTAGTGTCCTCTGTCATGTCTTAGCCCATGTACATACTAGATTCGTTCTTTGTTAGTCGGGTTGAAAACAAGAGTTAATGAAACAAAGTCCGTTTATGCATGCAAGTGTCTTTTCAATACCGGCAACTTTACTTGTTTTTCTTCAACGGTAATAACACAATATTTCCAGCTACGTTTTCTTTCGATTTGGATTAGACGGTCAAAACATTATGGTGCCTTTTGCTTATCTAAGAATATATTGAATCTTTTCCATTCAGTCATTGCGATGCAACTTATAATTGTGTCATTACATAATAGTAAAAATAAGGCAATTTACAAATATTAAAAGATACAAAAAAATTTGACAACCCATACAAATTTATCCTGAGAATTATCATAAGTTTGTGAGTTTTAGAACATTACACATTATTTACAAAATTAGCACATACAATATATTTGCAATTTACTTTCATAATAGTAAAAATAAGGCAATTTACAAATAATAAAAGATACAAAAAAATTTGACAACCCATACAAATTTATCCTGAAAATTATCATAAGTTTGTGAGTTTAAGAGCATCACAAACTCAACAATACCTTTCAGGATAACAATATATTGATATCAATTTAGATAAGAAACACTCGCCTCAAGATATAAACTAGCAATATTTCTTTTGTTTTACCTGTGTGGGATGAAAGCACACCTTTCTCTTTTGTCTATAAAAAAGTAGTAACCATCTCTAATCTTATTAGTTATTACCATTGCCGGACATATGGATCATTTCAAGTCGACATTTAATATTTTTGCAACTATGTGATCATTAAGATTATGCTAATGTAGGTTTTGTTTTCGGACTTAGACTTTATACATATTTACACCTTTAATCAAGTCTAGCTTATTGACGAGTCTACATTTCAACTTCATATATTTGCAAAGATCAGATATCTGTATCAAATGTTTTAGAATAGGCTCATTAAAAAGTAAGGTGGAGCATCAAGGCTTAGAAACCTTCAATTGGTCAATGTCAAATGTATTGCATATACAACTCTCTGGAACAATTCTAATCAATCAACCATTATTGTTTAGGCGGATCAATTATGACATCTTTGAGTCACAATGCCAATATGGTTTAAGTTATGGTGGCAGCATAACAAAACAACCCTATGTACAAAACAATAAATCCTAGCATAACAAAACAAGAATCTACATTAACCTCATTCTATTAGTTATCTAAAAAAAATCAAAAAACAAAAATAAAAAATCGTAGACAAATTGCATAGTCGATCAGTAACTACATTTATACAATATTCTAGTTTGTGTCCCATGACCACACATCTTTTTTATAATGATTGATGTGCAATCAATAATATGATACATTTGATTACATTATTGATATCTTTGAAAAATGGTTCCTACTCAATCGTATGTGTAACAAACTAAAATATATCCAAAAAATACTCGAAATCGGTTCAAAAAATACTCGAAATCGGCTCGATCCAAAGTGAGTCAAGCTCAAGCTACTTGAGTAGAGTTTCCAGTCAAGATTGAGTATTAAAATACTCAGCTTGTAAAGTCACGAGTGGTCATAAATGTGACTTTGAAGCATCTTAAGTGACATTGATGAGGTGGGAGGTTAAGAAGCCCAATAAGTTGGTCATTTTTTGAGCTCCCCCTTATGGACCTTCGCCAATTAAATGAGCACAGTATATCCTTGATTTTGCATTCCTTGTTTTGACGAAAAATTATCTACAACTTTTGAACCATCCTGCCAACTAGTTTTCAACCCTCATTTAAAGGTTGTTGTTACGGTAACAATGTTACCTCAAACTCTCGACCTTGATATATACGATGAAGGTTGAATACAAATTAAAAATGTATTATTTAAGATTGAAAATTATGATGCATTTACTCTTCCATTCTATGCAACTTATAATTGTGTCATTGCCCATTATTCACATAAATTAGCATAACATTAACAATAAGGTAATCTATATTAGGTGATCTACAAATTAAAAAGGAAGAAAAGAAAAAAAAAACAAAAAAGTCAACGACTTGTAAACATTATCACACTCTAAGTTATGGCATGATAAGAGTGTTTTAATCTCGACTTGTGATAAGAGTGCTTTTTATATATATATATTTTTTATTATTATTATTATGTTTTTTTAGAACGACACCACATTTGAAATCCGACCTCCGAGTTAAACCATCCAAACATGCAGGCCCCGAGACCCGAACCACTAGGAGAGACCGGCGAAAGGAAACCCCAGAGCTCACGGCTTCGCACTAGGAGAAAAATCTTGATTTTTTGTCTCTGTAAGACACGAACCCTAAGTAAAATCTCTCCTAAGCTCCAAAAAGAAAACACACAATGATGCATTTTTCTATTTTAAAAACCTATTCAATTTTTTCTTTTTATGTCGTTGCAATGTAATTTATAATTGTGTCACTACACATTATTTATGAATTTATGAACAAATAAAGAAAACACCAAAAAGTTAACAACATATGGAAATATATCGGTAAAGACAACGTGACACATCCGCACATATACCTTAACGATAAACAACGTATTGACATCAATTTGGTTAAGTAACATTTTTCTATTTTAAAAACCTATTCAATTTTTTCTTTTTATGTCGTTGCAATGTAATTTATAATTGTGTCACTACACATTATTTATGAACAAATAAAGAAAACACCAAAAAGTTAACAACATATGGAAATATATCGGTAAAGACAACGTGACACATCCTCACATATACCTTAATGATAAACAACGTATTGACATCAATTTGGTTAAGTAACAATCATCTCAATATATAAACTAGCAACATTTCTTTTGCTTTACCTATGTGGGATGAAAGCATACCTTTCTCTTTTGTCTATAAAAATGTAGTAGCCATCTCTAATCTTATTACTTATTATCATTGCCGGATATACCTTTCTCTTTTTCGCTTGGTCTTTTGGATCGAATTCTAAGTACATTATGTTGATCGAGTGTATGATCATCTTGCATAAAATTAAGAGTAAATTGCAAAAACCGGCCACGTGGTTTAGCTAAATAACAAACGCGGTCTTACAACTTTGAGTCACAATGCCAATATGGTTTAAGTTATGGTGGCAGCATTGCACTTGATGAGTAGTCTGGTTTCATCATGATGGCAAGGTACAAAGATTAGTTTAAGTTATTAAATACTACTACTACTTGCAACTTAATGTTTTTGTTATCATTTTTCCAAACTTAGTAATAATACATGAATATGAAAAGTTTGCCAATGCTTTAAATGTTAGGAATGTAACTTATTTCGTAATTATTCTACATATTATGTCTAGACTTGGTAACTAAGATATGACAATGAACTAATTTGACAATTTAACTCAACTGGTTTATTCTTTAGTTCATATTGAACTGATTGAGAAGGCACTAAATTACTAGCTAGAAAAATATCATGAAATTCCAACATATCGATATGGTGTAAAGAAATGTAAAAAATTGTTAAATAAGAGATCAAAATAGGTAACTCAATAGTATTGCAGTAAACAGGTCAAGTTGGTTTACGTTGACCTTTCAATTTTTTGAAGATTCTGTCTCACAACTCTTAACTATAAAAATACCTTTTACTTACCAAAAAGTTTAACAAAATGCCAATCTCACAACTCTTCCTAATAAAAGTACCTTTCACAACTTTTACGATATCTTCCTGTTTGGATCAGACGGTCAAAAAACTATGATGCTTTTTGCTTATTTAAGAACTGGTTCAATCTTTTCCTTTATGTCGTTCTGATGTAGCACATTATTTACCCAATATCTACAAATAAAGAAAACACACAATGGTGAATTTTGCTTATTTAAGAACCTATTCAATCTTTTCTTTTATATCATTCCAATGTAACTTACAAATGTCTCACTACACATTATTTATGAACAAATAAAGAAAACCAAAAAGTTATCAACATATACAAATTTATCGGCGAGGATGATGTGGGTTGTGATAGCATCACAACCTCACATATACCTTTACGATAAACAATGTATTGATGTCTCACTACACATTATTTATGAACAAATAAAGAAAACCAAAAAGTTATCAACATATACAAATTTATCGGCGAGGATGATGTGGGTTGTGATAGCATCACAACCTCACATATACCTTTACGATAAACAATGTATTGATGTCAACTTGGTTAAGAAACAATCACCTCAATATATAAACTAGCAACATTTCTTTTGCTTTACCTATGTGGGATGAAAACATACCTTTTCTCTTTTGTTTATAAAAAAATAGTAGCCATCTCTAATCTTATTAGTTATTACCATTGCCGGGCATATGGATCATTTTAAGTCCAAATTTATTATTGTTGCAAATATGCAATCTTTTTAAGATAATGCTAGTGTAGGTTTTGTTTTTGGACTTAAACTTTTATACATATTTACCACCTTTAATCAAGTCTAACTTATTGACGAGTCTACATTACGACTTCATATATTTGCAAAGCTTAGATTTTTCTATCACATGTTTAAAATTTTGCTAAAACTTGATTACGTACTTTGGAGCATCAAAATTCAGAAACCCTCAACTGGTCAAAGTCAGATGTAGTGCATATACAACTTCCTAAGTCCAATTTTTTTTTTTTAAAAAAAGAAAAAAAGTGAAATTTGAACATTTCATACCACACGAAGACCTCCACAATATGTTCGACACAAAAGGTTGATATATTTGCCTTAATTTAAGTGGCAACCATGAACATAGTTAATTAAAATAGAACAGCTTGGTTCTTCAACAAACTTTAAATTTCATCATGAAATAGTCGAAGACACACGAGTAGGTTCAAAACTTCAAATGATACAAATTTGAATCAACCTTTATTCGGACCCGGTTTATATAATTCAATTTGATCGGAACTTCCCTTAGAAAGAGATCAAAAGTGTATCAGATATGAACCTCCGCCATTCATAACTTCTTCTCAAGTTAAACCCAATTCACTATCTATTTTCCCAGGCCTTTGTTGCCTCAGCGAACCCCCTCTTATAAATTACGAACCCTCATTCGAACTCTTATCAACAACTTTTGAACCTCAATTTCAACCCTGCCTGCCAACCAGTTTTCAACCCTACCAGTATTGCGTCTGACAAATGTAATGGAAAAAGTGATGTAACGAATGCTGAATCTTTAAGTACTTTAAATGTTATGTTTGAAGCTTCTTGTGTTGGTTGTCGTAAAAACATGTTTTCTGGTTGTCATGATAAAGTCGGGAATGATCACTTCGCAGTTATCATGGGTTACGATTGGTTTATGCCATGAAGATTGTAAGTTTGTGGAAGTGATGAAGGAGGGCTTGATGGAGTTAGCAATGTATCTGGTCTAATTCCCAATGTGAATAAGAACCTCTAACTCTTTCTCTCTCTAAAACCTCAAGTATACGCGTAATTTGTAATCATGATTTGATGTGTTTGTGAAATCCAATATGTTACAACTGCTCACAACATGTATCGACGCAATCGTAACTCATTAAACACTTTTAAAGTAATTATTATACTGTTTATGAAAATACTAGTCAAGTATATACTCGTTTTTATTGAAAAATTATTCCGAACGCGATGACTCAAGTTTCGTAATTTTATTATGAATGTTTTTTTTTCCTCATTTAAACCACTTTTGAACATTATTAACTTCAAAATTAAATCATTGCCAACCTCGACACCGTTATGGATTGAAAAATTATGATGCATTTTTCTTATAGGGGTAATTGTATATATACCCACTAAAACTTAAAAACTTGCATATTTCCCCATAATACAAGTTTTTATTGCATAATGTACAATGAATTTTAAGCATGTTTTGGGTATATATGCAAATATTGAAGTTTTAGTTGGTATATATGCAATTGACCCTTTCTTATATGTCATCCGAATGCAACTTATCATGGTCGAAACATCACAACAAGAAAAAAGTCTTTTAATGACACACAAAAAGTGTCAGAAAATGTCAAAAAAAGTGTCACTAAATAATTTTATTCTTCACCTTCACTTATAAAAAGTGTCATTAAAAGTCCAGGCGGTAAAAATATATAGTGACACAGTTTACTAACACTTAATAGTGTCAGCATAGGTTGAGACTATTTCTGACACATACATGTGTCACTATAGGCTATATATACATAGATTTTAATCTGCTATATTAACTCAAAATTAGCACATGAAAAGCTGATAATTGACAACAAAACTGAGATTGAAACTTATTTAGTATTCCAACCATATATCGATATCGACCGAGCAAATTCGAGTACATCATATATATCCTACAATAACTTAGACGAGACTGCATATAAACAATCAGACCAATTAAGGGTACTAATAACATAAATCACCCAATTTGACCCATTACCCAACCTGATATGACATTTCCTAAACCCGATGAACAACTCGATGCCTAACTATTTTGTTCACATGTATGTCCTACAATAACTATTCTCACACCCACATACCATCAGACGATCTCTTTGCCTCATTCCGGCTAGTCCCAAGAAAAAAGAAAATACAAATCAACCAACTTTTACATCATCATGTATTTTTATATGTATTTTACACCATGATGTCATCAACGCTTCGTGCCACAGCTTCGTGGTGTCTAAGACGCATCACAAGAGCTTGAGTCACCCCGCTTGAAAGTACTCATCTGTTATAACAAGCTTTGCTCCGTGAAACTCGCTTCGTGCAAAATAATCACCGAAGCGTTGAATGAACATAAAATTCCACATATACTAACAGTAATATAGGTGGCTGGATGGGCAGGCATGCAGATTATTGTAAGTAGATACATCCTCAAACTAGAACATAAAACCATAATCAGATTTATGTAGATATGCAAGATAATTGTTTTGGGCCATCCAAACCTACCTATCTATTTTAACATCTCTAAGCACAAGTATTATACCATACCTGTGGATGAAGAAACTGATCTAGATGTTGCGGCTCCACTCTCATAATTGTAGTTCGAGTATCAATTAGCTTTTCCTGTACCATATCTACTGCAATTCTCGCTGCACCTTTACTGGTACACTTCCTTGATTGGCATTGCAACAACCAAAGAATACCCAAAATTTGTCACATTTTCCAATCTCAAAACATAGTTTAATGAAGAAAAGTAAGATTTTTAATAATTACCATCATGTCTTTGTAGTGTCGCTCTAAGATCTCACAGTTCTCGACGAGCTCTTTGTATGCTTCGGGCATACAATTCTTCATGGTGACAATATCTTGTGGTGTTCTGATTCCAACAACAACGTCTACCCCCTGTGTAAAATTGTTTTTTTTTGGTAAATGGGAGTAATCCTGCACCCTGGTAAATATATTAACCAAAAAACGTTTAAGTACAATGGATATGAGTGAAATCCCATGTCTCAGCCCGTTACATATGCATAAAGCTTACATAACAAGATACTACCTATTTTCTAAACAAGAAAACAAACCACTACTCTAATGATAACATAGGACATAACGAAAGAAAATTACTTCCTAAGTCCTTGAAGCTTGGTGCCATACATGGCATTAAAGGCATCCAAATTCCCCGGAAGATCGTAAACCTCGCTTCAAGATAGTCATCGTAGTTATAGTCATCATACTCATCTTCAAACTCTTGGCCACGACCGAATAGATTAGCAGACTCATCAAATGGGTTAGCAACCACCTCATCTTCTAATCGACACCACGATATCTACCACTTTAGAAAAAGGGTTAACTCTCTTAGTAGAAGAGGTGGGCGGAATACAAGAATCACTAGTTATAGGAGACACACCCGACTCCATCTCTTTTAAATCACTCACAAGGGGTTCTTGTGATGCAGACTGCCTTAGTAGACTTATCATCATTAACTTCCATTGTACGACCAGAATCCACATCCTTGTTGGTGTCATTTAAAGGAATACCAAAAGCATCCGTATATTCCATATTAAGAGCATCAAACTGATTGGATGTAGAGATCTTAGTTCCACTCGAACTAGCCACATTAGAAGCATTCTTCTTAGTGACTTCCACTTTCTTAGGTTCAGGAGGAGTCTTTTTGGGTTGATATTGAAACTGCTTACCCACAACAAGTTTAGTAAACCCTCCTTGACCTGGAATAGTATAACCACCTTGCTTTCCCTTCTTCTTATTATTGATCGTCTTGAAACCATCATTAACATGCTTAGTAGGTTGAGCAGGAGGTTCAACAACTTTCGGACATTCAATAAGAGTATGACCAAAAATCTTACATTTATCACAATGAGGTGGTTTCCACTGTGATTCAACCCGTATCTTCTCAATAGTCTAACCCCACCCATCAAGTAACGGTATCTCAACTATAAGGCTATCCCTAAGCACCTCATCCGACTTCACTTCAATCATGCATCTAGCAAAACTACTACGGCCCCACGAGTCCTTGCACATTTGGCTAGTAAAAGCATCTAACCTTTTGGGCATGCCTATCAATGTGGCAAGGAGACTAAGGCCATCATCAGAAAAACATAGCAACCTGTGTAAAATTGTTTCTTTAGCCACTATTGGTAATCTGTATTATAAGTGGCACTTCCGTCCCATTTACTAACGAAATGAGTCCATACATGGTCATGTTCAATCTCAAACATGTAAAATAAAACTTTTTAGCTATAAGTGAAACTGATAAAATGCGTTGAAAGAATGCCGAAGTTTATATGCATTGTATTAAACCTAATTAGTCATGTTATTTAAAGATTTACATATTTACCTGCGCATTGATTAAGAACTTCCTGCATAGCTTGTTTTCACTCGTGCTTGGGTTCCTGGTAAACAGAAGCACCAGTTCCTAAAGTGTCTCCCATGTTTCCAAATACCCCCGCACTTATTGGCCCTCGGGCTGTCCCAGGAATCAAAAACCGCGTTCACTACTAACTCTAACTGTTTCTTTGGGTCTGCACAACTGCAGAAACTTAAAGTTAAAATGGGCGGGTTAAAATAAATATTCATTAAATGGGTAAACATTCCAAGTTAATACCTGTAGGGAATTTTTCACCCTTGTATTCAACATACAAACTTAAGCTATCAAAATTTGATCTCACATCCTATCTTAACCTGACTAAAGAATAAGGCCTTAACCAAATATGTATAAACTTACCACATTCATGGCATTCTTCACTGCCTTAATATCGGCTAAGCTAACACTTCTACGAACAAAACGCCTAGGCCTATTCTCGACACCTAGTGTATTTTGCCTGCCAATATTAATAATTGCCTAATTTCCTATTTTGCATGACTTACAATGATCATTAACCATTTTAGTTTGCTCTTTAGAAACTTGTGCAATCTTAAAACTATTCAATTGCCTATATTTTCTCGTTCATGTTCTCTCCTTTTCTTTTTAATATGTAAACTATATGCACGATATGAATAAGTATTGTTTTACCTGAACCATGGATATTTATACCGTTCGAAGGATGCCTTGTCACCACCTCTAATGTAGAAAACGTTTCAATAAAAGATGTGAAAGATAATGTGTTGGTTGGCGAGTTATGCTTGCATAGCTTCCTCCAGACCATCTAAGGACTCCTTTTCCAGGGTCACAATCTAAATAAAGGTAGCACACATGTTAATAACGTTAAGGTGCTCAATGATCAAACTAATTGCAGATCAAGAAATGACTAAAATCAGCTTAAAGCATAAAGCCTAAGTATGGATCTTTAAAAGAATTTAACAAAATTCAATCCTAAACAAGTACTAATGTATATAGTTTATTTAGTATAGTCACTTCTTTAGGCATCTCAATCCTAAACTACTAATATTTTCATTGAAGCATTTTATCAAACACTTGCACCACAACTACTGATAATTTCATTGGAGTATTTTTCTCAAACATGTGCGCTACAACTACTGATATTCTCATTGAAGCATTTTATCAAACACGTGCGCCGCAACTAATTCTTATTGAAGCATTTTATCAATGTGCGCCGCAACTACTGATATTCTCATTGAATCATTTTATCAGACACTTCCGCCACAACTACTAATTAATGCTTTCATTGAAGCATTTAATCAAACACTTGAGCTCGCCCTAAAAAATGCACAAGTATTATACAATCGCCAGATATAACTATTAAACCAATAAAATCACGTACTTGAACCACTATACAAACATAGTTTAAAGCATTATATTAGACCACTATCAAAATTACAATAAAATGAGATATAACTATTACCTAACTGCAACTCCTAGTTAAAATATTCCATTGAAAATCACTCAAAGTAAAATTGCGAAGACAGGATGCACAGCCTTTTCTAAAATCACTCAAAGTAAAATGGAGCTCAGCTCACGTTTTCTTTAACCGACCAAAGGCCAGATCGAATTAAGCCAGGCCTGACTCCTTACCAAAATCCTTTAAAAAACTTCTAATTCACCAACATGTTCTAGCCAACTTTGTCTAAACTCATTGGTATCGCCCCTGATCTAACCTTTTACCTCGCTTATGACACCATCACCAACCACAGTTAGTCTGACTGTAATGGAAACACTGCAACAATTTCTCATATACTAATTACTATCACTGCCTACACGGTGTAAGTATGCAACCACAGTTAGTCTGTTAAAAATTAATGAACTATAAGTTTGAGATAAAAAGTCCTGCTATATTTCATGTTAGTATGCAACCACAGTTAGTCCTCGAGGGCTGCATTCATGGCTCTCATCACTAGTTTCTCCTGAGATCATATGGATTTGTCAACAATCGGTTAACAAAGAATTCATGGCTATCATCACTAGAAAATTATCATCTACTGCCTGATAATGCCAAACACCGCTATATAAACCAATATACATATCTATTACCTAACTGCAACTCTTATCACTCAAAGTCTAATTAGCAAATTACGAAGACAGGATGCACAGCCTTTTCTAAAATCACTTAAAGTCTAACGCATACAAACAAATCGCCTAATCAAATCAAATATCCTAAGCATACAAACAAATCGCCTAATCAAATCAAATATCCTAAATCTTACTCAAAATCAACTTCATAAGCTCATTGTAGAAATTCATAAAACCATAGCAACAGACACTTTTATATAACTTGAATGATACAAAGTTCAGCAGCGGAATAACAATAAACATAAATGATCACCACAGCTATACTGGTGTGATCCTATTATCTACATTGATAATAGTCTTACAATATAAAAGAGAAATAAAATGATCTTGAGATGAAAGCTCAGGATCTGTTACTTTGTGTCATCCATAATCCGGCCTCCCTACTCTTCAATGTTTTGCATGAATAAATAAGAAGATAGCAACGTCCCTTTTCCTTGATGCAAGAGATAGAATCACTTTATCATGCAACGGTACATCTTAGAAAGGTGAGAAGAATAAACAAAGAAGTATGGGCATATTCTCTTTATTGACCCACGCCTAGATGGGAATAATATTAAACGTATGGAATGAAACAGGGACATAGGGACAGCATCTTCTCTCCTTTGTCTGCTACTCCTATTGGTACATTAATCAAGTGAACGGAAGAATAAAGAGATGTACCGAAGGACCCCTGCACTTATAAGACAAATACAAAACAAGAACTAAAGAAAATGTTAGAGTTAGAATAATATAGTTAAATGTATAGACCTCTCATGAATATTGAGTTATACATTTTTAACACTCATTTGAAGCAAAATACGTCAAATCAACTTCATAACAGATATCAACTTCATAAGCAAAATAACAGATATCAACTTCTTAACAAATACGTCAAATCAACTTCTTAACAAATATCAACTTCATAAGCTTACCGAGTTGAGTGTGAGGATGAGCTTCGATTAAACACATACAATATATTTGCAATTTACTTTTATAACAGTAATATGATAATGTATACAACCTATATTTTAGCACTTCCCTCCTAATTATTTTTAAAATTTTCATAAATACTTAAGCATTACAAGTAATAAAACAATGTTTACAACTATTTAAAGTATAAACACATCAATTCAACACATACAATTACCGGTAATACTTATCTTAAATCACCCCATCATTTAAAAGTACAACCATTTTATCACATGAATTTTTGGAGGTATTTGACCAGGGGTTAGTAGTCAAAGTAGGAATTATTTGTTCGGTTGAATCACATGGGGTTTGAAATTGGGACTCAACCCCACATCAGAGGGCATATGTAAAAACCATGAGTGAAATATCCTTTTCTGACACATTCAATAATCACTATCTTTTTCTTTCTTTTTTTTTATTTTATTTTCTCATCTATTTTATCTGTTACTTCCTCACAGCTACAATAAGGTACATGTTGTGGACCCTTCCATTAATCTATATTATGTTAATATTAAAATAAATGTAAATATAAATCCCAGTTAATCACAACATATAAACCAAACAACTTTTAACAAAATCTATATCTAAATCTAAATCCAAACCCAAATTCAAATCCAAATCCTTATCTTAAACCCGACTACAAACCAAACGGGCCCTAAGCAAGCTAGATTGATTTTCATGTTGAAGGAGAAAATAATGAATCTTTATTTGGTTTTATAATAGAATAGTTTGTCGTTGCTTAAAATTTATTTTAACGTGAGATTCTCGATATTTGTTTAATTCTTATCAAGATGATTTATAATTTTAAAACATTGTTCGTCAATTTTAATTACATGGTACCCGCCACCGCAATACGTGGTTACCCTGCTAGTCTATAATAGTTACAATAAATTTATCTACAAATTAAAAAAACACAAAATGGTCAACAAATAAAAAAACACATAAAATTGATCTACAAATTAAAAAACACAAAATGGTCAACAAATAAAAAAACACATAAAGGTCAATGACTTGTACAAATTATCACACCTTACATAATAATGATTCTTATAATCATCACACCTTACATAATGATGATAACAGTTATTTAATCTCAACTTGTATAAGGAACACTCACCTCAATATATAAGTTAGGTAGTGTATGATAACAACTTAATGTGTCTTAATTGAAAATAGGCAAGTTAATTAAGTCATCAAATGGATGTTTGTTTAGTGCTTAAAACTAACATGTGACTTTCTAGAAAAAGCCAAAGAGATAAGGGTCTACAAATTAAGTCATCTCTTTTTTACTAATTTTACATGTTTAACCTCCCACTTCTTAACTTTATTTCAAATAAAAGGGTATAACAGTAATTTTTACTAATTCAGACACTTTATTCAGCACACAAAACAAACAACCATTTATTCATCTACAAACAGACATCATATATCTAGATGACACTTTAATTTAACAGACTTAATAAAAACTAAACAAACGTATCTTAGTCCTGATTTTTTGCTTAATGAAGGATGAAAGCATACATTCTTTCTTGTTTATGAGACACTAGAAGCCATGTCCAACCTTATTACCACTGCTGGACATATTGATCTCTAAATTTATTATTGTTGCGATCATTGTTAGAACTTCATATGAGTCTCAATTAAAGTTCTGTGAGCGTTCTTAGCTTCAAGCTTTATTCGATTGCATCCACATATGTAAAAGACTTGGAGAATTCCCCCTTTTATGAAAGAACAAATTAGACATTGTTATATTGTTATGATACACGACCAATTTTGTTATTAATTAGCATACGTGCAAGACATATAAACATTGTTAGCTACACGACCTATTTTGTCCCACATGCATTCACTTACTAATTAGACATTGTCATATTGTTATGATTCAAGGTGAGGAGATGAGGAAAGCTAAAGCCTTGTGAAGAAAGCTTTGTCCAACATGCATTCACTTCCTAATTAGATATTGTTATATTGTTATGATTGAAGGTGAGGACATGAGGAAAGCTAAAGCCTTGCGAAGAAAGCGAGAGCAGTGGATAGGGAGGTCACGAGTGAGGATTTTTGGAAATTGCTTGTGAGCCGTGGTTTTTGTGGATTTTTTTGTATAGTTTTGATTAGTTTTATGACTAAAAATGTTATTGATGTTAGATATGTGGTCAATGAAATAAGCAGTTTAGGTAAAAAAAAAAATGTGAATCACTATTAAAAAAGTTGTGAGCGGTTCATGGCCGAGTTTGTAACTGAATCACCTTTTAATTGGAACTGAGTTGAGATTCATACAGGTTTGGTTCCTAGTTATCTAGTGTCGTAGTGTCCCTTGTCATGTAGTATATTTAACTTTACATGTATCTTTTCGAGTTCTATGTAGCTATCTATTTTGTTTGTAGTATATATAACACTAAAGTTTTAAATTTAGACTTTTTGGTGTATTCAAGTTTTGAATTTGGACATTTGTGAGTATTTTGTTCATATAAAATGACCATTTTACCTTTCGTTGTTAATATGGTGTTAAAAATAAAGTATGGGTAAAATGATCACAAATATACAAAATGTTCTAAATTTACAACGTTGTTGTTATAATAGCAAAAAATAAAGTTGGTTACATAACAGTCGAATATGTGACAAGTTAGTTATATTTGTAGATTATTATCCCCCAAAAAAGACAAGTTAATTATATTTTTAGATTATTATCCCCCAAAAAATGAAAAAGTTAACTACTTATACAAAGTTGTGAGCAAGATATGCGTATGGGTTGTCATCACAACCCATATATACCTTGACCATAACAATGTATTCATACAGGTAAGAAACACACCTAAATATATTAACACCTAAATATATAAACTATCAACATTTCTTTTGCTTGACCTATGTGGGATGAAAACATATCTTTTTCTATTGTTTTAAAAAAAAGCACCACCCATCTCTATATACAAACTATCAACATTTCTTTTGCTTGACATATGTGGGATGAAAACTAGCTAGCCTTATTAGTTATTACTATTGTCGGACACAGGGCCCCCTTTAAGTCTAAATTTATTATTGTTGCGATCATTGTTGCAACTATGCAATCATTATAATAAATAATCAGTACGTAGTTTATATGAGGGATGGTTGATAAATCACTTTTAAAAATCTAAAGAGTAAAATTTATTTCCGATTAGAACAACATAGCATTGTTACGAGTCATTCAAGTGTCGTTTTGGTTTTCATTTATATTAACACCAACTAGAAAGTTGTCAAATAACGAAACACTTTAGGTTATTAATTAGACAAAAATCATTCATGCAAGACATATAAACATTGTTGATGAACGAACAATTTTGTCACACATGCATTAAGTTACTTATTTTACATTGAGTAGTGATTGACATGCCTAATTTCATGTTTAACTATTAGATTACAACACTTGGAATGATCAAAGGTTATAATGAAGAGAGATAAACAACATACTATATTTGTCATACGTTGAGTGGATTAGGCATAAAATTAGTCATGCCATTTAAGCATGCCAATCATTTTTCTTTTACATTTATATTGTTAAGATTGAAGGTGAGGAGAGGAGGAGTTTAAAGCCTTGCTTAAAAAAAGC
>OU343224.1:365158279-365255490 GCA_910596185.1 Chrysanthemum makinoi
GGTGGGATGTTCTTACTTGGGGATTTACAAGTGGTGTTTGATTCAGTTTCTAAGAATGGGAAAGGTTATAAAATATAGGAGGGCCAGGATAACTGGGAGGTTTGTCAATGGACATTCTACCCTTTTTCCAATGTTCATGCGTAAGCGACTTGGGAGGGTGTATGTTTATATGTTATCTGATGTAGATTATCCATTGTCTGAGAGGTTAATGGCTCAGATGTTATCAAATCAGTTAGTCTTCTCTACAGCTCCAGTTGGGAATGATATGACTCATGCAGAGCAACTTGTCAAGAGGCTAAAAGATAAATTACTTGTCAGATCAAGGATTCTTCCAAGTAATGGGTATGGTTTTTGAATAATATTTATTATGTTTATATTTTCTTTATTTGTTTTCTTAGTAATAGTGTTAAAAAAAATTGTTGACAGTATTCTTAAAGTGTTAACTTTCCATGGGGTACAGATGTGGGGAGTATTCTCAAATCTGTTGACAGTTGCTGATTTACTAAAAATCAGAGGGTTATCAATGTACCCTGGTCTCATACACTAAACATTGACTACTCCATGAGCAAACGGCTCTGGTAAAGATTTATCAAATCCGTTGGATGGTTGACAACTTGCTAATAAGTTGTATGGTACTCAACTCACCATGTCCTCATAGATGAAGAGTTGGATAGCCCACAAATTCATGGATTGTGGTAAAGGCGGGGAACACCATGACTAGTCCGAGTTAAACGGCTTCGTAAAGACAAGTCAAATCTGCTTGATGGTTGTGATGGTTTGCCAAAAATCATTAGGGTTATCCAATACACCAATGATTCATGTTCTAAGTATTGGACTGGTTACTAGTTCACCAGGGTGATGCCATGATTCCACCAAAGGACTAGCTAGCCCAATAGTGAGTAGCTACTTGGTAAAGGCTTATCAAATCTACTCTGGTTACTATGTTGCTGATTTTTGCATGGGCTTTTGGACTTCATTGCTTATCTGCTGGTTCTAGGTTTTCTGCTGGTGTTTATTTATAGTGTCAGTTACTGCTTTGCTCAAATCCTCTTGTTTGCTGAAGATCTATCTGGAAACTTGAAGTTAACGGAGTTAAAGTCAAGTTTAGGGGAGGATTGTTAAGAATTATGTAAACAACGGTTTCCGCTGATAGAATTTCTGCTGATAGTTATTCTGTTTCCTCTGATACGACGGTTTCCGCTGATACACATTGTGGTCCTAAGGTTTCTGCTAATCGTATGCAGTTTCCACTGATACTTCCACTTTATTAGTTTATTCAGATTATTAGGTAAGATATGCATAAGTGTTTAGCAATCTGTAAAGTTGTCAGATATGCATATCTTCTTAGTGTGTTATGTATGTATAATGTTAATAGTTTATACATATATTTTGAGTGCTTACAATTATGGAAAGTGGTTTCTTGGTCTATAAAAGAAACCACGTCTAATGGTGAGATACACAAGTCTTGTACAACATTCATAGTTATTCACATAGATCTATAGAGGATCAAGTTATAGTGTTTATTGTCTTCTTGTGTCTTGTATTTATTTTCCGCATAAATACAATTCATGCAAAGGTTCTCCTTAGTTGTTTTGTGATTACACAGAACATATATACTCATTCTAGGCTCATAAGATCTATCTGGGACTAAGTCTCAACAAGAGCAACTTCAGTAGAAATAAGAGCAGCATCTGAATGTTCTTCTTATTGATCATCAGCCATGAAACTCCAATCATAGCTCACACCATCAATAGCCAACATTGCTTTTGGTTCTTCCACGCTTGGTTCCTTCTTTTGCTTATACCAAGTAGACCTCGGTGTCCTTGGTCTTGGTCTTTACATTCTCTAGCAAAGTGTCCCAACTTGTGGCAGTTAAAACACTTCACTTTCTTCTTATCAAAGCCCTAGCCACTACCATTGATGTGTATAGGCTTGCCAGTCTTCTTGTAGAATTTCCTAGCTCTCATGCTAAGCAGAGCTATTTGCCATTTTATGTCCATCTCCTCCAAGTCATCTTCATCAATTTGCTCTATGTCTTCATGAGTTAAAATAGAGCCATTAACTTGAGTGGAGATAAAAGCATAAAACGTAGGATCTCCAATACCGAGAACCTTCTTCCTTGAACCAGTAGTGGTAACACTAACATTACAGTGGAAACTGTAGAACCAACAGTGGCAATTTTATTATCACCGCCATCTTCGAATCATCACTATCAACGGTTGACATCAAAGCCAAGTCGCTTGAGCTTGTACTAAGTTTCCCAAATTCTTCAGCCTTTGTTCAATGAGTTTAAAGTTGTTGTAAAGATCATTGAGCTTCATTGTTTCTATGTCCGATTTGTTTTCCCGCATGAACATGAGTTTGAAACTCAAGGCAAACTCTTAGAAACTTCAAATTGAGGTCTTCCTTTTCTACCTCAATGCCAAACACATCTGTGTGTAACAATCTTCTGGAGTTTGGTGAAGATGCTATCAAGTGAGTCATTGCTTAAAGCAGAGAAATTTTCATAGCTTTGCTTCAACAATGTCTTTTGTGTCTTCTTTGTAGCATCATTACCACCAAACACCGAAAGATCTCTTCAAACAATTTTAGCGCTTTGAACTTGCTAAATGCTATGATCCGATCTCTAGGAAGAGTCATCAAGAACAAACTTCTAGCCTTAAGATCATTCTTCTTAGTCCTTTTTCAATATTGGATTCAGCACGAAACTTTCACAAATTCGTGTCACCAACCTTCTGAGTACTAGTCACAGGATTGAAAGAATCACCAATTTGAATGATCTCCCATAGAGCATAGTCCTGAATGAGGAAGTATTGCTCAATCAATATCCTCCACATCTCAAACTCATTAAGTTTGAGCTTAGGTAGCCTTGGTGTAGAAGAGTTGACCATTGTTTTCCATCTCCATTGAATTGAGTGAGTAGGTTAAGCTAATTCCTTAGATCTTCTAAAACAAAATATCGTAACCTTTGCTGATATAACTTGATGGATCCGACACACACCTTGTGTCAATGATATTTTGTATGACATTATTAAGCACGCGGAATTTACTTAGTAATACTTAAAAGACGGATTGTATGATGTGTTGCAAGTAAACACAGATTAAACACAAAGCTTAAGCTCCAATATTATTGATAAATAATACGAGTGATCTTGATTATCACTAGGATTACACCTTGAAGCTATAAGTACGTAGATAATAAACTTAGTACCTAAGACAATGACCTAGGACCTCCTTTTATAGCACAAGGAGTCCTTTACAAGATAAGAATAAACCTATCAATATAAAATATACACACAATCTATTCTATACTTATCATACCTAATACTAATCAATTATACAATAGCAAAGGATAATATTTGTATTGGCAAGTGGTAATATCGCCCATCGCTAGTGTTATCTTCAGCAGTGTCAACCACAATACTATCCGTGATAACTGTTAGTATTATTCCCAACACAACAGTCAAAGTAGCAGAATCATTAGGATGCAAGTGAAGAGGATGAATAAGATCCAACTTATTAATCAATGTAACAGGCTCATCAGCCTGATATTCATCATCAGTATAACCATGAACAGACATAATGAAAAAAAACAGGCAAACACACAAGAAGAGTCAAGAAGGTAGTTCCCAGGCTTCCTTGCCACTCAAGGTGGTGGGTCAAGGGCTGAAAACAAGCACACAAACAAGAGAAAGAAACAAAAAACAAAGAACCCTAAACACTACAATTAATCAATCTCAACTTCCAAAATCCCAAATCCTATCCTCCAGCAATCTAATGCAAGAAAATAAAAACAGAATTTAAAAGAGAGAGCGTGAGAGGTGTTACAGAGCACGCAAGAATCCAATAAGCAGCGGAACAAGAACCCAGATTATGATCTTGATTCACTTAGTCAAGAATCACAACCCAAACAACATCAATAACCCAGAACCTATCGAATCTCCAAACCCTAATTTTCAAGAATTAGGGAACAGACAAAGAACCACCAAGATTTACCAAAAACACCAGTAAATCAACCAAGAATGCTTAATCAACCACCAATCGAATCCAGAGATCAAAATCCCCAAAAATAACCAAACCCTAATTTTTCAAAAAGTACTTGGTAATGGGTCAAAATGCTCATCCGGATTGCCTTATCGATATTGTCATTTTTTATTTTTGTCTGTTTTGATGTTTATTGTTTGTTGTTGCCTAGGCGTCTTAAATTTTGTTGGTATTATTAAGCTGAAAAAGTAAGCAAAGGTCAAAATATACTATGAAAAATATTTGAACACGCTGTTGTCAGCCGGAGGTTTTATGCTTTCATACAAAATATTAATGATACCGAAAACCTCGTTGATTCGATATATGCGTGACCTGTTCTAATTGACTTCAATTACAAGAACGATACATTATTCATTTATCGAAAGGTGCACAATCTTAAAGCAAGAAACGAATCGAATTTACCAAATAAATTGATTTCGATAAAGTTTTGCGTATTTATATTTTTTTTTATTGGTAAAATTATTTCGAGAACAATGGCGCAAGTTGCATAATTTTTCGAGTCCATTTGGTATGTCGAATGAGTCCCGGAGTGATTTTACTAAAAGTTTTGCTATTTGTCCCTTCTAGTCCCTCCACCCTATTTTTAATAATAGCCTTTGAGTTTTTATTGTACACATTTTATCCCTCAAGTTTTTATAAAACTAATTTATTACTCTTAATTACTCTCCCACTCTCTCACTAAAACACACCAAAAAATATTCTCTCTCTCACTTTCGCCGGGCCGTCGGCGTCCGCCATCTCCTGGTCACCACTGCCGCCGAAAATTTTCTCGGCGACGCCTTTTTCTTCGAAATCGCTAGATCATGTCACCTTTTTCGAGCTTTTCGCCTCGACTCGGATCACATTCACCGCCATGCGCCACCTACCATCGCTATCACCGGATCCGCCACGCTCCCCATCCCCTCTTTTTCTCTCGACGGTCAGACCATTCATCAAGCTACCTTTCCCTTTTTAATTTTAATCGAAACCCTAATTCTATATTTTTTTTTAATAAAACGGATTTTATTTATAAAACTATTAAAAAGTATAAAAGCTTGTGTGGATCTAAAAGTTTAGCCGTGACTCGTTTGACTCGGTGGCTCACCGAGTCAACTCGTTTGACTCGGGCGAGTTGACCAGTTATCTTCTATTTTCCTTATTTTTACTAACTATTTTAACTAATTTTGTAGCATTTGGTGTTGTTTGAACTCGTTTTGGGTTGGCTGTTCTCGGCAGCCGCGTAACACTAGGCCAAGCCATGAGTCACGGCGAGGCGTGGGTAGGATTTGGTTGTTCTGGATATGGATTTGTTAGTCTTGTCATGTTTGGATATGGTTGTTTCGGATTTGGTTTTGTGATGTGGATTATGTTGTTTTGGATTTGGTTTGTAGCTGAAAACAGTGGAAAACAGTATGTTGCACTGTTTTTACAGTGCAAAACAGGGTGCAAAATGTGTGTACTGTTCATATGGTACTGTAGCACTTGTAATAAATTACAAAAGTGACGAATAATATAATGCCACATGGACCGACAACAATAAATAACACTCAAGAACCAATAAGAAAACAGATTTGATGCTAATTATCCCCTAATGCACTTGCGTGAGACCCTATTTCCAAATGCCTTTTAGTATATATATATAATGTTGAATACAAATTTGACTTTAGTTATTAAAAATGTTTAGTTTAAAAAAACATTTCTTGCATTCCGATGCAACTAATAATTGTGTCATTATTTCCGAAATCAGCACATACATATATTTTCAAGTATTCCTAACACTAAGGTCGTAATCTTCGAATAAAATAAAAATAACAAAAACTTAACAAGTTGTGCAAACTATTATAGATCAAAGAAGAATGCTGTGATTTTAATAACATTACAGCCTTTCTTATCAATCCAAAATAGCAACGCATTAGTATTAACTTGGATAAGGACCATTATCCTCAATATATAAGGTAGCAAACTTTCTTTTACTTGACCTATTTGGGATGAAAGCATACCTATTTCTTTTGATACATCACTAAAAAACATAAAAGTGAAACCTTATTCCTATCAAAACAACATTACAGTGTTACGAATCATTCAAGTGTCTTTTTGCTTTTCTAATCTATTAACGCTAACTACAAAGTTGTAGAATAACGAAATACATTTGGTTATTAATGACACGTAACTTACAAATGCAAGAGATATAGACATTGTTGACATTGTTGTTAAAGCCATTTTTGAATTTGGTAATGAGGCAAGATGGACCTCACTTACAAATGTTACTTTCATAACTAAGATAAATAGAACTAAATTGATACTTGGATGTCATAAATAATGTTATCAAAAGTGAGCAACCTTGATTTAACTTTTTATTCTAATATTTGTGTGTTTTATTGTACACTATCCATCAATAAAACAAGACAACTAGATCGAATATTATGTATATATTTCATTCAATTAAAGGTATAATTATATGTAACAACATTATTCTTTATTCTTGTCAGTTGTGTCACTATGTTTAAATACTCAAGGACTTGCGAAAACTAGTATGGACCACAATATACAAGTTTAGTTACCAGGATGATAATACATGTTATAATACATTACGTTATCATCTATTCATCTTGCATAAATTGACCCACATTCGTAAGATCACGTTGGCTTCGTTGAGTCTGTCTTAGGTTTTAGGTTGTTGATCGACATCAAAGTCGTTAGTGTTAAATGATACTTGCTTCGGGTTTGTGTTATATAAGACTGTACGTGGTGCTCATTTCTCTCATGTGTGAGAGGTTATGTGACGCCTAAGTGGGCTCACTTGTGAAGAAACGATATGATTAAAAAACAAGCTCAATCGAACCTCTCGAAGCTTAGTTGAGTTCGGTTCATTTTCGAGTTTGGGACTGAATCTCTTTTAAAGTAGAACTAAAAAGAGACTGAACCGATATTGGTTTGTAGTGTCCCATGCATGCAATTAATTTTGATTTGGATTAGACAGTCGAAACATTATGATGCATTTTGCTTATTTAAGAACATATTGAATCTTTTCCTTTCTATCATTCTGATGCAACTTATAATTATGTCACTACATTTTATTTTCAAAATTAGCACAAACATTATATTTGCAATTTTCTTTCATAATAGTAAATAAGGCAATCATCAAATAAAAAAATTACAAAAAAGTTGTCAATTATACAAATTTATTGGAAGAAATCAAAAGATGTGATTTTAATAGTATCACATCCATCAATTACTTCACAATAACAACTTGGATAAGAAAAACTCACCTCAATATATAAACTAGCAACATTTCATTTGTTTGACCAATGTGGGATGAAATTTCTTTTGTTTATAGAAAAGTAGCAGCCATCTCTAACGTTATTGGTTATTATCATTGCCGGACATAAGGATACTTTTAAGTCCAAAATCATTCTTGTTGCAACCATTGTTGCAACTATGCATGGTTCATATGAGCCTTAGGTGGTGTTTGAATTTGACTTAAAAATTGTAATTGTGATTATTTGAACTGAACGTGATTTGTACAAACCGAAAATCATTTGGTAGGCTACATGACTAGATGTCCTTGATATGTGTTGATGTATCGTTTTTTTGTTGATAATAGTGCTATATGGTGATTAAGAACCATAAAATGGGTTTATTTAAGTTAAAAACCAAACTGATGCTCAAACACATGGGCCATGGACTCCACTGTCACCATAAAAGGGCCAACATTTTTTCTTTATTGGGCTTCAAACTTGCAAACAAGACACAGACTGAAAATACAATTTGGTTCTTTTCTTTATTGGGCTACACCAAGTAAGAGAATAATATAATTACATTGCCGTAAAATCAAAATGGTTGAATGTATAACAACAACTTGTATTAAGGTAGTGTTTGTTAATGCTTTTTAAAAATTGAGAGTTTACAGATTATTTCACCCCTCAAATAAGTAGTAAATCATATGGAATCTGCATATATCAAACCCGTCTACTTGTTATAAACAACCACACTAATAAATATAATTTCATCTCAATCAGTAGCAAAAACATTCATCTCAACCCCCACACACGCACATACAACAAATATAATCTCATCTCAATCAGTAGCAAAAACATTCTTGGCCATCTTCCCGATCCGCAACCGGGACACTTAGTAGCTCGTCCCTGGAGGAAATCAAAATACATATTTATACTTGCTCATTTGTGTAACATATGAATATAAAAAGACTGATCAAACGAAAAGACTAATTAAATTCGCATATGATCATCAATGGTGGAAAACAAAAAGACGGTTATAACCACGGAATGGTTTGCATTCCTGAAACTGCAGGGACAGTTCATATTCGCCTTCCTCTGCATTACATTAGTCTGCATTGAGTTCGTAGCTATTCATTGTTTGTACCGTACATCGTCTTGAAGCCTGCACATTTATTAGGTGTACTGAATCTTTTAGTATTATAGATGATAGATAATTGAAGGATCATGCGTGCACGCATCTTTCCAGTATCAGCAGCTTTACTAGTTTTTATTTAACTACATAATTTAATAGAGAGTACAAATATGAATGGTGTGTTGCGATGCAACTTATAATTGTGTCATTACCCATTGGTTCACGCAATCAGCATGAGATAATAACGTATTAATATGGGCATGAGTATAGACTGACGCAACATTCATAGGAGGGATGCTTGATAAATCACTTTTGAAAAGTTAAATAGTGAAACTTTATTCGTATTAGATTAATACTCAAGTGTCATTTTGCTTTTCATTATTATCAACACCAACTAGAAAGTTGCCGAATAACGAAACACATTGTTATTCAAGAGATATAGACATTGTTGTTTGATGAGATTAAAACATTTTCGAATTTTGTTATGAGACAAGAAGTAAATTTTCTAATGGTTGTGTGTATTATTTACCAGGATGAAAACATATGTTATAGTACAATACATTTAAATGTAAGAGCAATTTGCATATATTGACCCATATTTGTAATAGCATGTTGGCTTTGTGGAGTTCTTGTCTTTGGAAGATAAATTATCCGGGTTCTTCACATAGTGATTCATTCTTGGTTTAGGTTGATGAGCAGCATCAAAACCGTTAGTGTTAATTGACACTTGTTTCGGGTCGGTGCCCATTTCCCTCATGCGTGAAATTAAAGGTGATTTAGCACCTAAGTGGGCTCACTTGTGAACAAACGATAATGATCCAAAATCAAGCTCAATCGAAGCTTAGTAGAGATTACGCATGAAGGTGAAGGCGCACGGTTATTACGAAGGAATATAGGAAATGGAAGTTGTCAAAGATGAAAGATTGAGGAGAGTTGAGATTAAGAAGGAGATGATGATGATTGAAGGTGATGAGAGGGAAGTGGCGCATGAGATGTCTTAAAAAATGCTTGTATGTGCCGTTGTTTTGGTTTTCATGGTTTGATTAGTGATTTGCTGCTGTTAGAAATGTGGTAAATGAAATAAGGTGTTTAGGTGAGAAACTAGGCTTTAAGTGACTAGTACAAAAGTTGAGTTCGGTTCATGGTCGAGTTTGGGACTGAATCTCGTTTAAAGTGGAACTGAAGAGAGACCGAACCGATATTGTAGGATTGGTTCATGATTATATTTGTTGTCCCCTGTCATGTCTCAGCCCAAGTGTAGAAAAGATTAGTTCTTGGTTAGTCCAGCTGAAAACAAGAGTTAATGAAACAAATTAAAGTCCGTTTATGCATGCAAGTGTCTTTCCAAATAACGGCAACTTTACTTGTTTTTCTTCAACGGTAATAACACAATATTTCCAGCTACGTTTTCTTTCGATTTGGATTAGACGGTCGAAACAATATGATGCCTTTTGCTTATCTAAGAACATATTGAATCTTTTCCGTTCAGTCATTGCGATGCAACATATAATTGTGTCATTACACATTATTTACAAAATTAGCACATACAATATATTTTCTATTTACTTTCATAATAGTAAAAATAAGGCAATTTACAATTAAAAAAAATAGTAAAATAAAAATAAATAAAAATTGACAACTTGTACAAATTTATCCCGAAATATGCGATGAACAATACCTTTCGGGATAACAATATATTGATATCAATTTAGATAAGAAACACTCACCTCAATATATAAACTAGTAACATTTCTTTTGTTTGTCCCATGTGGGATGAGAGCATACCCTTTTCTTTTGTTTATTAAAAATGTAGTGGCCATCTCTAATCTTATTAGTTATTACTATTGCCGGACATATGGATCATTTCAAGTCCAAATTTATTATTGTTGCAACTATGTGATCATTAAGATTATGCTAATGTAGGTTTTGTTTTCGGACTTAGACATTATACACATTTACCACCTTTAATCAAGTCTAACTTATTGACGAGTCTACATTTCGACTTCATATATTTGCAAAGATTAGATATTTCTATCACATATGTTTAAAATTTTGCTAAAACTTGATTACGTACTTTGGAGCATTAAAATTCAGAAACCCTCAGCTGGTCAAAGTCAGACACGAAGACCTCCACAATATGCTCGACACAAAAGGTTGATATATTTGCCTTAATTTAAGTGGCAACCATGAACATAGTTAATTAAAATACAACACCTTGGTTCTTCAACAAACTTTCAATTTAATCATGAAATAGTCGAAGTGTAGTGACATACATCTAATTGATGGATTTAAAACACACGAGTAGAAGTAGTTCAAAACTTCAAATGTTAATGCTACTAGCATTGGATTAAAGTTCAATGAATCGTATCATAGCTTCTTCATTTTCATAGCTTCTTCACTTTCTCAAGGTGAACTCCCTCCAAGGGTAAAAGAAACCCAATTCACCATAAATTACGAACCCTCGTTCAAACTCTTATATACAACTTTTGAACCCTATCAGTTCCTTTTCTTCTTCTTCAATTCGAAAAATAATGATACATTTTTCGTATATAATGACTCTTCCTTTAAGTCATTCCGATGCAACTTATAAGAAGCCTAATTCCCTTTTTTTTTTATAAAAAAAGACCAACATGTCTAATCTTAGAGTTTGCTTGACAAGATAATATAAAATTAAATTAGCTGTGTAACTCTAGTTGTGAAAGGCCCGATGTCTCCTTATTTACCAACATAAGTATGATGCAGGGGATAAATAGTAACGAAACAATCGGATATGCTTAAATCTCGGAAAGGCGTGTGAACACTTTCAGATATAATCAATTCGGTGGTTCTCCCGAATTATTCAATCGGATACAATTCAGAGATTGAGAATTTTCTGTATGCTTTGTATGAGATTTTTGAACCAGTCAGAAATAACGACCAAAACAAAAACGTATATATCTACAAACGGGGTAATTGCCAAAGGTAATATTCAAGATTTTCAACTTGTCAAATTTAGTCCCTCAATTTTCGAAAAATTAATTTTCTGAGGAATTTTTGACATAGCAACTTAGTGGAAATAAAAAATCGATGGACCCGCAACACTGACCACCTGTACGCCTCCTTGATTCTCACTGTATGCCCTGACTCAGTATCGTATCGGCCCCCCCGACCCTCGTCCCCTTAGGGCTTCACCCCTAATATCTTAATAAATTCAAGTAGGTGTGCACCAAGACCTCCAAGCCTAAATGATGTCTTATTATGATGAAATTGGTCAAATAAGTTAATCCAATTACACTAAAATATCCAATATATGATGAATGCTAAATGTTGATGATGAAAAAGGTTTTAAAAAGTATCTACGCGCATTACTTAATAAGTAGTTTAATAGTGATCATATATATTGACATAAACATAAAGTAAGACATGTGAGTATGTTACTACAATTGTATTTTCTTTTGACCAGCTTTGAAGTGCTTTACACCGGTTAAGTTTCTGACACCACACACTTTGAGCTACTCGATATCGATTCAAAAAATACTCGTAATCGACTCGATCCAAAGCGAGTTGAGCTCAAGCTACTTGAGTAGAGTTTCCGGTCAAGATCGAGTATTAAAATACCCGGCTTGTAAAGTCACGAGCCTAACCGAGATTGTGTATTACCTTGGAAATGATTTACTGGTCATTAATGTGACTTTGAAGTATCTTAAGTAAATAAGTAACGTTTGGGGTGGGAGGTTAAGAAGCCCAATAAGTTGGTCACTTTTTGGTTAAAAAATCAAATGATCAGTTAAACGCTCTATTTATTTTGCTTGCACTTTTGTTGCCTCTGGGAACCCCTCTTATAAATTACGAACCCTCATTCGAACTCTTATCTACAACTTTTGAACCCGCCTGCCAACCAATTTTCAACCCTCTAGTATGAAAGTTGAATACAAGTTAAAAATGTTTATTATTTTAGATTGAAAAATTATGATGTATTTTTCTTATATAATAACTCTTCCTTTCTAGGTTATGGCGTGATAATTGATAAGAGTGTCTTAATCTCGACTTGTCTATAAAGAACACTCACCTCAATATATAATCCAGTCACATTTCTTTTGCTTGACTTATGTGAGATAAAAGCATACATTCTTTTTTGTTTATCAAACAGTAGCTACTATGTCCAACCTTAGAGTAAATTGCAAAAATCGTCCTCGTGGTTTAGCCAAATTGCAGATTTCGTCCGTACTGTTCATTAAGTGCAAAACAAATTTTATTTGACATCAAGTCGTGGCCCAGCTTTAGTCCCCGAAACTAACACCGTTAGTTTGTGCTCTCGCACAACAGACGGACGAAATCTGCAATTTGGCTAAACCACGAGGACGATTTTTGCAATTTACTTGACGATAAAAATTATTCAAAAAAAAATCGAACAAAAACGGATAAAGACGTTATTTTTTTCCCGTTTTCATTGTTTTTCCATTTTCATCCGATTTTATCTGTTTTCATCCATTTTTGTTTGTTTTCTTTTACTTTTTATCTGTTTTTCTTACGATTTTGTTTGTTTTATCCGTTTTGGTTTGTTTTGTCCGTTTTTCTTACTATGCTTATTTATATAAATGGGAAAAATTACGCTTTTGTTCGAGTTTTTATATAATAATTTTTTATATAAACAGATAAAATCGGATGAAAATGGACAAAAATGAAAACGGGAAAAAAATTACGCTTTTTCCGCTTTTATCCGCTTGGCTTAGTAGCTTGATTAGATTGTACATTGTGGTTAAATTGTTGTATATTTTAGTGAAGGGGTAAATTAAATAGTGTATTAATTGTATGTCTTGAATAGTGTTTTTTAGTTATATTTGTGCTTCAAATAGTTTGTACATTGTGTTTTATAAATTATATTTTTTATCAAATGGGTGTTTTAAATACGACATTAATTACAAATGTTGACCAATCAATATGTGTAGGTGTTTATGCATAACGTAATTATACATATAGCTTAAGTAGTTGTATTTGCTTAAAATCTATATATGGAAATCTTAAAAAATTAGAAGAGAGAGAGAGAGTCATCCCTCCATTATAAGTAGTATAGACTAGCCGAAAACCAGAGAGAGAGTCATCCCTCCAAGCACATAGTTGCAATGACATACTGCCTTTAATGACATAGTTGCATATAGATGTTCGGTGTTGTGAAAATTGGCATAGTCTAAAAAATCGGCTAAATCGAGTATAAATCGAACAAAAAATGACTAAATCCGCCAACTAGGTTAATGCGGGTCAACTTTTTCCAAAAATTAAAATTGAGATTTTTATTTGAGTAAATTGCAAAAATCGTCCTCGTGGTTTAGCCAAATTGCAGATTTCGTCCGCACTGTTCATTAACGAGCACAAAGTAACGGTGTTAGTTTCGGGGACCAAAACTGACGCTAAATAAGTGTCAAATAAGGACTGTTTTTGCACTTAATGAACAGTACGGACGAAATCTGCAATTTGGCTAAACCACGAGGACGATTTTTGCAATTTACTCCCAACCTTATTGCCACTGTCGGACATATTGTCCAACCTCATTTCTATAAAGTTGCCAAATAACAACGATTTCAGTTATAAATTAGACAGAAATCACATGTACAAGAGATATAGACATTTTTGTTTAAGATTGATGAGATGAAAAGTCCTTCTCTAATTTGGTTACGAGACAAGATGACAGCCGGTTTACAAAATTTTTTGTCACTTTACAAATGTTCGAATCTTAACAAAGATAAAAGTGACAACTACCTCAACAGCTGGACCTCTTAAAACGATCCAAAAACAAGCTGAGTCGAAGTTATCAAAGGTGCGTATAAATTATGAAGGAGAGGATGATGATTGAAGGTGAGGAGAGCGGTGGATCGGAGAGGGAGATTGTGAATGAGGAGTTTTAAAAAATGCTTGTATGTAGTTGTTTTTACGGTTTTTGTTATTATGAGTTTAGTTTGTTATGAATTGTGTTTAGAAATTTGTTATATTGGTGAAGTGATTGTAGAATAATGAACTTGAGCCACTATTGATTGTGCTAGTGTGCATAAAGTCTTTGTTCATAAGTTATAAAAAATAACTAATCGAACCGACACCTAGGTTGTACTATAGGACTTGGCTTTCGGTTTGAATATATATAAATTCCTTTTTGATCCAAATTTTGTATGGTTTTTGTCAGTTGCATGATGCATACCCGTATTAGAAGCGATTTATCATTGTTGAGTTTGGTATAGACAATATCTTTAGGAAGCACTTTAATGGTGATTAGATATTCATACAACATAGACAATTTTAGTAAAGAAAAGTGGTATTGGCTATGCTAATTTCTAGGGTCACTATAGGCACTATGAAGTAATCTGGTTTAATCATTCATTGATGAGGGTCACGATGGCAAGATACAAAGATTAGTAAGTCATTAAATAGTACCTACAACTTAATCTTTGTGTATCATGTTTCGTGATGATACATGATTATGAAATTTTTGACATTGGCTTAAATGTTTGGAATGTAACTTATTTGGTAATTCTACATAAGGTTATGGTACATAAAAGTTACTAAAGTTTACAAAAAATTTGTCTAAGGTAATATAGTTTCATTTTTTTCAGTTAGGTACTAAACTTTCGGTAAGCATACACTTCGAAAATTCAGTGTTAGTCAGAGTAACTTGGATGTACATTTTTGATAAGTTCAGTAACATGAGTTAACAAATTTTCAAATTTCAATAACCTGGATGAACAAAATGAAACTACATTGCCTTAGGATAAATTTTTTGTAAACTTTAGTAACTTTTGTATACCATAACCCTTCTACATATTATGGAGTATGTCTCGACTTGGTAACTAAGGTACGGCAATGAATCAGTCTGACAATGTAACTAATTCTAATGATATAGTTTCTAAACCAATTAACATGTGTTACTATACTTATTTATATTCTATAAAACCTACAAATTAAAAATTAAGGCAATCTAAAAAAAATTAACGACTTATACAAATTTATCGTTAAAATTTTGAAGGGCTTGTGATGTTAATAGCACCACAAGTCCATCTATACCTTAACAATAACAATGTATTGATATCAACTTGGACAAGGAACACTCAACGTCAATATATAAAGTAGTAACATTTCTTTTGCTTGACCTATATGGGATGAAACCATACCTTTTTCTTTTCTTTATAAGAAAGTATAGCTAGCCTTATTAGTTATTACCATTGTCGGACACATGGCTCCTTTGGTTTCCAAATTTATAATTGTTGCAACTATGCGATTATTATAATAAATAATCAGTAGTTTATATGAGGAATGCTTCATAAAACAGTTTTAAACAGTTAAAGAGTAAAATTTATTTCCTATTAGAACAACATTGCATTGTTACGAGTCATTCAAGTGTCATTTTGATTTTCATTTATATTAACACCAAATAGAAAATTTTCAAATAACCAAGCACATTCAGTTATTAATTATACAAAAATCACATGTGCAATTGTGCAAGACATACAAACATTGTTGATACACGGACAATTTCGTCGCACGTGCATTCAGTTACTTATTAGACATTGTTATATTATTATGATTGAAGGTGAGGAGAGGAGCAAAGCTAAAGGCTTGAGAAAAAAGTGAGAGCGGTGGAGAGGGAGGTGGTGAATGAGGAGTTGCGAAGATGCTTGTATGTCGTATTCTTTTTTGGTTTTTATAGTTTTGATTAGTTTTATGTTTCGTATGGTTACATATCGAACTTGTCCAATTACATTCTCTGATGTTAGATCGTTCTCTTTTTTTCGTTGATATGTGATGAACCGGCCGGTTTCCAGTTTGGCGGTTCGACCCAAGTCGACAAAAACCCGGCGGTTCAATCCGGTTCGAGTTTCAATTAAAACCCGGCTCACAACGGCCCGGTCATCACTCCGGTTCCCAGTTCAACTGGTTCAACCGGACGGGTCGAACCGGTTTTTAAAACTTTGGTATTTAGTACTATGAGTTTAATGCAAATAGGCAAATAGTTCTATAACTTTTTGTACGAGAGCGCTCCAGAATCCCCTTCGTTACGAACTGACATCACCGAGATGGACACTAAAGCAAGTCAATCAAAAGGGCTAAATCAAAAGCATATTTATTTATAATATTAGTAAAGCTGATTAAGATTCAAAAATGACCCAGGTCAAAAAGTTCTTCAGCATAAGAATTTATATTACTAAGCTTAGTATAAGCACAGGTAGATATAAATATACATGCTAAAAACCTTTCTAACAAGGGGCATTTGAAAACATCAACTTGCCTAAAATTGATGGTATCATTTCCTTTCTATTTAAACACAACATCTTGTAGCTACTTTTCTTCATAGCTCAATGTGGGATGACCAAAAGCCAATTGATTTTACACAATTTGTTAATGTATATGTTTTGATTTTATCTAAACATCTTAGCTGACTAGTTTATTATCATAGGCAAACACAAAAGAGGCTGTTATAAGCTTGCTAATTTTGTAGAAAATTACATGATAACATTTTTTTTGAACGGCAGATGTTAATTAAAAAAAGCTAGCAAGGAGCTAGGAGAAATTACAATATAATGTTACTAGCATATTTCATCCAAGTAACCCAATCAAAATTAGATTTGGATCGACTAGAACACCAATTATACGACAATAAAACAATATCATCAGAGAGTAGCTCCATGCGTGGGTTACTTCGCCCAAACAAGACCATGTTCCAAAATTTCCATATAGACCAGCACATGACATAGAAAACACCTTCTAAAACCTCCTTTAGACGGATAAGAAAACGAAGATTATTGAACCAAATAACATATGATTTATTGCTTATTTACTATGTACTTTTTAATGCTTACGCCTAATATGCAGACACGGAATAAACTACAAATTGGTAATTTACTGCTAGTTTTATGTTTAGTTGTAACAGTTCTTGTTACATGCTCTTTGTGACAAACCATTCTTACTTGGTGGAATCTGTTGCTAATCCAATTTAGCTTGTACGGATGCATTCTTCGTATTGCGTTAATGTAGTCATGCATCTTGTATGCCACGGTCGATAATGTTGTTTTTTTCCACTACATAGATAGGCCCGAGCTGTATCTTCGAATTGGTATGGGAACCCGAGTGTAGCTCCATCGTGTATAGAACAAAATGGTGTTTAAGGCTCACGAGTACCGCCATAGCTTTCTTTCTATATGCGTTAGGAAAGGTTTGTGGAAGGTCATGGTGTACAGAATCAAATATGTTCTCCTAACAATGGTGATGTTAAAACGTCTCCCACCAGTGAGGCGTACTTTTGGCATGTAACTATCAGGCAAGTGCGCGTCTGGATTAAGAGCAACTTTACACGCGTTGCGTGAGGAACAAATGTAAATGGCACCCCAAGGAATTTTTGCACTTTCTATACGTTTTGAGCTTTCTTTACATGTAGCACTATCTCTTTAAAAAGAGCTACTCGAAAAGGCAAAACGAACTCATATTTACAAAAGTCATTCTTTTACAAATTGAAATTTTGATTGAGTTGTTAATTTATGGATCTAGGTTTTGATTTCTAGTTGTGTATATGGTATAAAGGTAGGGGCGGCAATTCTTGACACGACACAAAGTTAAACAAGTTTTGATTGAGGATAAATAGGTTTGGGTCAAAAACAGGTCAACCCGTTTAACCCGTTTAATAAATGGGTTGTGTTTGGGTTAAGTAAATATTAAACCGGTCAACCCGTAAACCCGTTTAAGTATAGAATTCTCAAAAAATAAAAAACATAACCTATTTTTTTATGTTGGATGTGGATTAAATGTATTTTTTTATATACTTAATATGAGTGAATTACAATTATACCTCAAATATCATTCAAATTGACATTTATAACTCTGAAAATTGTCGTATAGTTATTTGTATGTTATTTTTATTATTTTTTAGATCCTTATATCATTTTCGCATCTAAACTAGTTAAAATAACAAACCACAAACCTTATTCACTACTTGACCTATTTAGTTAAACAGGTTAAACGGGTCATAAATGGGTTACACATGTTATCCAGGTTTGAGTTAGGGTTGAGTTTCTTGACACGATTAATAAATGGATCGTGTTTGGGTAGAGGTTATACCAACCGCCAATACGAACCCACAATACGAACATCTACCGATTGCCACCCTATATAGGTCATGTGGATGTTAGTGTCTACATGTCTTTTATCTAGTGTTCAATATTTAAACTTGGTTGTCAATATGGAGCTGATAATTGCCATTGAAAATGGTAAAATTGTATATAAAAAACTTTATATGTGTTTCCCAATTGAAAATAATGTTGGTTTCATCATCCACATCATCGCCTCTTGACCAATGGCCACTGTGGAGGTTGTTATAAATGAGAGGCCAAAGACTAGACTATTTTCTCAAATTTTGTGTGATTTGTTTTGTTTAATTGCATTACTAGTTAAATTATTTATGAAATTGTGTTATTTTAACAATAATTTAAAATTGTTGTTCGAATATCTTCTCCGTCATAATATCCATATCCTTTTCGTGATGTCACCCATCATCTAATTGTTCACTTTACATATTAAGTAAAACAAAGTTAAAGGGTAATATTCCATTTGATTGTTGAAAATGAAAGCGGTCCCAGCTAGAAAGGTTTATTACTATGTGCGCTTCTAATAATTTTAGAAGAATGCTGTTTTCATAAAATCTTTTATTATTATACAAAAGTCACTAAAGTTTGTGGGAAATTTGTCCTAAGTCACTAAAGTTTAAAAGTTGTCATTCAGGTTACTCAACGTTAAAAAGCAAACACGTCTATAATTTCAGTGATTTTTACGTTTATTTTTTAAACTTTAGTGACTTAGGACAAATTTCTCGCAAACTTTAATGACTTTTTTGTATAATAACCCTAAAAGATTTTATGAAACCCTGTTACTCCCTCCGTCTCAAAATTATTGTCACGAGACAAGAAACACATAGTTTAATAAAAGTGGGACCACTTTCATTTTCAACCAATCAAATAGAATATTACTCCTTTAGATTCTTTTGTTTTTACTTAATATGTAAATTGGACAATTAGATTGACGAGTTGAGATCAATATAGAACTCACATTTGTCATAGAACAAATGAAGCAATCATAACCCTCCATTTTTTATCTAAATTAATACAAAATCATTTTTCACCTTTTTTTTTAAAACAACATATCTTACAAACGGTAAATCTTCAAAATATAAATATAATATCGCGGATTTAAATTAATTATCTTTCTATAGATATGCACTTTACATATTTTCGACAAACATTTTTTCAAAATTCGTCCAAAAAATCATATATGATTTTTATGAATCATATATGATTTTAAAATCATGTATGATTCGATTTTACTTAATCATATATGATTTTACAATCATATATGATTCTCAAAAATCATATGTGATTCGTAAAAATCGAATCATATATGATTTTCACAAATCACATATGATTTTTGTTGACCGAAATTTTGAAAAAAAAAGTGGTTAAAAATATATAGTAGTGCATATCTATAGAAAGATAATTTAATTCTCGCCACGATGGTATAATTTTTATCGCTAACCATTAACGGTTTTAGATATTTAATTTTTTAAAAAGTGGTGAAAGTTTATCAAAATAAAAAAATGAATGGCTATTATTGGTTGATTGGATCTATGGTAAATTTTGGTTCTATATTGAACTTTTGCCTTAGATTGAGACATCCCAAAAAGGATATGGACTATTATTATGAGACGGAAAGAGTATTTCGAACAACAATTTTAAAATTATTGTTAAAAATAACACAATTTCATAAATAATTTAACTAGTAATTGCAATTCGAAACAAAAACAAATCACACAAAAATTTGAAAGAGTATAGTCTAGTCTTTGGCCTCTCATTTTTTAACAACCTCCACCAGTGGCCATTTGGTCAAGAGGCGATGTGGGATGTGGTGAAAAAATGAAACCAACATTATTTTCAATTGGGAAACACATATAAAGTTTTTTTATATACAATTTTTACCATTTTCAATGGCAATTTATAGCTTTAACTTATTTTATCCATGAAATAACATTATGACTTAACCAAGTTTAAATATTAGACACACTAGATAAAAGACATGTAGACACTAACATCCACATGACCTTTATATAGGGGTGGCAATCGAGTCGTGTTCGTATTGACCTATTTGAGTTCGCGTATTGGCGGGTTGGTATAACCTCTACCCAATTATCCAATAATAAAAAAGTTGATTTCTCGTTATTAATGTTTGATAAATATATGTATTTTAAGAAAAAGAAATTTGCAACATTATGACTCATGATCATGGTTTTAAAAGGCTCGCAAAGTCGTAAGGCTTGGTCATGCCGCCTTATGCCACATTTTTTTTAATTTGATGTAAATAAAATATGATATAAATATATAAGAATTTTCATATTTTGTGTCGCCTTATGTCACGCTTTATAAACACAAAAGCTTCGCCTTGGCCACAAAGACGTGAGACTTGATCATGCCGTTACGCCACGCCTCGCGCTATTATATAACCTTGCTCATAATACATATTTTTAACTTTACTTGATTTTGTGTTATATTGCTATAATTGTTTTTTTTTTTTTTTTTTTTTTGTAATAACAATATTGTCATCACATTAAAGGCGAATTGTCATTTGCAGAAAAAAAAACACTTACATAACCATAATCTTTTTAACACATATTGTAGGATCTTAAATATTATGTTGTTTGATGATTCGGGTAGTCTTGGATGATGGAAATACATATTAGCCATTTTAGAGAGAGAAAGGATAAGAGAGGGTGTTCTTGGTAGAGACTTGGTATACAAAAGTGAAAGATTAGATTAAAAGGCACCACCCCTTTCATTGATGGAAGAGGTATTTATAGTTACAATGAATACGTCCTCCTATCGGACTGTGAATCAGGCATACAGTGGGTAAAGACCCGTCCTTCCTCCACGGTGTTGCACTACGCTAAACTACGCTACAAACTAACTAATAAACTACTAATTAACGTAAATAACGACACGTCTACGAGCTAACAAATGCTAGACCATAATTGGGGTGACCGACACTTCAACATGGAATTTCCAATTCCTAACAATCTCCCCCTAAGGGAGGTCACCCCATGAAATACATTTTGCATCCTAGCATTCTTTCTTTGTCTTTAGTTCTGAGCTCGTAGACTTCAATTCTTCAATTTCCGCAATCTTAGTGCTTTAGTAGCGATTCTTCAAAGTCCGCATACTTTTGTACTTTTAGTGGAGGCCTTTAACTGTTCCTCATCTTGATGATCTTCGAGCTTTCTTTGAGATCATCAGCCACAGTAAATCTTTAGATCACCCTTTATTGTGTTGCCATCAAGTGAAGTTGTGACTTTTGGACCGACATGCTTACACTTTTGGATCATGACATCTTTCCATCAGAGTAGCGGAAGCTTTACTCGTTCATGATATTTGCAGCAGAAGCGTAGCATAGTATAAAAATATCGAGCCGTGTTATGTAGATATGCACTAGTCATGATTTCTTCAATTAAGTTTGGATGTTGTGAGCATGCGGCTTTGGATTGACTTCTCAATTCTCGACATCCGCAACCGCCCAAATGTACCGCAAACAACATTTAGCAGTAAAACACACGAAAGTGTCTTTGATCACTTTCGTTGAATTGAGGTACACGGCCTACGATTTCGTGATCGCGATGTAAAGTAACGCATGTGATCGTATAATTCAAGAATCTCCTTGACAGGGTTTCGCAACTGTTCTAGCCGTTCTCAAATCGTAACGTCTCAAAGAAGACAACACGGAGTGAGTGAACCAGCAAATTGAGCTTGATGAAAAATGATTTGAAAAACAATCGCGTATTGCTTAAAAGAAAGAGTTTTGCAATACGACGAAGGTTTTATGAGAAAGATCAATTTTCAATCAGAAATACTTTTTGTATTTGAGAAGAGTACACATTCGATGTGCTAGAGAAAAGAAGAGATTCGCACACCGAACGGTTTTTCCAAAAGTATTTTTTCAACCAACGATACTTTTTGTGTATGAAAACATGAATACACATTCGATGCGCTAGAGAAAAGAAGATTTGCACATCGAATGGTTTTTCCAAAAGTATTCGTCAATTCATTTCCTGGACCAAGGTTGATTCACGAGTGAATCGCCCCATCGTTTCTATCCAGTTCTCACAAGTTTGATCTTTAGAAAAGATCTCACATGTCACCCACCAAGAGCTTGTTTGATGTTGGCACTAGAAGGATTTTCATCTTCATCGTGAATACTTTACATATCACTCGGATGTTCTAGCAATACCACAAGGATAATGTGTAGGACTCTCAATATACACTTACTTTCCACATTGTGTGAAACAGCAAGTCTTCATTAACTTTGTGTCCTAATGAGATATTGTGGATGATCTCCTGGCTCTAGACTCAATTGTGCACATTTGGTTTTCTAAGTCGGAGACTAGGGAGAGGGTCTCCTTCTTCAATATCAACAATCTCTAAGAGAAAGTCGATAGATAATATCGGTCCGTGAGAATGAAACAAGCCCTTTTAAGAGGAACTTGAGTAGCTTGGGAAGTTTAGTGCAGTGCGTCTTGTCTTCAATACCAGTGTTACCTTAGTAAACACCAGTAGCATATGTATTGAACCCGGTTTCTGCCCTAAGGTTGAATTATTGAGAGGCTATTTTTTTCACCCTTTATACATTTAATTCTTTTTCATTCTTCAACCCCTTCAGTGCTTACCGAGACTTCATTACTAGAACCTTGTTGGGTTTATTCCAAGACTAGCTCTATCTCAGTCCGTACTCTTCCTATATCTCACTTTTCTCCTTTTTTCATCATACCTAAGGACTTTACACTATCTAGTGGATTGTCCCTGGGTAGATCCCTCTGGTTCTGGTAGATCGTGGGAACTAATACCTAACCTTACCATCCTTATAACTCCAATGCATAAATTAAAATGGTCGGTCTTTTGGTACAGTACATTCTTCCTTGAAACCAATTGAAAAATCATTTGGAAAAATCAATCAATGTACTTGTGATATAAAATCAAATCATTTTGTACCTTAAATGTTTTGATAATTTAGAAATGCTCCCCCTCAATATGTGCGTATGATTTTGAAATTGTTTAGCACATGGAGGTAAGAGTTCTTTGAAATATATTCTTGATCACAATTTTCATGGAAAAAGCCATTTGATTTTCTTGGTAAATTCTCCCCCTCAAAATGTGTGTAGGTTGTTTGAAATCATTTAACACATAGAGGCAGGAGTTCTTTAAAGTACTTCCACGATCACAATATGCCATAGAGAAAACCTTTAAAAGTCAATCAAGGTACTTATGATAAAACATTGAAAACTTTGTACCTTGATAGTTTATTTTCTTTTGAAATGCTCCCCCTTAATATGTGCTTCGAGATTCGAAAGCGTTTTAGCATATATGGGACAGTTGCCTGCACTTTGAGTTAAAACGATCACTTGTTATCAGATTTCATATTTAAATCACATTTTCTCCCCCGATCAAAATTATCAAATCCTTTGAGATTTTGGATCCCAAGTGATTTAAATACGTTTAGAAATCATGGGAGAAAACTGTGTTCAGATTAACTTAATTCTGACAGTGAAACAAATTTAGACATTAAAAGATTGTTAGTGTGAGGTATGATAGAAAAATTTTAAGAGATCTTTTAGGTAAAATAAAACATTTTCACAATCAAACAAGAACAGAAAAAAAATTCATTTTGAAAGACCTTTGACCTTTAAAGAAAATCATACCATGACATAACATTAAATCTTTAGATCACCACTTTTTGTTGTACAATGCGGACTTTTATGAAAAAATATTGTTTGAAAATCAATTATTTTAAATCACTCTCCCTCTCAATCGATGACCGTAGTCGATGATTGAGTGACTTATAGTTTTGATAAAATGAAGTCCGGTGATTTTCAAAATTAAGTCCAATTAATTTTCAAAACAATATTTTCCATTTTTAAAACAATTTAATCAAATTATTCAAAATTGTTTAAAAATGGTATCCTGCACAAAGATACGTTAGGTGGTTGAGAAGCTTCTGTTGTTGTTGCTGAGGGTTGGAAGAAAACCGTCATAGCAAGGAGACTTCACGCTGCATTTTTATGCCAACTGAGGTCAAATTAAGCTTCGGTTCTTCTTTTGATGATGAAGAAAACCATCTGCTAATGCAGTGAGACCTCTTACGTTGCATTTTTTCATGCCAACTCTCCATAGAAGTCAAATTAAGCTCCGTTTCATCATTTGTCAACCCAAGATATAGTTACCCTTTCCTTTCGGCATCCAATCATCTTTATTTGTGGGATCCGGATTGGGAACATTCTTATGAACCATGATATATGCATACGTTAGTAGACATACAAACAGATATATGGTAGTCGACAACACCCAAACAGCAATCGACTAATAAAAGTCAATTCAACATATCAATCAGATCATGTAAAGCATGGGAATAATGTGTTTATCAAACTCTAATCATCTAATCCTAACAATCATATCCTAGGCACCTAGTCCTTCAACGTAGGTTAACATCATTTTTCAGTTAAGCATTTAGGATAATTAGATAAGTCCGATAGATGATATAAATTTGAAAACATTCTCCCCTCAATCATTGACTCATTTTCAAGATTTAAAAGCGCCAAGTCATTGATTGAGTTTGCAAATTTTATAAAAACTCAATCGATTGTTTTAAAGCAACTCATTTACCACCATTTTGTTAAAACAAATATTTTTCTCAAGAATTTTAGAAGGAAAAATATTTGAGTAGGAATAGCGATTCTTCGACATACTTTCCTCATTTTGTTTTTAGGAGAAGTGCTCGAAATATTTGAAAATTGGTTTAGCGCAACACTTTCCTTTCTTGAAAAACGGGTTGCTATCTGAAATAATAACAAGCCATGGTTTAAGCACGGCCACCGCCCCAAATAATAATCGTAAGCCATAATTTTTTTTTGACATGTTTAGAAAAGAATATTTACACCTCCTGCTCGAACTTCATCTATGGTCCCGTGCCATTATTGAATGACATTTCTAAGACCGCAGATGTTATCGATACCAAAAGACATGTCTTTGAAAAACAACATTTTTGGTATTTTTCAAATTTTCTGATTTTTATGGGTTTTTGTTGGTTTCATATTTTTCTATTTTGTTTTTTATAAATATTTACAGATAGAATAGATGATATAGTTTAAGAGGATGATGATACGAGTACCGAGATAAGGATATCGAACAGCACGTCGTAGAAGATAGAATTCGTCATCTCTTAAACTTCCACCACCAAAGCATCCGAGGCTCCAGAATAGACGATAGAATATGAGCCTTTGAGAAACAGAGACTTTGGCAGCTTCCCCCAAACCGAAAATCCTTTAGCCGAGCGATTCAAAGCTTTCAAGCTTCCATTAGCTGTACAAAGAAGCACACCATTATCATCGATCCTCACGCTGCCTTTTAAGAATAATCACCGTGATTCTTCGCTCGAGGTTATATCATCCAAAAGAACAAAGAACGTATCATCCCACATAAATAACTCTTCTCAAATTTCATTCCACTCAAGTCGGCGTCCATTCCAAAAGGTTTCAAGATACCACTTCCCCACGTAGTTGAATTGATGCAGCCTCTTAGACTAGAGCTCACGAACCGAATAGACATACCCGAAGACAAAGAAACTTATACCATCGAAGTAGCAGATTAAGTCCAATAGCCAAAGAATAACCCCGATGTATACTTTTCTCTCCCTCTGAAGAAAGTGTATGAAGCTCAAGAACCCAAGTACCAATGCCCAAAGAGAGAATAACCGATAACATTGAAGAAGCAGCCGAATCACCGACATTATCTCGTGGATGACAATCTCATGCGGACGCCAATTCGAATAAGTGATTATATCTCTCAATCAATCGATTAAGCTCTCAAGAGACAACCGAGCCCCAATGTACACAATTCTCCCCCTCGATGATTGCGATAACATCGAAATCATCACACACTTGTGTACCTCTTTTTATCTTCAAAAAATTTCTCTTACAGCTCTTCCCCCACATAGTTAGAATAAGAACACTGAACGCCATGAGTCAAACCTTGAGTTTCTCTACGGTAATGACATTCGTCTTCTCGGGAGATCTTCAATCACTTAGAAGTATTAAGTTCATCAAGTGTACTCGAGTTTAGATGCGTGTCTCCTTCCCCCTTGCTGGTTTTGATACTTCAGAATCAGCAAAACATTATAAGCCCAAATACTTGAAATCTGATGAGAAGAACACTTGAAGTCTTTGTGAGAATCAACTTGCTGAAGAATATGAGCAAATCTAATTAGGGATTAAATTTGACATTTCACTCTCCCCCAATTAGTGCTCTCCCCTAAACTGACAATCTTTTCGACAAATGCCCGGAGTATGAAGAAGTCTTTAGATCGTTAAATGCAACTCGTCTTAAGTCTTCTAACATGTAGCAGAAAATATAGAACAGACTGTAGACTCGACCTTCTTCAAGATTGTCCAGTTGGGGAACAGAAAGTCAACATCTTCAACTTCACCAAATGCATTCCCGTTAACTTTGAAATAACAAATCCCCTTAACTAAAATCCCTCCCAATCAAACAAGAACAGAGATATGTTCATCAAAGAAATCGCACCAAAGAACTAGAAGCACTTTGTCTTTTAATCATATCAGCTTGTGTGAAGATGTCAACCAACGGCTCTTAGAAGAAACTACATGTGAAGATGATCCGATAAGAAGAAGCTAGGTTCTTACATGAGTTAGGAGCCGTTTGACCATATATTCTCAAATATCAATCAACCATGCGAAAATTCACACTTTTCCCCTTAAGAATTGCTTATGGAGATGCCATTCTTGATTAAACAAGTGATTATCATCCAAATGTATTCTATTCACACTTCTCCCCAAGAAAATTAGCACATGATGTCGCATCTTCATTATATTGAGCAAGTAGAATAAGAGTAATTATCAAGTAGTCCGTTCACTTGATGACTAAAAGCGCATGGAAAAAGCATGAAGCATGTTGATGAGAATGGTCATAATAAGAAGATTTTCTTCTTCAAGATAAAGCGCATTACAAACGCATACACTTTTCTTTTCTTTAAGAATGAGGCATGAACTGATGTGTTCATACGTCATAATCTCTCTCTTTTCAGCTCTCTTGGCAAAACATGTAATCATCCCCATTATCATTCAGTAGGCTCTTTGTCGTGACAGCTGATGGGGAAAAACCAATATGATAAATTTGACCCTGAAAAAAACTAACCCGAACTCGTGACTTAAACTTGCACATATGTAACAAAGAGCGGTGTCTATGCCCATCTGAATCTCTAAGTACTCTATACTCTTCATCCAACCAACCATCAAGTATAAGACGTACATCACCTATTGAAAATCCACAATTGAATGTGACACTGAGCATTACAACATAACTCCTTAAAGTGATAGTTATTTTGTGGTGGAAAGAGCCCAATTCCCCCAAGTGGTAAAAGAAAAGGTAAAAGTCACCCAACAATAACTAGATTTCCAAGCCTTCGTTTTTGATAATAAGCTCAAACAAGGATCATGAAGAATATTCATCCAACCATCCCCGATACCTTCAGATACTAAGTACACTTACCCGTGATAATTCACTTCAACCTCAAATAAATAATAGTGAATTCACCCCGCTGTCACATCTTCTGGTTAAAAGCTCAAATCTAGCCTCCTTTGACTTTTTAAGTGAACTATGATAATGGTTTTCATCCCGACAATGGTTAAAAGCACATAACCCCGTAAAACCATGTAATAACCAAACTGCCATGACGAATATCCAAACACACATCCAATTCATGAAGTACGCCCTTTTATCCCTTCTTCGAAGAAGAAACCGTAGCAGCAGCATCAGATAAGATCCCGAAACACACTTTCCTTTCTCCAGGATGGTTCCATCAATACGGGGTTCTAAAACTCTATGGTTTAAAGCGAGAAATAGTTGCTTTCGAGGGATTTTACAAAACCAAGAATTAACCGTAAGATAGATCCTGAAATGCACATTTCTTTAATCGGGATGTTTTCATTGTCACGGGATTTTACAAGTCTATGATTTAAACCGAGAAATAGATTCTTTCGCGGGATTTTACAAAATCAAGACAAAACCGTAAAATTGTCAGCTTGAATGTGTTATGACAACTTTGGTTTCGGTGAATATCCGTTTTAGGGGAACATGCAGTGGTTCATCAACGGTTCATTATCCAACATCAACATCATCAACCATCCAATAAATACTTTGGTAAACACATCATTCACACATTCTGACGGCTATTGCAGTGACAACATGGTGAAGTAAGCCCGATATGCCAAACTTGATCATGAAGTGAACTTCCCGCATTTGTTACTTAAACTTGTACTAATCCTTGTGAAGAAGAAACGGTGTACCCAATGTAAAAAACCACTTGACATATCCTCAATAGCGTGAGACACCGAAGTGATAGCAAAATTGTGGGTTAAGCGAGAAAGAATCACAAACGTAACTGAATAGCCAAGTCTTTATCACACTCAACAAAAGCCTAAACAAGTCATCTTCACGGAAGGGTAGAAAGAAAGAAGACGAAATAAGTAAGCATGCCCGGAAAAACCTCACTTCAAAGCCAAATGAGAAATACCGTACAACAACCCCATAGTCAACTTTGATCAATGAAAATTCAAGCCGTGACATAAAATCCTTTGTAAAAATGTATATACCAAAGTACCAAACCTCATAATCCATCGAATCACATCATCACACCAAAACTTATCATCAAAAACTCATTATCGCAAGTTTCATTGACAAATTTCTTTAATAATTCTCAAAAAATCTTGTTAACACAAGTCTCATGATAAATTTATACCACGCACGTATCAAATCTCATCAACTCGCATAAAATCCAATTCTTGAGAAGCCCATTCGAATCAATCATGTGTGCGGCCCAAACTTGGTTACTTGTAATAATTGAGGCCCGGTCCATGAAATTCAATCCAATCGTCTAAGTCCAACGTTTAAATTCAATTATACAATTGAACCAATTCATGTTAAAGCAATTTAGTATAAATGTCCGGTTTCCATCATCCAAATATCATGCCATTGGGATATAGCACCGAAGAAGCCCAATTCATGATGAAAGCCCAAGACAGTCCAAGTAACAACCCGATCCACTCAAATGAGAACAAGTATATGGCCCAGCAGGAAACCTTCGGATTCACATGTTAACCCTAATAATCAGGGTATATAACGTCACTAACATCACACCTCATCTTACCCTAATTATTCTCACAAAGTCACGCCCCCTTCTCAGACCATCAAACCCTAAATTAATCCCACTTGATTTCAACAGCCTCCCACTTCCTACTGATGAAAACGCCGCAAGCAAATGTATTGCTCGCCACAGAGATGGCTCGAGCCTTGCACTTCACAGTCACAGGGAAGGCGTTGAGGGCATTGACGAGTTCCATACACGTATGCCACAGGGATGGCTCGGATAAGAACATGGCTTCAAGGTAGGTATTCAAAATCCATTTTTGTTGTTAATCAAAAGATTTTCTTCCTCTTTTGATTTACTCTAAACGAAACGAAGGTCCAGAGACCATTTTTTTCTTTTCATGTTGAGAATTGTTTTGAACTTTTAATAGAACGAATAATGAGAAAGGGTTAACAATCATGTTATTTCCTTTATCATACAATTCGAATAACAAGTTTTTTTCATATGATAGTGGATCTGTGATGTATACAACTTTCTTTCTATTGAAGACCTTCAAGGGTATCGATAATAATTAAGAAAGAAAAGCAATGCTGAGACCATCATTTGTTTTAGATTTTCGTATATGAAGTTTGAGTCCAGATCTGTGATGATTGAGTTTCGTGGTTACCAAAAGGGTTTGACTTGTTTCAGAACCTTCACGAACCAAATCTGAGATCTAAACAACCTTTAGATAACTTACATTATGAGTCGAGACATGTACTTGTTGTGGATAATTGAAGTGTAATATAATGATTGATGATTCATGTTAAAAGGACGTTTTGATGTTGTTAGAGCAGATTTAATCGAATGGTGATGTATGAATGTTTCTTAACTGTTTAGTCTCGAATGTTGAATGATGAATGATTGTTTATGTTCAGGTCATGGTTAACACACTGTAGTCTTGAGTCTTCATCTTCTCAAATAGTTTTGACACAAGTCACTTATCTAAAATTGGTAACTTATAAATATAAGTCGCTACATCATTTTCATCTTCACAAGTCGCTAACAATTTATAAAATCAACTCGCTTTTGACCATATGACTTTAACAACTCGCTACCGGTTTGACTCAAAAGTCAAACCGCCACCTGAAATTAGAACAAGTCGCTACGACTTGTAAATACAAGTCGCTATGATTTTTAAGTCACAAGTCGCTATGATTTTTGAAACAAGTCGTTTATGTTTTTCTTGACATAAGTCGCTATTAACTCTTGACCCAACTCGCTACATAAGACAAATCACTACGACTTGTAGAGACAAGTCGCTTTGAAGATTCATTGAATCTGGACATATTGACAAGTCTCTACGAAGAACATTAACACCAGCACAGATTTGACCTTTTTCCGATGAGTTTTCCGACCAATATTTCTGACCAGCTTATTAGAAACCCAGAAAAATGACTCAAAAACTTTACAATTTTGCCCCATTTTGACCACACAAGAATCTGACCTTTTAACCACACATACTTTCACGGATATAGATTGATACAAAAAGTCATTAAAAGATGAACCTTACTTTTTGGACAAAAAAAGTTGACACAAAACAGTTATAGTACATATACCACAGGATTTTTGGACCAAAATGGATACAGAAAATTGAGATAAACTGTTTTATCAAAAACCAAAATGGATATAGACAACTTGTTTAAAAAAACTGTTAAACCATAAAAATAAGAAAGATAGACTTTTTTTCGACCAAAAAGTGATCCAAAAACAGTTTTTAAAACAAGATACGACCCAACATAAATCAATAAAACACAATGACCATGGTACGAAACCACACAAATCAACACAACACAATAACCATGGCTCTTGATACCAATTGTAGGATCTTAAATATTATGTTGTTTGATGATTCGGGTGGTCTTGGATGATGGAAATACATGTTAGCCATTTTAGAGAGAGAAATGATAAGAGAGAGTGTTCTTGGTAGAGACTTGGTATACAAAAAGTGAAAGATTAGATTAATAAGCACCACCCCTTCCATGGATGGAAGGGGTATTTATAGTTACAATGAATACGTCCTCCTATCGGACTTTGGATCAGGCATACAGTGGGTAAAGACCCGTCCTTCCTCCACGGTGTTGCACTACGCTAAACTATGCAACAAACTAACTAATAAACTACTAATTAACGTAAATAACGACACGTCTACGAGCTAACAAATGCTAGACCATAATTGGGGTGACCGACACTTTAACATGGAATTTCCAATTCCTAACACATAATATATGTAAAAATTATTAAGTTATTCTTCAAACAAATTACACCGGTTAACATATTTAATGTCCATTTTGTTTTCATTAACTTTTCTTATACAAATTTTCGCAAAATATGGTAATTACTAGTGATGGAAGATTTTTTCCTTTTGTAACTCTAAAAACAATAAAATTAAAAAAAAAAAGAAAAATGATATATTACGAATTAATTGTGAAATATTACGAAATATTATGTAATTAATTAATGTTTGAAATGACAGTCGGGATATTATTTGAAATGAAAAGATCATGTATAGGAGGTAACCTTCTAGAGAGTGATTTACATGATATTCATAAAACGGTTACTCTTTATGTACGCTATGAAGTCTCCACTTCATATTGAAAGCGAATTTAACTCACTTTTTGTATAGGGTGACAAAGAAAAACACATTTGTCTACGTTTTATTTGCTAGATTATATCTTTGCTCACGTTCTATAATCGAAACACAAATAATACATTGGGTCGATGTCGACCTTCTAATAATCCCCATTAACCTCATTCTATTAGTTATCTAAAAAAACATGTAGACAAATTGCAGAGTCGATTAGTAACTGCATTTATACGATATTTTAGTTTTGTGTTCCATGAACACACATCTTTTTATAATGATTTATGTGCAATAAATAATATGATACCTTAGATTACATTATTGATATCTTTTAAAAATGGTTCCTACATACATGACTCAATCGTATGTGTAACAAATTAAAATATATCCTTTCAATAAATCATCTTTGTAGATTTAATCAAAATCTGATGATGAAAAACTTAATGTTTATATCCCTATCTAAGAAAATGTAACTTGAAAGAAAGACTTATTGCTACTAAAAACATGATCAGGGGTTACCTTCCTTTCTGTCATTGACTGACTCATTATTCACGAAATTAACACATAAAATGTATTTGTCATTTACTCTTATAATAGTAACAATAAGTTAATATACAAATTAAAAAAAAAGGAAAAAAATAAAAAAATAAAAAAAAGTTAACAACTTATACAAATTATTATTCAAGGTACAAAAGGAAGGTTTAATGTTATTAGCAAGGTTTAATTTTAATAACATCAAACCTTCACTTATATATAAAAAATAACAATGTGTTTATATCAACTTGAATAAAGAGTAACATTTTTTTTGCTTGACCTATGTAGGATAAAAGCAGTTCTTTTTTAGCTTGCCAAAAAGTAGTTGCCGTCTGCAACCTTATTACCATTGTCGGGCACACGGCATGGATTCTTTCAAGTCCAAATTAGTTATTGTTGCTATCATTGTTGCAACTATGGTTCAAAACTTCATATCAGCATTAACTATGTAAGTGCTCGAGATAAAAATATGCCATGACTTACACACACTCTTGAATCAGATTACATCAATCGCATTTAGTTCTATCACTATATTTTAAAGTATATATCATATAGACTCAAACTTTTTTCCTATCAAACAACATAATTGTCACTTTACAAATGTTCAAATCATAAACAAGGTAAATGATATACGAGATTAAATTTTGACGATATTGTCCTTTAATATAATAGCCCTTACTATAATAAGACAAGTTGACACATGTAAATGACTTTTTGTAAGTAACTAGTTTATTAACCTGTAAAATTTACGGGATTAAATTTGAAACCGTGAAATGGTAGTTCTGTTATTATTATGAACAAAAATATGTTTATATAAGTGATTTATTTGTGATATTATGCGAGTAAAATGATATATTATATGTACGAATAGATAATAGTCATGTTACATATGAATAAATAAAGTTTAGAAACGATACAAAGGCATAGATATGTAGATTTTAATCATACAATGTTAAGATTAAATCCGATCCGAGCTTACTTATTTTAAACCGCAAACTAAAAAAACAATAAAGTTATAGATTATTTCTTATATAATTTAAAAATAGCATGTTAATTTTCTTAAATATTTGAGTTTTGACTTAAAGTTTTGGAGTTACATGTTCTAAACTTCTAACCATTCAACTGTAAACTAAAATGGAATTTGATTACTACTTTAAATTTAAATCGTTTTCTAGTTTAGTGCCATATGACTTCAGACGTGTTTGGGTTTAGCTTCCTTCTTTTATTTTTTTATTTTATTTTATTTATTATTTTTTTTTTTTGCGCTATGTGTTTATCAAAATATGGAAAAAAAATCAATTCAGTTTTTTCAACATATGAATTTGTTGATTGCTCAGTATTTTTACTCCTAAGTGGTAGAAAATTTATTATAAACTTAGCATTAGTAAGCTGTGTTCATATCTAATTTTGCTATAAAAATGTAATAAGCTAGAAGAAAAAAGATACTAACATTTTTAGCAAATTTCAAAAAAAGACCACCGAATAAGCCAACCAAGTGGATCGTTTAGCTTGAACTAAAGAAGAAGATTATGGTTGTCCTTACATGATGGTATAGAGTGTGGACTGTTGACTATTACCGTGCGTATGGCGGGTTGACTATTACCTGGTACAATCTTGCCAACCTTTATTCGAACCCGGTTTATGAATTCAGCAGCAAATTAGGAACCCATTGACCACATTGTCAATGATCGAGAGTGGCTGTCGCGACGTTTTTAGAAAACCAAATTCAAATGGGGACACCGTACACCAAGCTGTATAGAGGACCAGCTACTAGATATGTCTCCCATGCGCTACAAAATGAGTTTGGTTTCGGTATAATGGGATATGATTAAACATTGAAAGTAAGGGTAAAAGTCAAAAATGAGAAACATGTTTTCTCAAATGTACCAATATGCAGGGCCGGCTTTAGGGGAGTGCAAAAGGTGCGATTGCGCAGGGCCACCGCTTGACGAGGGCCACCAAATTTCATGCACTTATATCTATACATATATATTCCAGCTACATATTTAAAAAAGAAATTGTAACTCTCAAGATTCGAACTCAGGTTTAGAGATTCACATATATGCACCTCAACCAGTGAAGCAAACCACAAGTTGTTATCAAAGTTGCATTCCCAAACTGATATTAACAAGAACATTAAACATCTTCACCCAAAACAAAGTATCATAACAGACTCCCCTTAAGAATCGCTCCTAAATAACTCCCTCTTCAATGCCACCAAAAATCTCATCCCTCCCCTAAATTCACACGCATTTCCAAATTCAAATCCCTCCCCCATTTCACTAAAGCCAAATTCAAAAAAAACCCTATGCTTTAAATCAATATTGGAGATATCAGCAAGTGAAAAATCATTGTTTATATCCTGTTTATATGATTTCTATTAACAATTTTTACAGATGATTATCATTACACTTATGTTTTTGTAGATCGGATTGAGGATTCACAGTACAACTATCAACAATTGTTATAAGGTATGTTCGATTTTATAAGGTGCACATCCGATCATTATTTCAATAATTTGTTCTTATGATATGGTTTATTCATGTGATTGATTAAATGGAGTATTGATTGAGTGTGATATTCGTATTTTGATTTTTGTAATCATTTATGGAGGTTTTCTCTTATGTGATTTATCAGGTATCCATCATACATTGTTCATCCATTATGAAGAAATCATTTATTGTTATTATTAATTTAAGTAGGTATGTGTTGTTCTTTTGCCCTAACTTTTATATTTGTTCTTATACTTAATTGAACTGAAAGTAATTGATTATATTAATTTACGCACACCAAATGTTTGATGAAATTATTATGAAGCTAAGATGGTATTTGTTGATTTTGTGATCTAATATGCATGTGTTATATTGCTTCTATGAATGATGTTAGTTATATTTGGCCGTTTTGACTTTGTTAAACCATATTTTGTAACATGCTCATACTTTAGCCTTTCTATAATCGCTAACGCAAGTTTTAAATTGCTGCATGTATGTATTTTATATATGACCACTCTTAGATGTTTGTGTTAAAGTCAACTTGATGTGGTCATTTTTTTATGCTTACACCTTTAGTCCGCTACATATTATCATTCGCTTACATTTGCTTTTGAATAATTGGTGTTTACTTCGGAATGAATATTTATATTGGACTAAAGATTTTGTCATCATTTTTTTGTTTGTGGTGAAACAACGAGTTTCAACTCATTCTTAAGCTATGCTTATATGTACTATCATATTCTCAAAGGACTGAACTTATATGTGCTTCTCTGGCCACATTACATGTTATCCTTTCATGGATTTCTTTGGGCTATATATTTGAGTCTACACCGGTTTGTATTCGGTTTATTATATCCTCATTAATGTTTATGGTACATTTTTATGAAACTTGATGCTACTGGTTTAAATACTCAATTTACTTGCTTACCTAGGTGCAACAATATCCAAATCCTTATATACTCAATAGCTACAAATTTCCTAGCGGTATCTATAAGGGTCAGTGTGCCTTGGATTGCAAATCAATGTGGTGAAGAAATATAATTTGTGATTCTCCAAGCTTCAGAGCCATTCGTAGGTGAGTTTTACTTATTTTATATGGAAACATGTATGCACAATATTTGTTATGATTTAGAAACCGGTAAGTAAATGATGTGGGTTTTTTTGGCAAGTACAACAACTACTTTTTAAATATTTATACCATCTCCAAAAGCTCTATTTGATTATGGGGCCATGATATTCATCCTCATCTGCTTTGGAACCTCTTTTTTTATTCAATTTGGAAGTATTGTTTGTTTCTTGAATTTGTATATTTATGGTCAGGTTTGATGTTGTCATAATCTCTTTAGAGGTTGGGTATGAAAAGCGATATATAGTTTTTTTAAACCGCTTTGGGTATTTAAGACTTTACATCCATTTATTGCTCACATAGTTTATCACATTATGCACCATTGGTTAGTTTATCTTGATGATATTGTAAATCAAATTAATGTGTAAGCTACAATATATTCTCAGATGGGATATACTTTATCTTGATGATTATGCACCATTGATTATTGTATGTGTACATTATTTCAAATGGAATATGCTTTAATTTATTTTTATATATATTTGTTGATTGATCTGATGTGTAGGTTATGGGGAACAAAAGTGAAGTCATTTTCCGATAACTTGGCAAAAAGTCAAATTCTAAATCGACCTTTAGAGGATTTCAAGTTATTGGGTCCGAACTACTTTCATACCTATCGTTAATATCTTTGTATTTCAGTGTTTGTACTCATCATATTGCTATGCTATCAATCCAAAGAGGAACGCTTAAATCAGTAAGGGATTTAACACTTTCATTATTTTTTTCTTTCAATTTTTGTGTTGATATTTGGCGTTATTGGTCGAGTTAGAAATAAATTACCTTGTTCACAAAATTTTATTTTTTATCAAGCAGGCATTATTTGTTTACTTTACAATGTAGACAAATTACATATGATTATCCAACTATCTTAAAAGAACAATAGTGCCATGATTTTTTTGATGCATCAAGCATATATGTGTTCTTTGAATAAGCTTTTATTTATTTAGAATTTGATATCGACTGTAATTGAACAACTATTCTTTCATAAAAGCTTAAACTAAATGAATTTTGTCATCTTTACATGTCAGGTTCTTATTTGTCATTTAGATTTGAAACTAGATGCCTAGGCTTACTTTCTTTCAATAAAGCATCAAACTCTTATTTCTCACTTAAAATAGGAAAATAGATTCATAGGCTACCTAGTCGCTTTGATTAAGCATTAAGTCGTAATTCGGGTGAAATAGATTCATAGGCTACCTAGCTGTTTTGATTAAGCATTATTTGGCACTGATGTAAATATATAATATGTTGTTGATGAGAAGACTAATAAAAATGCTTATTGTTTCATGCTAATAGATGTCAATGTAATATTTCATTACTCTCATGACATATAGAAAATGTTTTTAAGTGTTCTTCATTTCATAGAAAAGCAACAATCATGGTTTAAGCCTATAAACAGTCGTCGTCAAAACAGTTTATTATAGATATTTATTTATCGTTTGAAACATAAGAGATGTGTGGTAAGTTTGACATGCCCTTCACAACTTCGACATGGCCAACTGAAACTCGGCCGCAGTTCCTTCCCCTAACTCTGAATGAGGCGGTTGCCACCATGACATATGGATTGTCTAAGACGCCTGATGTGATGACATTGGTATGAGAAAAATTGTACACCCTTAAATAGGTGGATTATAATGTGTTTTAAGCTGATGGAGTCCATTATAATGCATTCTATACACTTTCTATTTGGCCACTTTTTATTTGTTCTTTTGCATGTAATAAAACAAAGGACCGCCTTAACTAGAAGTCGGCATGTTTATCACACGTTCACACAGCTAGCCCGCTTCCTTCTAACAAAATCGACTAAATTTAGTAAAACAAAGGGCATAAGTCATTGGGATGTTCGTGATCTGTATCCTAATTCTAGATTTTTCTTTTTAAACATGAAAGATTGAAATACTTTGGAAGGGACCAGCGTGAATATACATGGATGATGAAGATAGAAAGGAGCAAGATGATATTATGAAGCCCGACCGTCAATGTACTTAGATTTGTTTTGAAGAAAATATTTTTATGTAGCTACCCAAACTTACCATTTCAAGGAGATTATCTAGAAAGAGAAGAAGAAACTTCATTTCAAAGTACACGGTCACAATCGAAAAGCTTAGTAGGCCAATGATGAAGATGTCTCTTCAAAATCCAAACATAAGCAAGATTCACCAAAGATGTCCAAGAAAATACTCAATTTTCAAATTCAGCAGTTGTAGTAAGGAAGTTGAAGATGATAAGCCACGCTCAACTTCAAGGTTAGTATCTATTAAATCACTTTTACTTTAAATTTATTTAACAAAACAATGCACATTTTATGGTTTCCTACTGTATTTATGTATATATGGTCTTGCAAAAACACTTATATTGGTATGTTTGTTTATAATCTTGAAGCTTTAATTATATAGAGTTTAAATTATTTTTCCACAATTAAAATTAGCAATGCACTTGATAAATTCAATGAGTAATCCTCCATAGCGACTCTTCCACAACATATAAGGAAAGAATTGTGTCCGAGCACTGTTCACAACCCAAAAGCCATCTTTCAAACGTAATATTATTTTATAAAACGTTACCATTAAGATGTTATGTGTCTTATCCTATGTTTCTTTATCAAATGCACTTTGATTAGACATTTTTTTAGGCTGGTTGGGTAACATGTACTTATGGAACGAGTATGGTAGGATTGGTCTACATCCACTTCTTAGTACATATTTTGTACAATAATTTATGCAATCATTAAACCCGACCTATTTCAGCCAGTGTAAAAATTACCCGTTATGACCCGTTACCTGATGAGTCTGACCCACCAAATAGGGCACCTTTAGAAACTGCATTGCAGGTTAAGGTATCTAAGTATCTACAATAATTTCATTGATGAATATGGGTGGCTTCAAACAAGGGATATTGGGTACATGTGCTAAATTTGGTTGTTGTAGGTACATGTAAATACATGTACTAATAACGCTTTTACAACCAATTTTTTTTTTCTTTTACAAAATGAAATTAAGATAGTGGACGCATTCAACAAATACATCTGTTATTGCTATATTTCAAGGGGTGTTTGGAAGTGTGTTTAAACTGATTATGACTATGCTATGTTAAATATACATGTCGTCCAAAACTCCAAAAATCAGATTTGCAGAAAGAGATATTCAGGTAAAGAGTAAAGAGTTCTGTAAGAAAATTTAAAATCATATGACCAACCCTAACTATAACCGATTGATTGTGATTATCTTAATTTGATTCTTCAAGCTGCAATGTAAGTACATGTCGGATGTATGTATGGGACCATGGGCTGATTGAGTATGTTGATCTTTTCAGGATCTCTATTTATTACTCTTGGATTAACCTAAGAAGCATATTGATCTAGACATGATTGGCATGGCTTAAAGGCTATCATAATAAGAAAGATGTTCCAATAGTGATCGTTATTCACGATAGAGCTTTTCTTTATCAGTCATGCACTAAATAATGGAGACTCACATCAAGTTTTCGCGAAAATCGAAGAGAACTATTCTCGATAACTTAATTGGTAAGGCGACATGGATGTAAGCTTAATTTACAGATTGGGAGAAGCAACCGAAGGAAATCCATACTACAACAGGCTTAGGTTAGTAGGTTAAGTGTTGGAAAAACTTTTGGACATGCATCTTCTGCTGAAAAGGTATTTCTTTTCACATAGTATTAGAGTAGTCATGAAATTTGTATTATATTTTGGTGCTTTCATGTGTGTCTGTCAATAACCATCAGTTTCAAGTTGTTAATGACTTCAAGTATTATTCTTACCAACACTCATTATCTAATGACATCTTGATTCTTGAATTACTACTGTGATTTATTGGTGTGTGACTATAAACCTGGTCTTGATGGTTATGTCCAAAAAATTTCTAATTACTTAAGATAACAGCTTTGACTACAAGTTTTAAATGATGCACCTGACTTTACAACAGGTTAAAAGGTTATCTTTTAGAAAATTTAGCAATGTTTAGGCTTTATGAACACTCGCTCATATATTTACCATCAATGGACACACAACTTAGTTTCCTGGTGATCTGCAAGACTAAACCGTGATAATAAGTCCGATTCTTTGTTTTCACTTTCCGTTGTTTTACTTTGATGAACTGGTCAAGTTGACAAGATAATGATTTCTCTCGACCAAGAAACGCACATCAAAGGACTTGCATGTCTCGAGGTAGTGAATATAATGATTATAGGAAGAAAATATGGATTCGGGTAAAAGATACAATCCATATCTTATTTTTAGATTTCTTCAAATAGAAATTCAAATTGTATTATATCAAATGTGATTTACATGTTCTCATACTTTTTATTGTTCTTTTTACATATTATATATGAACACTTTTATTTTTAGATTACTTGAAATAAAAATTCAAATTGTATTATATCAAATGTGATTTGCATGTTCTCATACTTTTCATTGTTCTTTTTACAATATATAAATGTTATATATGAACACTTTTTTTTTATTTCCACTTATTGTGTCTAAGATATTTGCCGTTATTCACTATCTATTTATGTCCAATTAAACTTTGTCAAGTAATATAATGAAGCTAGCCCGCCTATTGGGCGGGCTATGAAGCTAGTTATATATATAAACACAATATAAGACTCGAGCTTAATTAATTCATGCACTACTTATACATATGTATATTATGTGTGTGTTTGAGGGTCTCTTTGTGGTAATGGCACGGGGCCACTGAAATCCACGAGACGTCCCTGCCAATATGCTAAACATGTCAATTTAAGTACCAATACGCTATACCAAAATTCAAATTTTGTACTATAATAGGTAATTTTGCAAGTGATTTGACTAAAATACCCTTTTCTTCTTCATCTTCATCTCTTACATTTTCAAACTCAGATTCCGGCCAACACTTCCGGCTACCCACCACCATCTTCAGCAATTTTTTCGTCCTAACATGTATCCTCAAATTTTATTACATATACAGATGTATAACATAAATCTTTTGAAGTAACGTAAATGCAAGTCTTTTAAGATTGGTTCGTATTTGATTGAATCTATCAAACATTATTTGATCTTTATAATATGATCCTTCATATTTTATCATACTGTGAAAAACCAGAGATATTAACATTTTGCGAACAAATTATAATGTTATTTGACTTATTTCTTAGTTTTATTGCGTTTTGGTTTCATTAGGCTTCTATTAAAAAATATGAGGTATATAGTTTAGCTTGATCATTATGATCTTTGATAACACTAAATTCTAATATGATCATAGACTCATAGCAGCTTATCTTTTAATTGAAATCATATGTATAATTGTACTAATAGAATGCATAATTCATTTTCTAATCATCTGTTTCTTTGCTTCAACAACTATCAATCATGTGGATACCTTTTGAAATTACCAACTTCTATTGCTAACTTATGCAATATATATTTGGCTCCAAATTACATAAGTTCTTATAGATCAGGGATCTAATTCCGTTTATTATTAGCCATATGTAAAAAGGGATATAGGTTTAAAACATCATCAATTCTCTATTACACACCTTTCAGATGACGCTTTGTATGTGATATTCAAGAAACTAGACACAAAGCTTAGATGCTTGAAACACACACATAATAAAACCAAATAATAAAGTTGGCTACACAATACACCAAAATATGACAAGTTGGTTATATTTTCAGATAATTATCCCTACAAAAACAAAAACAAAAAAGTTAGAAACTTATACAAATTTATGACCAAGATGTGTAACGAGGCTGCAGTCACAAGTCACAACCTACCCACACCTTGACATAAGAGTATATTGATATCAACTTGGATAAGAAGCACTCGCCATAACATATAAACTAACAATATTTCTTTTGCTTGACCTATGTGGGATGAAAGCATAAATCTTCTTTTATTTATAAGTATTTGAAGCACAAATAAAACTAAAAAAAATCCTATTTAACACATACAATTAATACACAATTTAATTCACCCATTCACAAAAATATACAGCTACTTAACCACAATGTACAATCTAATTAAGCTTCCAAAAACATATATCCAGCAACCCAAACTAAAATAACATTTGTTTGCTGAAAAATTTAGTCACAGGGTACCCGTCACCGCGTCACGCAGGTATCCTGCTAGTAATAAATAATGTGTAGTTTATAAAAGAGATGCTTGATAAATCAGTTTTAAAAAGTTGAAGAGTATAATTTATATCCTATTAGAACAACATTGCATTGTTACAAGTCATTAAATCAAGTGTCATTTCTTATTTATATTAACACCAACTAGAAAGTTGTCAAATTACTAAACACATTAGTTATTAATTAGACAAAAATCATACGTGCAAGACATATAAACATTGCCGATACACAAACAATTTTGTCACACATGCATTCAGTTACTTAATAGACATTGTTATAAACATTGTTCATAAGAAGCTGCTATCGCATTTGTATTGTTGGCTTGAATTTCGGAAAAATGTTGGCGGAAATGAATGTACCTACCTGTGAATGGTGTCTACATCCGTTTCTGGTATTTTTTTTATTTACCGCTTCCATTGTGAATAGGTGAATTTTGCGTTTTTTTGGATTTTCGAGCTTTTTTGTTTATTTGAGGATTGGAGAGTGCAAGGGTCCGGTTTATGAAATAATTTTGGATCATATTTGGTATTTTTTACCTTTTTAAGAGTGTTGATAATTTAGTGAGATTGTGTAAGGAAAAAATTGATTGAGGTCGGTAATTATGATGTTTTTTTATTCTTACATACTTCTTTTATTTGGGAAGGCTTTTATTTTTGACATACTAAAATGTATTTATTAATCTTTTTTATATTAGCTACAAGATCAATCGATGAAATACTATCAATATACTCATTTCAGTTCGTTTTTGTAAGTTGTACAAAATGATTACTGTGTAACTCCTCCGTTTAGTTAATAATTTCTAGATTTCCATTATCTTTATGTGCTTTCGATAGTATGATTAATAAATAAACGCCGTTAAAAATAGATTATTCGAGTAAGAGACGTGTTTCTTTACTATTTATAGTGAATGGTAGCAAGACTGTCTATATGAAGTGTGTGGACTTGTTTGATTAATTTATTTGGAATCAGGAAAACCCATAAGCGCTAGTTTTTGGCTTATGAACTTTATTGATATGAGTTTTTCGACTTAAATATGTCATAATTTCATGTTGATGAAGTCGTAGGTCAAAAGAAGAAAGCTCATGAGCCTTTTGGGATCTTTTGTATGATTGAAACGCAAAATATATCTAATATGAGTATGTGATTGTATTCTGATGTGTGAACATTGTTATCTTCTTTTGATTACTAATTATAAAAAATTGATGATCGGTCATTCTAGCTTTAATCGCGATGAATTCTGATCTCGAAAAAAGGTGTTTTTGTTGTAAGAGATAAAAATGAGGGCATCTATGGTAGCCAAAATGCCACAAACGAGAACAAATCCACATACATAACTCAATCATGCATGTTTATTCCTTACAAAGAATTTTCAAAAGCTATGTATAACGATATGTAATATTTATTTTGATGAAATCAATGTTGCGCTTCATTTACCTAGAAAGCATATTGGTTTAGCTTCAATTTTGCAATTTATTACTTCTAACTATTTCAAATTATATGTCTTTATGTAGAACAATCAGGAACAACATACAGTTTTTATAAACAAGCATGCGATGTCAATAACAAAATATGTGTCTATAATATTAACCCCAGGTAATTATAACTAGTGAAACCGACCTGAAATATTAAGTTTTGTTTTAGGCACATATTAGTTGTCGCTTCCAGGTTTCGAGTATAGTATTTTACTATTTTAGTATTCATTACATTTTTCAGATCAACTGGAGTAAATACTCAAAAGAGCAAGTTGAAATCACAAAGAGTATAGGAGAGGTTTACCTGCCGCAATTCACGCATAAAAACACTCGTTGATAGAAATTGTATGTTATGTTTATATTTCGTGAAACAAATATGCATAAAGAAACATATATAATAAAGTTGTTTATATTTAATGTATTGAGGAGAGTTATTTTACATACCAAACTTTTCTTACATACCAAGGGACTCATCTCCACCATCCATCTAAAAATAAAATCAATGGTTGGATTTAAAAGATTTTATTATTTCACCCATTTTTATAATTTAAATATCTCTAAACCGCTTATCATTAAGCGAAAATATTTATATCCGTCGCGACGAGATTTAATTATCTTTCGACGGCACTTTGATATACTTTCGAAAAAGAAAAAATTCATTTTTTCACGTTTTTTCGCTTTTTTCGTTTATTTTACGTTATCGAATTTTGCATGAAAAAAAAAATCATATATGATAAAACACTAAATTGAATATCACATGTGATATTAGTGTTAAATCATATATGATATGTAATATCACATGTGATATCATATGTGATTTTACACTAATATCACATATGATATTACATATCATATATGATTTTACACTAATATCAAATTAGAGTTATATCATATATGATTTTTCAATGCAAATTTCAAGAATATAAAAAATGAAAAAACTTAAAAAAAAACGTGAAAAATACGAAAAATTTTTTTTTGTCGAAAGTATATCAAAGTGCCTATCTATAGAAAGATAATTAAATGCTCGTCGCAATGATATTTTTTTTTCCGCTTAACGATTAACGATTTAAAAGTTATTAATATTTGAAAAAAAAGAATGAAAGTTGGTTTTTTATATTGTTGGGATTAATCTCATCCATTAGATCAAATAAAAATGGAGGGTGGAGATTGATCCCTTGGTATGTAAATAATCTTTTGTCCTCAAATGATCTTATATCTTAATGTATTAAGAAAAAAAAGTAAGAAATTGTATGTTATGTTTACATTTCGTGAAACAAATATGCGTAAAGAAACAAATATAATAGAGTTGTTTATAATGTGGTAAGAAAAAAAAAAGTAAACTAAAATATGCACAACAAACAATTTTTATTGTGCGTTATCTAACTCACTTTTCTTATTAATCACAATTGAGAGTTAGCTTACTTTCTATCTATATGGGACACAGTATTGAAATATATAATATCAAATCATATTATGCAATTACCTCAAACATAAATTCACAGGTGGATAGATAACATGTTTCGTAGCATAAAACCCCTATAAATTCTTTCACTCACTCACTTGCTATCAACTTCATCAAACTATTTTATGTTGGAAAAATGTGGTCAATATGGTTGAATGACAATTGATAATGTCATTATGAATACTAATGTGAATTGAAAATAAAATTAAATTTGTGTTGTATAACAATGAGCCTAGTAGCACAATAAGAACAATAAGCAAGAGAATATAAGTGAGTATGGAAGAGAAAGATAGAAGTTGTTATTGGTGTGTCCTCACATTACATTAGGTGCCTCTATTTATAGAGACCTTAACATGAATGGTATTAAGTATAATTTGGATGTTACAAGACATCATAAATATGGAGGTTACTAGTTAGAGATATAAATGTGATGATGAATGTGTACAATCATTATAATAAATATTCATAACATTCCCCCTTGATTGTACATCATTCAAAAATACGCTTTGGATACCGCCTCATTAAAAACCTTGCTAGGAAAAACCCAGTGGGAGAAAAACCATAGCTAAGGGAAAAAGAGTGCAGTGCGTATTATTTCTCTCTGATGACTATATCACTTGAGCTCTTTGAATCGACGCATCCCATTGTTGTGACTTAGTTTCCTAAATGTTGAGGTATGAAGTGTCTTGGTAAATAGATCCGTCAAATTGTCGTTTGAACAAACTTGTTGAACAATAATATCACCATTCTTTCTGTAAATCATGAGTGAAGAAGAATTTTGGTAAAATATGTTTCGTCCTATCGCCCTTGATATGACCTTCTTTAAGTTGAGCAATACATGTTGCATTGTCTTCATGCAAAACTGTTGATGCCTCCTTCTCTGAAGAATTACCACATGATCTACGTATGTATTGTATCACACTTCTTAGCCAAACACATTCTCGACTTGCTTCATGTATCGCTAGAATTTTTGCATGGTTGGATGAAGTCGCTAAAATCGTCTGCTTAACTGAATGCCATGAAATTTATGTTCCTCCACTTGTAAATACATATCCAATTTGAGATTGACCATTGTGAGGGTCAGACATTCTGGAAGATATGTAATCTTCTAATATAACTCAAATACCTCTAATCAATATCCTATAAGATATGGACATCTATATTATAATTATCCATAACACTCCCCCTTTGATGTCCATTTGAGGATTATGCCTCGTTAAAACCTTACTAGACAAAACCCAGTGGGACAAAATCTAGTGAAGGAAAAAAAAAACACATAATTCCTTTATACGCTTGGTGATGTTGCCTCATTAAAAACCTTTCTGGAAAACCCTATGGGGACAAAACCATGGTCAAGGGAAAAAGAGTGCAACGCGTATCTTCTCTCCCCCTGTTTATCACATCACTTAAATCTCTTAGTTGGTGCAATCCAATATAATAAACCAACTTCTTTAATGTCAATACAATAAGTGTCTTGATGGAATATATGTTTGATTCTCGTATAAACAAGTGTTCTTCACTTAACCTTTACATATCAAGAAGGATTAACCATATGTCATACTTATCATTATACGAAGTACATCCTCGACTTCACAAGTTATATAGTATCAACGAATGCAAAGTAAATGATACATTATATCATTTATGACCACTAGTGAGAACGATCAATGTTCTATATACATTTAACTATGACACGTATAAATCGATATTGTGATCACCATCTTTATAAGTAAAGGGGTCTTCCTTCATCAATTGACCTCATAAACATGAGCGTCGTTTACCCATATAAAGATATATAATATCTTTCTTTAGGTTTCGTTATGCACAATGATTTCATCTTTAAGATGTTTAATTTATAAAACAAGACAAAACTTTTTATTTCATTTCAAGGTATTCAACCGTCTTGAAAATCTCCTCATGAGTTGCATTCATATTTACCTCATCAAACCATATGTAACTTATACCATATTCAAATACAAATCTCTTTAAAACCAACATGGGTAAATTTAGTTATTTCAATGGCTCATTTTAAACCAATACCATATTGCCTTTCACTTATATAGTGATTTATTCAACTTGATCAATTGTTATTCTTGAAAACTTTCTTATATGCTTTCAAAGATTTTAAATCACGAGATATGCTTCATGCATATTATATATCTCATAAAGACAGATGCATATTCAATAAGTTTTACACATTTATGTATATTGACTTTAAGTCCCAATCCCATGTCTCATCACACGAGACTTCAATCCTTCATTATTTACTTGCGTCATTAAATTTGGCCATTCGTTAATCCAATGTCCTCACATTCATTTTAGCGCAATATTATTTACTTGCATAATCATTCATATGTAATATTACTATCGACGTCGATTTATTTCTTTTCGATTCCATATTTTACTAGACATTATATATCATTTATTGAGATCTCATAGTTTTTCACGTACCCGGGGTTTTTCAAGAACCTTTATGTCTAGTGTCTCTTTAGAGACTATGGGGTCTTTATTACCTCGATTCGACCATATTAATTTTCTTGCTCCATTTCATTTATTCATTCGAGGACTTTTACTTAGAATCGATTAGTCTATCATGCTGTAACCATGCCATAGACTAACTACCAATCATCGGTTGTCATTTTGGGACATACATTATATTTGGAGCACTAGCAGCGTATATATGATCTAGTCACTTCTTTAGGTCACTAAACAAGTCTAGCAATTTCTAGATCTGGAATATAAATTGTCCCTTAAACTTTAAGTTCATATTCAATAGTGTGAGGATCAACATTTATATTATCATAATTCATTCCAAATTTCTCACGCTCATTCTCCCTGAATGAATTCAATTTCAACATCCCGTGTGTTGTGGTGGATTTACAATACAGGTTCCGCACATTTATAGAAAACTTTATATGGGAAACATATGGTTCGTGACCAAAACCATTTTAATTGGGAGAATTCATTTTTAATTGTTGGCAAGATGCTTAACTCATATTTTATCATTTAAAATTACATGCCCCATGAACTAATAGTTTTGCTCTAACAGCTATTGGCTTTGTAATCAACTGAAAACGCTTTATAAACGTTTCAACAAAAGCAATTGCCGATGAACATGGGCTACATAAAGTTCAACACTTATTCCAATAATCGCCCAATACTTGAAAGTATTCACCACCATTCTCAAAGATATAATTTGGAAAATCATGCTCACATTTGATAACTCGAGCCACTAATCACACTAACTTTAAGTTGCGTCTTTGATAATCATTTTGACGATGCATCGATTTTATAACTCAAAATGATCAACATGGCGGATGTATAAGCCTACATATATCCATGTTAGGTTTCGATCCCTAACAACCTGGTTACTAGAAAACGGATTACTCGATCTCGAATACGTGGTCGACAGAAAAGAAAAGATAATGCACAAGTAAGTATCCCTAATCGATTGTTTGATTAGTATTGAAAGAATGCGTACAAGACCCCTCCCCCCTCAACTCCTTTTATAGAGATGAGGGGGGATGAAAAACCGACTCTAACAAAGTACTATGTCGTCCGTGATAATAAAGAAAACATAGACGGGTTGGGCTTGGGACACAAACCAACCCAACGACCCTTTATTGATATCCTAGAACTAGTTGACTAATAGGAAACTCACTCGTAAGCTAAGATGAAGACTAAATACATAACAATTTCCACCTTAGGCTTTATATTAGCCTACTTCGACACTCAAGAACTCCAAACAAGGCTGAAGCTTCAAATCCGTGTACCACCTTCGTCAAGGCATCCGCAGATTGTGTTCCGACTCCACCTTCGTAACTTCAACCGCCTTTGCTTCCAAGACCTCTTTGATAAAGTGATAACGCACATTAATGTGCTTAGTCCTTTCATGAAAAACATGATTCCGCGATAAGTGAATCGCGCTACCGATTATCACAATTAATCGCCACATTGTTAAGCTCCAAGCCCAACTCTTCCAAGAGTCCCCTTAGCCAAATAGCTTCCTTCACGCCTCGTAAGGGCCATATACCCATCTGTAGTTGAAAGAACCACCACGTGTTGTAGCGTTGCCTTCCAGCTTACAACACATCCCTGTACTAAAAATGCGTAACCAGTGATAGACCTACCTTTATCCGGATCCTTAGCGTAGTCTGAATCAACAAAACCTCGTTACGTCCACATGGTTGCCACGATTTGTCCCATACACCAAACCCACGCTTGTAGTGCCCCGCAAATATTTCAAAATCCACTTCACTGCTTCCCAATGCTTTTTACCCGGATTCGCCAAATATCTCGCTAACTACACTTACCGCGATACGCTATGTCCGCCTCGTGCACACCATTAAGTACATTAAGCTCCCAACCGCATTTGCATACGGCACCTTACTCATCCTTTAAACTTCACAATCCCTAATCGGGCAATCCTTCAACGACAGCTTGAAGTGCCCACCCAATGGCATCTTAACCGATTTCCCATTGTCTATTCTAAAATTATTTAAAATCTTAGAAACATACTCGGATTGTGACACCTCGTAATCTTGCGACTGCATCCCCTCGATGATCTCCATACCAAGAATCTTCTTTGCTTCCCCGAGCTCTTTCATGTCGAACTCCTTTTAAGCAAAGACTTGATAGACCCAATCTTTTGCTTTTACAAGCAATCAGATATCATCTACATATAACAATAGATAGATATACTCACCGTGCATAACTCCTGTAATATACGAATCGTGTGAATCGCTACGCTTAAAGTCTGTTGCTCAAGATGTACTCATCGAACCTTCTATACCATTGCCTAGGTGACTGCTTCAAACCATAAAGGGATTTCTTTAACAAACATACCTTGTTACCTTGTTCATATCCCGATGGTTGCCTCATGTAGATCACTTCTTCAAGATTTCCATGTAAAAATGCCGTCTTTACATCAAGTCGCCCAACTCATAATCTCTACACGCAGTCAATGCAAGTATAACCCGGATAGATGTGTGTCGAACTACCGGAGAAAATACTTCATTGTAGTCAATACCGCCTCAGTGGTGAATCCACGAGCCACCAGCCTCGCCTTGTACCTAGGCTTTTGAACACCTTCAATCCCTTCTTTTATCTTGTATAGTAAGCGCTCACCGCCTTTTGCCCAGGTGGATGATCTACCAACTCATAGGTCTTATTCTTCTTCAGAGAATCCATCTCTTCATCCATAGCAGCTTTCCACTTAGAACTATCTTCACATGCAACTGCCTCCTGGTATGTCAATGGTTCATGAGTATCTTCTTCCTCTCGCTGCAAAGAAACGCCAGTAGCAACCATATTATCTCATCTCGAAACCTCAAAGGTTTCGTTCTTGTCCTTGGCTCTCTATCCCGAACCAACCGATAACTGTGAGATCCGTGTTTGATCATGATCCTGATCCTGCATCTTCATCATCGCCATCTTCCCGATCATTTGTCGATCTTCTTGATCATTTGTCGATCTTCCTCGCTTAATGATTATTTAACCTTTGCGTTCCACCTCAACCTGTAATTCCTCAACGTACTTATCCGTACCTCGCACTGAATCCTTCAACGTGTCTTTGTACATGACACTTTCATTGAAGACCACGCTCCTCGCTAGTGACTATTTTAGGTGATTCATTATCAATCCTATATAGCCCGCACTCTTCACACCTTCGGATACCCCAAAAGAACGCATTTTACCGCTCTCGCTCGAGCTTACCTTGTTTAACGTGGTGAATATGCGACACGTACCGAAAATCCTTAACATCCCATAATCACTTGGATGTCCCGACCACATCTCCATAGGTGTCTTTTTCTCAATCGCTGTTGATGGTGACCTATTTATGAGATATGCGTACATGTCGCTCGCCGTGTCTTCTTGGGCAATCCAGATCAATTAATAAAACTGTACCGTATCTTATCCATGAGAGTTCTATTCATCCGCTTCGCTAATCCATTCTCGGCTGCGGCCCCGCAAGAACTGCCAAATGTCTAGCAATCCCACTCTCAAGCGTACATGTCAAACTCCCGCTACGTAACTCAAGACCATTATCCGCCCTAAGCTTTAACCGTCCTCCCACTCGACTTCTCTACTAACTGCCTACTCTTTGAACTTTCCAAATGCTTCGTGGTTTGAACCTCGAGAATATAAAACCCATACCCTCCCGAATAATCATCAACAATAGATAGGAAATAACTCTTACCTCCCAATGATTCCACCTGAGACGGACCCCATAAGTCTGAATGAACATAGTCTATCACTCCCCGAGTAGTGTGCCTTCCTACACCGAACCGACTCGATGTGATTTTCCCAGAACACAATTCTCACAAAAATCGAGCTTACCTAGACTCTTCTTGCCAAACAACTCCTCGCTTCCAAAGACCGTAGTAAGTCCCGCCACATCGATATGTCCCTCTTTTGTGCCAAACCCGGCAAGACTCGCTTTTTCTTCAACACTAGCATTAAGCTCACCCGCCATCGCATGGCCATCCAAAGAGTATACTTAATTTTTTTCCTTCGGTTCCGTGATAAAATAACCCCGAAACCATTAATCACCTTTGATTTTGCCTCGACCGCAATTTTACGGTATATCCCTCTTTTTCAAGAGTTCCTAATGATATCAAGTTTTCAATTCGTGAATATACCGACATTGTGTAATACAAAACTTGACCCATCTTTTAGTTGTACCCTTACCTTGCCAATACCTCTGATTTTGCACTCCCTGTTATCACCCAGAAGATCTGCCCCCATCGCATTCCGAAAATCAAACAATAAATCTAACCTCGGTGTCATGTGGTATGAACCTCCTGAATCCATAATCCAAATTCAAAGAATGCATCGCACTCATCACCATCATCACCTCAGAACCGTCATAAACCGAACCACTAGAGCTTGGCTGATCATCTTTCTTGACGAAACCATTTGACTTCTTGCGATTATTCTTGGATGCTCTTCAAGTGCTCCTCGATTGGCAAATATAGCACTTGAGTCTTCCACCTCGACTTCGATCTTGACTTTCCCCAGCCTCGATGCGAATTCTGCGATCGCTTCTTCCCTCACATATAACCCTTCACCATCATCCCCTTCGCTTAGATCTTTCTTTGATTTCCTTTGAATTCAGTGTGGCCATCACATCCTCCAAAGTCAAAGCTTCCCGCCCATAAAGCAAGGTATCCACAAAGTGTTCGTATGATGTTGGTAAAGAAGTGAGTAATAATAAAGCAAGATCTTCATCCTCGAATTTTACCTCAATATTTGCTAAATCAAGAACGATTTTGTTGAACTCATCTATATGCTCGAAATCGACGTCCACCGGCATGTAGAATGTATACAACTTCTTCTTCGGTACAACTTATTTGCCAAAGACTTTGTCATGTACAAAGTCTCGAGCTTGTTCCAACCCCTCACAGTCTGTCTCCCCGTAACCTCTCTCAGTACCTTGTTACCTAAACACAAAATCACGGCACTATGAGCTTTCTTGTTTAGCTCACCTTTCGCAGGTGTCCATGTCCAAGGGTAAAACCTCCAGAGTCGCTTCACATTCATGTTGGATTAATAAAGCACGATCTTGACTCTCCATAACCCGAATCACCGGCCCATCAATTTTTCGATGTCAAACTTGGCTCCCGTCATTCTTTAATCCCTTTATTAATTTGCTAAACCTTGTGAAAAAAACCTCACAATCACAAACTAACAAAGTCCCTTGTGCAATACCCTCTTAATTAATAACCAAAGTACCAATATAATAAAACTATTATATTACCAAATATAATAAATATTATATTTACGTTGAAGTGCTTACTTTACTTTAATCAATCAGACTTTTTTTCCCCTGCCCACGTGACAACAAAACAACCACTAGCCTCTTGACTTTTTTAAATAAAACCAACCAAGGATTATCTTCTTCTTTGTTAATACTTCCACAAGAAAACAACGTACCAACCACTTCTCCTTTCTTTCTTCGCCGATTCGATGAACACCGAACAAAAAAATTGTCGATCTTGGATAAACCCAAAACCAACAAACCCTCGGGTCTCCTACACCTTGTCGCTAGACCCGACAATCGAAGACCCAAGAACCTTCTCGATCGATCCTAGATAACCGTGAGAACTTTCGAACTCTGCTCGATACCACTTGTTAGGTTTCGATCCCTAACAACCTGGTTACTAGAAAACGGATTACCTCGATCTCAATACGGGGTCCATGTAAAAGAAAAGATAATGCACAAGTAAGTATCCCTAATCGATTTTTTGATTAGTATTGAAAGAATGCGTGATAGACTCCCTCCCTCAACTCCTTTTATAGAGATGAGGGGATGAAAAACCGACTCTAACAAAGTACTATGTCGGCTGTGATAATAAAGAAAACATAGACGGGTTGGGCTTGGGACACAAACCAACCCAACGACCCTTTATTGATATCCTAGAACTAGTTGACTAATAGGAAACTCACTCGTAAGCTAAGATGAAGACTAAATACATAACAATCCACGTCATATTCTTTACAAAACTTTATAGGATATAGTCCTTACTTTAGTTGGTGGTGATAGATGAACAATTAAGTTCCATTATGAACAATAAAAACAAACAAATCAACCTTGAAGAACCCATGGTTCTTTTATACATTTCGCATCATTATTAAACCGGGATGGTCCAACCGGTCATGCCAATTGCTATAATAATCTTGGCTTATAAACTTTTACTTTATGACCATATGTGTTTCAATTGCAATTTTTTTTTTCTTTTTCTTTTTAGTCAATTAATATGAAGAATTACATTAGCTTATATCATTATCATACAACAAGATATATTTCTACTCTATTTAAGCTGCATTATTAGCAAAACATGTATGTATATATGCCATTAACGATCTTATAAGAATATTATATTCACCATACCTTGGCAAATTTCACAATAATTTTTGGTATGTTATCATGTTTCGAAAACTATTCATATATAAATAAGTTTAGCATATAAAAGGCAAGATAATATTCTCTTTAGTACTACCGTAGTGTGAGGGTAATCAAGGCATATAAAACAAGGTATGATATAGCTAATTTAGAGCATCTAAACTTCAAGACGTAAATTATTTTAGTAGTACATGGGATAAACTCAAATATTGCAAACTTCGACTACCATAAAAGTGTGTTGGCAAAAGTATCCAAGGTATATTAAAAAGAGGTTAGACGCTGCTAATTGTTATTAGACTTTTAAAAAAATAAGGCAAATTCAAGATCACATGTAAACATGTAATGCATACGTATATCAGATAGTATAAAACTCTAGTTATGCAAGACTTGGTGTCGCACTATTTCACATTTCTCAATATATATCATATATGTACGACCTTATTTAGTAATGTAATCAAGACTATGTTTTCTATTTTCAGACATAAGCTTTAGCCTCTTAAATCCAATATGTACGCTCAAATTGTGTTATACGTATATTGTTAATGGATAAAATACACGTAGAGCAAGTTTTGTGTTAATTCATAACCAAACATTACAAAATATATATCACATGCATAGCTCCAGCCATATAAGTATCATCTTATCATCTATCATTATTATGCGTACGTTTCATCTACTTAATCAAAATCAGTTATGATGGTAGACTATATCCTAGCAACACATGTGAGTTAATACATTATATCAAACAAAACTCATCAAATAATGCCAAAGTAAAGTAGATATATAGTAATCCAATTAACATGCTCGACAACTATATGAAGTATTTACCAATTACACGTGTTTACGACACAGTCTATAAATATATGATTAAAACCCACATTTACCACAATAACAATATGTGTAAAACATTTTTAACAAGTGATCATATATTACATGTATAAATATACTGAAAACATACTTATATAAGACTTTTAATCCAATAAAAGTTACTTTATATGTGTCAAACAATTCTTCAATTTCAACAAAAAGGTACACAAATTAGCTAACTAATAATCTTGCAAAAACTAACATCGAGTTGTAGATTAGGAAAATAAGTGCAATATCTTCAACAAAAACCTGGACCAAAAACTATTTTCTCGTTAGCAAATCCGTTCGAAGATATTATTAAAACTATGCTAAAAGTCACACCTAATAGGCAACAGTTTATTTTCTTTACAAGTTCCAGTTATGTAGTTGCGTTTTTTTTTTTTTAATCCTTGGTTAGCTACTTTTTCTATCTAGAGAAATATGACCAACAATATTATAGATTATTAGATATATGAACTTTTCTTTATGCGTTTAAAACTTATTGCTAAAATCTAAAGGTCTATAACTATTGTGTAGACAAATTAACGAAAATCAATGGCTTTGTGTTTAACAAAAATCTTGTATACAAATTAATGTATATCATGCAAGAACTCGATAGTAGATAGTAAATAATATGGTTAAGTTGAATCAACTCAAGCTTAAAAGATACAAGATTAGTTTTAAAATCCTTTGACAAAAGCTATAATAGTTGAAGCGTCATATAAAATAATAATAATAATTATCAATTTGAGAGATCCAGTAAAACCAATTTTTATCAGAAATCATTACTTATGAATTACTTTATCGGCTTCTTTTCTCTTTTGTTAAACTAATAAAAGGTTGTCTTTTATTTGTTTTTTTTAATAAATTTATAATATTCATATAAAAGTAACTAACTTGGCATACACATACTCAATAAACAAGTGCGATTAAGATTGATAACGTACCTGAATCCATGATCTAATATATTAGGATAAGGGTTCGATGCTTTTCTATATAAATCGAAAACCACATCGATAGATCGTGCTGATAACGTGTTGTATAACAATGAGCCTAGTAGCACAATAAGAACAATAAGCAAGAGAATATAAGTGAGTATGGAAGAGAAAGATAGAAGTTGTTATTGGTGTGTCCTCACATTACATTAGGTGCCTCTATTTATAAGGACCTTAACATGAATGGTATTAAGTATAATTTGGATGTTACAAGACCAATCATAAATATGGAGGTTACTAGTTAGAGATATAAATGTGATGATGAATGTGTACAATCATTATAATAAATATTCATAACAATTTGTGGTTTTATTTTCATTCATGGTACATTATTGAAATTAATTGTATTATTGTAAAATATTATGGGCTTATGGGTTATGTATATTCATCCTAATCTTGATTAACAAGTTAGGTTTTTCCTATAAATACCTCCTATTGTAACATTATGAAGACATCTCAATAATAAGAATTCTCTTCATCTCTCATTCTTGTATTCTTGTTCATTACATTTACAACACGTTATCAGCACGCTCTAAATAGTATTTGGTTTCTAAGATTAAATCTTTGCATGTTCTTAGTATTTTACTAGATCATTGATTCAAAGTTTTATGTTACTGCTATGTGTTGCATGATAATACGTGAAGTTTGGTTTTTGTTTTGTGATACCCAATAGATTTTTTTTATCATTGAATCCATAAACGGAAAAATAAAAATCATTAAGACGGTCAAATTTTTTTTTATGTTATCATCTAAACTTTTAATTGATTCATTTGTGTTTGCAGTATTACAATGCTATTTGTCTGATTTTAATTTGAGATTCTCTCAAATCAAACTTTTGCATGATATGGTTAATTGTTTAGATAATAAGTGACAACTGATTCGTAAGAATATCATTTGTGTATTATTAAATTACTACACTCTATGTTTTGTAATTGTTTGTACTTAAAATTACACTGTAACGACTATTGATATCACCCTAGATCGAATATAATATTTGAAATTACTAATAAATGATTCTACTAATTGCAAATTATTTGATTAATTCTATGACACTTATGTATCCGCAGAGTTAAATCATGAGAAAGGTAATCTTATTTTATTTTTTTTATATATAAGATCATCAAGATTTATTATAACTAAATGATATCATATCATAACCATTTGTTATGAATGAAAAAAAAATTAGAATCTCAAGTTCTACAATGATCTCGTCAAGAGAGTTGAAAGACATCGTAACCTCAAGTTATGTTGAAAAAAAAGTTTATTAGAACCTCAAAGTTCTAATATGATCCTTTTATAAAGATCAATATCATAACATCATGATATGTTAAAAATTATTAGAACCTCAAGTTCTAATTTGATTCAGTTAATAGAATCATTAGCATAACTTCATGTTATGTTAGGAAAAAAAAAAGAAATGATAAAACTTGGAGTTTTATTATGATTCTTTCAATAGAATCAATAACATAATCTCGTGTTATGTTTAAAATAAAAAGAAAAATAGAACTTCAAGTTCTATTATGATTCTCTCAAAAGAATCAAAAGATATCATAACCTCATGTTATGAGTATTATAGAACCTCAAGTTCTATTATGATTATAAAATGGAAATACAATAACCTCAAGTTATTGTTAAAATGTTCAAATATGATTCTATCAAGTGAATCACAATAACATAACCTCAAGTTATGATTATTTTTTGTTTAAAGCCTAATGTGCTTTGATGATTCCCTAAAGTGAATTATAATACCATAACCTCACGTTATGTTTAAAAAAAACAAAGAGTATGAACCTCAAGTTCTACTACGATGAACACAATAAAAATGCAATAACCTCAAGTTATTCTTTTTAATGTTGAATCATGATTATCATGAAAGAGTCAAAATACCATAACATTGTGTTATGATATTCAATTAAAAAAAAAAAGGATAAGAACTCAGGTTCTATCATGATTCTATCAAATACATAACCTAAAGTTATGATTAGAATGTTCTATGATGATTCTCTCAAAAGAATCAAATAACATAATCTCATTATGTTAAAGAAAGAAGCTAGAACATTATTCAATCAAGTGAATCAAATAACATAATCTTATTATGTTAAAAAAAATGTATATATAGAACCTCAAGTTCTATTGTTGTTAATTTTATTTTGTACCGTTTATTTTATTTTATGTTCTTTCTATTTACAAACCTAACACAATCTTTAACTTCATGTCAATACTCTTATATATTTTTTAGATGTGTTAATGTGGAGTGTGGATTTTTTATGTTAAGATTTAACTGTAAATTTTTTTTATGAGAACCTTGTCTTCTTCGTGAGGACCTTAAGAGGGAATACTTAACGATGAAAGATTCGTTAAATTAAGGTAAGATCTCAAGGATACATTACCACACAAAAGCAAGTCATATTCCCAAAAAAATCTCGCTATGATTGTATGCACCTCAAGCTGCATTAAAAAAAAACATAAGCGAGTTGGGTCTCACAATTTCAGTGTTATATCTGAATTAAAAAGAAAATATATAACGGTGAAAGATCCGTTAAATGTATGTCAAAATCTAAATGAAAGATTTGACCATCATAAGCAAGATTTTCTTGCAAATGCGAGCACACTTTTCGCAATATTAAGTAGTACATCTGAATGATGAAAAGAAAAAATGCGATGAAATTGTTAATGCCTCGAATATACTTATATATCGAGAACGATGCTTTGATATAAAAGAAATGGGAATGTTTGAACAAACACGATAAACCCGTTTACTAAATTTGCTCCATATTGTTGTGTTAAAAGAAACTGGTTGGCAACCTCAAGTTGCAACATAAAGATCTTCATTCCCTCAAGTGAACGAGATAAAATGATCAATATGAGATCCTCATTCCCTCTTGTGAATGTGATAATGTAACGATAAATGGTTAAAGATCATTTATCATGGTAAATGCTATGGTCGAGGTAGTATGACAATGACAAACCACTAGTAGTGGCGAAAATACAATAAGCAAGGAGCAAACAAAAATGCTATTTATGCAAAAATGCGATGTGATGTATATAAAATACAAGTGTGTCAAAGATATTACACGCTATATTCATAGATTAAAAATCTGTGCTAGTGCATTTTGCTCCATGAAAGAATTATGAAATTGTCATGAGAAACGAAGTTAAGTATTATAAATACATTATATTCTTTTATATCTTCCTCGACATGCAAAGATTAGTAAAAGCTAATCACTGCCATAAACTTAAGTTTATGAGCAATAATAATTATAGTATTTTTGGCATGACCGGATATACCATCCCGAGTCGTTAATGATGCGAAAACTATAATAGAAAGATTCTTCAATCTTATGTGTTTTTCTCTCAAAGTAAGTTGATTATTCAACCATCAACTATATTGGGGACTCAATCTCTCAATATTCTGGAAAGAAAACTAATGGATGCATGTAGGCATACACATCCATTGGATGAACCATTTAGAGTTTATAATCGATGCATCGTCTAAATGGTAATCAAAATCGCAACTTCAAGTTTGCATGATTAATAGCTCGACCAAATAAAATGCGAGCATAACATTCCAGAGTCAGTATTTCATTGTGAATATGTGATGAATTACTTTTAAATCATCCAATGATAATGAGAGAAAAACTATTTGTTATTGTATGGGGCCATACTAAAATTAGCATCATGCCAACATGTTATAAAGCCTCCATTTATAATTGGTTTTGGTTAGAAACCAAGTATCTCCCATTAAATTTCTTTCGTGCAATACATGCTCAAATTATTCTACCTAAATGCACATATGGGATATAGAAGAAGGATAATTCCTTCAGGAGGAGAGAAGAAGTAGCTAAAAAATCGGAATGAATTATCATATTATCCGCAAAAAGAAATTTTATGAATTTAGATTCAATGAATAATCTAAAAGCCATACATATACATTGGCCAAAAATAAATTTTCAGCTACTCATGCTCCAAGTTATACTTTGTTCCTCAAGGACATTGTTTGTTATGACATGCCTCAAGCATGATAGACTAATCGATTCCAAATAAAATCCTCGATAAAAAATATGGAGCATGAAAATAAGATGGTTAATCGAGGTATAAAAGAGATAGTCTCATAAAGAGAAACTAGACATGAAGGTTTCAAACGAACCTTAAATAGCTAATGAGATCTCAATAATTCTATGATGTCTAAAATCATTTGGAATCGAAACAAAAACGACGTCGATAAATTTGTTTACATACAATATAGCGCTTGCTATTATGCATAATGAGGATCATAAATTAAATGTTATTAAATGAAACGTTTGGCCAACGTGAAAAGACGCAATCTCATGAAAATACGAGAAGTCTTGGGACATGAAGTCCGTACACACAAATGTGTAAAATCTATTGGATATACATCGGTCTTTGTGTGAAACCGAAATAAGAGTTCTAAAGTTATCTGCTTTAAGACATGAATTGTTGAATAAATATATTCACAAAATTGATTATTAAGAAGCAAATTGTCTCGAGGTGGATGTAAATATCTTATTGATATTTTATGAGGCAAATAATCTATAAGTGTTGAATTCACTCTAAGTGAGTTTTAGATAAAGCTCCCATATTCTAAGAAGGATCTATAATGCTTTAAGCCCTCTAGCATGTTTAGCAACTTCAACTTTTAGAAGCAATTAATAAAGTTCTCAAGAACTTTATTTGATAAAGTTGAATGAATCCGTATATAGATCAAAATGATTTTGGACGCATATTATGTAAATTGCTTCTAGAAATAATTAGTCCTCAAGTACCATACACAAGTACAATTGAGGTTTGGATGCCAATTTTGTAATTAATATGCGTCACGAGAGTGTATTTTTCTCTTTTAATATTTGTACATGCATTGTATACTTTCCAACCAATTGATTTGATATTGGGTTGGAAGCTACACATATATTTTGTCATTTTTGCAGAACTTATTCGTAACATCATCAATTTGATGGACTTCATTGTAAAGTTGTTGCCAAAAAGTATACGAGCAACTCGTTTAGAAGATTAGCATGCGATGCTTGAAATATATACATTATTGAGGAAGAGGAGCATTATAACATGACTAACTCTTTTCCTTCATCAAGGTTTTTTTTATCCCATTGGGTTTTTCTTGATAAGGTTTTTGATGAGGCAGTGTATGAAGTATAATGAACGATGAATATCCAAGGAGGAGTATTGTAAAATATTATGGGCTTATGGGCTTATGTATATTCATCCTAATCTTGATTAACAAGTTAGGTTTTTCCTATAAATACCTCCTATTGTAACATTATGAAGACATCTCAATAATAAGAATTCTTCATCTCTCATTCTTGTGTTCTTGTTTATTACATTTACAACATGTATGAATTAATTGTGACCTTTTTCTCATACCCCTATTCCTTATAAATTGAGAGTTATTCTCACATTTCAAAGACACCGAAAAACACACAACTCATCACTCTTCTCCTTTTGTGTTACCATTCATATTTCTTGTGTATCCGGTTCGTAATAGAGGGAAGGCACGGTTTTGGTTCGCCTTGATAACTCGTTTGTGCTAACGGGGTTATCCGTTGTTGTTGTATCCTGGGAGATAGACGTTCACGATTCTCAAGCACCGTGGAGAGGACGAATATGTCTTAAGGAAACTGTGAGCATCACAGGCCTCAACAATTTCCTTACTTGTGTTTTTTTTGTGTCTCAATAATTCAAAGATTTACGGTATCGTTTTTCTACACTTTTATGTTTTATGTTATGGTTTACTTGTCTCTAATAGCAATATACACGTAATATATACAGCAATCTTAAGACATATCTCTCTTTGTTGCTATTAGATGTGCATGTTGATATGTTTGATATGACAAAATATAACTGATGTTGGTATAAAACAATCTCATGATTTGTATCTTTGAGGAGAATAAAACTGTTTTGGACTTGAGGTTTATGTAGGCATATTTTCTAATGAAATATATGGGTATTGATGATAACAGTTATTGATTTACATGGAAGTTATTAGGTGATGAATAGATAAAGCAAATATAAGTGATTTCAAAATAGATACATATTATATCTCCTTTAATAGTGGGACGTTGACTAGAAATGAGAAATAACAAGATGTATGTATCATTTATCATCTTGGAGAAAGAAATTCTTTATTTGCTATGGTTTTAAGAATTTATTGGTATGGCCTTTGCTTAAGGTTGACTTTGAGAAATGAAGTACTTTGTAGTGTGTATTAATATTGTTGGAGTTTATGTTTGAATTAACATCTAAACTGCAAGGTAGATTAGAAAATGTTCAAATTTATATGTGAGTTCGATAAGTCGGTTAATTGATTGACCCTAATGAGAAGTAAGAAAACAAGGATGTAATGAGGTTTGTTTTAATTGTGTTTGAAGCTTTATTGTTATATACATTTATGTAAATTAATATTTCATCAGTTGAAATTTATTTGCATTAATATTGATTAATAGTATTCAATAATTATTACTATTAGTCAATAATTATGTGAAGGATTATGGTAAATGATCGGTTTGGCTTTGAATATGTAACGGGAGATAATAAAGTGGTTCTTTTTCTATTGTTTGATTACGAAACAGTATTTAATGCTACTTTATTAGTATTTCTATTTCATGAGTAACATAGTTTATTTTGATATGAGTTAAAAGATTTATATGAAACTTCATGGCTTGGAAAAAGTTTTATAACTCGTATGACACTAATATGCGACACTACTCAGTGATGGCCTTCTTGAACCAGTTCATATATAGTATTCCCATAAAGCTGAGTTGTAGTTTTATGAAATCTTATTAAAGATACAACCTTAACTAGCTGAAAGTTTTGGATCATTACGTTATGTTAAAAAAGAAAATACGGTGTTCAAAGCATGTTGACTGAAATCTTGTCATGATATTGGTTTGTGTAACTAGTATTGGTTTTCATGACTGGATGGTGAGATTAAACTCATTTTTCCGGAATGCGAACTTTGGTGTTATGTGGAATCCAAAGTACTTGCTTGAACAACTAAGTAGTCGTGGGAAAATGCATTGTTTGCATAGTAAAGAAATGATTTTCGTACCCAATATTTTGCAGTGCGTTGTTAAAAGATTAAAAATTGACTTTTAGGAAGTTTGAGCTTAAATGGGTGAGCCGTTAAATCGGAATTTCTATTTTAGTACAGAAATTAATTTGGACACGTTGTTGTCCGAGATACGAGGTCGCGAGAACATGTGTTGTTCTTATAAACGTAGTTTGAGCTTAAATATTTTTAATCAATTTTTTTTTTTGGTATGTTGCTAATACATTTAATTTGATTTCTGGAAAATTTAAGCTTAAACGGATAAATTGTTTAGTCACAACTTGTATTTTGGTACAACATTTCTTTTTAGACAACTTTGTTGTCTTGCAAGAAAAAAAAATCTAACGGAAAAGTCATTTGATCGCAGTTTGTATTTCAGTACAAAAGTGTTTTCTCTAAGAGATTTATTTTCTTGTGTTGATCTTTGTGTTGTTTAGATACATGCATTTGAGTTGTTGGGTACAACATTTTTTGGTTGTTTTAATACATGATTATGTAATAATTTGTGCGATGTTCAACGCAAAACCTTTGTGTTATTTGGAGCAAAATATTGAGGCAAAATAGTGCATATTTAAGGTTGTTTGGTGCGATGTTGTTTGGCACTATTCAACTAATTTTGCAAGATGAGAATAATCAAGTCAATCGATTTTGTATCGAGTATTGAAAAGTTTGGATGTTGCAAATATTCTATTGTGAATATTGTTGCGAATAATCAAACTACTTGTTATTCTAGAAATATGAATAATCGGCAAGACTTATTATAACTCACATTGCTAATAATCGAACGGTTTGTCATGACTATGTGTTGACTATAACCATGTAGGACATTGTCAAATGTCAGACATATATATGACAATGAATCACGTTGGTTTATGTAACTAACTTGAACGGTGTGATTGTCATCCAATGTGAGCTATTGTCCATTCGCTAAGTTGTAAAATGATTACACATATTTTGATTGTGTAAAATGATTACACATTGATTTTATGTGATTATCACATAATAAATTGTAATAATCATATAATGATAAGAGATTAAATGTGATTATATATAATCACAAGTGAATTGGAATGACATGTTATAAGTGTAGGACTTACACATATAACTTAATGGATCCTCCTAAAACATTTATGGTTTAAGGTGGTGATTTGTCTAATGTTTGTAGATGAAGCTATGAGTAATCAGAAGATGTATCTTCTGTCATACGCTTGATTCCTTGGTCTATAGCATGCTAGATTTGGAATCTATTAATTATGATACGGAAAATAATTAAAATAAGACATTCAAAAAGTTTGCATATACTAGTATGAAACTTGCGAAGTGACAACTTACTACGGATCTTGTTGTCATATCCATGTGAGAAAAAAAATCTTATAAACAAGATTAATACATTGAAAGAGAGAACATTTCTACAAAATTCTTGAGATAAATTCCATGTGGGGGATTCCGGCCTAGCTAGAGTTCAAAAGAACGTCAACAAACATGAAGTTCTTGCCTAGTTAGAATAATCAAGAATTACCTAGAGCATGATATATTTAGAGTTGCACGAAACTCAAATTTGTACAGACATATTATGTCGATACGACAACTACTCTCAGCATGGGTTATCCCTATTGACAATATGAAGTCATAGAATAACTTTGCGGATCCGCTTGCAAAAAGCTAAATGTGAGAGTTAGTTAGAAAGTCGTGAAAAGGAATGTGACTAAAGCCCTTGAAAAGTTTATATGAAGGAAAACCTAACCCAGCTGACTGGAGATCCCAAGATCTGGGTTCAATAGGACAACCTACTTGTATAAACTGAGGTCACTGTGAGGGAGTAATAAACTCCACATTTATTTTAAGGGGGTTAGCAAACTTCCTAGTCCATTCCTATAACAGTGACAATGTGAGGTTAAGCATATGACTTTTAATAATTAATCAAGAATCACCTATGTGAAAGAGAAGTGGGGTCGCTTCTAAGGGAATTATGGGGGGGCAATTCTTAACAACTCTCGCAAAACCAGGCTAATGTTCATGACCATAACGAACATAACTATGCGAACCAAAATGTGTCAAGGAGATATTTGTGTGAATATATATTGTCGTCTCCACAAACAGCGGACAGTTCAAAGACATCAAGTTCTACTGGCTGCTAGGAGGCTAAGTATATTTCACGAGGGAAGGTTCAAATGGTAACACCTACCTATCCTATGCAAATGTCAACTGCAAAACTCTATTACAACTTTGAGTCGTTGAAATTTGTTTCCCGTTATCAATTTCATTCATGTGGAGGATTGTTGGAAAAATGTGGTCAATATGGTTGAATGACAATTGATAATGTCATTATGAATACTAATGTGAATTGAAAATAAAATTAAATTTGTGGTTTTATTTTCATTCATGGTACATTATTGAAATTAATTGTATGAATTAATTGTGACCTTTTTCTCATACCCATATTCCTTATAAATTGAGAGTTATTCTCACATTTCAAAGACACCGAAAAACACACAACTCATCACTCATCTCCTTTTGTGTTACCATTCATATTTCTTGTGTATCCGGTTCGTAATAGAGGGAAGGCACGGTTTTGGTTCGCCTTGATAACTCGTTTGTGCTAACGGGGTTATCCGTTGTTGTTGTATCCTGGGAGATAAACGTTCACGATTCTCAAGCACCGTGGAGAGGACGAATCTGTCTTAAGGAAACTGTGAGCATCACAGGCCTCAACAATTTCCTTACTTGTGTTTTTTTTTGTGTCTCAATAATTCAAAGATTTACGGTATCGTTTCTCTACACTTTTATGTTTTATGTTATGGTTTACTTGTCTCTAATAGCAATATACACGTAATATATACAATATTTTATATATAATTTCTACAATAATCAGTTATAAACGTTGTTAACAATGACATGTGAATGGACATGAGCACCAGAACTACTTAAATTTTCTCTTGCTACATGATCACTCATTTTATGCTTAGTTGTAAATTGATATGATTTCATTCAATGTTATAAACCTAAACTATTTGAACATAATTCTAATTATTATTATTATTTTTTTGTACGATCATATATAATTCTAAATGAAACTATACATTTATGCATTCGGATATAGGAAATAAATAAATATTTATGTGAAATAGTTGGATGTTCTTTTAATAATTTTAGACTATAATATGATAGGATATAATAAATGATAGATAGATGTTGTTTAATGTAAACCATCAAATATAATAAGGAAAAGTCGCTATAAAAATATGTACTATGAGCTTTTGAAGACTAGTTTCATGCTTTAAAGTAAGGGGCAATCTACAAATAAAAAAAGGGATAATTATTTTTAACTTGACACTTTTTCGAGTTTTATGTAGCTATTTTGTTTTTGGTATTATAACACCAAAGTTTAAAATTCAGACTTTTGTGTGTATTAGAGTTTTGAATTTGGGCATTTGTGTGTATTTTGTTCATCGACAATGATCATGTTACCATTCGTTGTTAATAGGGAGTTAAAAGTAAAGCATGGGTAAAATTGTCACAAATAGACCAAAAGATCCGAATTCAAAACTTTTGTATTATAAAAGCAAAAAATAAAGTTGTCTACACAACACCCCAAAATGTGACAAGTTGGTTATATTTTCAAATAATTATGTCTTAAAAGAACCCAAAAAAATAAATAAATAAATAAAAAAAAAAAAAAAAAAAACTTATACAAATTTATGACCAAGTTACGAGATATGTTATAGACACAACATTGCCCATACCTTGACCATAATAGTGTATTGATATCAACTTAGGTAAGGAGCACTCGCCACAACATATAAACTAGCAATATTTCTTTTGCTTGACCTATGTGGGATGAAAGCATATATTTTGTTTTATCTATACTACTTATAATAGAGGAATGAATCTCTCTCCTCATGGTCTTAAAATTAAGACTTACAAAATACAAAATGTACTATTAATGATCTTCTCATCAATCTTAATTTTAAGACTTCCAAGTCTTAAAACTTAATGTATAAAATACAAAGCGCTATTAATGTGTCATGATATTTAATGTAGTTAATTAATTAACTGGTTAATAAATACAATTAATGCAGTTATTAAAACACCCTTACACAAGAAACAAATCACTATTAATGTGGTCAAGATATTTAATGTAGTTAATAAACTAACTGGTCAATAAATACAATTAATGCAGTTATTAGAACACCCCTTACACAAAAAATACAAATTATCAAGCATATTGTACAACCAACTTAAACATAATTCCTGCATTAAAATGTCACTAATACAAACAATAAAGAACATTATATAAATATTCAAGCCCAAACGGGCAATGGTCCAAATGGGCCCGAGCCCGAACGGGTACGATCCAAAAGGGTACGGGCCAAACGGGCTCGAGACCGAACGGGCACGAGCTAAACGAAATTCTTGAAATCCGTAAATTTATTATAAAAAAAACATAATAAACTAAAATACATTATTCACCGGAAAATGTTATTTCAATGTATCCACCGCCGCAACGCGCGGTAACCCTGCATTAAATGTCAATAATACAAACAATAAAGCATATTATACAGATATTCAAGCCCGAACGGTCAACGAGCAAAATGGGCTTAAGCCCGAACTGGTGCGGGCCAAACGGGCCTGAGCCCGAACTGGCACGGGCTAAACGAAATTCTTGATATCCGTAAATTTATTGTCAGAAAAAACATAATAAACTAAAATACATAATTCACCGGAAAATTTTATTTCAGGGTACCCGCCGCCGCAACGCGCGGGTACCCTGCTAGTTTTTAGCCATCACTAGCTAGCCTTATTGGTTATTACCATTTTCAGACACATGACGCCTTTTATGCCCATATTTATTATTGTTGCGGTAATTGTTGCAGTTATGCGATCGTTATAATAGATAATGTGTAGTTTATAAAATAGATGCTTGATAAACCAGTTTTAAAAGTTGAAGAGTATAATTTATTTCCTGTTAGAACAACATTTCATTGTTACCAAAATTAACCGAAATCATACCCCATTTACAACAAAAGACTATTTTTCATGATATTACTAAAATGATCTCAAAGTTAAAAGTGATACTATGATCACGTGCATCCATAATAACATAAAAGTGATGTAGTTGTATGCCCTACCTACCCCACCCCTTAATCTACTCTTATGTATATTTATGATCCAAAAGAAAATCTCAAAAGTATTCATACTTTATCTTTATCTTTACTACATAAAATAGAAAAATGATCAAAGGTGAAAGTGAAAATTGAAAGTTGAAAGTTGAAAGTCAAAGGTGAGATAAATGTATATGTAATTAATACTCTTAATAAAACACCCCATTACTTAAAAGTACATTGATTTATTCATTTTGTACAACCAACTAAAAACATATCCACCAAATTAAATACAAACAATTAAAATACCACATACTAAAAAGTACAGTAAAATTTTCACAATATACAATTTAAACAAGCTACAACAAAATCAAGAATATAAAATAATTCAACACACTAATTAATGTTATTTTTAAAACACCCTAAAATGAAAAGTACGTGTTATTATACACATTATACAAATTAATAAAACAAACAAAGTTTCATACAAGCTAACAAGTTGATGGTACATATAGTTCTGAAAACCGGACCGGACCAACGGGTTCAACCGGGAACCGGTTTCGCCACCGGTTCGACTAACCAATAAAAGTCATCCGAAAATGAACAAGAGATGACCCGTTGAAACCGATACAAACTGGTAAATCAGGCCTCATCGAGATCTATTTGTCCAGTTAATCGTCATAGGGTACCCTCGTATGCTATATTTAAAGGAAAAAACAAAAAGTGAAAAGTTGAAATTAAAAATAGAAATGTTGAAAACATATATTTCAAAAGGAAACTATTAATACATATCGAAAACCGAGTTGACCCGATTTAATTTCACCCGTGTTCAACCCAACCCATCGGATTGATCCGGTTTAAATCGATCCGCTTTTCAACCAAACGGTTCAACCAGTTGAACCACCCGGGTCGACCCGGGTTTCAAAACATTATGTTTAATACCCTAATCTTCAAACTTTTATTATTTTTCGTTTATAACCCATAAACTTTTTTTATCACTAAACGATATGTCGCTATAAAATCCCGTTGGTATGCGCGGGTACTCGTCTTTATCTATATGTATATATAATTACCATTAAAAATTCAAACTACTATTAAATGAAAACAAATTCGGCATTTTCAATGTTGAAAAGTCAATACAACTTTTTTATTATTATTATACATACAAAACATGTATCCATGTTTTTGAAACTTAAAAAGTGAGTAATGTTAATTTCTAAAATTCATTTCAAACTAAAATTTCTACATAAAAATTCAAAGAATTTATCCTTAATGAAATAGCTACCATAATAATTCACACCTAAAATTTCAAAGAAATGTATGACAACTTTTACTAATGTAATTTCTAAAAAAAAAAATACATATTTTTATTTATTTAATCTTAACACTAATAATTTCTAAAAGTTTATCAACATATTATATTTTATATGGCACCATATTACAACTTATTTTTTATCGTTATGTTATTTCATAGTGTGTGTATCATATGCGATATCAATATTAATTATTGAAATGTGTGCAATGACCATATGATTTTTTAAAATATTGTTTTGACATTTATATATAGTTGCAATTGCAAAGATATTGTTGTGAATAACTTGAATGTTTACAATCACAAAACATTGTATCGATTTATTATATAGTCGCGGGGTTAATTTTTTCGTTCTTGTTCTTGCGCATTAGATACGTTAAACACAAATCTATTTCCAGATATTGCTATATTGATGGTGATTGATTGATGCTTTAATCGTTGATTATTCCAGCGCATTAATTTCAAAGATATACAAAGTTTCCTGAAATAATTTGGTCAAAACACATTATACAACTGGTGTATATAATTTTGTTAAGTTTCTTAGGTTTGAAGTTTTTTTGATTGGGTCAAATACCATGCCTTGATGGATGATAACTACAAAGTGAAGCCAATCAAAAAGTTCGGTAAAAAATAATTCAACAACTCATATGCCGTGTACTAAGAAATTTTACACGGCGAGTTAGTTATGTCATAACTGATGTAATATTTTATTTTTAGTTTCAATAAATATTTTTATATGTTCATTGATACATGTTAAGAAGTTTTGCTTCGGTTGAATTATCGCATGTTACGATACACTTACCACAATATCGCATATATTTAATTATATGCCGCTAGGCACGGGTACTCGTCTAGTCAATTCATATAACACCACCTCGCCTTTCTTCAATCCTTACCAAAAAACCATAGGCCTTCACTACATGAATGTCAAACCAAAAACAAATCCAAAAAACCACCATCTTTTTCATTATTCATATACTATGATCACAAAAGAACCATCCACACTCATTCTTGAACCTAAATCTAAAACCAAAACCAAAACAAAACCTAGACCCTCGCCCAAAACAAATCCCATCGCCTCCATTCACGCCCAAACCCTCGCCTCCATTCACGCCCAGCCTCTCGCCCAACCCCAGCAATCTCGCCTAGCCTCTTTTCCTCGCCCAGACACTCGCCCACGCCCACGCAATCTCGCCTAGCTTCTCGCTCAGGCCATGTTTTCTCGCTCAGTCGAAAAGTTCATTTTGGTAAACAATACAGGCGAGGTTCATATTCATAAATGAGTAGTGGAAATGGTTCGTTTTGGTAATTTGCGCTCATTCAAGTTTCATTTTTTTATTATTTATATTAACGTACACCAACTAGAAAGTTGTCAAAAAAAAGAAACACATTCATTTATGAATTAGACATAAATCATATATAGGTGCAAGCTAGACATATAAACATTGTTGATGCACGAACAATCGTGTTACACATGATTCACTTACTTATTAGACATTGTTATATTGTTATGAATGAAGGTGAGGAGAGAAAGAAACAAAAGCCTTGTGAAGAAAGCGAGAGCGATGGAGAGGGAGGTGGCGAATGAGAATTTCTTGAAATTGCTTGTTTGTCGTGGTTGTTTTGGTTTTTATAGTTTTGATTAGTTTTATGATAAATGATTTATTGATGTTAGCAATGTGGTCAATGAAATATGCTGTTTAGGTAACAAAAGATTTGAATCGCTAGCTACTACAAAAGTTGAATTCGGTTCATGGTCGAGTTGGGACTGAACCGATACAATAATACTGTTGGTTCTTGGAGATGCATATTTATGTTGAATGAACCCTACTTTCATCCAAAATATTTCATGCATAATTTGTTTTGCTTTATCTATGTTGGATGAAAGTAGGGTTGAGCATCACAAACCCAAAACCGACAAAGACCGAGAGGATTGACCGTACCGACCTAACCGAAGGACCAACGGTCCGGATTTTTTCTTTTTTTGTCTCTTTTCGGTCCGGACCGGTGTAAGTTTTTGAGCTAATTCGGCTGTCCAATCCAGTTTTGGCCTCCGGTTTTGAACCATTGATCACCCCTAGATGAAAGTACGTCTTTTCTTTGTTTAAAAAAGTTAAACTAATTAAACAAACTTATTGAATATGCGACACTATAATTTAAAATCCGAAACACATGCAAGCTAATTTTCATTTTCCGGCATCATCAATGGCGACACTTCTCCGTACACCACATTCCGGTCACTCTCAACCACCGTCAGCCACCACAACGACCACCAATGGTACCTTACATCAAACACCTGCTGGACTTTTTCAAACAATCCATAACAAGCAATAACTGGTTGTAGAATAATGAACTTGAGCCACTATTGGTTGTAGTAGTGTGCATAAAGTCTTCGTTCATAAGTTATAAGCAATAACTGGTTGAACCGACACCGAGCTGGTACTATAGGACTTGGTTACGTAACCTTCCAATTTTTGAAGATTCTTTCTCGCAACTCTTAAGTATAAAAATACCATTCACTTACCAAAAAGTTTAACTAAATGCCAATCTCACAACTCTTCCTAATAAAAGTACCTTTCACAACTTTTACGATATCTTCCTATTTGGATAAGACGGTCAAAAAAGTATGTCGACGCATTTTGCTTATTTAAGAACTGGTTCAATCTTTTCCTTTATGTCGTTATGATGTAACTTATACCCAACTAGCTTCATAACGCATGTCGAAATCTGAATATGTATGTAAAAGCAAACAATGCAATATATATTGAAAAATATAATATATCCGTTTTTCGAATACAATTATATGCTACTTGTTCAAATACGAAATATAACTTCCTTGGACACGACGTTTGTTGCGGAGTTTGTGTAGTTTCCATATTTTTTGCCAACAAAATACCTTCAAGCCTTTCCTTTATACATGTGTCAACTTGAGCTGGCATGTTATATCTCAATCCGTAGAAAATAACATATGTGAAGTATGAGCATCGTGTATTAAAGCAAAAGCAAAAGCGACATCAGTAGACCTTTTGTTCATTTTTTTGCTAACACCACACGCAAACAATCACTTTCATCTTATATGTTTTCAACAATTCGTGCCAGAATATAATAATCAATAGCCAGACAACTAAAAATTATGCGTTTAACAATAATCTTCAATTTAGCTCACAAGTCTTTATATATTTTCACATTGTGCATTTGGAGATGATGAAATAACGGTTTTCATCAAGATAATATATCTAACCCGTTGATTGGAACTTTAACTCTATTTAAGCTCGTTAGAGATCTTCTAAGATGGAAGCTTCTTATCCGTCTGCAGACAACATAGCATTTTTTCTTCGTTAATGGTGGCCCGAGATTAATATTGACCATTAAATATATTAAATTCCAATAACACAAGTTACTTAAGATGATCAGTATTCTAGCGACACCAACTTATCTAATTCTTCATTAGCAAAAATTTATAAAATTAATCATATAATAGCATGTAAAAGGAGTTTTGAAGGGGTGTTTGGGCTGGTTACCTAATACTTTGTATTTCGTAACGATTTAATCTTAAACAACGCATCGAGTGCTGATAACTACATTGGATTTAGCCCTTAAACACATAATTTCCGTTTTACTTTATTTAATTTTATCATGCGAGCATCGACTTAATATAGCTTCTACTTGTCGCATTTTGTTTATAAAAATAGACTTGTAGTGTGTTTTCAAATTTACCCTAAGATCAAGTTACAGGCTTACAGCCTTGTAGCACATTCATACTATCCCATCATCAACTAAAAGGAAATTTTCATGATTAGATTCTACTATACCAATTATATGCACTTGAATGTTAAAAGCATATATTAGAGTATATATTATAAATTTCAAAGGCTTCATAGGTCTACATATCGATTACCAGTATATAGGATTATGGAGATTGAGAATAAGAAAGTTGCTACTTACCTCTACATTTATTTTGTCGAAAAGCTCAAGGTTAAGATCACAGGCATGCTGACCAACTATGAATGAAAATACACCTTCAGGAGCAAGATTGACATTAGTGTCTTTTGTATCAGCCAAAACAATTGTGATATAAACCTCGTCCTCCTTTGGGCCCACTTAATCTCAGGATGACGGCTGCATACCACAAACACGTTTTATTGCTTATTTGGCAACATATATCTGACCAAATCTATATTCGATAATTTACACAAATGATACTAAATAAATCATACGAAAGTATGGTCATATATTTACGTTATTGCCTAAAGGATTATTACCCCATGGACCAGAATCTAGACAAGCTCCACCACCAACAGTTGCTTCATAATTTTCATGCCCACGCTATGCAACCATGTATCCACCGTAAGAAAATGTAAAGCATAATATAGCATGTATCTTAAATGAGAAGGTACATAAGTGAACCTGATCATAGTGTTCGTTCACAATTTGAGTATGCGTTCTCGGCTGCTGATTTGTTGTGAGATGCACTAACACCCTTTACATTTGACAACGAAGATTTATCAATAAATAAACCAATGATAAATATATCGTCATAAGCATATAATTTAGCTACAACGAACCACCAAGAATACAAACCTAATGCATGGTATGCCACTCGGATCCAGCTTCATTTTTAACAGATTCATGAGATCAGTTGCAGTCGGTGTGAGATCGTTGAAGTGTATGGCCTGCAATATTCTCAATCACGTTAATCGCATAAAAGTAAGGAATATAATTTAGCTCACAAGTCTTTATATATTTTCACATTGTGCATATATACAATGACAAACAAGTTTCTTATATAATAATCAATTGAATCCTAACCGCTAACCTTACAAACACAGTGCGTAATCCACCACATTTTCTCGTACGAGAAACATAACACGATAAAAGCTATTGTTATAACTCCTATGACTACCATGGTAGTTGTCATCGCAAGAAATAAACAAACTATCGACTGCCAACTTATCTCTACTACTAAATGTTTGCATACCCATCACAAAAACTATATAAATCATAAACAAAAAATTAACCAAATATGAATCATGAGTATATAAATTGATAAAAGTTCGAACCACCTGTATATAAATTGATAAAAGTTCGAACCACTGTAGTAATCTAGATTGACAGTAGATGGATTCCACTATCAAAAGCCTTCCAGTCCATAACACATCCATTAAATTTCTAAAAACAACAACATTCAATTAAAAAAGTATATAAATTAGTAACTATTCCACACATATACCAAAAATTGAAAAACTATAAAGCTAAAGGGAAGGGTTATAACTGGTTTGCCGAAACTAATGAGTGAGTGGAACAACAAAATTTAAAAATCTCCAGCCTTTGAATTTGAATTATAATTGCCCCTGTCCTGAACAGCTTCTTATTTGCTGCTTTGGCTCGTTTGTGATAAGTTATAACAAAAATTGATCCAATATAAGTAAGTAAATCACTTCAAATTGTCATGATCTAAGAAATAAAATGGTAAAAAAATAACATGTTCAAGTAGCACATTTAGGTTGCTCATTTACACCTTTCTCAAAATAACACATAATTTTATACCCTAAAATTAGTTACCTCACCTCTTGACAGTCTCACAAAGAGTAAGTTGTGTAACTGACAAAATATACTAAATTACTAATACATTATTTCCCGTGGCTGTATTACAACTTATATCCATTAAGCAACTGTTAAATGAGTGTGTAACTATAGATACGCATTTATACCGTAAAGAATAATTTAACAGAATATTAAGACTAACCGCTTATAAAGAATGATCAAAGTCCCACTCCATGAGTATGGCATCTAAATGAAGAAAAAAAAATAACCAAGGCATCAGAGAGTTAATCTAGCATTCAGATGCAATAAACCATCTTTTCAGATGTAAAATTTGTTACCTTTAAAACATCTAACTATTAATATGCTTGCATATCCAAAGACTAAGCAAATAATCAATACGCAAAAGAATATAGTCACAATAAATAAGCGACCAATATCATATTAGATCAATATCCATTGACGTCTCCTATGTGTTGTAGAAAAGGGCACATGGGTTAAATGTAAAACCTATACAGAAGGAAAATAAAAATCTTATAAAAACGATGTACAATTAGAACCCAAAAGATAATAAGAACGATTGCAATCAAACTGAGATAAAATCAAGAAAAAAAATCAAACCCCCAAAAAAATAGATCCTAATATGGTGTTTCGCAAATAAAGAAAGTAGAGAGTTGAATAGTATGACCAATATAGCATATCTCCCAAACCAAATAAGAGTGAATGAGTGATTTACCTAGTAATTTGTAAATAGCCATTTTCAACTTCCATTACAGCCGTCTGCAATTTGAAACAAAATGCAATTGTCAACTAAAAATCATAATGAGTTGAAAACAAAATAAAGAGAGGATCACAATTACTTGAAATATAATTTTCGACATTCAGTAAACCATGGAAAGTAATTAGAAAACAACAATAATCTAAAGCATAACACCACCTTTCGAAACATCTGGGAGTAGCTGTGACATACATCATTTCCATGATTGCTTGTTCCTTCTCCAAAAAACTTTACCCTGGATGGAAAAATCAAAATCATATTGAGGTACAATTTATACTGATAACCATATATACTGATAATCACAGCAAAACATTCATTTCCACTAAAGCAAACAAAACCCATTACCTAAAATCGTTAAAACACAAAACCTACAAATTAAATCACCCAAAAACAACATTAAACTCACCGAGACATTTAATCAAACAGCTGGCATGCAAAAAGAACTAATTAAACCCACGAAATCCACTATGACTGAAATTAAGATCAATTGCAACACAAACATAAAATAGCATCAAATGAAAACACTGATTCATTTAAAAAAAAAAGAGAGACACAATAATATTATATGATTAAAATTGAAAAGATATACCTGATCGAATTTTAGGGAGGATTAAGAAGATCGTATGAAATGAACTGTTGATTATCTAGCGTTGATATTGATTTGCTGTTACTGAGGAGTTACTGATTATGTGTGAAAGCCGGTTGATGATGATAATCACAGCAAAACATTCATTTCCACTAAAGCAAACAAAACCCATTACCTAAAATCGTTAAAACATAAAACCTACAAATTAAATCACCCAAAAACAACATTAAACTCACCGAGACATTTAATCAAACAGCTGGCATGCAAAAAGAACCAATTAAACCCACGAAATCCACTATGACTGAAATTAAGATCAATTGCAACACAAACATAAAATAGCATCAAATGAAAACACTGATTCATTTAAAAAAAAAAGAGAGACACAATAATATTATATGATTAAAATTGAAAAGATATACCTGATCGAATTTTAGGGAGGATTAAAAAGATCGTATGAAATGAACTGTTGATTATCTAGCGTTGATATTGATTTGATGTTACTGAGGAGTTACTGATTATGTGTGAAAGCCGGTTGATGATGATATTGATTGTGAAGAGATGTTTTTTTTAGGGGAGGCGTTTTGTGTTTGACGTTTTCAGTCCGTTTTTAAAAATAGTTTTGATTGGAGCGCATAATTTGGAAATGCCAATTGAGTAGGGGATTTGTTTGGGAATTTGGGAAGATGGTAAGTGTTCTCACATTGAGTATCAGTTTTGAAAGAAGAGTTTATACCATAAAACGTGTGTTGCTCCACTGGTTGTTGTACATGTATCTGTAGGTCTAAACCCAAGTTCAAACCTCGCAGGATATGATTTTGTTTTCTTGTGTAAATGGATGTTGTGCCTAGTCACCATTTTCACCTCATCAAATAATGTGCCATGTCAACATTAAAGTGTCTAGTCAGCATTAATGACGTGTCAATGTAGTCTCATATATATGTATAGATATCTACAAATAAAGAAAACACAAAATGATGCATTTTCTTATTTAAGAACCTATTCAATCTTTTCTTTTATGTCATTCCAATGTAACTTATAATTGTGTCACTACACATTATTTATGAACAAATAAAGAAAACCAAAAAGTTATCAACATATACAAATTTATCGGGAAGGTTGATGTGAGTTGTGATACCATCACATCACAACCTCACATATACCTTCACGATAAACAATGTATTGATATCAACTTGGTTAAAGAACACTCACCTGAATATATAAACTAGCAACATTTCTTTTGCTTTACCTATGTAGGATGAAAGCATACCTTTCTCTTTTGTCTATAAAAAAGTAGTACCATCTCTAATCTTATTAGTTATTACCATTACTGGGCATATGGATCATTTTAAATCCAAATTTAATATTGTTGCAACTATTCCATATAATTTTAAGATTATGCTAATATAGGTTTTGTTTTAGAACAAGACTTTATACACATTTACCACCTTTAATCAAGTCTAACTTATTGACGAGTCTACATTTCAACTTCATATATTTGCAAAGATCATATATCTCTATCAAATGTTTTAGAATAGGCTCATCAAAGCTTAGAAACCTTCAATTGGTCACAGTCAAGTGTATTGCATATACAACTCCCTTGAACAATTCCAATTAATCAACCATTATTGTTTAGGCGGGACAATTATGAAATCGGTTTTTAAAACATTGCATTATTGTTCCAACACATTATTGACTTTAGTATTTATAAAGTAACGTTTTTTCAAGAGTCTCATCTATAAAAATCGGTTATGTTTATAAAATGAGTCATTTGACCATTTCAATTTGGAAAAATAAGTACCGTAACTACACAGGACTATTCGACCCTTTAGCCTACTGATCGATGTAGGGAAAATATCAAATCAGAATAGAAAGCTCATTGCTAGGAAGAATTGACATACTACTGGTTTCATCAGTGATTGTCATTACCGTTTCCGGCTTAAAACATCTCTTTAAATATATGGAAAGCAAATCATCCTGGGGGGTGTGTACAAGGCCTGGGAACGGATTCACCGTCGTATGGCTGACCGGCGATTACTAGCGATTCCGGCTTCATGCAGGCGAGTTGCAGCCTGCAATCCGAACTGAGGACGGGTTTTTGGAGTTAGCTCACCCTCGCGGGATCGCGACCCTTTGTCCCGGCCATTGTAGCACGTGTGTCGCCCAGGGCATAAGGGGCATGATGACTTGACGTCATCCTCACCTTCCTCCGGCTTATCACCGGCAGTCTGTTCAGGGTTCCAAACTCAATGATGGCAACTAAACACGAGGGTTGCGCCGCTGCGGGACTTAATCCAACAAAGCAAGAGACCAAAAGCCATAGAAATTAATTCAAATCAATCCAACTAGTTAAACCAATCCTATGTACAAAACAAGAAATCCTAGCATAACAGTTCACCACATTAGATATTTGATAGCAAGTTTCAGGTGGCCAAGCTGGCAAAGCCTTGCTGGATTCTTGAATATAGCCACTTGAGCTCTACTATCACCCGACAAAATAACATGGGCTATGCTAAAAAATTCACCTTCCTCGACTGCAAACTCCCACTCTCTAGCTGATATCTCAAACCAATCCTTTCTAGCAGAATCAGTTATTTTCACTTCAATGTGTTCTTCTCCGGAATCTTCATCATAAACTTCTAAGTCATATGGTAGCCCCGTCTCCCTATCTTCGTTCACATGATGAAGGCTTCCATTGAAGATATACTTCACGATACATATTATAGATGTAACGCTGAACATAAGGAAGAACACGGTCCACCAACAAAGTTTCAAATCTATTGTTGACTAGCCCATAATATATTGCTTCTCGAGTAACGACCTGCAGCACATATCAAGAACTGGTTTTATACCTCGTATCATTCTCATTACTATTTTCATAAATGTTCTCTAAATACATTGTCTGCCTTTACTTTTGATATCTTAAGCATGTAATTAACTTCATTTTTAGTCCTTGAAGTATGTAATTAATTCCTGTACCTAAATGGTTATGGGTGAGGGACCAAAAATGAAAGAAACGATGCAATTTAGTATTGACGATTGATGATTTCTGTAATTTACTCAATATTTAAAATAGAAAGACTCTTAAAGAAACCTGAAGAGAAAAGAACTGTTTTAATGTTAATTTAGACAATTTAGGACAGAAAAGAGCACATTATTAACTCGATTACAAACCATACCTCTGAAAGAGCAGGAATTCCTAGTACTTTCATGAGAACAGAAACCTTTTCTTCAAGATTTCTTTTCAAATTTTTAACATCCTCAACGCTGAAGACCCCAGATTTGAGTCCATCACTCCAAGTTACAAAAGCATCCAAAACCTGCGGAAACAAAATAAAGTTTGAGACCATGACAATGTGTTGAACGGTAACGTGGTTAAATAGTTACCTTTCTGGCAGCCTTCAATGAAGTATCTACAGTTGCTAAATGATATAAAAACGCAAGGTAATCCAGAAGTGGAGAGTTCTCATTTACGCCACATTCATTAACAAAAAAGTCGTGGAGGCGTGGATACAAATAGCTTAACACTTTGCTGAATCCACATCTTGGAAAGATTATACTTTCATGCCAATATACATCCTGTGGGAATAAAAGCACTCTAGGAACAACTTCGCTCAATAAACGACAAGAAAAGGGAACAAATATAAACGATCCAATACGTAAGATGGCCATGTTAGTCTCGTTTTTCTTCCCAGCCAACTTGTTTTACAGTTTTCAACTTTCTCCCAACAAAAAGATTTGTTTTATACATTTTTCTTTCTTTCAAATAGCCTCAAGCCCACAAACAACATAGTAAAAATTAAACATGTCATACCACATGAAGACCTTCACAAAATGTTCTACACAAAAGGTTGATATATTTGCTTCAACATAGGTGGCAACCATGAACACAGTTATATACACAGCAGCATGTTTTTTCAACAAATTATAATGTCATTAACAAATACCGAAAGGGTAGTAACATACATCTAACTTATGAAAATAAAAACGTACAATAGAGCTATTTCATTGGTTAATACACTAGGATTGGATTAAAGTTCAACGAGTGTTCTTAGCAGTGGCGGAACCAGAAATTTTGATTACGGGGGCAAAAAAAATTTTTTTAGCTCAATTTGAAACAAGTCGGTTCGGGTTGGGTGTAAATAAAGGCATCAAAGTTGTTTTCCACTTTTCCTTGGATGATTAAAAGCAAAAAAATTATTATACTTCGATCCAATAACATTAGTGAAATGCGAATATATTAAAAATATACTTTAAGAAAATGTGATTGTTTAAACTATAAAATTAATGGGCTCTTACATATAATACTGAAAATTGTTTTTTATTTTGAGCACTCTTTTTTTTTCGTTTGTCAAAAGAGTTGAAAGTTAAAGGTTTTAATGACTTTTCATTTTTTTAGTTTAAAAAGTTTAATATAATTGAAAACTAATACTCCATTCCCATTTCCCAGTTACTTTTATGAATATTTAAACTTTTGTCACTGTATGACAACTCTCCAACTACCCACCCCACTACTTTCCCATTTCCCTATACTTCTTCTTCTCCACTTCTTCTTCTCCAATTATTCGGACTAGCACCACCAACATAAAAGATTATAACGATTTTGACATTAGAAATCACTTTATTTTTTGACAATCTTAAAGAGTGTGGAGGGCACTCTTACAAATTGCATGGGGGCACCGGACATTTTTTCTACCAGTCAACTCGTTTTTTCTATATAATTTGTGTGTTCACAAAACTTTGGTGGGGGGCAACGCCCCCCATACTATACACATAGGTCCGCCCCTGGTTCTTAGCTTGAAATTTCTTCAATTGCATCCATAAATGTGAAAGACTCCGAAGAATTCACACTTTCCTGAAAGAACAGCGATTCAGTGAGTGCGAGTTGCCAACCTAATGTTGATATCGACATATCACAGAGTAAAAGTTAAATACAATGATATAGATATGGTAAAAACTTTTATTTCTACAGTAGAGATGAGAGGTTTAAAGTTTCAAAAAGGAATTTGGTTATCCATATTGGTTAGCTGTCAGCACATGATATATAGACACCTTACATTTACTCTTACTCGATCAGTGACAAGTGCAAATGATCACTTCAGTAATCCGCATGTTCTTAATCTTTAGCACTCACATGTTACTCCCACCAATTCACGTTTCTTAACAAATTTTCAAACTAGTGTTTCAATTTAGCTCAATGCAATCATTACAAAACGCTAACAATCCTTTATAAGCACTGAAGTAATTGTTCAGTTAAATGATAACTGTTTCCATTTAGCATTGAATTATTTACTCAAATTCAGTAAGAGTTATGGTTAATTACAACTAACCCCGAAACTGAAACAGAGTTAAAAGAGAAAAATTTACCTTAATTTTCATCACCATTGTTATCACCAAGGCCTAACAAAGCAAAAGGCGAAACTAAACTCTCAACAACAGTACACACGTTAAGAATTTGACTGAAGTTTTGTATCTCTGAGTATGAGCCATTTATACAATCATAGACAACCAACTTCGTCCCAAATTGCAACAGCAATTTTCCGTCATTTGAAATACACAAAAGAGCATGAAGCAACATATACGAAGGATACCAATGAAGATGGAAAGCAATTTAGTCCAAGAATCTTTCTCTCCATAAACCTAAGTTGCATGGGTACGGAAACGGGGACGGGTACGGGTACGACGGGAACGGCAACATCTTAAAATTCAAGAAACGGGTACGGCGAGGAAACATCTATATTTTCTATATTTTAGATATGACAAATTGTCTTCCAAAAAAAATTACACAAGATTCAAATATCTAAACGAATATTACTCATAATCATCAATTACAACCATTTTTGCATCCTTTTAACTTTTAAATATAACATTTAAGGCTACAAAATGTTATCAAATATTTACAAACTTAATGTCAATTAGAATCGGCTACATATACCCAACTTATTTGTTCAATCCAATTTTTCTTTTTAAATGAACACCTTTGACTATATTTTGTCACGTCAGATTGCAAGTTCAAAACATAATAAGATTTTGTTAATTGCGAGTAACGTAAAAGGTAGCAAAAATTTTTATAATAAAAGTTTAAAATAAGAACAACCTAATAAAAATTTTTAATTGGGATCACGTGACTCTCTTTCATAAGAATATGAAAGAAACGGTTTCTCTCTCCATCTGACCAATCAAATCATATCAACAATTCATCTTCCTTCTCTCATATTTAACCACCATGTCGCCGGAAAAAAATTCTATCATAGGAAACGTGAGCTTTTTGGGCTGGAAACGTTTCCCCAAACGTTTCCTAGATAAAGATCAGCGTACTCCAATTGAAAAATGTTTCCAACTTCCAGACTTACATCGTAACAACGATTCGACCGGAAGCTTCAACAGGATTTCGATAATGATTTCGGTTAAAAGTGTAGGAATAAATTGATCTGCATTTTATTTCAAAAAAAAAAAAAAAAAAAGAAAAATGATCTGCATTCGTTTTATTTTTGTTTGACTTTTTAGAAATTTTGGGAAAGTATAAATGGTTCTTTATTTACATTTCCGTCCTTCATGTTTTAGTAGTAAGTGTGATGTATTGGACAACAACAATGTTTCCTTTCAAGATTTATATATTCAAAATAAAGTTATTTATCAGCTCATCTTATCATATCCGAAAGTGCAAACTTGACATCGTATTCCTCTTAGAGCACAAGGTAAGGTTTATAATAACTCGCCAAATGCAGCCCAAAAGAACCAATGGCATGCCAAACTGTGTACCGGCCAACACGCCAACTAGATGCCAAATGAATTTGAGCTACTTGAATGGCTCACGCCAAAGATAATTTTTTTTTTTTTTTTTTTTTTTTTTGTGTTTTGTGAGTGAGTGTATATTTTTAGTGAGATATTTTGTTGGACTCAATAACATGTTAATGGTGTGTTATAAGGGAGGGTGTTTTGGTTATTGGTGTGTTATTAGAGGTGATGAGGTGGCGCTGAGATACCGTGGCATGCCAATTTCCCTTTTTTAGTGACACCTCAGCGCCACATCAACATTCTCACTTTTAACGCTCACACACAAAAATACCACTTACTCATAACATGTCATTTAGGCCTCACCCACTAACCCACCCACTATTTTATTTTCTTTTCTATTTTTTTTATAACAAACTAAATTTTATAACATTACATTATATTTTATAAAATTAACAGAGATTTGTCAATTCATAAATAACAATTTAAAAAGCCAGAGATTTGACAAGCTATAGTTTTTTCCCATTTTTAAATATTTATTTATATTGCATGAAAAAAAAAACCATAAATTTGAGAAATCATAAATAACAATTTAAAAAGCCAACCCTTCACTTCTAAGCTTCTACCCTCTGCAACAATGGTGGCATCACTCAACAAGAAAAAAAAAATCCTTTAATCTGTGTCACCTTCATAAACAAAACACGTTAAAAATCACATGCACAACCCAGATCCATCATTTTTAATAAACAAAAAGATTAAAAAACCAACAACTTGTCTCTTCCCCATTCATTCTCACATCCGCCACTTAAGTGGCTTGGGAAGTGGCTAAAGATGGTTCGGGTATGGTGGCACGAGGGTGGCGGCGCAACTTTGGCTTCCACGTTGGATCTGCCGAGCTTGCATGTTACGATTTATAATAGTGAGTGCCCAGGCGTTAGCAACTTAAACACTCACCCCCTAATTCTTAAGTTCATCCAAACGGTAGGGATCAGTTGGTCAAATCGCACAAGTAGAAAGGGTCGCCGCTTGGTCATATCTTACCCTTCCGTCCACCCGCTCACCTAGGGTTCAGTTGGTCATATCTCCTAGGCAATTGGCCTCTACCGCCATTCAAAACTACCGAACCAAGGGTAGCTACCAATAAACTATGCATGCATACACTTAGAAATAATTGTATGGAAGTAATGTAAACGCAAACAAAACAATTAAGGAATCATAACTAGGCAATCACTAAGAGGTGCTTAGTCGCTCATATTAACCATACAAATCAATTCAATATTCAAAGGTACGAAATACATGAATCGAAAGTAAAGAAAAGATAAAATGCTAATGCTTATCGTAGGGGACTGATTTCTCCCTTGGAGACAGCTTCGTATGTTCCTCTGGACCTTCCTTTAGCTTTTTCCCACGTTCTCTGATTGTTGTGTGTGGAATGGGATGATTAGAAATGCTGGAATTTCGTGGGGTATTTATAGGCCGACGGGTTACTACATAACTAAAACAAGAGTTACGCTGTAACCTTCAATTCCTTTGTATTTTGCGCTAGATCTGCTGGTTACGGCGTAACCTTATGAGCGGTTACACCGTAGTCTTCAATTTCTTGGTTACGCCGTAATTGATGGAGTAGTTACGGCGTAGTTATTAGAGGCGTGGAACCTCATTTGACCTAATATAGTTACGTCGTAGCCTTTGGGGAGAGTTACGCCGTAAACTTCTGATGAGTTGGTTTTCTGAGTCACGCTATAGTTACTGGTAATGTGAGAGATGAGTTACGCCGTAACTTCTTCAAAGTCGATACTATGATAAATCTTTGACATTTCTCCAATTCCGCGTCTCTTTAGCTCCAATGCTCGTAATTTACCTAAAAGTGGAAAACAATGGAAAACAAGCGTAAATCCATATAAATGATATAAATTACAAGCACTATCGGGGAAATTGACACTTAATATTCGAAATATTTGATGTTATCAAATATCCCCATTGAACTCTACTTGCCATTAAGTAGACCTTATTAGAAAGATTCCTAAAAAGATATCTCCCATAACCTGGAAAATATAAGTTTACAAATCCCTTATGCTAGAATAAAACAAAGCCGAACACCTCAAGAAATGGGAACTAAACACTCAAATCTCTCAATTATTCTAAGTGTCAATTTCGGGGTGATCACTTTTTAGGACCCTTTATCAATCCATTTCACACAATAATATGGTATGGTGACTTGAGATAAATGATGTGTTTTAGAGAGATAAAGAAAGAAGATGAAACTATATTTCATATGGAAACACACACACAAACACACCCAAGCACACCCCTCAAATGACACATTTGAGGGATATTTATACTCTCATACAAAACACCCTAATGGGCTAGGCATGGGCTTGGATTGGGTAATAACTTATAGCTTAAATTAACTACTAACCATTTAGCTTAGCCCAATCCACGAGCCCGTTGACTATTCTATTACGATATCTGATGCGCGCAAAACAGTCAAGCTAAATCACACAAGCCCGCCACTTGTGAATGATCGGACCGTAACCGCTTAAAACCGCTAAGCACGAAATCAATGAAGATCCGAGGAATATAGTGTTTCCGGTCGTTATGTCCCAGAGCTATGCAATGGATTATCAAACGCTTAGTGATCGAGGAATCTCGAACGAAAAGGATTCTGAATATGATATAAACTACGGAAAAAGCCAACAAATAACGGCTTAAATGCAAATTAAAGGAGATTAAAAAGATAAAATCTATTAAATAAACGCTATCACTATATTTAAAGTGATGAACGTTTAAAACTTAAAACTTAAAACTTACGTTTAAATAAAAATTACGTAAACGCACAAAATAAAAAGTGAAACTTATACAATATAAATCCTAAAAATATGAAAAATACATTTTTACAATCCTAATGATAAAAGAAAATTTTTAGAAAAAGAAAACTATTTTTACAACTATTTATCTAATTATTATTAATTAAAAACTATTTTTAACTATTTAATAATAACCTAAAATGAAAGTAAATAGGAAATAAAGCTTGAAAAATAAAATTAAGACTTAGAAAAGTCTAAAATATCAAAATAGACTTTTCAAAACTATTTTTGTATTTTTATGATTATTTTTATATTTTCTATGAATTTAAATCTATTTAAAACTAATTAAATTACTAAAAATTACCAAATAAACTATGAAAAATCTGGAAAATTACTTTTTTTACTTTTTATATTTATCTAAACCTAAGAAAATTTAAAATTATTTTTGAACCTTTTCTAATTTTTATATAAAAAGATAATTAAAAATGCTTAAAAACTACTTTAAATTAGGAAAAATAGCAAAACAACTTGGAAAAATCTGAAAATTTCAAGAAAACTCTAAAATAATACTAGGAATATAAGAAAAATAGAAAAACAGGCACTTATGTGGAGAAATATGAAACTGCTTAAACAAGTGCTTATCAATAAGCACTAAAATAAGCCAAATGACACAAATAAACCACCAACTGTTTACCAAAGCTTTATTATGCTAAAATAACTCTAATACAACTTGAAACAACAGTTTATAACTACAGATTAGAAGGCTAGTACAGATTTGATGTATGAGTTATTTGCTCAAAACAGATTCTGAGTGCTTACTTTAAGCACAAGCATAGGCTTATAAATAAGCTCAAATTGAAAACTATGATTTGGAACCTGGAAAGGATCTGGTTGAGATCAATTTCACCAAAATTCAGACCTGGGTGAGCTCTTATGAGCCTTGTGCAAGTTGCACAAAATCTGGGAAAAGCTCAGTACCAACTGGGTACAGTGGTGCAGGGCATATTGGCCTGAAAGATGAGCTTGTTTGGAGCTTTTATAAAATTTGTAAAAATCAGATAAAATGATAACAATAAAGAGCACCAGCTGAGCTTTCTAAAATACCAAGCCTTACTTGATTAGACCCAAAGGTTAGTTCAAGAAAAATCCTTCTAAGTGAGCTCAAAACAGATTTTCTAAACTTTTGACTATTGCAGATATTGATAAACTTTGACCAACTTGAACTTTAGATCCAATTTTATGACTGAGATTTATGTTATTTGATAAACTAAAGCTATTGCAAACAATGTTTGATGATTTTAAACACAAATCAAGGATTTGCAATCCTTGATCTCAACAAAGAGTGTGAGATGCATTCACAAGAAGTTTTGACTTCTAGCTTTACAGACCCAAAATTTTGACTCAAATGAGTTCAGTTTTACTTAACAAATATGAGCTAAGAGAAATGAACAACTGCATAAGCTTAAAAGACAGATAGACAGATTAAGCCAAACACCCCTATTTTCAACTGATAATCAACAAAACAGATTTAAACCATGATTCAACTAGATATTATGATTAAACTAACTTAGCTAGACCTAAACACATCTGATTAAACATGTTTGAGCTTGTTTATTCTACAAATACAGATTATGCACATAGAACTTAAAATGACTTACAATTTGTCCAAGCCACAATGGCATGCAAATCAGTGAACCAAGGACCTCTAACCTAATACAAACCCAATCCAACTAGCTACTATTCAACCCAATTCCAAGCCTGCATCAACCCATTTCCTTTCTGTATCAATTTCCACCCATGTTGACTTATTTTGGCCAAATGTCAAAAGTAATTGAAACTAATGTGAGCATGGAAAGCTTAAATAAGCTTGAATAATCATTATTGAAGTGACAAATAAGTTATTAGAAGCTTGTACATAGGATTTGGAAACTAGTAATTTCAACAGTGGATAAAAAGTTTGAAACTGAACAAGAACTTTAATTGATACTTAAAGAAAGTTGAAATACACTTAGAAACGGTTATTTAAGACAAATAAACTCTAAAATACAAATACAAACTAGTTAAGACTTGGTAATTAGTAATTCGACATACATTGTTTAAAAACTAAGACTAACTACTTTGCTTGTTGCTTCTCCCTGCTTTTTATAAGCCCAAAGCACTTCTCTCATCTTTCTGGACATATCCCACCACGAATACTGACCTTTGGATGTCTAAAATCAATCTTGGCCGTTTAAACCTTTTTGGCGCCAAAATTGGTTTAACAGCTGGAGGTGGGCAGGGGTAGGTATGGGGTGCATTTAATGCTTCCTTGGATCTTTGTGTTTGGAGGGGGGGGGGAAATGATGATGGTGGAGTGGATGGAGTGTTAGCAGGGGATTGCAGGTTGTGATGATGGAGGATTTGGCTATCTCGTGAAGGAGAGAGGGAAGGTGTGGTCAAAATGGGTTTGACTGGTAATATAAAAAGAAGGGGTCCAAGATTTAGTTGACAGGGGGTCCAAAAGGCATTGGCAGGGTCAAATGGGTTAGTGACAAGGGGTCTAAGGTGTAGAAAGGTTTAATACTCGAGGGCTTATCTTGCCATTTCGAAAATACAAGGACTGAACGCCAATTCATCAAAGATGCTTCAGGGGCTGAAATTGACAAGTATCAATAGTTCAAGGACCAAAGTTGCCATTTTCACATTTTCCGTGGACCAACGCCAATTTTCAAAGTTGGAGGACCATTCTTGTAATTTTCTCAAACTTTTGATATTTTTCACCAAAGGACTAAATTTGACAAGTTATGATTTAAAAGGACCTTTGGTGACTTTTCTTTGAAACTTTGACTCGTGGACTATTTTTGACAGCTTTAGAAACTTGGGGACTAAACGCCAATTATGCAAATTTGATATGTTTTTCATCCGATTTTGATATTTTTGCATTTAAAACACATAAAACACTGATTTGTGATATTTTGATCATTTTGATGTGTTTTCGAGTGTTTTCAGATGATTTTGCAGTTTATATTGTACCAAAATGATGAGTATTTACACACTCATCAATCCCCCATAATCCGAGATATTGCTAGTCCCTAGCAATCTTTTGAGAAAATTTAATGGATTTCATCTCTTTACCAAAAAGCCATTACTCGAGTAGCCAAATGTTTCATTCAAGTAAGAACCATGGTACCATAGATAACCATCCGATTTATTGGCAAATCATAAACCATATAACGGATTTGATGTGTCTTTACCAAGTAGCCGCACTTCCATACGACTAGCCAACTCTTAGATAAATTATCAGAATTATCTTTGGTGAGCTGAATACCAATTATGGATTTTCCACCGCCTTTACCACAAGCCATAATCTTGCGGGCTAGCCAACTCTTCACTTTTAGGATATGGTGAGTTGAATACCATACAATTTTGGGCAAATTGCAAGCCATATAAACGGATTTGAGAAATCTTTACCTAGAGCCGCTTGCTCTCGATTAGCACAATCCTTTAGTCTTACGACATGGCGGATATAAGCGATAACAATTGAGTAAGTGTAGAACACTTACTCCAAAAAATTTTGGCCAAAACGGGGAATTGGGTGGTATAATTACATGATAAATTATGAGAATCCCCACACTTAGAAATGAATATTGCCCTCAATATTCAAAGTATGCCGGCTTATGCGAAAACATAGAATATAAAGGGAAATACTACGGCCATTATTTAGAAAGAAGATTTTTTTATACAACATGTGGGGCAACTCCCCCACACTTAGGGTGGTAGAAAGTAGAAAGAAGTCAGAAATATGGGTGAAAACCCATATGGCGTGCTACTGTTTTGATTACCGAGTCGCTAGCTTGACTCGACCTCAATTCATTTGTTCATGGGGAAAGTAGCGTGGAAAACCAATCTCAATCGGACTTTCGTTCACAGTGTTAATAAACATATGAACATCAGAAAGTTCCACACCGACGAGATACAACCGCGGTATTGTTAATAGAAGAATCTATAAAGGATGATACCGGGGTCAAAGATGGTGTCCTCATTCCCGAAAGAGAAAAGGGAAAGAGCAACCACACCATCTGTGAAGAATGGAATAAAGACGCACATGAGAATGCAAGTCCATTCCTCATCAGAGAGAAGCAAATCACCAGTTTTGACATCTTTAAGCTTAAACTTGAAGCTTAGATGGTGATTGTCAAGAAAAGGTCGGGAGGAGGGTGGGAAGCGGTTCTTCAATCAACAAACTTTCCGTAAAAAGGATGTCTCCTCCTGATCAAGGTAAGTGTTATCAATCTCCTGGAATTGACTCATCACTAAGAAATGCATCGACTTCATTCCAAAAGTTGTCATCTTCCTCATCGAGTGAGAGAGGGATGGAAGAGTCGGAAATAAGACTAGAAGATGATGGATTCTTTTTGAGCAAATCATCCATGGGAAGAATGTCTCCCATTGGATCACAAATCATCATCCAACTCGGATGAAATCAAGAGAGTTTAGTTTCATCCACGGATTCAATCTCGATGCGACAAAGCGATGCGGGAGGTGGGACAAGTGGTGTGCTCTTAGAGCTAGCGCTTTACCACTTCCGATGAAGTCTCCAATTCTAGATCATCGTCATCATCATCAAGAACACTCTTGACTTCGGTACGCTTTCAAACCATTTGTTTGAACCAGGTAATTTTCAAAGCTTTGAGCTCAAAGACGCTTTTGGTGAACACTCTTAACCCTGAAATTTGAGAGTGTTGCATTGATTCTTTCAGATTTTTGATCAATTGTGGCAACGCTCTGTTTGTATAGAGGTTTGGAGTTCTGGTTGATATTCAATGTGAGCTCTTCGTTGTCAACCCGTATGGTCAACTCTTTAGCAAACACATCAATCAGAGCATGACTCGTTCTTAAGAAAGCTCTCCCTAAGATAAGGGAACTCTAGGATGCATCGAAGTCTACTACAACAAAGTCGGATGAAAGTGAAATTTTCCCACTTTCATCACGACATCCTGGCTATCCCAAAGTGGGACGAGTTGCGTGCACGTCCGCTAGCTCGTGTCATACGAGTGGATGAAAGTTCGTGAAGAGACGTTTCTTCCATACCGAGAGTGGCATGAGGTTAATGCTAGCGCCAAGATCGGCCAAGGCGGAGCATTGAAACATCCCCGTGAAATCACACGGGATTAAAACCGGCCAGGGGTCCTCAAGCTTTTCGGGAAGCTTATTAAGAATGGCGGCCGAGCATTGCTCATTTAGAGGGTTTTCCATCTCGGATAGCTTGTCTTTGTTGGTTAGTAAGCCTTTAAGCGTGGATGCAAATTTAGGCATTAGAACGAGAGCATCAACGAAGCTTATATCAAAGTGAAGCTCATTGAAGATTTGGAAAAATTTTTCCATTTGCTCTTTGTTTTGGTCTTTGAGCTTCTCATCATTCATTCTTGATGGGTAAGGAAGCTGACTAGACTTTTGAGCGGGATGGAAGTGTTTTCGGCTCAAGATTTTTCTTCGAACTGGGTTCCGGACTTAAAGCTTGGACTACCGAAGGTGGGACGTGCGTACCGTGGCTTGAATAATGCACCTTGTCCGTTGTCTCCTTGGTAACTTGACCAATGCCACGGAGGAGGGGCATTGGAGTCGAAGGTCCATTGTCGTCTTACCACTCACAGTGGTGGCGGCTTTCAACTCGGCATTAGGATTGGGAATAGTATTGCTTGGGAGTCCTCCAGAAGATGGCGAAGCTTTGTTCATATTCATGTTCATGAAACTGCTCATCATATTCTTTAACTCATTTGTCTGCCGAGATAATGTGGTATCAATTTCCCTTTTAAGCTCACCTCTCATGTTATTGATCCGAAGTTTGCATTGAGCGATGTTTGACTCACCATTTTCATGAAGTCATTTGGTATAGGAGCTTGAGGAGGTTGTTGATAACTTTGATGATTAGGAGCTTGATATGGTTGGTTGAAATTGTTCTGGTTTTGATTGAAATTTTGAGAGTTATTGAAGTTGTGTCCTTGATTTGGAACAAAGCGATTTTGATTGCCATGGTTTTGATTGCCATGGTTTTGCAACATGAGGAAAACCGGTGGTGTCATACCGCTAGGTGCACCGGTAGTGAGGGTGATCAGCCATTGTGGTCGGTATTGATTGTGGTTTACGAAGCTCTGACGAGCTTGGTAAAAAGAAGCATCGGTTGCTTGACAATCATAATACACGTGTGGACCACTACAAATTTCACACACCTTGTTTATGGCTTTGATTGGTTCCGGCTTATGAATTTCGCTTTTGATTTCCTTTACCTCTTTTATCATACAATGGATCATGTCCATTAGAAGCTGCTAACTGGGGTGCTAACTCGGAAGAGTAAGCTTTGGATGAAGAAGCGAGGAGTGTTCGAACATTGACTTTGTTTCGAGAAATAGGAACTTTGATTTACTCGCAAATTTCAAGCACATCTTTAGGTTTACGATTCAAGATATTGCCACCCGGATGCTTCAAAGAATCTTGATCGCTAAGTTCAACCCATTATAAAAGATATTGACTTGTTGAAGCTCAGGTGAATTCATGATGGGGCATTTCCCGAGGAGATCTTTGAATCTCCCATGCCTCCAAAGTTTTCATCGAAATTTTGGACGAAATCGAAATTTCATTTTAAGATTAGTCGCTCTTTGATGGAGGAAAGAAATAGTTCACAAACTTTTGAACAAGATCCTCCCAAGTTTCGATGGATCGAGGGGGTTCTTTTTCCAGCCAATCCGGTCGTCCCCCTCAAGAGAGAATGGAAAAAGCATCAACTTGATGACTTTTTGTGGAACATCCTTGAAATTGATAGTTGAAGTCAACTTGTTAAACCAACGGATGTGCATATCGGGTCTTCTCAGGTCGGACCAGCTGAATTGATTTGTAGACACAAGTTGGATCAAATGTGTCTTCAATTGAAGTGATCGAGTTGATTCTTGGTAAAACGATGGCATCTCCATAACCCTCGGTGGGTGCCGGAGCATTTCCGCCATAATACGCTCCGATGCGCCATGGTGTTGTTAGAAATAGCACGCAATCTCGGTTCGACTATTTGGAAGCAAAGCGCCTACGAGAACGTCTTCGAATTTCGCTAGATCACGCAAAGGACTCAATGATCTAGAAGAACGAGTCGCGATGCACTAGAGATAACTCTAAGGACTCTCGAGTTAAGGAGAGAAATGGAATTATGAAGATATTTCGATGAGAATGAGAATTATGAAGACGCTTTTATAAAAATGGGGTGAGAGAATCTTTATGGGTTTTTCGGTTCGAAGCGTCGATATCACAACAAAATCAATTAACACAAAATCGAGGCAAAACAACAATGAACTTAACCAATAATCCAAGATGAATGGCTTCTTTGAAAAAGGTACACCAATCACAAGGACACAAAGGCAAGTTTTAAATCTTTAGTTCGAGAACTTATTATGGTCGCACCCCCGTTAGGTAGTGAATTTGCCTTGGTTTTCTGGTGGTAATCTTTTTAAGTTGTTTATTATTAAGAAAGCGGCCAATCTTTTGTATTTTTATTTTTGATATATATATAGAAACAAAAGGAAAATATTTTTGTGTTTTATACGTTTTGGATGTTTTGGTTTTGGATTTTTAGAAGAAAATATGGATATATATATATATAGATGGATGAGATGGATGATATAAACAAATGGTGAGGATTCAAACAACTAATCGCTACACGGAAGATAGATCGGCCACAAAATAGCGCCAAAAATTTGATCGCGCCAAAAACAACAAGCTAAATCACACAAGCCCGCCACTTGTGAATGACGGACCGTAACCGACTTAAAACCGCTTAAGCACGCGAAATCAATGAAGATCGAGGGAATATAGTGTTTCCCCGGTCGTTATGTCCCGCCGAGCTATGCAATGGATTATCAAACGTTTAGTGATCGAGGAATCTGAACGGGAAAAGGATTATGAATATGATATAAACTACGGAAAAAGCCAACAAATAACGGCTTAAATGCAAATTAAAGGAGATTAAAAAGATAAAATCTATTAAATAAACGCTATCACTATATTTAAAGTGATGAACGTTTAAAACTTAAAACTTAAAACTTCACGTTTAAATAAAAAGTTACGTAACGCACAAAATAAAAAGTGAAACTTATACAATATAAATCCTAAAAATATGAAAAACACATTTTTACAATCCTAATGATAAAAGAAAATTTTTAGAAAAAGAAAACTATTTTTATAACTATTTATCTAATTATTATTAATTAAAACTATTTTTAACTATTTAATAATAACCTAAAATGAAAGTAAATAGGAAATAAAGCTTGAAAAATAAAATTAAGACTTAGAAAAGTCTAAAATATCAAAATAGACTTTTTAAAACTATTTTTGTATTTTTATGATTATTTTTCTATTTTCTATGAATTTAAATCTATTTAAAACTAATTAAATTACTAAAAATTACCAAATAAACTATGAAAAATCTGGAAAATTACTTTTTTTACTTTTTATATTTATCTAAACCTAAGAAAATTGAAAAATTATTTTTTTGAACCTTTTCTGAATTTTTTATATAAAAAGCTAATTAAAAATGCTTAAAAACTACTTTAAATTAGGAAAAATAGCAAAACAACTTGGAAAAATCTGAAAATTTCAAGAAAACTCTAAAATAATACTAGGAATATAAGAAAATAGAAAACAGGCACTTATGTTGAGAAATATGAAACTGCTTAAACAAGTGCTTATCAATAAGCACTAAAATAAGCCAAATGACACAAATAAACCACCAACTGTTTACCAAAGCTTTATTATGCTAAAATAACTCTAATACAACTTGAAACAACAGTTTATAACTCTGATTAGAAGGCTAGTACAGATTTGATGTATGAGTTATTTGCTCAAAACAGATTCTGAGTGCTTACTTTAAGCACAAGCATAGGCTTATAAATAAGCTCAAATTGAAAACTATGATTTGGAACCTGGAAAGGATCTGGTTGAGATCAATTTCACCAAAATTCAGACCTGGGTGAGCTCTTATGAGCCTTGTGCAAGTTGCACAAAATCTGGGAAAAGCTCAGTACCAACTGGGTACAGTGGTGCAGGGCATATTGGCCTGAAAGATGAGCTTGTTTGGAGCTTTTATAAAATTTGTAAAAATCAGATAAAATGATAACAATAAAGAGCACCGGTGAGTTTAAAAATACCAAGCCTTACTTGATTAGACCCAAAGGTTAGTTCAAGAAAAATCCTTCTAAGTGAGCTCAAAACATTTTTCTAAACTTTTGACTATTGCAGATATTGATAAACTTTGACCAACTTGAACTTTAGATCCAATTTTATGACTGAGATTTATGTTATTTGATAAACTAAAGCTATTGCAAACAATGTTTGATGATTTTAAACACAAATCAAGGATTTGCAAATCCTTGATCTCAACAGAAGCAAGAGGAGACGATTCACAAGAAGTTTTGACTTAGCTTACGCATCAAAAATTTTGACTCAAATGAGTTCAGTTTTACTTAACAAATATGAGCTAAGAGAAATGAACAACTGCATAAGCTTAAAAGACAGATAGACAGATTAAGCCAAACACCTTATTTTCACCGGATAATCAACAAACAGATTTAAACCATGATTCAACTAGATATTATGATTAAACTAACTTAGCTAGACCTAAACACACTCGATTAAACATGTTTGAGCTTGTTTATTCTACAAATACAGATTATGCACATAGAACTTAAAATGACTTACAATTTGTCCAAGCCACAATGGCATGCAACTGTGAACCAAGGACCTCTAACCTAATACAAACCCAATCCAACTAGCTACTATTCAACCCAATTCAAGTCTCGCAGATCAACTCCATTTTCAGATCAATTTCCACCCATGTTGACTTATTTTGGCCAAATGTCAAAAGTAATTTGAAACCTAATGTGAGCTTATGGAGTTTAAATAAGCTTGAATAATCATTATTGAGCTGACAAATAAGTTATTAGAAGCTTGTACATAGGATTTGGAAAACTAGTAATTTCAACAAGGGATAAAAAGTTTGAAATGGAACAAGAACTTTAATTGATACTTTAAAGAAAGTTGAAATACACTTAGAAACCTAAGTATTTTAAGACAAATAAACTCTAAAATACAAATACAAACTAGTTAAGACTTTGGTAAGTAGTAATTGGCCACATTGTTTTAAAACTAAGACTAACTCCTTTGCTTGTTGCTTCTCCCCGCTTTTATAAGCCCAAAAGCACTCTCATCTTTTCGACATATCCCACCACAATACCTGACCATTGGATGTCTAAAATCAATTCGGCTGCTTTAAACCTTTTTTAAGCCAAATTGGTTTACCAAATTCTGGTCTGTGGGTAGGTATGGGGTGCATTTAATGCTTCCTTGGCTCTTGTGTTTGGAGTGGGGAAATGTGATGATGGTGGAGGGATGGAGTGTTAGCAGTGGGGATCAGGTTATGCATGATGGGAGGATTTGGCTATCTCTCTGGTGGTGCTTAGAGGAAGGGGTCAAAATGGGTTTGACCGGTAATATAAAAAGAAGTGGGTCCAAAATTTAGTTGACAAGTAAAAAAGGCATTGGTGTAATAAATGGGTTGTGACAAGTGGTCTAAGGTGTGTGAAAGGTTTACTACCAAGTATTTATCTTGCCATTTCTAAAATACAAGGACCTGAATTGCCAATTCATCAAAGATGCTTCAGGGGCTGAAATTGACAAGTATCAATAGTTCAAGGACCAAAGTTGCCATTTTCACATTTTCCAAAACCAATTCTCGCCAATTTTCAAAGTGAAGGACCATTCTGTAATTTTCTCAAACTTTTTATATTTTTCACCAAAGGACTAAATTTGACAAGTTATGATTTAAAAAGGACCTTTGGTGACTTTTCTTTGAAACTTTGACTCGTGGACTATTTTTGACAATTTTAGAAACTTGGGACTAAACCGCCAATTATGCAAATTTGATATGTTTTTCATCCCATTTGATATTTTTGCATTTAAAACACATAAAACAATTTATTTGTGATATTTTTGATCATTTTGATGTGTTTCTCGAAGTTTTCCAGATGATTTTGTGCTTATATTGTACCCAAAAATGATGAGTATTTACACACTCATCAAT
>OU343224.1:365257850-365305875 GCA_910596185.1 Chrysanthemum makinoi
TACCCGTTCCTCAACAACAACAAAACCAAAACCATAATCAAAACCGTTATCAAAACCAATCTTACAATCAAAACCGAGGAGCTAATCTTAATCATGGTAACCAAAACTACCAAGCTCCTCCACCTCAAGTTTATCAACAACCGTATCAACCACGATCAAGTTGTTCAACAACGAGTTTCTAACTTACATGAAAAATTCCGATAACACCATTAAAAGTTTGCAAACTCAAATCACAAGTATGAGGAATGATTTCAAAAGGGAAATGGAAGCTACGAAGTAACAAGTGATGAGTGAAATGAGGAATATGATGGCTAGTTTCTTTCAAGCCAATCAAGCGCCTACTTATTTCTAAACCCTCGGTTCCTCTCTTCCGAGTAATACGATTCCCAACCCGAGGAGTGACATGAAAGCCATCACTACCAAGTGGTGTTGCTTATGATGGACCCACGATTCCTACCACTACTTCTCTCTTCTCTCGTGGTGGTAGACCGTGAGATCGAGGTGACAAAGGACCCGGTGCTTCCTACTAATAAGGGGAGTACCGAGAATGTCCAACCCACGGTTGTCTCGACGTCTGAGCCTAAGGATGCTCCGATTAGTGCTGAAAAGACTAACCCAAAAACAACACTTCCGTATCAAAAGCAATGCGAACAAGCAACTCTTCAAATGGAAAAATTATTTCAAATATTTCAAGATCTTCACTTCGAAATTAGCTTCGTGGATGCTCTTCTTCTCATGCCTAAGTTTGTTTCGACACTAAAGGGATTGTTAAGTAACAAAGAGAAAATTGTGGATTTGGCAAAAACGTCTTTGAATGAGAATTGTTCGGCGGTTATTCTCAAGAAACTTCCCAAAAAGTTAGGTGACCCCGGCAAGTTCCTCATTCCGTGCGGTTTTCAAGGAATTATTTAGTGTTCCGCCTTGGCCGATCTTGGCGCGAGTATCAATTTGATGCCGAAATCAATTTACGAAAAGCTTTCATTGCCCCCACTTACCCCGACATGTATGACCCTCGAGCTAGCCGACCGTACTACGACAAAACCAATCGGTATAGCCGAGGTTGTTTTGTTAAAGTGGGGACGCTCGACTTCCCCGCGATTTTGTTGTCGTTGATTTTGATGCCGACCCTCGAGTACCCCTTATTCTCGGAAGATGCTTCTTAAGGACGGGCCATAAGTTGATTGATGTATATGAAGGAGAGATCACTTTAAGAGTTGGAAAAGAAGCCGCCACGCTTAACGCTAACCATACTTCTAAATAATTAACCTACCAATATGATGTGGCCAAAATTAATGACACCGAGGTGACAAAGGACCCGGGAATTCCTACTAATAACGGAATTACCAAAAACGTCCAACCTCTGGTGGTTCAAAAAGTTGGGCTTAAACCATCGAGAATTGATCCGAGTCTTTCACGTTTTACGGTTAAGAGTTTGTCGACGATACGTGCTGAAAAAAAAAAGAAATTAGAAAAGGAGTCTACAACGGTTGTGGTGGAAATTGCGAGCTCTAAGAGCACACCACTTGTCCCACCTCTGCTTTCTGTTTGTTGTGTTGAACTTAAGAACGTCGAGTTTTCTTTGAGTGGCAATCCCACTCCTTCTTCTGAAAATATGGAACTTTCTTCTAAACAAATCATTTCTGATTCTTCCTCTTCCTTCACTAAATTTGAGGAGGATGATTCTATCATGGAAGAAATTAAGGCTTATTTGAAAAGTGATTCAGTTTCACCGGAAATTGATAATGCCGACATCGACATCGAGGGAGATATTCGCTTAATCAAGAAATGCTCTATTCACTATCTCCGAAAGAAAATGAAATTAAAGAAGTCAAGCCGTCTACTAATCCTTCGGAGCCCGAGCTCAAGGATTCTTCCATTGATTTACTTCTCGAGGAGTTCGCCGATGAACTCGCTCGCATGGATCCTCTTCCACCGGAAAGTGAGGATGACGTCTTTGATTTTAGAGCCGACTTACGCGAAATTGAATATTTGTTATATCAAGATCCGTCGATTTACTTCGAGAAGTTCACCGATGAACTTGCTCCCACCGACTCGATTCTTTCCGAGATTAAATAAAATAAATACGATGATCCATTTTACCCAAATAAATCGTGAGGATTTTCACATAGATGATACTTTGATTTCGTTCCTCTCCGAGGACAAGATTTTTAACCCTGGGATACTCATCGGAGAGGACATTCATATCACAAAAGTTTTCCGGAAAAAGGATCCTATCTTGGATGCCTTCGTTGATGAACCTTTAAGAAACATTTCTCTGTACCATGGACTCCCTTCTTCTATGGAGTCATTTATCTATGATCCATCATCCCGACGTCCGCCCGCAAAACCACCGGATGATGGATCATGCTTTCTTGAAAAACCTTTTGTGAGTTCGGGAGATGTTATCCCATTTGTGCTGGAGCCCGACACTTTCTTTTCCTCCCAACCCACCCATTCTCTTTCCCTTCGGAGTGAGGATACCATCTTTGATCCGGGTATCCCTTCCGCTTGCTTCCCCAAGGACAAATGAATTCGGGACGAGTCGCTAGCGACTCGCTTAACAAAAACAAAGAGCGCTTCGGGAGGCACCCCATGCTCATCCTTTTATCTTATTTATGTTTTCTAATAAGTGACGTGAGGAGGTTCGCCTCTTCCATTTCTCGTGTTTCGTGTTGTTGTTGTTTATGTCCAGGATTCTCCTCAATACATGAAGACTCTCGTGCTCGAAGTTTTGTCTTTTCTCCACTCGAGTTTCATGTTTTGACGCTCTTATGGAAATCCGATATCCAAAATCTTTATCGATTATCGTTTATCTATTAGCATAACTAACCAATGGCTTTAGATTTACGTTGAGAACTACCTTTAAACATTGAGGACAATGTTTCGTTTTAGTTCTGGGTGGGTAATCTTTCGATTAGATTTTATGCCTAGCACTGCGTCGTACTCGCAGTAACTCCGCTTTTCCTTAAAAAAGTTAAAAATTGTGCAAAAATTGTGAAAAATTTAAAATTTTTGAAGCTTTTGTTAAGTCTTTTTGATTGAAAAGTTTGCTAGTCTCTTAGACAAGAAGCTATAAAATACTAATTCTAGCTCACAAGGCCAAGATTTTGCAAGTTTCCCTGAGTGACTTTAAATATGCATGACTTAATTTCATTAGACGAAGCATTTGCTAAATTAATGTATATGTTTTGACACCTTGTTGACTTTTCACTGGTGAGAGTAGGAATAGAATTCTGACTTGACCGGGCGTGTTGAGCCCTAGCTTGTTCCCTTAACCATAGATAATCAAAATTATCGGCTAAGCATCCGCGGATCTCATTATTTGGGATTTTAAATTTGCGAGATCGAGGAATGATTGAGTTACTTATGAGTTTAGATGCTAAGCGTGGAGTAGATGGTTCTCTTTAGAGCCCATCGGGTTACTTATGGCTTTTTATTCCCACAAAATTGTTTCACCCCATATCTGTGAATAAATAATTAGAGATGTTGAGTTTTTGACGATAGTTAGTTCTTTATTCTTCTTTAGAGAATCCTTGCCCATGAGAGTTGGGTACACATCAAGGTACTGTCAGTGTTGCTATGTAATAGACAACCGATTCCTGATAGTTTGTCGCTATTGTTTCTATTGTTATAAAAGCCGTAGCATTCAGAGTTTGGCACAAAAATTAACATGAAATAAAGCCCAAATGTATTAAAGTTAAAAAATCCAAAGCCATAAAAGTTTTCTATGTCCGACGGTACCTCCGTTGTCATGGACTTCAAAAAAGGTTGAGGAAAATCCAAAGTCATAATAAGACTTCTGATAAAACGGTAATCCCGTTGAGTTAGTGGTTGAAAAGACCAAGGGCCTAAATTGCAAAAATACAAATGTGCTGAAATAAGTGTTAAGCCAAACTTTGAATCCGGAGATATCTCCAGAATCGTATAAATTAGGACCTTGATATGAACCTCATTCTTGTGTGCAATGGTTTTCGAGGGAAGGTGGATAACTAATTAGCGACTTAGCTTTATATCTTTATCGGAATAAAAGTTATCGAAACGAGAAATTTGAAGAAATTCATTTCTCACAAAAATAAAATAAATAGAGGAAAATAGGAAAATGGGAGCAAAATGTAATTACACAAGTAACTTCCATGGGTAGTGTTTGCATCTAGAATCATATTTAACAATGATTTCGATTTTACGCTTAGTTTGGGGACTTGTGAAAAATCAGGGACGATGTATTCTATCCGTATGGTCACTTCACGCTGTGTTGTGTTTTCTACTCCGTGATCCTAACGTGTCGTTTGAAAAATGTTGGAGTTATTGATCGACATGAAAGATTCAACAAACCGTCACTCATAATCAGAATGTGCTTAAACGTAATATCTATATGAGAAATAAAAGGTAAACGGGGCGTTTTTAGAAATAAGGGTTTCTTAATCTCTTTTGAGGAATCTTTGCTACTTTTCATAGGTTTAGTAGAAAGAGATTGAAAATTTTGTTTTTAGAAGCGTGAATTGATTACATTGCATGAGGACACGGCAATCTTCTCGTCTGGGGTATTTTGGTATATGTGAAAACATATACATTTTTCTTTATCAAAACCGGACCAAAAAGACCAAAAACTAACCCCTAAAGCCATAAATATTTGTGTTTTTATATTTATGTATGTGCAGGTAACGGATATTGTAAAATAGACAAAAAGAAGACAAAATAGACAAAAACGAGCACGAGAATGGAAGGAGCACAAAGTTACGGGACTAATGATAATTTTATTTGAAGCATCGAGGCAAGAGAAGAAAATTTTAAAGACCAAACGAAGAATTAATTAATTAAGAAGAAAAAGAAAAATAGAGGAAAGAAAAGAAAGAAAATGGATCAGCAAGAAAAGGAGCTTAAAGGAAAATTAAATGCAATACTTAACACAAAAAGACTCTTGGTCTAGTGGGTGGAGACATGTTTGCTAATCAAGAGGTCAAGGGTTCCAATCCCATCCATGGCATAATTAAATTTTTTGTATTACACAAACTATTGCCATGTCCATCCTTGCATCCTCACGTCCACCCAACCCTGTCCACGAAATCCAAGCCCAGATGCTGTCCAACTCTAAGCCCAAAACCTCCAACCCAGCTGCTATCCAGTTCAAAGCCCAGCTACGTCATTAAGAGTCCAAGCCCAGCTGCGAAAAATCCACTCCATCCAAGAGCAATTCAAATCTGCTACTAGGGGTAAAAATTAAACTTGGGGACCAAGTTTTTTGTAGGGGTATTTTTGTACCAAGATTGAATAGTTTATGGGCCATTATAAAAAATTATTAGGGGCTAAAGTGTAACTTGTGGATCTATAAAACCCCACATCCTCACCTCATTTAATAACCTCTTTTATTTATTTTTGTACTAAAACTCTTGTAATTTTTATGCTTATTTAGTTTTATAAAAGTTTTATTTATTTCTTGCAAGTTAGTTCATCTTATTTATTATCTTTGCATCTTTTTTATTTTCTCATCTCTTAATCTTTTTTATTTCCTTTTATTTTTATTAAACTTTTTATAAAAATATGCCATGAAGAGTTGAGTTATAGTAAGATTGTGTGAGTGTATTTTATACTCTTCGTGCACACGCTCAACATATCATATTTATATTTTTATAAAAGTTTAGTTTTTTTTTATTGTTTATTTTTATTAAAGTTACTTTTTTATTGTTTTATTTAGCTTAAAAATAGTAAAAAGTCTCTAAAAATCTCGTTTTTTTTACAAAAAATCCAAAAATATATTTTATTTTCGTCATAAAATTTTCGTATTTTTCTGAGTTGTTTTAGTATTTTTAAAAAATCAAAAACTGTTTCTGTCATTTTTCTCTAAAAAAACTGTTTCGAATTTCATTTAAAACAAATAGAAAAAAACGTCAAAAAAATATTTTTAGATTTTCTGGTAGCTTCTCATAGTTTTCTTAAGATAGTGTGAATTTTTCATATTTTTTTGAACTAGTTTACTATTTATTTTGATTTATTTGCTATTTTAAACATAAAAATCGAAAAAAAATACTTATTTAATTCCGAAAATTCTAAAAACTTTTCTGTGAGCTTCTATCACTTTCCTGACGTTGCTAAAAAATATTTGGAATTTTCGGAGTTCATTTGATATTTTTCATTGATTTATTTCCTTTCCTTTATTTAAAAAAAAAAAAAAAAAAAAAATCTTGTATTTTAAATCTTTAACCTTAATAACCAAATTAGTTTTTGTGGAAACATATCTCTTTGAGAGAGTTTGGTGGTTAAGATTTTATTTATTAAGATTATTTTATCTATTATTTTAGCTTTTTATTATAAAAATCTTATATTTATATATTTGTGTTAACCCTTAAAGTTTCGATTTTGTTTGTGTAATCCGATCCTACCTCATAAGGCGTGGAGCTTACGGATCTTATAAGCTTAAAAATCATTAAAGTTTACAAATTTAATAACTTTTATTAAGTTAGTTAGTTAATAAAGCTCAAAACTTTATTTAACTAATTAGCAAAAGTGAAGTTAATAAAGGAAATAAACTTTAATAATTTATTTAGTTTATAAGATCGGGTGGTATTTCTCTCGTAAAAATCACCGGGTTTTATTCTCTTACCTTTTTAGCTTAGATTCTTAGTTTACCGTTACGTTTAATTATTCGTATTATGCTTGTTAAGTCTTTTTAGTATCATTCTCTTAGCTTAATATTCATCGTCACTAGTTGTAGTTTGTCATTTAAATTTTAGTTTAAACTTTAATTAGTTAAATTTGTTTAAAAAAAAATTAAAAAGTCAAAAAAAAAATATATATTCCGCTTTTTAAAAAAATCAAAAATCAAAAAACCAAAAAAAAATATAGTTTTAAATTTTAGATAATTTTTAAATCACATTTTTAGTTGTAGAAATATTAGATCACTTTTAGGGGTTAAAATAGATTAATTTGCATTTTAGAATACGCTTTTTTAGCATAAAGTAATTTTCGCCTTTAGTTTAATTTATGCACTTAATTGAGATTATTTTTTTGCACCTTAGGATTAGTAGATTTATATGCCTTTTATTATTATTGCTTGCCCCGTAGTTTAGAAATCCTCAAAATCCTTTTTAACACATTCAAACCCCGATAATCGCGACGTGAGTTGGAAATTCCATTCAACCCTCGTTCGGAACGATCCCAGTGCTCAAATCTACTACATTTGAGTTACCCCGTAATACTACACTTCTCTTATTATTGATTTTTATCGAATCAATTTTTGGCGCCGCCGGGAGGGCTTGTAGTGAATTTTCGTGATTCGCCTCTCATCGCTGCGGCATTTGAAGATCCTTCCCCGAGTGAAGTTACCGTCGTTTTTGTATATATATATTTTTGAAAAACCCAAAAACATCTAAAAACACCAAAACATTCTTCCTATAGTGTTTACAAAACCATAAAAAGTAAAAAACCAACAAAACAAACCTGAACGTCAATTGTTACGTCGGCTCACCTTGAGAGTACAACCTATACACGGGGTATAAGGAAGTCTTGACATTAAATTGCAGATCAAGAAAGATCCACTCTTCTTTCCGCCCGCTGCGAAAGTACTTTTGGGAGCTACCAAGCACCGGTTGACGTAAAGGTTACAAAAAGATTGTGTTTCAAAAGTTTTCTAAATATAAAAACCAAAAAGATTTTCCTTTTTCAAAATTATTTTTCACTTTTTGATTTTTGATTTTTTAGTGCATGCGCACTCGCTCAGCCACGACGCAATCGTAATCGTAGAATAGACGTACCGAAGTTACGTATCATCGTTGAAGAACCCGTCATCATGGCAGACACTCGAACGATGATCGAGTTACTTCAAGCTCCCGTAGACAGCTACGGTGATGCTATCGTTGTTCCACCACTTGATGCCAAAAATTTCTAACTCAAAACGAATTTAATTCAACTGGTTTCAAATAAACCTTTTTGTGATTTGGATCATGAGGAGCCCCACGCACACCTCCGTTGGTTTAATCAAGTTGCTTCTACGATAAACTTTCGGGGCGCCACTCATGAGTCAGTTAAATTGAGATTGTTTCCATTTTCCCTTGAGGGGCAGCCCGGACTTGGCTCGAAAAAGAACCCCCTCAATCTATTACAACATGGGCCGATCTTTCTAAGAAGTTTGTGAATCAATTCTTTCCTCCTTCGAAAATTACAATGTTACGAAATCAAATCATTAATTTTCAACAAAAATTTGATGAAAGTTTTGGAGAAGCATGGGATAGATTCAAGGAACTTTTACGTAAATGCCCAAATCATGGTTTTACCGATCTTTATCAGATTGATTCGTTCTACAATGCTTTAACGCCGGCCGATCAAGATTCGCTTAATGCAGCCGCCGGTGGCAACATCTTGAGTCGTATGCCCGCCGATATTAGAACGATAATCGAAAATAAGTCAAAATTTTTCTCGCCTAGAAACGCACCTTGTTTCTAAGATTGCTTCGAATGATAATTATGTTCAAAGGAGTGAGTTGACTGATCTTACTCATGCTATTACTTCTATGATGAGAGAGTTTAAGAGTCGAAATCCAACAAGTCAAAGCCGTATCCGAAACATGTGTTATTTGTGGTGGTCCTCATCCGTACTATAATTGTCAAGCCACCGATGGCGATCTCATAAATGCTTCCGTAGCATCTGCTAATCCGGTTCAAAATCAGAACCAAGGATACCGTGCCAACCAAATGGGACCACCCGGTTTTTTACCCGTTCCTCAACAACAACAAAACAAAAACCATAATCAAAACCGTTATCAAAACCAATCTTACAATCAAAACCGATGAGCTAATCTTAATCATGGTAATCAAAACTACCAAGCTCCTCCACCTCAAGTTTATCAACAAATCAGACAACCACCTCATCAAGTTGTTCAACAACGAAGTTTCTAACTTACATGAAGAATTTCGATAACACCATTAAAAGTTTGCAAACTCAAATCACAAGTATGAGGAATGATTTCAAAAGGGAAATGGAAGCTACGAGTAACAAGCAGATGAGTGAAATGAGGAATATGATGGCTAGTTTCTTTCAAGCCAATCAAGCGTCTACTTCTTATTCTCAACCCTCGGGTTCCGGTTCTCTTCCGAGTAATACGATTCCCAACCCGAGGAGTGACATGAAAGCGATCACTACCCGAAGTGGTGTTGCTTATGATGGACCCACGATTCCTACCACTACTTCCTCTTCTCCGTCTCGTGTGGTAGACCGTGAGACCGGGGTGACAAAGGACCCGGTGCTTCCTACTAATAAGGGGAGTACCGAGAATGTCCAACCCACGGTTGTCCCGACGTCTGAGCCTAAGGATGCTCCGGTTAGTGCTGAAAAGACTAACCCAAAAACAACACTTCCGTATCAAAAGCAATGCGAACAAGCAAATCTTCAAATGGAAAAATTCTTTCAAATATTTCAAGATCTTCACTTCGAAATTAGCTTCGCGGATGCTCTTCTTATCATGCCTAAGTTTGTTTCGACACTAAAGGGATTGTTAAGTAACAAAGAGAAAATTGTGGATTTGGCAAAAACGTCTTTGAATGAGAATTGTTCGGCGGTTATTCTCAAGAAACTTCCCAAAAGTTAGGTGACCCCGCAAGTTCCTCATTCCGTGCATTTTCAAGGAATTATTCAGTTCCGCCTTTGGCCGATCTTGGCGCGAGTATCAATTTGATGCCGAAATCAATTTACAAAAAGCTTTCATTGCCCCCACTTACCCGACATGTATGACCCTCGAGCTAGCCGACCGCATTTCACGACAAAACCAATCGGTATAGCCGAGGATGTTTTTGTTAAAGTGGGGACGCTCAATTCCCCGGATTTTGTTGTCGTTGATTTTGATGCCGACCCTCGAGTACCCCTTATTCTCGAAGATGCTTCTAAGGACGGGCCATGTGTTGATTGATGTATATGAAGGAGATATCACTTTAAGAGTTGGAAAAGAAGCCGCCACGCTTAACGCTAACCATACTTCTAAATAATTAACCTACCAATATGATGTGGCCAAAATTAATGACACCGAGGTGACAAAGGACCCGGAATTCCTACTAATAACGGAAGTACCAAAACGCCCAACCTCCGGTGGTTCAAAAAGTTGGGCCTAAACCATCGAATTGATCCGAGTCTTTCACGCTTTACGTTAAGAGTTTGTCGATGATACGTGCTGAACAAAAAAAGAAATTAGAAAAGGAGTCTACAACGGTTGTGGTGGAAAATGCTAGCTCTAAGAGCACACCAATTGTCCCACCTCCGCTTTCTGTTTGTTGTGTTGAACTTAAGAACGCCGAGTTTTCTTTGAGTGGCAATCCCACTCCTTCTTCTGAAAATATGGAACTTTCTTCTAAACAAATCATTTCTGATTCTTCCTCTTCCTTCACTAAATCTGAGGAGGATGATTCTATCATGGAAGAAATTGAGGCTTATTTGAAAAGTGATTCAGCCACCGAAATTGATAATGTTGACATCGACATCGAGGGAGATATTTGTTTAATCGAAGAAATGCTCTATTCACTCTCTCCGAAAGAAAATGAAATTAAAGAAGTCAAGCCGTCTACTAATCCTTTGGAGCCCGAGCTCAAGGATTCTTCCATTGATTTACTTCTCGAGGAGTTCGCCGATGAACTCGCTCGCATGGATCCTCTTCCACCGGGAAGTGAGGATGACGCCTTTGATTTTAGAGCCGACTTACGCGAAATTGAATATTTGTTATATCAAGATCCGTCGATTTACTTCGAGAAGTTCACCGATGAACTTGCTCCCACCGACTCGATTCTTTCCGAGATTAAAGAAAATAAATACGATGATCCATTTTACCCAAAGAAAGAAAAGGAAGTGAAGATTTCGACTGATGAGCTTATTGATACTGAGGTCCCACACTATTTTTTATTCGAGAGTGATTCCTCTTCTCGTGAGGATTTTCACATAGATGATACTTTGATTTCGTTCCTCTCCGAGGACAAGATTTTTAACCCTGGGATACTCATCGGAGAGGACATTCATATCACAAAAGTTTTCCGGAAAAAGGATCCTATCTTCGATGCCTTCGTTGATGAACCTTTAAGAAACATTTCTCTGTACCATGGACTCCCTTCTTCTATGGAGTCATTTATCTATGATCCATCATCCCGACGTCCGCCCGCAAAACCACCAGATGATGGATCATGCTTTCTTGAAAAACCTTTTGTGAGTTCGGGAGATGTTATCCCATTTGTGCTGGAGCCCGACACTTTCTTCCCCTCCCAACCCACCCATTCTCCTTCGAGTGAGGATACCATCTTTGATCCAGGTATCCCTTCCGCTTGCTTCCCCAAGGACAAATGAATTCGGGGACGAGTCAGGCTAGCGACTCGTTTAACAAAAACAATAGCGCTTCGTGGGAGGCACCCCATGCTTATCCTTTTATCTTATTTATGTTTTCTAATAAGTGACGTGAGGAGGTTCGCCTCTTCCATTTCTCGTTTTCGTGTTGTAGTTGTTTATGTCCAGGATTCTCCTCGAAACATGAAGACTCTCGTGCTCGAAGTTTTGTCTTTTCTCCACTCGAGTTTCATGTTTTGACGCACTTATGGAAATCCGATATCCAAAATCTTTATCGATTATCGTTTATCTATTAGCATAACTAACCAATGGCTTTAGATTTACGTTGAGAACCCTTACCTTTAAACATTGAGGACAATGTTTCGTTTTAGTCTGGGGTGGGTAATCTTTCGATTAGATTTTATGCCTAGCACTGTGCCGTGTACTCGTGCAACTCCGTTTTTCCTTAAAAAAAGTTAAAAATTGTGCAAAAATTGTGAAAAATTTAAAAATTTTGAAGCTTTTGTTAAGTCTTTTTGATTGAAAAGTTTGCTAGTCTCTTAGACAAGAAGCTATAAAATACGAATTCTAGCTCACAAGGCCAAGAATTTGCAAGTTTCCCTGAGTGACTTTAAATATGCATGACTTAATTTCATTAGACGAAGCATTTGCTAAATTAATGTATATGTTTTGACACCTTGTTGACTTTTCGCTGGTGAGAGTAGGAATGGAATTCTGACTTGACCGGGCGTGTTGAGCCCTAGCTTGTTCCCTTAACCATAGATAATCAAAAATTATCGGCTAAGCATCCGCGGATCTCATTATTTGGGATTTTAAATTTGCGGAGATCGAGGAATGATAGAGTTACTTATGAGTTTAGATGCTAAGTGTGGAGTAGATGGTTCTCTTTAGAGCCCATCGAAGGTACTTATGGCTTTTTGTTCCCACAAAATTGTTTCACCCCATATCTGTGAATAAATAATTAGAGATGTTGAGTTTTTGACGATAGTTAGTTCTTTATTCTTCTTTAGAGAATCCTTGCCCATGAGAGTTGGGTACACATCAAGGTACTCTCAGTGTTGCGGTGTAATAGACAACTGATTCCGATAGTTTGTCGCTATTGTTTCTATTGTTATAAAAGCCATAGGATTCAGAGTTTGGCACAAAAATTAACATGAAATAAAGCCCAAATGTATTAAAGTTGAAAAATCCAAAGCCATAAAAGTTTTCTATGTCCGACGGTACCCCCGTTGTCATGGACTTCAAAAAGGTTGAGGAAAATCCAAAGTCATAATAAGACTTCGATAAAACGTAATCCCGTTGAGTTTGTAGTTGAAAAGACCAAGGGCCTAAATTGCAAAAATGCAAATGTGCTGAAATAAGTGTTAAGCCAAACTTTGAATCGGAGATATCTCCCTAAATCGTGTGAAATTAGGACCTTGATGTGGACCTCATTCTTGTGTGCAATGGTTTTTGAGGGAATGTGGATAACTAATTAGCGACTTAGCTTTATATCTTTATCGGAATAAAAGTTATCGAAACGAGAAATTTGAAGAAATTCATTTCTCACAAAAATAAAATAAATAGAGGGAAATAGGAAAATGGGAGCAAAAGGTAATTACACAAGTAACTTCCATGGGTAGTGTTAGCATCTAGAATCATATTTAACAATGATTTCGATTTTACGCTTAGTTTGGGGACTTGTGAAAAATCAGGGACGATGTATTCTATCCGTATGGTCACTTCACGCTGTGTTGTGTTTTCTACTCCGTGATCCTAACATGTCGTTTGAAAAATGTTGGAGTTATTGATCGACATGAAAGATTCAACAAACCGTCACTCATAATCAGAATGTGCCTAAACGTAATATCTATATGAGAAATAAAAGGTAAACGGGTCGTTTTTAGAAGTAAGGGTTTCTTAATCTCTTTTGAGGAATCTTTGCTACTTTTCATAGGTTTAGTAGAAAGAGACTGAAATTTTTGTTTTTAGAAGCGTGAATTGATTACATTGCGTGAGGACACGACAATCTTCTAGTCTGGGGTATTTTGGTATATGTGAAAACATATACATTTTCTTTATCAAAACCGGACCAAAAAGACCAAAAACTAACCCCTAAAGCCATAAATATTCGTGTTTTTATATTTATGTATGTGCAGGTAACGGATATTGTAAAATAGACAAAAAGAAGACAAAATAGACAAAAACGAGCACGAGAATGGAAGGAGCACAAAGTTACGGGACTAATGATAATTTTATTTGAAGCATCGAGGCAAGAGAAGAAAATTTTAAAGACCAAACGAAGAATTAATTAATTAAGAAGAAAAGAAAAATAGAGGAAAGAAAAGAAAGAAAATGGATCGCAGAAGAAAAGGAGCTTAAAGGAAAATTAAATGCAATACTTAACACAAAAAGACTCTTGGTCTAGTGGGTGGAGACATGTTTGCTAATCAAGAGGTCAAGGGTTCCAATCCCATCCATGGCATAATTAAATTTTTTGTATTACACAAACTATTGCCATGTCCATCCTTGCATCCTCACGTCCACCCAACCCAGTTGCTGTCCACGAAATCCAAGCCCAGATGCTGTCCAACTCTAAGCCCAGCTCGCTCCAACCCATCTGCTATCCAGTTCAAAGCCCAGCTGCGTCATTAAGAGTCCAAGCCCAGCTGCGAAAAATCCACTCCATCCAAGAGCAATTCAAATCTGCTACTAAGGGTAAAAATTAAACTTGGGGACCAAGTTTTTTGTAGGGTTATTTTTGTACCTAGATTGAATAATTTATGGGCCATTATTAAAAATTATTAGGGGCTAAAGTGTAACTTGTGGGTCTATAAAACCCCACATCCTCACCTCATTTAATAACCTCTTTTATTTATTTTTGTACTAAAACTCTTGTAATTTTTATGCTTATTTAGTTTTATAAAAGTTTTATTTATTTCTTGCAAGTTAGTTCATCTTATTTATTATCTTTGCATCTTTTTTATTTTCTCATCTCTTAATCTTTTTTATTTCCTTTTATTTTTATTAAACTTTTTATAAAAATATGCCATGAAGAGTTGAGTTATAGTAAGATTGTGTGAGTGTATTTTATACGCTTCGTGCACACACTCAACATATCACATTTATATTTTTATAAAAGTTTAATTTTTTTTTATTGTTTATTTTTATTAAAGTTACTTTTTTATTGTTTTATTTAGCTTAAAAATAGTAAAAAGTCTCTACAAATCTCGTATTTTTTACAAAAAATCCAAAAATATATTTTATTTTCGTCATAAAATTTTCGTATTTTTCTGAGTTGTTTTAGTATTTTTAAAAATCAAAATGCTTTCTGCCCTTTTTCTCTAAAAAACTGCTTTCAATTTCATTTAAAACAAATAGAAAAAACGCCAAAAAATATTTTTAGATTTCCTGGTAGCTTCTCATAGTTTTCTTAAGATAGTGTGAATTTTTCATATTTTTTTGAACTAGTTTACTATTTATTTTGATTTATTTGCTATTTTAAACATAAAAATCGAAAAAAATACCTATTTAATTCCGAAAATTCTAAAAACTTTTCTGTGAGCTTCTATCACTTTTTTGACGTTGCTAAAAAACATTTGGAATTTTCGGAGTTCATTTGATATTTTTCATTGATTTATTTCCTTTCCTTTATTTAAAAAAAAAAAAAAAAAAAATCTTGTATTTTTAAATCTTTAACCTTAATAACCAAATTAGTTTTTGTGGAAACATATCTCTTTGAGAGAGTTTGGTGGTTAAGATTTGATTTATTAAGATTATTTTATCTATTATTTTAGCTTTTTATTATAAAAATCTTATATTTATATATTTGTGCTAACCCTTAAAGTTTCGATTTTGTTTGTGTAATCCGATTCTACCTCATAAGGCGTGGAGCTTACTGGTCTTATAAGCTTAAAAATCATTAAAGTTTACAAATTTAATAACTTTTATTAAGTTAGTTAGTTAATAAAGCTCAAAACTTTATTTAACTAATTAGCAAAAGTGAAGTTAATAAAGGAAATAAACTTTAATAATTTATTTAGTTTATAAGATCGGGTGGTATTTCTCTTGTAAAAATCACCGGGTTTTATTCTCTTACCTTTTTAGCTTAGATTCTTAGTTTACCGTTACGTTTAATTATTCGTATTATGCTTGTTAAGTCTTTTTAGTATCATTCTCTTAGCTTAATATTCATCATCACTAGTTGTAGTTTGTCATTTAAATTTTAGTTTAAACTTTAATTAGTTAAATTTGTTTAAAAAAAATTAAAAAGTCAAAAAAAAAAAAAATATATATTCCGCTTTTTAAAAAAATCAAAAATCAAAAAACCAAAAAAAAAATATAGTTTTAAATTTTAGATAATTTTTAAATCACATTTTTAGTTGTAGAAATATTAGATCACTTTTAGGGGTTAAAATAGATTAATTTGCATTTTAGAATACGCTTTTTTTAGCATAAAGTAATTTTCGCCTTTTAGTTTAATTTATGTACTTAATTGAGATTACTTGTTTGCACCTTAGAATTAGTAGATTTATATGCCTTTTATTATTATTGCTTGCCCCGTAGTTTAGAAATCCTCAAAATCCTTTTTAACACATTCAAATCCCGATAATCGCGACGTGAGTTGGAAATTCCATTCAACCCTCGTTCGGAACGATCTCGGTGCTCAAACCTAATACGTTTGAGTTACCCCGTAATACTACACTTCTCATTATTGATCTCTTTCCTAAGAATCAGCTAACATCTCACCAATGGTCACTCCAAGGGCTTCTTCACCAAAACAGGCCAATTCTTCCAAGGAATCTATCATCTCAGAGGTATTAAAATTATAAGATGAGGTTGATGTGCAAAAGATGCATGACAAAGTACAATCAACTGAAATTATTGAATCAGATATTGAAAATATGGGTAATAGCAATGTTGTTCCATATGATCAATATGTGAAGCAAGATGGAAGTGAATATGTACCAAGTAATGCATCTTTAGCACCAATGATGACTATGTTTTTGATGAATACACTGCATGTGCCCCTGATGATTCCATAACCTCTGAACTTAATGCCTATAAGGAACAAGTTGCCATCTATGAACAACGTATAAGTTTGAATTAACCACCCGTGAGCGTGAGATGGATAACCAAATACGTGACATATTAGAAAAAGTAATTTTAGAGAAGAAATGTTAAAACAAGAGTTAAACTCCTTACAAGAAAATCTTAGTAAAACTATTAAGCAAAAGCAAGAACTTCAAGAAAATGTTAAAGTGCTTAAACAGGAATTTAGTGCTAAGGAATCAAAACTTTTGAATGACTTTTCCAATCTAAAAACTTTGAAAACAAACTTGAAAACAAACTGTACGCATAAAGGGAACACCATTCACTGCCACATGATCACTAAGCACAGAGTCTTAAGCGATAAGCATAGTATTCCTCTTGTAGAGGAGCCAAATCCCGAGTTCTGTAAAAAGGCTAAAGCTTATCATAAGGTAGTATATGATGGTAATGAGATCCTCAAGCCTAGGCAAACACCATCATGTATTGGAAGCACTGAAGAGGATAGGAAATTAGAAGATGCCTCTAGGGAAAAATTGGAAAAGAAGCTAAAAGATCCTCAGTGTAAAAGGCAAAATATAACGATTAATCCCCATGATTACACTAAAGAAAATTGGATTTCCTTGAACAAGTTTAAGCCTCAAACTCAATTAACCCCATAAACAAGTTTTTTGGAAAAAAGATATAGATAAGCAAAAAGCTAATGAACTTGTTGAAACAAGCACTCCCTTTAGGAAAGTGCCTCCAGCTACTGTGTATCCTCCTAATACACCAATGCATTTAGTGCCTAGAACTCTTCCCACTAAGAGCAAGACCTTAATCAGCCTATATGTTGTTTACCAAATATTCATTGATTTTGAGAAGACATGTAAGAAGAGAATCACACCTACAGGGATAACTGAAGGGGAAAGGGGTTTTGAGCAAACTAAAGAATGCTATTTAACTGAAAGTCTTCAGAAATCAATTTGAAAGTCTTCAAAAAGGGATAGATTCAGAGATTAAAGAAATGGAAAAGGAATTTGATGAAATGATAATTGAGGTCAATGATTATGAACGTGAACACAAGTGTAATGAAATTGAAAGGAAGAATCTGCATATCTTAAATGAGAACTTGATTTCTAGTTGTGTTGCTCAAGATGTGTTTTATACTGTTACTAAGTATTCTATTACTTCATCTCAATTTCATGAATTATCTGTTGCCTTGAAAGTTTCCCATGATCGTGTCATTGAGCTTGAAAACAAAAACTCAAAACTGAATGAGAAAATAGAACAGGATGATCATGACAACTTGGTAAAACATTTTTCTAAGATGGAAGTTGAACATTTTGCTTTGCAATTAAAATATCAACATCTCAAAGAAAATGTTAAAACCTAAAATGTCAAGACATCTTCGGATGCTCCTGAGTTTGATGCAGTTTTTGAAATAAGCAAACGTGATGAACAGATTCGAGCTCATTGTAACACGATCAAAAGACTGAAAATCCAAATTTCACAATTGAAAGGTGATAAGAATAATGTGAATGGCTCCCAAATGCCTCCTCCTTTAGATTCTCAGAATTCTCAAAGCTTTCATCTTCAAAACATCATTAATGTATTACAACAAGAAAATGAGAGTTTTCTAGAAGAAAATGATAAGGTTAAACGACACTTTAAAGAGTTATATTATTCAATGAAAGTCACCCGTGACAAGAACAATGAAAAAATAACTTATTTATAAAAGGAAATGGAGAATCTGAAGAGTCAGGTAAAAGGGAAAATGCCATTTGTCTGTGATGATAATGGTATATCAAAGGCATATGCGGATTCTAAGTATGCTATTACTGTTAAGTATATTCCTCCTCATCTTAGAAATAACAAACTTGTGTTTAAAGAATATTTTTTGTACCTTAAGGATAGTCTAGAATGTCTCCGTGAGATTGACGAAGAGGATATCATAAATAAACCACTTGATAGTGAAGTTAGGTATGCATGCTTATATGCCAAACGATCTCAGGAACTTTTAGAATGTTTAAGAGCAACATGCCATAAATCCTTTTGTAAGAAAGATAAAGTCGTTATACCTTGCTCTATGCCTAGTGTTAAGCATGCAACCCATGACATGCCATGTTCTGTGCTGAAAGTCAAGCATGTGAACTTTGATGTGCCTGCAAGTACTTTGTAACACCCCCAATTCTTGATATGCAGCGGAATTCAAACTGGGTATTACTTGATGGCACAACAGTCATAATAATAGAAAACGATCTCTAAAGGAGTCGTTTTTAAAAAGGCTTTATCATTCAAATATATCAGAGTTTACAAAATAGGTCCCAGTTGGTTCCATTGATAACAAAACACATCAATATAAAGTTTTTGATGTTTTGTGAATGATAAATTATTTATTTATATAGCCTTCTTGATCTTGCCCTTCCGTGCCAGCTTCCGACATTATGGACCTGAAATACATGCTTAAAACTATCAACACAAAGGTTGAGTGAAATTCATAGTGTTTGTTTGATGGTTGAACACATTATGTTGGTAGTGTGAGTTAATTAGACTCACACCAATGGTTTGAAAACAAAACAGTTATTATTAGACTAAGCATCATGCAATCAAGGCGTTAACGGTTCCAAATTTTATTGAGAAATTGTTGGTATTGCGTTCTAGTAGGTAAAATTACCATTTTTACCTAATGTTACTCAAATATAGTGCGTTTGTTTGCCTCTAACGGGCCAACACAAACGGGATTCATCAATCCCAATAGATCTATTCACAATATTCGCACCCACTCTCACATAGTGATTAATGATTCATGATTTAGGGACTTATGTTTGGCAAATGCGTAACTTAGTGCTAATAAAACAATCAGATAAGCATACAGTTTGAAATCAATGTGTTCGGTTTAAAATAAAGCATGTATCTCCCCCAAGGGTTTATAAAACAATTAAGTAATAAAAGTGGGGCTATGAACTCACCAATAGTTGATGATATTAAGTACTTTAACAGATGATGGATAAGTCTAAGACTTCTACGTGCTACCTAAAAATGAAATGTTGCGACTTAAGTTTGGAATAATGTTTTAGGAAACATAAACCATCCTATATATATCCCTATGTTGATCATGATGTAGTCAATTTTCATTTGATGTTTATAGAAAGATCTTTAATATGTGAAAACGTATTTAGTTTATAGATATCGTATACCGCTCGGCCATCATAATTCAGAGGTCATGCAAGAACGCTCGAGGAGCTAGGACACTTTAATTGTAAATCCAAAGAACTCGTCGAAACATTTTACTCAAATGAAACCCCTCACATGAAGCTCCCTACTATTGTAGCACTTAGTAAATACAACATATGTTTTGAGTGAAGATTGTTATAACATAAAGTTTATCATGTTTTAATAACTATCTAGTTTTTACAAGTTCTCGTCGTTTCAAACAAACCTCGAGGCTTTAGCCATGGCCTTGCCGTGACTTTGGTCTTGACTTCCATGGTCTTGAGACTTAGATTTGGCCTTAGCCGTAGCCGTAGCCGTGGTCTTGGCTAATGGCCATTAGGCCTCTTGGTTTGAATTTAGTTGTGACAAAAGTATAGTTATGAGACTATATTTACGAGCTGCTTTTGAAAGATTTTGGCCTATTTATGCGCTTTCAAGGTCCGAGCTTCTTCGAATTGAAGGAAAACGCCTTTCCGGACAACTTTCGTGTTTTAACTTTTTGATGATTCGACAAGAAGTACCATTTTAAAAGGGCAGAACTCAAAACGTAAAGTTATGGGCGCTTCGGCGCTTAGGTTTCGCTACCTTCTTTTGCTTATAACTTTTGACTCGTTTGTCCGTTTCGGGTGATTCAAATTGCTATGTTTACCTTTTAATCTTGTCTACCATATTATGTAAGTTATAAAGTCCTTATGTTCCTGTTTTTAATGGTCTCTCATGTGTAGAATATGACTAGTTTACTAGTTTGTTACTTTTATGACAATATGTGAATTAAAACAAGTGATTGAGTATATGTACATCATGAATCAACATAGTAACTATATATATAGCATGAAATAGTTAAGATTATGAATAATAAAGATGAGATGATGGTGGTGATAAGTTGCTTACAACTTTTGGCTTTCAAAATAGAAAGGAGTAACTTAGTAAGGATAGGACTTTGATTGATCGGTTAAGACTTTGTATTGAGCTAGCTTTCCACACCTTGACACCCTTGCAAACTTGAAGAGTTGGTGATGAAGTACTAAGTGACTTGAGTGGATTTAAACTCAAGAGGATCACTTAAACTTGCTAGAGATTTGATGAAGTAGCTTGATCTTTGAAACTTCCTTGCATAAACTTGGAGTTTATAGATCAAATGATGGAAGATGTGAGTGGTTTAGGGTATGAACGACCAAAATCAGTTTGTGAGGGAGTTTATGATGTATTTCACTTCCTATTTATAGGAGGGTAAGTTTGGTTAACCATATATTGGGTTAATTATTAACCATGGTTGAGTTAGGACACTTGTAATGATCAAAATGATGCATGCTTAGGATCAAGCCACATAAATGTTGACTCCCCACCCTTAGGTCGGTTTCAATGCATGACAAGGCTTAGATGAGAAGCCTTGGTCTTATCTTGAGGTTAGAGTAAGTTTTGGTTCCGTTAAATGCCAACCGTAAGTCGTTAAGCCATAAAACGCATTAAACCGGTATCGTAAAAATATGAAACTTACAAGAATGATGAGACTCATCATTATACTCCATCTAAAAATATAAAATGAGTGATAAGTCTCATTGGGTGCAAAACGCTGCTTAAAGCCGGAAATACGGTCAAAACGCTGCAATTCGTGAAAACGCAGAACCTAAAAACGTAAAATTCCACAACTTGTGGAATTGTCATAAAATGGTAGAAATACATATTTCTAATGTTTATATGGTTTATCGACATATCGGGATGTCCAATGACGCTTTAACCCTAAAGTAGTTCTCTCGGACACCTGCTTCGTGGAAAACGGCTCAATGGATTCAACGCGGCCCGCCGACGACTTTGTCGAAGTTTATTTATCTTGTCATGATAGTAAAAAAAAAATATTTACGATATGAATAGTGAAAATGAATAGTAAATGTGAATAGTAAAAGTGAATAGTAAATTCTCGAAAATGAAAAATAACCCTAAAATGCGAGTGGTTACAGGCCTCCCTCTCGCTGTAGAAATCACGCCCTCGTGATTTAATTATTTCTTGATGGTGATGCTTCTTCAAAAGGTGAGGGTACTTTCGACGATTTGGTCTCTCGCTCCCATGTAAATTTGGGCCACGGGGAGTTCCAAATAACTTTGACAATTGGTATTCGACTGCTTTTAGTTGTTTGACCTCTGGTCCATGATCTCCACAAAGTTGTTCAATGAAGTGTAGATCGTTGTCGAGTTTGAGTTCATCGAGTGGAATAACAAGCAATTCATCGGATAGACATTTCTTTAGGTTAGATACATGAAAAGTGGGATGTACATTACGAAGTTCATGGGAGCTCAAGTTTGTATGCCAATCGGACAAACCCTAGCGAGGATTTTGAATGGACATATGTATCGGGTTTAGTTTTCCGTGTTTACCGAATCGTATGATACCTTTCCAAGGTGAGACCTTTAGCATAACCTTGTCTCCAACTTGGAATTCCAAGGGTTTGCGCCGTAGATCTAAGATAACTTTTTGTCTATCTCTTGCTTTTTGTAACTGATTTTTGACTTGTATGATTTTCTCTTGTTTCAACGAATGAGTTCTCGACCCGTGAGTTGAACATCTCCCACTTCGCCCAATAGACAGCGATCGGCACTTTCGACCGTAAAGTGCTTCAAGGTGCCGCCTTGATACCGCGTGATAATGTTATTGTAGGAGAATTAGACCAATGGTAAATGGTTATCCCATCCTTTTCCAAAGTCGATTATACAAGCTCGGAGCATGTCTTCCAGCTTTGAATGGTTCGCTCACTCTCGACCATCGGTTTGAGGGTGATACGCAGTACTCATGTATAGGTTTGTTCCAAAGGCATCTTTTGTTTCAGAAGTTTGAGGTAAATCTACCATCTCGGTCCGATATGATAGAGATCGGTGCACCATGTTTTGAGACTATTTCCTTGACGTATAGTCGAGTCAACTGATCCATCTTGTAAGTCTCTTTGATTGGTATAAAGTGTGCGAACTTGGTGAGACGATCCACTATGACCCAGATGGAGTCATAACCGTTGGATGTCTTTGGGAGTTTAGTGATAAAATCCATTGTGATTCGCTCCCATTTCCATATCGGAATCTCGGGTTGTTGTAAGAGACCGAGGGTTTTGGTGTTCAGCCTTCACTTTGGAACAAGTAAGGCATTTATCGACGAGGTGGCAATGTCGGCTTTCATATTTGGCCACTAGTAGAGTAGTTTTAGATCATGATACATCTTATCGATCCTCGGATGTACGGAATATTTGGATTTGTGGGACTCAAGCATGATTAAATCTCATAGACCACCATAAAGTGGTAACCAACTTCGGCCTTGAAGCATAAAGTTCCGTCAAAACGGGTTTCAAATTTCTTCTGTATCATGCCATCTAATTTCTCCTTCTCAATGTCTTGTTGTTTTACCGCTTCGCCTTGAGCATTGAGTATTTGAGCAGGGAAATTTGAGTTAATGGTTAGGAATAAAGCTCGAACTCGTAGAGGTTTAACCCTTTCCTTCCAGCTCGTGGCATCTGCTACTACGCTGGTTTTTCCCGGATGATAGCGAATATCGCAATCATAGTCACTCAGCAATTCTAGCCATCGTCGTTGCCTCATGTTTAATTCCTTTTGATCGAGAATGTGTTGGAGACTTTTGTGGTCGGTAAACACAGTACATCTAGTACCGTATAGATAGTGTCTCCAGATCTTAAGTGCAAAGACTACTGCTCCTAACTCCAAGTCATGAGTATTGTAGTTTTCTTCATGTTTTTGAGTTGTCGGAAGCATAAGCCATGACTTTTTCTCGTTGCATGAGTACGGCTCCTAATCCTTGGTGCAAAGCATCGCAAAAGACTACAAAATCTTCGATCCCATCCGCAAAGCTAGAATAGGCACTAAAAGTTTTTGTTTTAGGATTTGGAAAGCTTCTTCATCTATCTTCGCCTGATGTACTTTTGTTTTTCTGAGTTAGCGAGTCAAGGTTTAGCTATTGAGGAAAACCCCTCAATAAACCTTCGATAATAACCGGCCAAACCTAGAAATTGACGAATTCTCTGAGGTGTCGTGAGGTGTTGGCCAACTTGATAGCCTCAATTTTAGAGGGATCAACATGTAGACCCGTGCTATCGATAACATGCCCAAGGAATTGAAACACTGAATCCAGATTCACATTTAGAGAATTTTATGCATAACTTCTCTTTCTTGAGCAAATCTAAAATCGCTCGATGATCTTTATGTTTTTCTTCGCTTTTGGAGTATATGAGAATGTCATCGATGAATACTATCACAAACTTGTCCAAGTATGCTTACACAACCCATTCATGAGATCTATGAATACGGCTGGTGCATTCGTCAAGCCAAACGGCATTACTTGGAACTCGTGATGACCATAGCGAGTTCTAAAGGTTGTTTTTGGAATGTCTTCTTCTCGAACCTTAACTTGATGGTAACCCGATCGAAGGTCTATTTTTGAATAATAGGTCGAACCTTGTAGTTGATCGAATAGATCATCGATTCTCGGCAAAGGGTATCGGTTCTTTATGGTTAATTTGTTTAGCTCACGATAGTCGATACACATTCGTGAACGCATCCATCTTTCTTTTTCACGAACAAGACGGGAGCTTCCCAAGGTGAGGAACTAGGTCGGATAAACCCCTTGTCCGAAAGTTCTTGTAGTTGATTTGCCAGTTCTTGCATCTCGGATGGTGCTAGTTCAGAGGAGCGCTGCCACCGCGCCGCCCCGCACTAAATCAATGTGAAACTCTACTTGGCGTGATGGTGGAAGTCCGGTAAGTCTTCGTGTAAAACTTCGTGAAATTCACGAGCGATAGGAACGTCTTCAAGTCGTTTTCCTTTGGATTCCTTCTCGGTAACATGAGCTAGAAATGCGTAACATCCTTTTTCAATGTACTTCATGGTTTTCATACATGAGATGATGTTTTTTAGTTCCACTTTGATCACCACGGATGACCAAAGTTTCATTGTTACAAGGAATGTGAACAACGTTTTCGCCACAAATGATGTTGGCTCGATGTTTTGACAACCAATCCATGCCAATAACCACATCGAAACTTCCAAGTTTGATTGGCATGAGATTGATGTTGAATGGATGATCTAAAAGGTTGAGGGTACGCTTTTGGAGCACAAGATTGGTGTTTACTAAGTTTCCATTGGCTACTTCAATACTATAATGAGTATCCATAGTGATTGGTGCAATATTAAGTAAAGGTGCAATTTTGGAAGATATAAAGCTCATATCAGACCGAATCAATAAGACCTTAACAAGATGATTATTGAGTGAAAACGTACCAAAGGACGACGTCGGGTCTTGTTGAGGTTCACCGTTGCCCATAACATAAGCTCTACCACAAGCATCTCCGCCTTGTTGGCTACGGTTTTGAGGACAATTGGGTTTGACATGTCCTTTCTCCCCACACCCGAAACATGTAACTATCGGTTGAAGGTTAGCTCCAGAGCCACAACTTTGTTTCTACAGCCTTTAGCAAGGTGTCCGGTTTTTACACTTTGTACACTTGGTCGGGCAAGGACCCATATGGTGATAGTTGCATTTATTGCACTTTGGGTAGGTTCCACCATAATTTCTCCAACGGTGCCGCAACATAAGCCGTTGAGGCTTCTTGTCTTTTGTTTTGTTGCTGATGGTGTTGGGTGTTACGATTTTGATTGTTGAAAGTGTTTCTTTGGTTGTTATCCCATTGTCGTTTGTTGTTGTTGTTTCGGTTGTTGTTGTTGGTATGGTTGTTGTTATTACGGTAGTTGGTGTTGTTGGTGGTAGTGTTGAGATTCTGTCTTTGGGTAGCCCCGCTCGAACCACTTGATCCGTGAGACTTCGAGACATTCGCATAGCATCATCAAGTGACTTTGGATCAAACGATGTCACGCTTTCCTCGGATGATAGGCGTAAGTCCCCGTGATATATCTCTCTAACAGCTTTTCACTTGTTGGAACCATTGATGGACATAGTATCGCCAATTCTTGAAATCGACGGTTGTAAGTAGCAATGTCAACACCTTTAAGAACATGGTTCCAGAATTCCACTTCCAATTTCCGATCTCACTACGAGGGCAATACTCATTGATCATTAAACCCTTTAGAGCAACCCAAGAGATTTGATAAGCACTCATGATGCCTATTGGTTGAGCAACTGAATTCCACCATGATAATGCCCGATCCAGAGTGTACAAGTGGCATATTGAACCTTGTCACTTTCAAATTTGCCTGATTGAGAACACGATTCCATTCTTTCAAACCAACGAGTTAAACCCACGGCTCCTTCTAAACCCTTGAAATTTGTGGGTTTGCAACTCATAAATTCTTTGTATGAGCAACCTCTAGTTGCACTAGCGTGGCAAGCTTAGCGCCTTCAGCCGATCTGCGGGCTTTCAAGCGCCGGCGGCGCTTCACGGCGGCTGCGTCTTCATGGTCGGCCACGGCCAGCGGCGGGCTCTGGCTGGCTCACGCCGCGGCCAGCAGCACGGCCCACGGCAAGCGTCATTACGGCGCTTCAAGCTACGGCGGTTGTTGTTGCAATAGCGGTAGCGGCGGCTGCAGCAGCGGCTTCACCGGCAAGCGCAACTTCACGGCTATGGTCGCTGTCCGCGTTAATTGCCTGATTCACTCGAGTAGTAATCATTCGCTCAATGGCGCTTGGAGTCATTGGTCGGTGCTTTAGCTTTTGGCGGCATGATTCTATCAAAAGAGATATCAAGAGTTATAAAAAGATCATGATTTTTGATGGAAGGTTAGAAATAATAAAGTTTGGAGTTTTAAACCATAACACATGATAGCATAAAACCAGAGTTTTTATTCACATAACGTTGATTGATTTACAAAATCGAAACCTATTACAAGCTTCTTCAAAATGTACTAACTGAAACTTTCGCTTTAGTAATTACAACGCTTTACTACTGTTAGCTATTACATGAGTTACACAGAGTTTTCTAACCGAGTCTAATCAGTTTAGAAGTACAAAAGATAACTAGTATATCACATAGTCTAAGATTGGTTGAACGAATCGATGTTTCCATATACGGCTAGAACATCGATGCTATCACTTATACGCTTTTCGCACCTCTTTTGATGTATTTTCGTTGCATGGCATTCATAGAAGATTGCATATCATACAACTCCTTCAAGACAATATCGTCGGTTAGCAACGCCTAATCGGATCTCGCCGAGCTTAAGTGATTTTCGTAGTTCTTGAATCTGCGGCCGTCTTGGCACCGGATTATTTCCACTTTGATAACCTATCTTTTATGTCTTCCCATCCAGTTAGTGGATGGAAGATGGTATCTGCAACATAATCCAAGTCCCTCTTCACATAACTCATATCTAGTATGAATAAGTCCAAGCGTTGACGAGTATGGATGGCCTCAGTTTTGGCCGCAACGACAAATGATTCTTGTTGATTCATCTGCCATGCCATACTTTGAACTTTATGTTGAGTTAGGTCCATGTGTTGTTTAAAAGGTAAATTTCTGCTTTGGGCAGAGTTTATGAAAGGTGTATCATTGTGGATGACCCAAAAACTTCATGAGTGGATGTTGGTCCTTGAGTAGGGTTAGTAGGATTAGGTTCGAAGATGTTTCGAGGTAGGAGGTGGTGATAATGGTGCTACACCATATACATAGTTTTCCTCTTGATCATCCTCGGATTCAACCCAATCCTCAACATTATATTCGAGAATCGTATAATCGATCCTCTTCTTCTTCGTCGTCCATATCTTCATATGGTCCATCTTCGTAATCAACGCATCAAGGTAGTCGCCATTAATATCGTGAAAATCTAGTTCCTGATCGATTGGAATGTTTGGAATTTGTTCGGGTGATGCCTAAACATAATCGAGATGCAGTAATGCATATAGTGACTACAAAAGGATATGATGTTAAAATAGTTATAATATTTAGGAGAAAGCTTTAAATAATTCAAGTGTATATATCAATATACTAATATGTTCATGTTATTATAACATGTCTTGAAAGCCAGTAATCGTCTGGAGGATGGAAGGCACGGAGAACGGAAGGCTATAAAATATTTTTGTTTGCAAAAGCGCTATAGTTTAAGTCATAATTTAGACTCGTTTCTATAACTATGGCTCATACTAATCTGAACACCCCCAATTCTTGATATGCAATTCAAACCGGGTATTACTTGATGGCATAACAGTCATAATAATAGAAAAAGATCTCTAAAGGAGTCGTTTTTAAAAAGGCTTTATCATTCAAATATATCAGAGTTTACAAAATAGGTCCCAGTTGGTTCCATTGATTACAAAACACATCAATATAAAGTTTTTGATGTTTTGTGAATGATAAATTATTTATTTATATAGCCTTCTTGATCTTGCCCTTCCATGCCAGCTTCCGACATTATGGACCTGAAATACACGCTTAAAACTGTCAACACAAAGGTTGAGTGAAATTCATAGAGTTTGTTTGATGGTTGAACACATTATGTTGGTAGTGTGAGTTAATTAGACTCACACCAATGGTTTGAAACAAAAACATTATTATTAGACTAAGAATCATGCAATCAAGGCGTTAACGTGTTCCAAATTTTATTGGAGAAATTGTTGGTATGCGGTTCCCTAGTAGGTAAAATTGCCATTTTTACCTAATGTTACTAAATATAGTGCGCTTGTTTGCCTCTAACGGGAAAACACAAACGGGATTCGTCAATTCCAATAGATCTATTCACAATATTCGCGCCCACTCTCACATAGTGATTAATGATTCATGATTTAGGGACTTATGTTTGGCAAATGCGTAACTTAGTGCTAATAAAACAATCGATAAGCATACTTTGAAATAAATGTGTTCGGTTTAAAAAAAAGCATGTATCTCCCCCAAGGGTTTGTAAAACAATTAAGTAATAGAAGTGGGGCTATGAACTCACCAATAGTTGATGATATTAAGTACTTTAACGGATGATGGATAAGTCTAAGACTTCTACGTGCAACCTAAATATGAAATGTTGCGACTTAAGTTTGGAATAATGTTTTAGGAAAACATAAACCATCCTATATATATCCCTATGTTGATCAAGATGTAGTCAATTTTCATTTGATGTTTATAGAAAGATCTTTAATGTGAAAACGATTTAGTTTATAGATATCGTGACTACCGCTCGGGCCATCATAATTCAGAGGTCATGCAAAAAACGCTCGAGAGCTAGGATACTTTAATTCGTGAATCCAAAGAACTCGTCGATACGTTTTACTCAAATGAAACCCTCACATGAAGCTCCCTACTATTGTAGCACTTAGTAAATACAACATATGTTTTGAGTGAAGATTGTTATAACATAAAGTTTATCATGTTTTAATAACTATCTAGTTTTTACAAGTTCTCGCCGCTTCAAACAAACCTCGAGGCTTTAGCCATGGCCTTGCCGTGACTTTGGTCTTGACTTCCATGGTCTTGAGACTTAGCTTTGGCCTTAGCCGTAGCCGTGGTCTTGGCTAATGGCCATTAGGCCTCTTGGTTTGCATTTAGTTGTGACAAAAGTATAGTTATGAGACTATATTTACTGCTTTTTGAAAGATTTTGGCCTATTTATGTTTCAAGGTTGTCCGAGCTTCTTTAATATTGAAGGAAAACGCCGTTCCGACAACTTCGTGTTTTAACTTTTTGATGATTTGGACCGTAGTACCATTTTAAAAGGGCGTAACTCAAAACAGTAAAGTTATGGCTTTCGGCGTTAGGTTTCGCTTAACTTCTTTTGCTTTTAACTTTTGACTCGTTTGTCCATTTCGGGTGATTCAAATTGCTATGTTTACCTTTTAATCTTGTCTACCATATTATGTAAGTTATAAAGTCCCTATGTTACTGTTTTTAAAGGTCTCTCATGTGTAGAATATGACTAGTTTACTAGTTTGTTACTTTTATGACAATATGTGAATTAAAACAAGTGATTGAGTATATGTACATCATGAATCAACATAGTAACTATATATATAGCATGAAATAGTTAAGATTATGAATAATAAAGATGAGATGATGGTGGTGATAAGTTGCTTACAACTTTGGCTTTCAAAATAGAAAGGAGTAACTTAGTAAGGATAGGACTTTGATTGATCGGTTAAGACTTTGTATTGAGCTAGCTTTCCACACCTTGGCACCCTTGCAAACTTGAAGAGTTGGTGATGAAGTACTAAGTGACTTGAGGGGATTTAAACTCAAGAGGATCACTTAAACTTGCTAGAGATTTGATGAAGTAGCTTGATCTTTGGAACTTCCTTGCATAAACTTGGAGTTTATAGATCAAATGATGGAAGATGTGAGTGGTTTAGGGTATGAACGACCAAAATCACTTTGTGAGGGAGTTTATGATGTATTTCACTTCCTATTTATAGGAAGGTAAGTTTGGTTAACCATATATTGGGTTAATTATTAACCATGGTTAAGTTAGGACACTTGTAATGATCAAAATGATGCATGCTTAGGATCAAGCCACATAAATGGTGAATCCCCACCCTTAGGTCGGTTTCAATGCATGACAAGGCTTAGATGAGAAGCCTTGGTCTTATCTTGAGGTTAGAGTAAGTTTTGGTTCCGTTAAATGCCAACCGTAAGTCGCAAGCCATAAACGCATAACCGGTGCATCGTAAAAATACTAAACTTACAGGAATGATGAAACTCATCATTATACTCCATCTAAAAAATATAAAATGAGTGATAAGTCTCATTGGGTGCAAAAACGCTGCTTAAAGCTGGAAATACGGTCAAAAACGCAATTCGTGTAAAACGCAGAATCAAAAACGAAAATTCCAAAACTTGTGGAAGGAATTGTCGTAAAATGGTATAAATACATATTTCTAATGTTTATATGGTTTACCGACATATCGGGATGTCCAATGACGCTTTTAACCCTAAAGTAGTTTTCTAACACCTACTGCGGAAAAACTTCTCAATGGATTCAACGCGCCGCCGGGGACGACTTGTCGAGTTTATTTATCTTGTCATGATAGTAAAATAAAAAATATTTACGACATGAATAGTGAAAATGAATAGTAAATGTGAATAGTAAAAGTGAATAGTAAATTATCGAAAATGAAAAATAACCTGAAAATGCGGGTGGTTACATACTTCAGATCCCAGCACTTCTTGATCAGGAATGCATAAAGTAGTAAAACCAACTAATGTTCCCATGCTTCCCTCTACAGGAGTAATCAGTGACACTAAGGCAAGCTGGTCAAAGCCTCCAGGCAATACAAAGCAAGATAGGACCTCGCAAGCTAAGAGTTATCAATGGAAGAAAGTAGAAGACCACCCTAGGAACAATAAGTTTGTGTTGAATAAGACGAATCGTGTTGATTCTAGTATTAGCTATAAGCGCATCGTAATTAATTCAATTCTCGCTACTTCTTGCAAAACATGTAATGAATGCTTGATTTCGGTATTAATCATGAATGTGCCGAATGATGTGAGCAAGTCTCAAATCTCTCGTAAAAATGTTAACACTAGAAAACGCTGATTAAAGGTCAAGACCAAGGTGAAGAGGGCTAGAAAACATTGGAAACCAACAGAAGAAAAATTTAGTAATGTAGGTTATCATTGATACCCCACGGTCGTAAATTCAATCCTTATGAGTTGTGCCCTAAATTATCTAGATCAATGCCCATTAGGAAATGGATGCCTATTGGTAGAACTATACCTTTAAGAAGTGAACATACTTTGAATAGATCTACTATTACTACTAGCCCGACATCTACCTCTAATGATATCATTGTTGCTACTTTTGATGTGGGTACTCCAATCTCATTTACTAACCAAGTGGAACCCATTCTTGCATGGGGATCCCAATTGTCCAGTCATCCATTATTGTCTGTGTTCAACTGCAGGTCGTTCAAATCGTTCTGTGGTACCTAGACTCAGCCGTTCCAAGCATATGACCGAGATCGCCGCTGGCTCATGAACTTCGGAGCAAATTTATCAGACTGTTAGATTCGGAACGCACCATTTTGGGGCAATTACGGGTTATGGAGATTTTGTGGTTGGTGATAGTGTAATTTCACGGGTATATTATATTGAAGGTCTTGGTCATAATTTGTTTTCTTCTGCCTACAATTATGTGATTCTCGATCTAAAAGTGGCTTTTAGAAAACATACTTGTTTCGTTAGAGAACTTGATGGTGTGGAACTCTTAAGAGGAAAACGTGGAACAAACTCTCATAACCATCTCTATCAAGATATGATGAAGTCTTCCAATCGCTTGTTATCTAAAGCTCTAAAACAAAGTCATGGTTATGGCATCGCCGTCTCAATCACTTGAACTTCGGAACCATAAATGATTTGTCTAGAAAAGACCTTGTAAGAGGTTTACCCAGATTGAAGTATGAAAAGGATCATCTTTGCTCAGCATGCCGATTGGGAAAAAACAAGAAATATACCTAAAAACCCAAACCTGCAAAATCAGTTATGGAAGTTCTTCATACTCTTCATATGGATTTGTGCGGGCCCATGAGAGTGCAAACAATAAATGGGAAGAAATATGTGTTAGTCGTTGTTGATGACTACTCTCGATTTACTTGGGTTAAGTTTTGGAGGACAAAGGATGAAACTCCGTGATGTCATCATTAAACTTATCAAACAAATTGCAGTTCACTAAACAAGACGTTAGAATTATTCGAACGGACAATGAAACTAAGTTTGTTAACAAAGAACTAAGTCAGTTTTATGAAAGCATTGGAATCACCCATCAAAGAAGTGTTTCAACGCACTCCTCAACAGAATGTGTAGTTGAAAGACTAAATCGACCCTTGTGAAAGCCGCAAGAACAATGCTAATTTACTCAAAGGTTCCAATGTTTCGGTCAAGGCCATTGCCACGCTATACTCAAAATCGCCTCCCTATACACACCACTCATGAAAAAACTCCATACGAACTTGTCCACAATCGAAAACCCGATCTCCTTCCTTTCGTGTGTTCGGTGCTTTGTGCTATCCAACGAATAAGGGTCAAGATTTAGGTAAATTAAGAGCTAAGGCGGACATTGGGGTTTTTGTGGGTTATGCACCAAACAAGAAGGGTTACCGAATCTACAACAAAAGAACTCGAGATATCATGGAAACTATTCACATCACGCTTCAATGAGCTGGGGCAAATGGCTCCAGTGACAATCCGTTCTGGACCCGCATCTCAACATTCATTAAGTAGTCCCATTAGTTTTCTCTCGTACAAAAACCCCTCACCGCAGCTCCATATGTACCTCCCTCTGAAGATGATTTGAAGAAATTGTTTGATCCGATGTTTGATGAATACTATGAGCCTATTAATAATGATCGGCCTAATCCATCAACAGTGGCTGCCCCTAACCCACGATCGGAGATAACCATTCTTCTCAGGTCACCGAGTCAAGTTTCTTCACTGATCACTCATCATCATCATCGAGTGTAAATCATGGAAATGTTTTTGGCAACTATGATGGAGATAACCCTTTGCTACTCGAAGATACTTCATTTGAGAACATATTTGCCTCCTGAACAAACTTCGAACCATCTTCATCAAGAGATCCAAACTCGCCTTCACCCCTCAACAACAACCACATCAACACCTTAAGATCATTGGAAACCCTTCTCGCCCAAAGATTCACTGTAAACAACTTGAACCGATGCCTTGTGGTTTCTTCTTCAACTCCGCACTATCTAAGGTCGAACCAAAAGACGCTAAAATAGCCATGACTGAAGACAAATGGTTCAATGCCATGCAAGAAGAAATTCATGAGTTCGATCGACTATGTGTGGAATTAGTACCGCTCCTCGACCGTGCTATGATCATTGCTCTAAAATGGATCTTCAAAGTAAAACTTGATGAGAATGGTGATGTGTTAAAGAACAAGGCTCGATTAGTTGCAAAAGGATACCGCAAGAAGAAGGTATTGACTTTGAAGAATCATTTGCTCCAGCTTGCTCGTATCGGGCAATCGAATATCCTGGCTAACGCCGCTAGTAAGAACATGGTAGTCTATCGATGGATGTAAAGACCGCTTTTTTAACGAGATCTTAAAGAGGTTGTATACGCCACGCCTAAGGTTTGTGAATCCGAGCATCCTACTCATGTCTATCGCCAAGAAGGTTTCTTTTACGGTTGGAAGCAAGCTCCAAGGGCATGGTACGACACGCTATCGAAGTTTCTTGTATCTAATGGATTCAAAGAAAGGAGCAGCTTGATCCGACATTGTTCACCGTGAAAGTCGCAAACACTTAATTCATGTTCAAATCTATCTTGATGATATTATTTTACCTCAACCGACCCCAATGAATGTGAACATTTTTATAAGGAGATGGGCTCCAAATTTCAAATGTCAATGATGGGACAAATGTCATTTTTCTTGGGATTACAAATTTCACAAAGTCCCGAGGCATTTTTATCAATCAATCTAAATATGCAAATGAGATCTTAAAGAAATTTGGATTTGATTCTTGTGACCCTCTTGACACTCCCATGGTGGAGCCGCATAAAACCGATGAGGACCACTCAGGGATCATGGTTGACCAAACTAAATATCGTAGTATGATTGGATCCCCGATGTAACTTACCGCCAAGAGACCGCATACTTCTCGTTCGCCGTGTATGCATGTGTGCTAGATACCAGGCTAAGCCTACCAAAAAGTACCTTGAAGCGGTTAAACGGGTCTTTTGGTACCTCCAAGGAACCATCAATATAGGACTTTGGTACCCGAAGAACACCTGTATGTCACTAATGTACCTAAAATTTATGCAGATGTCGATCATTATGCAGGGTGTCAAGATACATGTCGGCACGCCGAGGTGCTCGCTGGGTGATAAGCTTGTGAGTTGGTCTTCAAAGAAACAAATGAGTACCTCAATATCCTCTACAGAGGTAGAATACATAGCCATGTCATCTTGTTGTGCTCAAATCCTATGGATGAGATCTCTCATTATCCGACTATGGCTTTGAATTCAACAAAATCCTCTATAACTGCGGATAACAAGAGGCCATTGCTCTCTCATGCAACAACGCTCAACATTCAAGAGCAAAGCATATTGACATTCACATCACTCAGGAGCAAGTGAGAATGGTATGGTGGAACTATCTTTTGTGAAGTCTGAATATCAGCTAGCAGACATCTTCACCAAAGCTCTTCCTAGAGAACGTTTTGAGTTTATCCTTCCACGACTTGGTCTAAAGAGTCTACAACCGGAAACACTCAAACGAATTCAAGAGGAAGACGAGGAGTAAAGGCGTTTCTTCATCCATCTCTTGTACATATTTATTCAAAAAGCAAAATTCAAAAAATTATAAAACCCACAAAAAAGAAAATAGAAAAACACAAAATTTTAAAAATCCATAAACATCAGAAAATCTTTGAAAAAAAAATATATATTATGTTTCCCCATCTATTTCTAATCTTCGATAACATCTACGGACTTTGATTTGTCACTCAAAGAATGACACGGGTCTTTAGATGCAGTTCCAATGTACATAAAAATTAAAAAAAAAAGGATGGAGAAAAATGGTTGTTTATTGTGATTTCAGCCAGTAACCAGTTTTAAAATGAAAGAACATAGCCATGTTTAATTTAATTTTTGAATCCTCACGCTCTGATTCTTTAAACAAATGTTTGTCGTCAAAAAGACAAATATTTCCATCACAAATATTTTTCCTTCTAAGAATTTTTTTGAAAAATATTTGTCATCTAATGAAAACAAAATTGCTTTGAAAATAACTCAGACTATATTTTTGAAAATCATCTGGACTTATCATTTGTCGGTCTATCACCAATCAACAACTTCGCATTGATTGAGGGGGAGAATGATTTGATTTCAATTATCAAAAAGTTTTTTTTTCTCAAACAATTGGCACGTAAACGAGCAAGGTCTACAATTGGATTATCTAAAAGAACAATGTTTTAAAATGTTTTACACAATTGGTTCAAGACCTTGGCTAATGTTATGTTTTCAGAAGATATTTATGCATGTTTGAACAATGGAGTTTAAAGTTTCAGAATCTGATCCTTATCAGTTAAAATGTTTTTCAAAAGAAAGTCACAATTCTCCTCAAAAGCTTTTCAAAATTAATTTAAATCAATAGAGATCACAAATCTCAAAGGATTTGAAAATGTGATCGGGAGAATTTGTGGTTTGATATAAACCGATAATTCGATCTGGTTTAGAAATATATGAACAAGCTTCCTCCTACATGTGCCAAACGATTTCAAATTTTCCACGACATGTTAAGTGGGGAGCATCTATCTCAAACCATAAAGAATTGAAACGGATTGAATTGTCTCTGTTGAGGTTCTTCAATATGCAAAACACTTTCAATCTCGATGCACATATGAGGGGAGCTATCACATGAAAACCTCATCCTTCCCAAAATATTTGGTACAAAGTCCTTATAATACTCGATTTGATAAGGGAAGTGATGATGATATCTTTAGAAAAACATTGTTAATCAAAGATTGAATTTCTAATTCTTAATCTAAGATTTCAAAGTTCTCTTGCCTCCATGGGCAAAAGCAATTTCAAATATTTGATGCACATGTTGAGGGGGAGCTATCTCTAAAATATAAAAAACAATTAAGGTACAAAACATTTTGATTTTATATCACAAGTACCTGGATTGATTTTCAAATGGTTTTCAATTGGTTTCAATGGCTGAAGAACAATACCAAAAGACCGACCAAAGTTACTTTATGCATGGTGTTATAAGGATGGTTAGGTTAGGTATTCGTCCCACGATCCCGCCAGAGCCGGAGGGATCTACCAATGGACAATCCACTAGATAGTGTAGAAGTCCTTAGGTATGATGGAAAAAAGGAGAAAAGTGAGAAATGGGAAGAGTGCGGACTGAGATAGAGCTAGAACTGAAAAAAACCCAACAAGGTTCTAGTTATGAAATCCTGTAGTTAATCAAGGGTTGAAGAATGAAAAAGAAATGAATGAGAAAAGGGTGAAATAAGTAGCCTCCATTATTTCAACCTTAGGGCGTAAACCGTTCAATTTATATGCATCGTGGTTACCAAGGTAACACTGTATTGAAGACAAGACGTCATGGACCTAGTGACGACTCGCACTACAACTTCCCAAGCTACTCAAGTTCTTTAAAAGGACTTGTTTTATTCTCACGGGAACCTACATTATCTATCGACTTAGAGATTGTTGATATTGAAGAAGGAGACCCTCTCCCTAGTCTCCGGCATAGGAACCAAATGTGCACTATTGAGTCTAGAGCCATAAGATCATCAATAAATCTCATTAGGACACAATCTATGAAGACTCACTATTTCACACTATGTGGAAAGTGAGAATATATCTTAAGAGTCCTACGCATTATCCTTGTGGTATTGCTGTGAATATCCGAGTGATATATAAAATATTCAATGCGAAGATAGAAATCCTTCTAGAGCCAACATCAAACAAGCTCTCGGGCGGGTAACATGTGAGATCTATCCAATAGATCAAACTTGCACAACTGGCTAGAAACGATGGGGCTATTCATTATTGAATCAACCTTGGTCCAGAAATGGATTGACTGGATACCTTTGATGAAAATCAGCGTTGTGCTTAAAATTCTTTTCTCTAGCACATCGACTATGTATTAGTATGTTTTCAAAATCAAAAGGTGTTTGTGATTGAAAATTGATTTCCAATATAAAACCTTCGTTGTATTGCAAAATGCTTTCGATAAGCAATACACCCATTGTTTTTCAAATCATTTTTTTAAACAAAGAAATCTCAATTTCACGGGTTCACTCCCTGTTGTCTCTTTGAGACGTCTGGCTGAGAACAGCTAGAATCAGCCATGTAAACCCCGCCAAGGAGATTTTAGGAATTATACCGATCACAGCAAGATTTAACTGATCAACGGGGAACCATGGGCCGTGTACCTCGATTCAACGAAAGTGATCAAAGACACTTTCGTACGCTTTATTGCTAACCGTCGTATGTAGGTAAACCAACGCTTGCGTACCGATCGTAATTGAGAAGTCAATTCATAGCCGCATGCTCACACATCACATTCATATCTAAAGAATTCATGATAAGTGCATAACTTCATCAACGACTCTGATATTTTCACTCCATGCTTTGGCTATGCCGCCAGAAATATCATGAATCAACAAAGCTTCCTGAACTCGATGAGAAGAAATCATGATCCGCATGTGAGCATGTCGTCCATAAGTCACAATGTCACATGATGGTAACAGACAAAGGATGAGTCAGAGAATTATGGTGCCGATGATCTCAAAGCCGCTCAATACTCATCATCACGCGATCGCTTAAAGACCTCCACTCGAGTAAAACAAAACATGCGGAACTTGAAGAATCTAAGGCTACCGACTAATCGAGCAAAGAACTTAATCAAGAATCCAAGAACAATCAAAATGTAATATCTGCTTGTATTCAATGTAAATTGAGGTGACCTTCCTTGTGGGAGATTGTTAGATTTAGAAAACTGGCAGTAAAGTGCCTGGCCACCTCAAGTATATGTATTCGTTAGAAAGCTCAGAATCGTAAGTCAAGTTATGTCAATAAGTAGTTAGTTAAGTTACACCGCGGAGGACTGGACGTGTTCTTTACCCACTGATGCCCGATCCACGCCGCAGGAGATGCGGTCTTGTAAGAAACTATAAATACCCCTACCTCCCAAGGTGAGGGTGGGAGCTTTACAATACCATTTTTCTTTGTCTCACCAAGTTCCCAAAACTCTTCCACTTTCTCTCTCTAAAACTCTAAACCATACGCCCCATTTGATAAGTTATGATGTGTTTGTGAATTCCAATATCTAACAGATTGAGATTATGTTTAGATATATTTTGAGTCCGAGTCAAGTAGCTTGAGTAGATATTAGTTAATTGTGATTAAGGGTCAAGATAGTTATGTTGTTGATGATTGGCAGTGGTTCTTGATGTGGTAAAGGACCGATGATGTTAGTAGTAAACTAAGGTTATGATTAGTTTGGTATTTTGATGAGGTCACAGTCAAACAGTCTTCTGCTTCATCCCCGTTTCTTGTCTTATGCGTAAACAAACTTATACACCCTTATGCGTAAACATGCCTTACGCGTAACATGGTTTTATGCGTAACCATGATCTTATGAGTAAACCAGGTCTTATGCGTAAACCTGGTCTTATGCGTAAGATTAGGGTTTTACGCCTAAATAATACCTTATGCGTAAGATTAGGGTTTTACGCCTAAATAAACCTGGTCTTATGCGTAAGATTAGGGTAAACAGATCTGAAGATTTATGCGTAACATAAGGGTTTTGATGACTTTTTCCGACCAAAGATTCCGACTAATCTGAGAAACCCAGAAAAAATGGTATAAAAGACCTCATTGTTGACCCAATTTGACCACTGATATGACCAGAAGACTTATCACAAAATATGGTACAAAAAAAATTATACGAGTAAAAAAATGCATAAAAACTGTTGAGACAAAACAAACAGCTTTATGACTATTCTTGTTAACCAATACAACTTTTGACCATAAATAATACATTCAAAACTTGTAAAAAATCTGTTAAACATAAAAGTATATGTGAAAGATTAAGACTTTGTTAAAAAAACAGATTTTATTACAAGATTTTGACAAGATAACATCACCAAAAATCAACCAATGATACAAAACCGACCTTTCTCTTGATACCACTTGTCGGATCATTTTTATGGTAGATTTGGTGAATCGGGAGGTCTAGGAAGATGAAAGAACATCTTCATAATGTTAGTGAGAGAAACTAGAGAGAGAAAGGAGAATACTAGGTGTTTTATTATAATGAAAGATGAAGTTACACTAAGAGTCTCAACCTCCTAGGAAAGTCTAGGAGGATATTTATAGCCTAGCACATACATCTATTACAATATCACATATCTAGTACATGTGTTTTGGCTAACAATGATAGATAATGTAATCCCGTCAATGTCGTTCTATTTAAGTGTTAGGAGCGATTCCAACAATTGGTAAAGTTTACACACACCTAGTTTATTTACTTAAAATAGTAAATTGGGGTTAAGTTTTATTCTTGGCCTGTCAGAGTAGTAAATTAGAGGATACAAAATTTCAAGGAAACTGTTAGATTGGTTGAACGAGTTAAATGCGTTAAAACACGTCCATTCTATTTATTAATGCATAACATTATAAATCAGGGTACAGACCATGGAGGTTGTTATCACTTTTTTTAAATATTGATGCCTTCTTATCGAGCGGATCTAACCAGTCAGTTGTTCACGTTTCCGGGTTCGGTATTCATTTGGTATGTTTTGTACACTATTGTTATGGAATATAATTCCTGTGTGTTTAAATTCATTCAAAAACTTATTGACTAGATATTCATGATGCATAATTGATCATTCAGGTTGGATACAACTTGAACTCATTAGTGCACGTTATTCTTTTCTTTATTAAATGCGATTAATTTTTGTCTTTTACTGTGAACCCCACGGGACGTTGAAGACTATAGTCATCGATCTGGAAGGACGGGAAGAACATGTAATTCTAAAATAGCAAAGTTCGGCAATACATTATCGTTTTGTTTTTGTTGGTAACCCATTCCTGATCTATCACTTACTAATTTTTTAGTAAATTCGGGTGTTGCCATCACTCTTTATGAGCCACAGAAAGCAAATATATCCAGGTTAGTTCTCTACCGTTTCATGAATATATCTGAGACCAAAGTCAAAATGTTCCTCTTTAGGAGAAACAAGACAAGAGGGAGTGGGGGCAGGTTACATTTTCTGTTAAATTTGTGAATATGTGATTATGTTTTATAGTCTTGAGGTTTTAGGGATGGGTAGGAGTGTTAAAGATATTTACTAAATTTGACATGGTTTAAATTAATTATAAGGAGTATAGCAATTGCATTTTTCAATTAATGAAGTTATGCTTATAGTAGTATTGATAAAGCAGAGAATAAATATGCTTCTGACTAGGGATGAACATGTCATCACTACAAAATAATTGTCGATTGTACACGTTTATATTTCCACGTTTTGATAAGCGTGTAGATTATTTTGGGTTTATACACCTATAAAAGCGTGTACAAAGGTTGTAGTAGAAAAATATAAATTACACCATGTATATATAAATTAAATACACGCATTTGTCCGTTACAAAAAAGTTCACAACCAAAAGCGTGTACATCTTATAAAACTTAATTGAACAATAATTTACACACATAAAAGCGTGGACTTTCTAAAAGATGGGAAAGTTAAATTCATCACTCCCAACTTTGTTAGTATTACATATCTAGTCCTTTCTTTTGCATCGGATAACATTCCTTTTGAAAACACAAAATTAAAAACGGATTCAGATCTTTCGATTCTAAAATATGAGATATATAAAATCACACTATCTTTAAATAAAAAAAAGTTCATTATCATCAACCAAAACCAACTTCGTTATGTTAAATCATTTTCGTTTCAAAGTTAGGGTTTCAAAATCGAACCAATTGAGTAAAAATCGAATCAATCAAAGTTAGGGCTTCGAACGGATGATCAAGCACGAATTGAATCAATCAAAATGGAACGGATGATCAAGTGTGAATCGAATTGATTCAATCAATGTCGAACCGATTATCGTCTTCAATCGATATAAAGGTTTGATGATAGCTAACTTATTTGTTAATTGAAAGTAACATTGAGTTTTTTAATTCATTATGATGCTGAGTATTGATTTTGTGCTAGTCGAATTTGTACATGTATTCTTCTATGATGTTATTGTGGATTTTTAGTGGTTTATATGATTGAGCTACACACGATAAAAGCTAGATTGAATTCATGACGGTGTTGCTTTTGATTTTGTGTTAGACCGATTTGAAACGGTAAGTATTTAAGTGTATATGATTATTTATGTAATTGCGCTGTAAGGGTGAGCTTTGATTTAAGTGTATATGAAAGTGATAAAGTCTGCTTGAAACGTAACCTCGAGTAGCTAATGGTAGCATATTAAGCAATATAACTTGATTCATATTGTTATTGTTGATACGCTAAATAAATAAATAAAAAAAGAAAAAAAGAAGCTTATTTGTGCTATGATCGAATGATTGTATCTGGTTGATTCTGTTTTAGTTGGTGCGAGTTAACTTGCATGCAATGTTTGTTTGAGAAAATAAGTTTGTAATTTTATGTATTTCTATTTGTTTCGAAAATGTTTAGTCACTAATCTTACACTAGATCCGGTTTATGGTAGACTGGTAGAGTTTATTTAGCAAGTATTGAACAGTCCTGTTTTTGTTACTTATGGAGTAATTTACTTAGGTGAAGCTTTGATGTATGCGGAAGTTGGCATATCTTGTGGAGTGCAAGTATTCGAGTATCGGGTCAGAGGTAGCAAAATAAGGGCTGCTGCTTGTAAAGGTAAAAATGTTGCTATACTTGTTAGTTTTCTAATGTGTTTCATCATAATTGTTGAATTGTGAATTCGTCGTTAGATAATATGTGATTCGATAAGCTATACAAGATATAATGTTTTCCCATGATATATGCAAATATTTGATGTGTATGCTAACTAGTGGAAGTTAGGTTTACTAACTAGATTTTTCGTTTATAATTTTGCAGCTAAATAAGTTGAGCAGAGTGCATTGTGGCAGTGATAATAAAGACCGATTGACTTGCTCGAGGTAATAATTTTTCGTCTTGTTAATTATGTTTAAGTTTGTAGGAAATATATGCGAATACTAAAATCTCAGTAACCAGGTGAGATGTATCAGTACTGAATCATGAAAGACCAAACTTGTTATCTATTTTTGAATTTATGATTGTATCATTATTTAAGATTCACATGTTAAGGTTCTCTTGCCATTAGAGTTAGTTGCAGAGCGATAGAGCGATACCGTTTAAGGCCTATAACCACTAGGATTATAGTCATGTTAGGATTAGAAGACCTAGGAAGTAACGCTGTGCCTTTTGATTCCCTGTGAACTACACAATATATCTTGAAGTTTTTGTTGTCTAGATCTTAGGAGAATTTTTGACATAAACTTTGTCCCTTTTACCATAGGAGTTTTTGACTGACCACCGAAAGAGCGTGAGAAGAGTTGTACGGGATGATTTTCAATGTACAGAGGATCATCGCAGATATTCATGTCATAAGTTCACCATCACTACCTATTCACCTACTAGAGTTGTAAGTTCATTTTCATTTTTTTCTTGTGTTTTATTATGTAATTGTGGGTCGCGAGGTTATTTGGGATGATGATTTAAATAGCGAATGTTATTTGAGATAATTGATGCTCCATGTTGGTTTATAAGTTACGTGTAATTACAATTTTCATGCCGTGTTAGTGCGTTTTGGTTGTCAATAAGGTTAGAATTGCTTTGTGGTTCGATTGTTTGAAGGGGATACGTGATGTACGTGAACTAGGTTGAATAATCTTACTTTAGTTATTCTAGCAGAGTTCAGAACATCCAAGGGTATCCATACAGATACACTACTTGCCCATAATAAGTGCAAGTAAGACTTCATATGTAAGCATATGACATCAGTAGAGAAGCCTTGTAACATGAATCAGTCAAGCTGCAATAGTTGTTGTGGAGGTTTACTACCTACAATGACAGCTTTTATCTTACCCATCAAGTTTGTATAGTTGCTGCCATACTTGCTCAAATTTACTGAAACATGCACGCCAAGATATTCTCTAGTCTCTTAGCGCTAGATTTTACATATATGTTAGGACTTAAACTAGGACTAGAACCGCCGTCCCCTAAGGCCAAGTACTTGGTGCACGCATTTATGGAATTCATATTACATGTGTCAACGTCCATGTAGTTTGTCTGAACTCACTATAGTTTAATCACTCAAAATACAAGTGTACGCGCCTGTTTGCCTTGAAATTTTGAATATATGTGTGAATGTAGGTTGTTACATTTATATAGGATTTGTTTGTCACAAAAATAAACAATCTGCCATGCTGATGAAGTGAAGTAATGATATAGGATTTGGTTTGGTGTGTGTTTATCATTGGTCGATTATAAATTGCAAGTGAAGTGAAGTAATTAATGTAACGATTCGCATTTTCGGGAATTTACTATTCATCGTTACTATTCATTTTTACTATTCATCACCAAAATTTTTTTATTTCATATTCTTGTAAGTTAACCTATTTTAGTAATAATCCGATAATTTGACACTAATCGGGTCACTTCTGCAAATTTCAATAAAACCGTGGTTCTGAGATTTACGCTTAGGTTTAAACGACCTTTAGGCATCCCTATATGTCCGAAAACATTACAAACAAGAGAAATATAAGTTTACCTTCGTGACATTTTCATAAGTTTTAGAATTTTACGCTTTCCGCTAAGGCTTTTATGCGATTTATGCTGTTTTTTAGACCCGCGCTTCCAGCTTTTAGCAGCGTTTAAGAAACCCGATAGAACTTATCACTCATTTAATATGCTTATATGGACTATATTAACAAGTTTTAACATATTTACAAGTTTCATATTTTTAGTATACCCGGTTTTAAGTTTCGTGGACTTTAATGACTTACAAGTAGCGACATTAACTGACCAAAACTCACCCGTGAAACAAGATAATACCAAGAAACTCATATCTAGTCATCCTAGATAGGCCTTGAACGAAATTTAAGCCACATGGGCGCTTTTATAAGGATCATCATGATAAGGACATGAAACTTACATAGGAAGCTTATACATGTATTAAGTTACTTAAGTCTTAAGTCTTAAACTTAAGACTTAAGTCTTAGAAATATCCTACACCTTTAACCTCCTCATCTTAATATAAATAGCAAGATCATTCTCTTCCTTTTCTCATCACCATTAATGAGACACACTTAAATCACACAACCCTTCATCTATGATTTCCAAGTTCCAAGTTGCACATAAGAGTGAAGGCTTAGTTGTTCTCTATGAATCTTAAGTTATTTGGTGATTCCATGGTTGAATTAGGAGCTCCACAAGGGTACTAGGGCTGATCATAAGGTTTTCACAAGGGTTATATCAAGGCTAGAAAAGTTTTGCAAGAATTGTATTGAAGGATTGTTAGGGTTTTGCTGAAAGGGTTTAGAATCTAGTGTTCTTGTTCATGGTTCTAGTTAAATTTCATCACAAGGATTGTAAGCAAACTGTTATCATTTGATTTCTGTAAATACTGGTATTTAATGTATGCAATATGTTTTATATGCTTATTATGGTCGATTGTGCTTGGATAAATGGACTAAACCACTAGAAATCGTCAAAAGGACTAGTATTGAAAAACAGAAACTGGACAGGTGCTGTAAACGTAATTATTGGGTAAAATTGTGTACTGAAAAACTTAGGTAACAAATGTATAGATCTATGTCTTTGGTCATTTTTCCCGTGGCTCGCCGTAACTCATCCCGGGATATAAACTAGAGCCAAACGGGTTAAACGTGGTCCAAATCTGAGTAACAGATTTCAAACGAGTAAAGCTCATAAACTTGTGCATATAACCAACTGTTGGTCAAAGAATAAAAGTTGTAGCTAACACCCTAACTTGAACGCATCGCCACGTAAATGGAGTTGTATAACTTGACTTATGACCAAAACCGTGAGACAGTTTGCTGCTGATTGAAATAACTAGTACATCTAAGGGTAAATTGGTAATTTCACATTAGTTAAATAATTTCTGGGGCAGTAGGACCCACTAATCTGTTTAGTACATTTAATTACCTTTCCGAGGACATAAAAACCGAAATGGATCAATTACGGTTTAGAAATAACGGTAGATATAGACGGGAAAAACTTAAATAAACTAAACGTAAACACTTATACAATTTCACAAATGTTAAGTATCCAAGCATAATTGATGTAATAACTATATAAGGCATGTTTATACATTCAATTCGTTGTTTTAGAACCTAAGACTCAACACATATTCTAGGTTGCGCGTAGAGGTTTCTCGGCTTATACATCGGTTCGTTATACATTGGATTTCACATTTATTAAGGTGAGTCATAGCCCCTACCTTTAATGCTTGTTTTACAAACTTCGGGGAGATACATGCTCAAACACCGGCTTTATACTTTACAAATACACAAAACATTATACTTGATTGCATTATACTTGATTGCCTTATACTTGATAAGTCGATGGTAAGTCTCCCAATATAGTCGGCGGTAAGTCTCCCAAATAGACGGAGCAAAGCCACCTCGCTCACATGATAAGACGATGATAAGTCTCCCAACGTACTAGTACCCCCTGCTTATGAAAGTCTCCCAACATAAACGGAGTAGTCCAACTTGAAAGTCTCCTAATATAGACGGAGCAACACTAAGTGCAATAATGTGAAATATTATGTCCAGAGGTGCTTAACTATAAAATGTACTAATATTTTAGCAGTGGGTCAAAAACACACAAAGTTGCAAGTTTTGTATGGGCGAACTTGGAATCGAGTGGATTTACAATGCCTTTGCTGTGTGAACATTTTTAAAGGCTTTTCGACTTATTCAAAACAAACTCTATGAACTCACCAACCATTGTGTTGACACTTTAGCATGTTTATCTCAGTCAATAAGATGATAGCTGTTGCATGGAACATAGAGTCGCACGACATATTTTGAAGACTTATGCTTTTGTCATTTACCATTCAAACATTTTGTAAAACATTATATATTATACTTTGGGCCTCATTGTTTGTAAACTCATTTCATTAATCGAATGGTAACTTTCAAACGCCTCACGAGGTCGTTTCTATAACTTGTACTTTGTATTATGAAGTAGCACCCCAACGACACAATCTTCCGCTGCGATATTTTGGGGGTGTTACAATTAACTTCTCTTCATCGATCTCATCGTCAAAGCTAAGGTTTAGATCATACAAGATACAAGAACGTTGACCGTCCAGTTTGGCCCAAACTAAAAGTACCCATTTTAACCCAATTGGCCTTTACTTGCCGTTGATCAACTCATGAGCCATGACTAGCTTATGGAGCATGCTCATGGTTAGCAACTAGCTTATGGAGTAACTATATCTTCACTAATATAAAAACTAGGTGGTTTAGCATTTACTATTGTATGTTGAGATTATTAAACATGTGAATCATGATCAATGTGCATAATGATGTAAAGATTAAGAAACAATACATGTTTTGTTGTTGGTTTACTGGAAGTACAAATTCCTCTTGTCTAACAATATCAAGATATTGAAAAATATGAAAGTGTTTACTTTACTAGTTTGATTCACATATGAATAATAAATGATCTGTGTAATGATGCATGTTGCTAGATAATATTTTATTTTATGTTTCGTATACGATTTTGTTGTTTGTTGATCACGAGCTCTTTTTTGTTCGCTATAATTTTTTGTTTTCTTTCTCATTATGTAGGAGTTTGTTGAAGACTAAAGACAAAGCTTTTCAATGGATTTCAGCGGTATGGTGTAATTGTTGATGACAAAAGATCAAAGAAGTTTTCAATGATATTTTGTAAACATACTTAGAAATCTTTTATGTATGTTCCATGGTATGATATGTTGCATAATTAAATATCAGTATGAAACAAATTGTTATACTATTTATGCTGCAAAATTAAAAATTATTATGTTGTTAAATTTGTGTATTTTTGTACAATACAATTGCAAAATTTGTGTATTTAATTTTTTTAATAATACAAGGTAAGAATTGTAAAATAGTCAAAATGCAAGGTTATCAATTTAAATTATGAAAATAAAAAGTGACATTTTAAAGCGTGAAGTTTTTATTGCTTTGCTGATGTCTTCAAGCCTAAAGGGCACCATTAATAGCATGTAAAAACTTCTTAAAATTTTTCACTTTTAAATAGCGCGATAATCTCACTATTTTGTCCACACTTTCAAACGCCACATTGAATTCAATTTGCCACGCTTATTAATTTATCAATTTGCGCCAAATACCCACACGCATGAGGACAACGTCGACTTTAAATTTATTCGCACTTTTAACCGTGTAGATGTCTCCAAATATGTGTGTATAATTATATGCTTTTTTGTAGTGCATTCGGCGAACTGTAGCTGATAGGCTTTTCCAGATTTTTGTCAAACCAAATAAGTCAACAGCATTCTACAATATATAGGAAGAAAGTTACTACAGAAGATGAAGAGGGTAAATCTAGACTCTTTAACTACGGCTTTCTGAGAGATACCAAGTTGTTTACCTTTTAAGTAAATGGAACTTATCTGGTTAAATATCGAGTATCGAATTTATTGACTATTAATTTTTCACAACATAATTGGAATGTATCTCAACTGGGAAAAGTTAAATAAGAACAACCCCGAGTTGAAGCTACATCATGGAGATATTATATCATTCGCACCTCCTCCTCAACATGGCAAGTTTATTTTACATTATTTTTCTTTGGATTTCAGGATCTTTGACATGTGATTAAAGTTATTATTTTTTGTGGTAGCAAAAGTTGGGTATGCTTTTGTGTTTCGAGAAGTTCTCAGACCTACACCAGGAAGAGATAGCAGCTCACCGCTAAAAAGAAAAGCAGGTATGTACTTGTAGTTTTATGTGTAAACTTTTTGAAGATGATTAGTATAATTAACTTGAATTATTACTTGATCCTCCTATTGATACATGATTTGTTGTGATA
>OU343224.1:365305975-365436217 GCA_910596185.1 Chrysanthemum makinoi
GGCATGAATTTGTTTGTTTATGGTCTAATGTGGCGTAAACTTTGCAGATCAAAGAAGTAATCACGAGATTTGTTTGTTTGGCTGTGCCGTGTCGTACTGTGCTTAGTACGTGTGCTGATAAGGATTTAAAATGTATACTTTTAAGGGGTCATTTAAGCCCTTAATCGCCCACTTTTATATCCGTTACTGCTTAATTTAGTTCTTTTTCACTTTTTAGGTCTCTTGAAAGCAAAATCTTGGAATGATGCATTTTTGGCGAAAGGAGTGAATATGTGAAGAAAATGGCTAAAGTCAAGATCAAGACACTCAAGCTGTTGGAATTACAACTGACGGCGTCACAATCGAAGGGCGACGCCGTCTCAATGTAGTCAAAATTGTGATGACACAGTAGCGAAATTGCTATTTTACACCTGATGGCGTCAGGCTTTGAAGAGTAGGGCTTCACGAAGACTTTTCTCCTCAGACGACCTAGATCCAGATTCAGACGGCGTCAGAGTCTGAAGACCGACGGCGTCACAACCACAACGTGACGCCGTCCCAAAGTTGACTTGGCCAAGACAAAACCCTAATGGTGGCGATCTGACGGTGTCACAATTAAAAGGTGTACGCGTCGCAGTTGTAAAACTATATATATAGAAATTCGTTTTCATAGCTTTTAAAAGGGGGTAGACTTGTGGATTAAAAACCTAAAACGATTGTAGTCTGGTTTGGACAGTATTTTAGGGTTCTCATACCCTATTTTACATCAAGCTAAGTTTTTTATTCCCTTGATTTCATTGTGTCTTCGATTGAATGTGTGTATGCTTGCATGTTTAACATGTCCGACTAATTTACTTGTGTGTTTGCTTAGATCTTTGAAACCTAGTTATTAATTATTGATTGGTTGTTTCTTATCTTAATTGTAATTGGCTTAGGAGTGCATGAAGCCATCTTTGTGTTTTTAATGCTTGATTAATCTTTGTTGAACCTTAGTTTATAACCACCTAGCGTAATTGTAGGCTAAATATCCAAAGATAACCTTAGTGTTAGTTTATGAATTCTAGAGATCTCGTAAGCAATAACCTTAAGGTATTCTCAAAGAGTTAGGGATAAAAGCATACCTACGACCTTAGAGACGCAACGCTGTTAAGAATAAGGAGTAACAATTCAACCCACAAATAAAAGATAACTAGGGAGTAATAGTATCTAGGTAAACACATTTTTAATCATCATACGAGCACACATCAATAGACATAGACTACCCCCTTAGTTTAGATAATTAGATAGTAGAAGTAATCGGTAGAAATACCGACCCCCCAAATCCGAACACCGAGATTTTACCTTTAGATTTATAAAAAATATAAAAAGAAAAAAAATAATCTTCCTCAACCTCAACCTTAGCGTAGTAAATTCTCACTAGCATTCCTATTCCCCTAGAGAATGATATCAATCCTCGAGGCTTATCCTAATACTACAGTACAACGATTAGGTTCACTTCCTAGGTGGTTGAAAAACTTGCTCGAAGAAAATGAAGTTTCCTTTGACCCGAACGCTCGCGTTGTCGCGTATCAAGTTTTGGCGCCGCTTGGGGAATAGTAGCGAGTAGCTAGTTAGATTTCTATCTTGTGTAGTGATAAGGTTTTAAAATGTACCTTTTTGAGGGGTCGTTTAAACCCTTATTTGATCACTTTTGTATCCGTTATTGCTTAATATCGTTCCTTTTCACTTTTTAGGTCTCTTGAAGGCAAACTGCGGTAATGGCACTTATTTGGACGAAAAGGCGCGGATATATGAAGAAAATGGCTAAAGTCAAGAATCGAGACTCTCAAGCTGCTAAATTACAAGGGGACGGCGTCACTGCTTAATCTGCGACGCCGTCGGAGGAAATTGCGACGGCTCAGTAGCGATTTTGCGATTTTTCTATTTTGCACCTGACGCCGTCGCTCTTTAACTGCGACGCCGTCGCTCTGCCTGCCGACAGAAAATCTGCCTATAAATATAACATTATAACTTCACTTTTTGTAAGCCCTAAACCCTAAGTTCGATTCTGGGGTTTAGGTAGGTGTTTTTCCAGCAACTTAAAGGGTTTCAAACACTCCATAAACATCGTGTAATGATTTGTTTGTTAATCCAATCCTATGGTATGTCTTCAATTATCATAATTGTTGCTTGCTCTTCATTAATTATGCTTGGCTAATTCACCTTGTGTTTGCTTATGATTGTATGAAACTTGTATATAATTAATTAGATCTTATTGATTTCTTAGTGATGCTTGTGTCTATCTTCATCATTAGGGGTGTGACAATTTCAATGAGTCTAATTGGTTTAGTTTATAATTCTTGCATCCTACTGTCTCTTGTTTGATTGGTTGTCTCTTATCTTAATTGTAATTAGCTTAGGAGTGCGACTAGGCTATCGTTGTGTTTAATACTTGATAAATCTTTGATAGTTTATGAATGACTTGGTGGATTTCGTTTACTAAACCAAAGATAACCTTAAAGTTAGTTTATGAATGACTTAGTAGATTTTGTTTACTACACTTAAAGGTGACTTCAAAGAGTTAGGGAATGCACACCTTACGACCTTAGAAAACACAACGCGTTAAGAATAAGGACGTGACAATTCAACCATCAATAGGACGTGACAATTCAGTAGGTAGAATTAGATAGCTAGCAAGGAGTAATACATCATAAGTAGATACGCTTCACGTTCCTGGTAGACCCATAATTTAGTTAGTATCTTTTGGGATAGTTGACTAGCAACTAATTCCACCCTCCCCTCCAAAACCGAGATTCATAAAATATAAAAATACAAAAATAATCATCCCTCATCTTTAGACTTAAATCGACATATACTTCAGCCTAACGACACTATTACCCTAGAGAACGATATCAATACCCGTGGCTTACCCCTAATACTACACTACAACGATTAGGTTCACTGCCTAGGGTGTTGAAAAACTTGCTCGACGAAAAGGAAGTTCCTTTGACCCGAACGCGCTACGTAAGCGTATCAAGTTTTTGGCGCCGCTGCCGGGGAATAGTTATTGCTTAGGCTTGATTTCTATCTCGTTTAGGTCTACTCACAAGATTCCTATCAAGTGAGAATTTTTTTTCTTTTTATTAGCTTCCTTGTAGTCTATCCCCCTTCTTTGTGCCTTTGTTCGTAAGACTTGTCCATTGACTCTTCCGTTCACCATTATGGAGAACGCGAATCCACTATATCCGCGATTAGGTTATTTCATGAAATATGATATTACCGAAGCGGATCATTCAAGATGGTGGGAAGAAAGTAACCAAGTTCATAAACCTTTTGAGAGTTTCACCATTCCATCAAGCCCACAAAACTCCTCATCTAGTGAAACCTATGCTTCGTATGAGCCTTCACCTAGGATAGACATTCGTGAATGACCTCCATGTTTAGAAACTATTTTTAGTGAGGCCTTTAGGAAAACTGACCAAATCTGTGAAAATATTATGGTAGGAAACCAAGCATTAAACCATAAGTTGGATCAATTGCTAAGTTTGGTTTCATCACGACCTAAGGAAATAGCACATGATGAGCATATATATGATGTAGATGTGATTGAGGATAAGGTGAATAGTCTAGACCCACAAGGTATCCCACAAGTCCCACCATCATTTAAGGCATACACACCGCACGTGACTTACCCGAAAGTAGTAGAAGAGACTTTAGGAATCCCAATGGAGGTAGAACATTTGAATCAAACGCAACTAGAGAATATAGGTTTGAACACTTGTAGTCTCAGTCTTACTCCTAGTTCTAGGGAATTTCCCAGTGTTGATGAACTGGAACCTCAATCTTTACTTCCATCCTTAGATATACATCTAGGAGACAAAAGAGGAACCGACCCACCCATCAACCAATTTAGTCCGGGTAGTTTTAGGATGAAGGAAGCCATTCACACACCCCCTTCACCTCATGTGGATAATCACCACCCTAAGGGTGTGTATCGCTACTATCACCCACACTTAAACTTAAGTGTAGGGAAAACCTCCCCTTTATCCGTTAAATAAGGGTAGAGTCAGGCTCGTGACTCGAACAAAAACAAGAACTTCTTGGGAGGCAACCCATGTGTATTTGTTTTTCATCTTTATTTGTGTGTCGTATATTTTTTATTGATTGTTTATTTTCATGTTTGAATTTGTAAAAATGCTTTATGTTGTCTTTAACCTAGTCTTAATTACATATAAAGGTATTTTACATAAGGGATAAGTGTAGGGAGGATTACACACGTTTTCAAAAGAAACGTGAACATGAGAATTACAATTATTTAAAAGATATACATGTGTGCTTGTTCGAGTCAAATGCTTGTATCGAGTCATAATGGATGCTTTGCAGGAAATTTTTCCAGATTTTAAAGATAAAAAATTTCCAGAATTTTTTCCAGAAAAATGCAGACCAGTTTCTGTCATGATAACCTGACGGTGTCAGGAAGGAGCAAAAACAACTTATTACTTTTTCTCGTTTACCGAGCTACTTATAATTTTTTGGAATTTTCCAGGTCTTAATTTTCCAGAAATTCTGTAAACATCCATTCCACAAGCATTATATCTTATTTAAGTCTGGAATTACATCTTGTTGTGATTTTTCTTTGTTCGGTTTGATGCGTTGGGTTGTTTGTTTTCTTCAAGTGTGCATGTTTTGTTTATCAAGAAGAAGATACATAAAGTTGGAAGGAGCTTTTCACGCATACATTCTTCTTGGAAAGGATTTAACCAATACTTCATACACGGATCCTGAGCCAACTGGGGAGTACTAGTTTCTTTCATTTTTGATTACCTTCTTTTATCATAACTTTGATACTTTCGGGGAACATTGGGGACAATGTTCAGTTTAAGTGTAGGGAGGGAAAACAAAACGGGAACTTTGAAACTATGCTTATCCTTGAATATTTGCTTTGTCCAATTGTATTTGTGTAATAAACCATGAGAAAATGTCGGTTAGGGTAATTTTGGCACCAAATTTAAATTTTTCATGACATATAGGAGTGGGCCATTAGTTTTAACAAAAGCGTCCCACGGATAGGAAGTTGCATGACTAGCACAAAAACCCTTTACCACCTAAATTCCAACCAAAATGTGAGGATCGCCCTTAGATTAGTAGGAATTAAAGCATTCATCTTTAATGCTTAGAGTGTGGACCGGTAGTATATTAGATTCTAGAACTTGTTTTGTGATGCATTCCGAGATCGCTAGTAAGACTACACTTGTGTAGTTAGGAATAACTAAATGATAAGAGGCATTAGGATAACCCTTGTTTGATACCCGTAATATAATTACTCCTTCCACATCGGTTGAGTAATTCCCCCACACCCTTGCGTTTTACTCATCTTTAGTACACGATACCCTAGTTAAACCCTCGAGCCTATCCTTTCGCGGTTCTCGTGATGTTTCGGTTTCCCGGAATATCAATGAAGAGCATTGTTTACACCCCACCCCCAAATGTACACCCAAATCGCCTTAGCCTACCTTGTATGCACTCACTTTTAGTGCATTATTGTTATCACCCAAAACCTTAGTTCAATTATCTAGTTGCTTGCATAAGTTGCTAAGTTGAGTCATATCTTTTGTACACAGTTTTGGGACGATTGGGACTCATGGGAAAAGTTAAAGTTTTAAATGACTAAAAGGGAACGCCAATTCCCTTATCTGCGTAATAACGTACTCCAAGTGTTTTGATCTTTTCAATTCGGGTCATATTAGTGTTAGAGTAATAAAAACTCAAGTGTAGGGATGTGCTATAAACCCCTATTGTTTTGATGTTATCGTAGAGGATGGTAGAGTAAAAGTGTATAAAAAAATAATAAATAAAATAAATAAATAAAAATATACGGGCTACCATCCTACATCTATCTTTAAATTTATGTTTGTTTATTTCAGTTATCTAGAGTTTAGAGTGTCGAGTCTTGGCTTAGCAACGCCATTCTTCGTGTGCATTTAACATAGAGATTTTTGGCTTGCCACCACTAAAAGCCTATCCCACCAAACCCTTTGTTTCCCTACCCTAAGCCTAACGTTACAACCCTTTAAAGACCTCTTTGATAGTCTTTCTTAGGTACTTACGCAAAGCGATGGAGGTTTGATCTATTCTCAAGCCTATGGTAATCTATGTACTAGGAACGGTTAATGAGTGTTTATCTTCCATTTCCAATTTGTTATATTTCATATACATCCGAGAGATGTGAGTATCCAAACACCCCATGTGAGGTGCTAGTATATAATTTCCGTTCTTGTTATGACTTTTCTTGGGGCTTATATGTGTTGTGGACTTTTTTAAACTAATGCTTCATGACCCCTAACTTATAAATTAATTGGCTAAAAGCACATTTGCTTGAGGACAAGCAAATACCAAGTGTAGGGATATTTGATAAGGTTTTAAAATGTACCTTTTTGAGGGGTCGTTTAAACCCTTATTTGATCACTTTTGTATCCGTTATTGCTTAATATCGTTCCTTTTCACTTTTAAGGTCTCTTGAAGGCAAACGCTTCGTAATAGCACTTATTTGGACGAAAAGGAGCGGATATATGAAGAAAATGGCTAAAGTCAAGAATCGAGACACTCAAGCTGCTAAATTACAAGGGGACGGCGTCAATGCTTAATCTGCGACGCCGTCGGAGGAAATTGCGACGGCTTCGATAGCGATTTTGTGATTTTCTATTTTGCACCTGACGCCGTCGCTCTTTAACTGCGACGCCGTCGCTCTTTGCCGACAGAAAATTTGCCTATAAATATAACATTATAACTTCACTTTTTGTAAGCCCTAAACCCTAAGTCCGATTCCAGGGTTGAGGTAGGTGTTTTTCCGCACAGCTTAAAGGGTTTCAAACACTCCATAAACATCGTGTAATGATTTGTTTGTTAATCCAATCCTATGGTATGTCTTCAAGTATCATAATTGTTGCTTGCTCTTCATTAATTATGCTTGGCTAATTCACCTTGTGTTTGCTTATGATTGTGTGAAACTTGTATATAATTAATTAGATCTTATTGATTTCTTAGTGATGCTTGTGTCTATCTTCATCATTAGGGTGTGACAATTTCAATGAGTCTAATTGGTTTAGTTTATAATTCTTGCACCCTACTGTCTCTTGTTTGATTGGTTGTCTCTTATCTTAATTGTAATTAGCTTAGGAGTGCGACTAGGCTATCGTTGTGTTTAATACTTGATAAATATTTGATAGTTTATGAATGACTTGGTGGATTTCGTTTACTAAACCAAAGATAACCTTAAAGTTAGTTTATGAATGATTTAGTGGATTTTGTTTACTACACTTAAAGGTGACTTTAAAGAGTTAAGGGAATGCACACCTTACGACCTTAGAAAACACAGCGCGTTAAGAATAAGGACGTGACAATTTAACCATCAATAGGACGTGACAATTCAGTAGGTAGAATTAGATAGCTAGCAAGGAGTAATACATCATAAGTAGATACGCTTCACGTTCCTGGTAGACCCATAATTTAGTTAGTATCTTTTGGGATAGTTGACTAGCAACTAATTCCACCCTCCCCTCCAAAACCGAGATTCATAAAATATAAAAATACAAAAATAATCATCCCTCATCTTTAGACTTAAATCGACATATACTTCAGCCTAACGACACTATTCCCCTAGAGAACGATATCAATACCCGTGGCTTACCCTAATACTACACTACAATGATTAGGTTCACTGCCTAGGGTGTTGAAAAACTTGCTCGACGAAAAGGAAGTTCCTTTGACCCCGAACGCGCTGTGTAAGCGTATCATGTAGGTTCCCTTGCTTGATTCATATCAAGAAAGTTTTTTTTTTTCTCATTTTTTAGCTTCCTTGTAGTCTATCCCCTTCTTCGTGAATTTGTTAGTAATCCCATCACTTTTCATCATGGAAGGTGATAATCAACTATCACTCATCAACCCACCACCAAATGACCGCCAAGAGGCCGTACTCTTGGTGAATACTCTAGACCAAGCCACCAAGGCCATAGGAACAACATTGAGCTCCCCGATCAAGCTCAAACTATGGCCCTGTGATCCGAAACCATCGGTTGGTGCAAAACGGATGTGCATTCCATGGACTTTGTTCCGAAGATCCTAATCAATATCTTAAGGATTTCCTTAAAATCGTCGATTCCATCGACCTTGATGCTACTACATGGGAGACCACGCGCTTGCGTCTCTTCCAATTCTCTCTACGAGACCATGCTAGTAATTGGCTTGAGCGACTTCCCGACGGATCCATCTCAAGCTGGGATGATCTCACTACTTGTTTCCTTGCCCAATTTTTCCCACCGGGGAGAACTACTAAACTTAGGAAGGACATCTTGACGTTCCAACAACATCAAGGTGAATCCCTCTACGAGGCATGGACTCGATTCAAGGACTTGCTCCATAAAGTCCCTCCTCACCAAGCGATCCATTGATCGAGCGGCCGGTGGAAGGCTCAGCGATTTCAACGCAGAAGAATCATGGGATATAATAGAAGAGCTTGCGAATCAAAGCTACGGAGATTGGAGTGAACCTCATGAAACCCCCTTGAAAATGGTTAATGCCATATCATTTCCTCATGAGCCTTCCAACATTACTGAAGAGTAAATGAGTGCTCTTGAAAGAAGGATCGACTATCTAATTGAGAGGCAAAAGAGAGTACCTGGACCAATCCCTCGAAGCATTGGTTAACTCGTCAACTCGCCAAACACCCAACACCTCTCTCTGAATCACCAAGCCAAGAGCAAAATCCCAATTCCGTACGACACTTCCGTTCTACCTCTCCAATTCCACTCTCACCAAGCTTCAAGGAACGAATGAGAGAATACATGGCGGCCCATTCGGAAAGATTAGCCAAATTTGAAGAAGATGTTTATAGGCAAAGGAAGGAAATGCAGGCGAAAATGACAGAAATGATGAACTTGGTGAAAGAATATACTAAGACGAAGGTTCCCGAGAAGGTGCTAGTGAAAAGCAATGATCACCCTCCCCCCACTTCGTTTGTTAACGCCATTTCCATTGTTTCCGATGAAAGAGGAGTAGTGGAGAGGAAGGAGATTGAGAGAAGCAAGGATAGTAAGGAAAAGGAGGAGGCTGAAACTAATAATGAACCTGAAATCATTGAATACTACCTTAAGCATGAGATTAATAAGAAAACAATTGTTAATCAAGTGAACAACTTTAGGTACAACGAGGTTCTTAGGAAAGCCCTCGAAGGAGAAATAAAAGAAGAAGAATATGACACCATGCCTATGGGACCTATGTACGAGTTGGTTCTAAGAAAACCAGTAACTAAAAAAGCGAGAAACCTCGGGAACTTCGTATTACCATGTAGCATAGGCGACATCGAGAATATAAATGGCTTAGCCAATCAAGGATCCAATGTAAACATAATGCCGCTATCAGTCTATAGTAAGTTGACTAAGGAAGAGCCAACCAAGACCAATCTTAGACTTTCCTTAGCAAATCACACATATGTTTATCCCGTAGGAATAGCGGATGATGTTTTAATTGAGGTGGCCAATATTGTCTATCCGGTGGACTTCGTAATCATAGACATTGAGGAAGATAGGAACATGCCACTCATTCTTGTAACACATTTTCTGGCAACCGCCAAGGCAACCATCAAATGCGGTGAGGGTATCATGATACTCAAAAGTGGCAAAGGGTATATTAGGATACCTATTGTTCAAAGATACCCGTTGAAAATTATGGAGAAGATCAATGATGAGAATTCGCAGGTCTCCAATAATATTGTTAAGAAGAAGATTAATGAATGGGAAAGAGGGCTTAGAGAATTCATGGGTCATGGGTTAAATGCGACTTGGAAACGTGATAAAAATTAGGAAACATAAACATGACAAAGCCACAACCTCAAAAGAGCCCTAGAGAATTTTTGAAGGGAGAAAAAGTGCTTTTAAATAGATCTAGAATAAATGAATTAAGAGGAAGGAATAAGCCAAGATCGTTTGGACCTTACACGGTGAAAGAAACTAATCTAAAAATAAAACCGTCATCATAATGGACGGCGTTGGAGGAGAATTCACGGTGAGCATACAACATCTACAACCTTATGATAACGGCTTAGTGGAAGAAAAGAAGGATGGCAATGAAGTCACGTAGGGGCACAACTTCGAGTCTAGCTACAAGACTCATAAATAAAGAAAGCGCTTCGTGGGAGGCAACCCATGCTTAATTGTTTGCTTGTTTGTGTGTCATATATCTTTTCATTGATTGTTTATTCTCATGTTTGAATTTGTGAAAATGCTTTATTTTGTCTTTAACCTTGTCTTAATTACATATAAAGGTATTTTACAAAAAGATAAGTGTAGGGAGGATTACACACGTTTTCAAAGAAAGAACATGAGAATTATGAAGAATATATATATATATTATATATATATATATATATATATATATATATATGTATGTGTGTGTGTGTGTGTGTGTGTGTTTGTTAGAGTCAAATGCTTGTATCGAGTGATCATAATGGATGTTTTGCAGGATTTTTCCAGATTTTAAAGGTATAATTTTTCCAGAAAAACGCAGCAGACCAGTTTCTGTCAGGATAACCTGACGGCGTCAGGATTGCAACCTGACGGCGTCAGGAGGAGCAGAAACAACTTATCTAACTTTCTCTCGTTTTCTGTGCTACTTATAAATTTTTGGAAATTGTCAGGTCTTAATTTTCCAGAAAATTTTCAAACATCCATTCCACAAGCATTATATCCTAGTTTAGTAGAGTCATATGTAGTTTTACCGCCGATTTTACGCAAAGATTTCTTCTATTTTCTTAAAGTATGCAGGTTTTATTTATCAAGAAGAAGAAATATAAGATTGGATGGAGCTTATAACGCATACATTCTTCTTGGAGAAGAATTTAACCACTACTTCGCACGGATTCTACCGAGCTAATAAGGGGAGTAGTTTCTTTCTCTTTTAATTACCTTCCATTATCATAACTTTGATACTTTTGGGGAACATTGAGGACAATGTTTAGTTTAAGTGTAGGGAGGGAGAATAAAACGGGAACTTTGAAACTATGCTTATCCATGATTATTTGTCTTGTCCTATTTCATTTGTGTAATAAGCTATGAGAAATATTGGTTAGGGTAATTTTAGCACCAAATTTAAAATTTTTCCTGACTTGTATGAGTGGGTCTTTAGTCTTAGTCTCATGGATAGGAAGTTATATGACTAGCACAAAAAACCCTTTACCTCTCAAATTCCACGCCAAAAATGTGAGGTTAAGCCCCTAGATTTGTAGGAATTAAAGCATTCATCTTTAATGCTTCAAAAGTGTACCGGTAGTATAATAGATTCTAGAACTTGTTTTGTGATGCATCCCGATATCGCTAGTGAGACTACACTTGTGTAGTTAGGAATAACTAAATGATAAGAGGCACTAGGATAACCCTTGTTTGATACCCGTATTATAATTACTTCTTCCACATCGGTTGAGTAATTCCCCCACACCCTTGCGTTGTACCCATCTTTAGTACACGATACTAGTTAACCCCTCAGAGCCTATCCTTTTCACGGTTCTCGTGATGTTTCGGTTTTTCGGAATATCAATGAAGAGCATTGTTTACAATCCACCCCCAAATGTACACCCAAATCGCCTTAGCCTACCTTGTATGCACTCACTTTTAGTGCATTATGGTTATCATAATAAACCTTTAGTTCAATTATCTAGTTACTTGCATAGTTGCTAAGTCGAGTCATATCGTTTGTACATAGTTTTGAGATGATTGGGACTCATGGGTAAAGTTAAATTTTATGGAGTGCGGGAAAGACGTTAAATTCAAATCCCTTTATTTACGTAATAATGTACCCCAAGTGTTTTGATCTTTTCAATTAGGGTCAAATTAGTGTTAGAGTAATAAAAAATCAAGTGTAGGGATGTACCTATAAATCCCTTATATTTTGATGTTATTATAGAGGATGGTAGAGTAAAAGTGTATGCAAAAAAAAAAAAAAAAAAACGAAAAAAAAGTGTGTTAAAAATTGAAAAACATACGGGCTACCATCCTACATCTATCTTTATATTTATCTTTGTTTGTTTCAAAGTTATCTAGAGTTTAGAGAGTCGAGTCTTGGCTTTGCAACGCCATTCTTCTCATGCTTGTAACATAAAGATTTATCCAACCAAACCCTTTGTTTCCCTACCGTAAGCCTAACGTTACAACCCTTTAAAAGACCTCTTGGATAGTTTTGCCTAGGTGCTTACACCAAAGCGGTGGAGGTTTGATCTAGTCTCAAGCCTATGGTAATCTATGTACTATGACCGGTTAATGAGTGTTTATCTTCCATTTTCATTTGATATATTTCATATACACCGAGAGATGAGAGTATCCAAACACCACTTGTGAGGTGCTAGTATATAATTTCGTGCTTGTTATGACTATTGCGGGGCTTATACTTGTTATGAATTATGTTAAACCATTGCTTTATGCCCCTAACTTATAAATTGATTGGCCAAAAGCACATTTGCTTGAGGACAAGCAAATACCAAGTGCATGGATATTTGATAAGGATTTAAAACGTACACTTTTAAGGGTCATTTAAGCCCTTAATCTCCCACTTTTATATCCGTTACTACTTAATTTCGTTCCTTTTCACTTTTTAGGTCTCTTGAAAGCAAAATCCTGGAATGATGCATTTTTGACGAAAAGAGTGAATATGTGAAGAAAATGGCTAAAGTCAAGATCAAGACACTCAAGCTGCTGGAATTACACCTGACGGCGTCACAATCCAAGGGCGACGCTGTCTCAATGTACTCAAAATTGTGACGACACAAGATAGCGAAATTGCTATTTTACACCGACGGCGTCAGCTTTGAATAGTAGGCGTCACGAAGACTTTTCTCCTCAAACGACCTAGATCCATATTCAGAAGATGTCAGAGCTGAAGACTGACGGCGTCACAACCACAACGTGACGCCGTCCCAAAGTTGACTTGGCCAAAACGAAACCCTAATGGCGGCGATTTGACGGCGGTGACGCCGTCGCAGTTGTAAAACTATATATAGAATTCGTTTTTCAGACTTATAAAGAGGTAGACTTGTGGAGTAAAAACCTAAAACGATTGTAGTCCGATTTGGACAGTATTTTAGGGTTCTCATACCCTATTTTACATCAAGCTAAGTGTTTTATTCCCTTGATTTCATTATGTCTTTGATTGAATGTGTGTATGCTTGCATGTTTAACATGTCCGGCTAATTTACTTGTTTGTTTGCTTAGATCTATGAAACTTAGTTATTAATTATTGATTGGTTGTTTCTTATCTTAATTTTTTTTAGTAAAGGGGAGTAATCCTGCACCCTGGTAAATACATTAACCAAAAAAACGTTTAAGTACAATGGATATGAGTGAAATCCCATATCTCAGCCCGTTACATAGGCATAAAGCTTACATAACAAGATGCTTCCTATTTTCTAAACAAGAAAACAAACCACTAATCAAATGATAACATAGGACAAAACGAAAGAATATTACTTCCTAGGACCTTGAATCTTGGTGCCATACATGGCATTAAAGGCATCAAATTCCCTGAAGATCATAAACCTGCTTCGCATAGTCATCATAGTCTTCATACTCATCTTCAAACTTTTTGCCACCACCACCGAACAGATTAGTAGACTCATCAAATGGGATATCAACCACCTCATCATCAGAATCAGAAACCACGATATCTCCCACTTTAGAAAAAGGATGAACTCTCTTAGTAGAAGAGGGTGGCGGATTACAAGAATCACTAGTTTTAGGAGCCACATCCGACTCCATCTCTTTCAAATCACTCACAAAGGGTTCTTGTGATGCAGTACCTGTCTTAGTAGACTTATCTTCATTAACTTCCATTGTACGACCAAAATCCACATCCTTGTTGGTGTCATTAGAAGGACTACCAAACGCATCCGTATATTCCTTATTAAGAGCATCAAACTGGTTAGATGTAGAAATCTTTGTTCCACTCGAACTAGCCACATCAGAAGCATTCTTCTTAGTAACTTCCACTTTCTTAGGTTCAGGAGGAGTCTTTTTGGGTTGATATTGAAACTGCTTACCCAAAAGGTTTAGTAAACCCTCCTTGACCCGGAAAAGTAGACCCACCTTGCTTTCCCTTCTTCTTGTTATTAACCATCTTGAAACCATCATTAACACGCATAGTAGGCTGAGCAGGAGGTTCAACAACTTTAGGACATTCAATAAGAGTATGACCAAAAATCTTACATTTATCACAGTGAGGTGGTTTCCACTCATATTCAACCCTTATCTTCTCAATAGTCGAACCCGACCCATCAAGTAACGGTATCTCAACAGTAAGGCTGTCCCTAAGCATCACATTCGACTTCACTTCAATCATGCATCTAGCAAAACTACTACGGCCCCACGAGTCCTTGCACATTTGGCTAGTGAAAGCATCTAACCTTTTGGGCGTGCCTATCAATGTGGCAAGGAGACTAAGGCCATCATCAGAAAACATAGCAAGAGGAACATCATGTAATTTAACCCACACCGGGATGTTGGTCAAATCCTCTTTAAGTAAGTTGGTGTTCAATGTCCATGGTTTAAGAATAATAGGTACATTTCTAATCAACCAAGGACCGTTTTCAAGAACATCATCAACACCTTTCTTCTAATTGAACTTAAAAAAGAAGAACCCATTTGCATTAATCATTACCTTTTGTATACCAAACTTAGCCCACGCGTTGCGTACCAAGTAATCAACAACAGGAAAAGCAAGTCGTTGACCAAGGAAATACCCATACAAAGTATTCTCAAACATAGAGTTCACCTCTTCAACCACTTTCATCGGGACAGAAAGATCCACATCATTAGCTTTCTTATTACACTCCAACCTACGAAAGTTTGACGTGTGTTTCTTAGGTTCAGTAGAAGTAACACCAGCATATGATGTAGAAGGTTGTTTCAAAGCATACACACCAACCTTCTCAATACCAACAGCCCCATGTGCATTCGTATCAACCTTATCATTAACATTATTAGGACTACTAGTAGCATTACCATTAGAAGCCATAGGAACACTCGTATCTTGAGGAGGTTTCGAATAATAACCAATAGCAGTAAGCATCTCCTCTAGCTCCTTCTGTGACTGTGGTACATTAAGATGCTCAAATGGATTAGCCCCAGTAGTAGTAGCATCCACTGTCACAGCTAGTTTTAATGGTTGCCCATCGTCACCCACAAGAACAAGTTTTCCCTCAAATATTTGTTTTTCAATAGCACGAATTTTAAATAAAGTATCATGACCCTCAGGCGTGTCATGTTTAGGTGCATCATGACTAGGGCTCGAACCAAGTGGAATCGGCTCCACTTGTCCATCAGTACAAGAACTACTCCCTCGTTAATCGGAGGAGGGCAAGCATCCATGTCGTCAACAAGAATAGACGAATTAATGTTCTCCTCTCCCATACAATCCAACATAAACAAACGTAACACCAATTCAAACAAACACCCAACGGAAAAACACGAAGACAAACAACGAACAATACGGTTGATGTTGTAACAATACCAGTAAAACCCTAGTCGAAAACTAGGGTTTATAAACGTTCGAACCAAACAGCTAACCCATAAACAAGTTGAATTAAGAACAGAATCCTAAAGAAAATCGACCTTAGTTTAAACTAGGGTTTATAATCGATGGAGCGTAGTAAATCAACCCATAATAATCAGTTCCAATGATTGATAAAGATTGAATATTACAATATGGAGCCGACAAGAAGATCCTAACCAACGATTAGAGGAACAAGAAACCCTAATAGAATTACCCTAGACGATCGCTAATAAAAACGAAGCAACAACACTCGATTCAATGTACTGATTTACAGAAGTAGAATCAACACACGAAACCAATTGTTATGTGTAGTAGATCAGAGATCGATTAAGAAAAAATGATTAGGGTATTAGAAGAGAATCGCCAAAATCGCCATTAGGAGGGGAGAGTTTTCAGAAAAAAAAAAAAAAAAAAAAAACTTTGCTTTTTCTTATCTTAATTGTAATTGGCTTAGGAGTGCATGAAGCCATCGTTGTGTTTTTAATGCTTGATTAATCTTTGTTGAACCTTAGTTTATAACCACCTAGCGTAATTGTAGGCTAAATATCCAAAGATAACCTTAGTGTTAGTTTATGAATCCTAGAGATCTCGTAGGCAATAACCTTAAGGTATTCTCAAAGAGTTAGGGATACAAGCATACCCTACGACCTTAGAAGACACAACGCGTTAAGAATAAGGATGTGACAATTCAACCACCAATAAAAGATAACTAGGAGTAATAGTATCTAGGTAAACACATTTTTAATCATCATACGAGCACACATCAATAGACATAGACTACCCCTTAGTTTAGATAATTAGATAGTAGAAGTAATCGGTAGAAATACCAACCCCCAAATCCAAACCTCGAGATTTTACCTTTAGCTTTATTAAAAATATATAAAAAAATAAATAATCTTCCTCAACCTCAACCTTAGCGTAGTAAATTCTCACTAGCATTCCTATTCCCCTAGAGAACGATATCAATTTCCAAGGCTTACCCTAATACTATACTACAACGATTAGGTTCACTGCCTAGGTGGTTGAAAAACTTGCTCGAAGAAAAGGAAGTTTTCTTTTACCCCGAACGCGCGTTGTACGCGTATCACTGGCCAAGGGATGCCACTGATGTGGTGTGGTTGGATTCACTTGTGTCTAGAAATTATTATGGAGTCGAGTGTGTTTGGTTACAATCGGTTTGACAAGTGCTTATTTTATTTTGTTTAGATTTGCTTGTTTTGTTTGTAAGAAGTCATGACTTATTTGTATATGCTATAAACTTGAATTGCTTATTAGTGTGGGCTTTGATTTTCAATTCAAAAAGAGAAACAGCCAAGGGAGTGTTTAATTTCACTCTCGGCGCAATAAACAAAACCCGATTAGGGGTGTATGTTCGGTGTACAATAAAACCCAAGGAGGGTGTTGGCTTATTTTGGCCTCGAACCAACCTTAAAACCAAAAGGTGTATACATCTATATTTTTGCTTATACGATCTATCAAAAACAAAGAGTAGTAGTGTTGTATTTGTGTTTCATTTCTTGTTACTATATGTTTGTATCTATGTAGAATCTGATTTGGGCTAATGACCCCTAAGGTTGCGCTTGTCTTGCTTACGGGCTTAAGCCCAAGATGCAAGGGTACGTTTGTATCGACTTAAATATAGGCCGAAGCCCACAAATATTAGATGGGATGTGTAATAGAACTTGTTAGATTTATATTTAGAATAATTATACTAAAGGACATAGCAGACCTACATATATTTACATATTGGACATTGGACGAAAACTATTGATATCAGACTTGGGATTATTGGACTATATAATCGAACTATATATATAGTTAACGGACTTAAGACACTTGATGGATTTGGACATTAAACATATCGGATATTATGAACTATTATTTGACTATAAAACCTGAAAATTTTTAAATACCTTAAACCTTTATTATTATTTAAGTTTATTTAAACGAAATATGTATCATCGAAACGTGTTTTGAATAACAAATCATATCAAACTTTTACTTATATACTTATTATCGTCAAAAACTTATTTTGATCAAAATCTAATAATAAAACGAAGAGTAGTTTTATTTAATATAAAACTTCCTCTCTTTACTTTTATATTAAAACTTATGTTTTGATATAAAACATTCATTATTTGGAGATAGTGGATTTATGCCCTAAAGTTAACCATTTACTTACTTTCTATTGCTATTTGATCCCTACGTATGTATTTCCTGTTATACGTTTTATACTTTGGTGTGCGTTTATCTTGAGTCTATGATTTATACCACCACATGAACTATCATACTAAACTTTTTACAAACATTGATACGAAACTTCCACGAAAACTAAGACACTTATCTTTTGAAAATTTATCTACTTTACGAGACGCATTCTGAGATGAATCACATACTATTAGGTTATGCCAATGACGTACCGTTGTGTCGGTACTCTTGTATCGTTGTGCGTTGCTACCTTGTGATACTACTGTGTTACAGTTCTCGATGCCAGTCGTGTTAGTTGTGATTCTTGTATATCTTCGGACTAAGGTGAGTTTCGCAGCCCGTTTACTATCTTACTCGTTTTGGGATGAAAAGCATGCTATTATTATTTAAAACTAAATTGGTTGTGCATTCATGAAATTATGAATTTACTGAACTGATTTAATCTACTGAGCTATGCTCTGCTATTTTGTGCAAACTGATATGTATGCTTATGTTTGGCGCCTGAGAACAATTGTGAAAGTCTCCTGGTACTACACTACTTATTAACTTACTCCCACTGTACGGGACGAGCCGTTGATATTTATGGATAGCGCTATTTAGGGATAGAGCCATCCCCTCACTCCACTAACCGGAGTGCATAGTATCACCTTCTCATGCTAGGTTAGAGCATGTTGCACGTAGGGGCAAGTTTTCGGCTGAATCGGCTTAAGTAGTGGAACATTCAAGGCATGAACACGCCGCATACATAATGGACCCTTTTGAAACTTTGACAACCAATTGATCTTCCTATTTTGGAAACTACTTGGCATGACATGATCATAGAGACTTGATATAATTTGGGGACCACTTAAATTCTTTTTATGGGCCTACATCCTACATTATACATTTTGAAATATGTAAACATAAATATTTATGAAATAAGAATTATCAAGTTAAACCGTTGTTCTATACATTGTCTTGTGATATCAATCGAGTAATACCCCGATAACACTTACTTCCACTGCAAACCAATATTTTGTGGTGTTACAGTTGGTATCGAGCCTCGGTTATAGACAACTGGGTATTTTTCAAACCTAGACTTTAACTGCCTTTACAAAAACTTAACTTTATGACCGACACATGCCTGCCTGCCAAGCTGATGCCTTGCTTATGACTTGTTGAAGTCATACTTGATAAATTTTGTATTACATTACTATCCACTTAATTTCACTATGAACTATGGTTGCTTCCTTATACGTATGTTTACGTACCCTAACGCTACGCCTTATCCCCCACATAAAAAGAATATGTGTTTTAGTCTTTCGTAATAACTTCTAAAAGTAAAGGACATAGTACTAGTGTAACTGAGCCGAGTATTTCAAAGTTCATGTGAATATAGATTGATCACCTATATTCACCAGGGAGAGAAGGGCATAGACTAATCACCTATGTCCAACCCAGGATGAACTTTGCGATGCCGTGAATTGTTATAATAGAATTATATTTGGCGGAATTTTGGTTTTGGGAATGAAAAGATTTTGTACGTGTATACGGGCATGGACATGATAAAAGTTTAACCCTACACACAACACACTGGCATCACAATACTTATTCATCGTGATATTTATCCTCCTTTATGGAACACCTTTCATCGCCGCCTGGTCATGTTACGACTATGAATCACTTTTGGAATTAATAAAAACGTCTAATCATGCTTTACGTTGGTCGAGTTAGACTGATTAGTCACCATTTGAATTTGAGTTGCGTATTTCGACATGTTTGACATCGTAATAAGTTCATTGAACTTATTGGAGTGTTCTGGAATTAATCTCGACTATATTTGCTTTTATATTATTTGGTACTGAGATTTTGGGTCTCGTTGCGAATATGGAATTGCTACTTTATTTTAGCCTTGCCTTGATTGTGGTTTTGTTACTGACCCCCTACCCCAAACCTTATCTTGAAATGATTGTTGTTTATTTTTTAATCGATGATGTTCACTCGATATTATTCAATCGACGTTATCCAATCAATGTTGTTAACTTTTCTGAATCGATAATGTTCTATCGATGTTGTTCCATCAACAATACTCGATTAAGGTTGTACCTTACGCTTTATTGATGTAGTACCTCACGCACTATTGGTGTTGTACCTTATGCTCCATTGATGTATTCCTATCGATGTTCTATCGACGTTGTTTTATTTATACCATTTTATCCATATTATCCTACTATACTGTTTTATCGATGATATTCTGCTGATGTTGTTCTATCGATGCTATCGTATTGATAGGTACCTTACACTCAATTGATGTGTGATCCTCTATCGTACCCATCGGGAACTATTGACGTTTACTCGTATTTGGAGCATGACTTGATTTCGACTTGTAGTCAGATTTCTTTTGAAAATATGACTTTGAACTCGAACATTGTACCCTTCTTCGTCAAGTACCAAGCCAATCGACTGATTACTAGTAGTAATTAACTCGCTCATCCAGAGTTGTACCCTGAACTTGCCAACCTCTCCCTTCAACATAAATTCTTTACCCACCAGAAATTATGCATAACTATTTAAACATTGCTTATGGTATATTAAATCACTATTACTGGGTCGTTGCAACACCATGTCATCTCCATCCCGTCCTATTATCATTTTCTTAGACGTTGAGATCGAGATTGCTTCGTCACTCACTACGGTAATAGTGTCTCCTCTATCTCAAAACTCGTACTCAATTGATGAGTCGAATATATATTCTTGCCGTTCTAGGAACGACACATCACGACATCTACGAAGGGAAACCCTCGTTGAACATATAAAGGGCGAACTATTAAACTTTTAACAAACTAGAAACATACCACAAGTTATCTTGTAACTCGAGCTACTATTTATGGGAACATATATCTAATCCTCTACTTATCCCTAGAGAATACCAACAGTTTTCTCAACTACTTCCCCTTATAATTAGTAAACTGTGTCGTTTTCTAACGCACAAACTGTAATCAATCATCTTCTCAACTATTTCGCGGTCAATCTACCAAATGTTGTATTACTTCATCACTGAATCAAAATTTTGACTTTACCGGTATTTTATAAACAATGAGTCTATCTCAAATTGTCCTACAAACTTTTTGTACAAATCACTTCATGGACTACTACATTGTAATAAACCGATTACTGTACTTCTATTTAATTAGACAACAGACACTTTTGCTAATGTTTTGTAAACTAAGTCACAATTACCCTAAAAGTTTACTACAACCTTATGAACAAGCTTTGCCACTGAATCACAAAATGAACTACAAATATTTCTACTATTGGGCAATTAATAAATTGTTTTCTTATCTACTTTATGAATCATTTACAAATCGTTTCACCAGTTATGTTATAACCTGATTTGTTATCTTACCAAAACATCACAAAATTTAACTACGATTTCACTACTATTCTATAAATAATGAATCGTTTTCTATTATCGTATAAACTGTTTTAAAAATCACCTTACCAAGTTGTTGCTTCGATACTAAATCACAAACTACGATTTACCACTAAGTTGCAAATAACAAAAAATTATCCTTATTACAAAATAAATGGTTTCACAAACCGTTTTAAATACTATATGTAATTACCTTATAAACTAATTACTCCCTTGGAAGCTTTAAAGGATAACCAATATCTTCTTTTGTAATTAAAACAGATTTTCGGAGTATACCAAACATCTTGTTCTAAAACAATAAATAATAAACATATTAATGGAAGATGCTAAGGAACAAACTGATACATCATTTACAAGAAGCTGAGGTGTTGGAATTATTTGAAATTGAGAAACATCTTTTGAATTCACATGTAAACCTCCGACTTGGAACCGATTCCGTGTTGTCACTTAACACTTTATTAACAAATATTTATCATAAAAGGTGAAGTTCAACAACTTTCTCTATATTCATCAAGTCCTTTTCCAAAATTTTAACAGGTCAAGACTTTTTATTTTTATACAACCCACATCCGAGAGGACGATGACACCATGCTAGTCATTATAGGTTAAACTACCAACGAGCATAACCTTAACAACTGGACTCTAACCTTAGGCGTCTAAAACTTATAGAGTCATTCATACTCAACTACAAATTCTAATATGACGCTTTCACCTTCAAGGACCTTCTTTAAAGTTTCATTTGTGTCAACAATAATACTTGTGATGACATTTTTTTGGAGATACTTGTTATTACAAAATAAAAAAAAAAAGTTCTGGTCAAACCTTATCAAACTTTCTTATGCAAAGAAACATCAAAACATCGACTTTTGCGAAAATGTCTTATAACATCACGTGTGAAAGCCTATCTTACTAAATAATCCTTTCGAGGTAAGAAACATCTCACTCAACTATCCATCTCAGACAAAGATACTTGTGTAACTTACAATTCACGATACTGCCAACTCTTGAAAACAATGGATATAAGTCGTGATATTAATATCTCTGACAACAAGGTTCCAAAATCACCTTTATTCCTTGCACCTCATTCTGAGGGTAATACTTCTTGATCAATAACTTCTTCAACTTAGTCCAAGAAATTTTGTAAGCATTCTCAATACTAATAGATTGTGCAACAACATTTCATCCTGACCAAACATCACCCAGAAGTATGCTTATGGCATTATTTGACTTTGCAGTCTTCAACACTGTTGCAAAAAAGAAAAAGAAAAAAAAAAGATGATGTTGTTCAAACCGACGAGTCAAACCAACCATTCCTTTCATACTTATAAAATTTTTGACCTTGACGCTCATGAAATCTTTGTAAGAGCAGCCTTTAACCTCTGATACAACATTCACGCCTGCGGTGCCTTCAACTGGCCTTGCAATATTACTCTGGAGTTGCGTTAGTCCTCTAATCATCTGTAAATTGTATTATCCTTTAAAATATACTAGCTTGAAGCTTGATATTAATCGAACTTTTGCACACCGATAAGGCCTTAAAAGAATTCCTGATTCCACTTGAGAGCTTGGGATCAGAATTCATTATAAACACTCACATTTTTCCCGGACATCTCAACATTATACTGTTCAAAATCTTTATTTGAATTGGATCGATAGCGTACAAACTAGAGCTACCACCCGAATTTAGCAGCGTACACGACGTCATTCTATTGTACTATCACAAAAAGTGTCATACTGATGAGGCACTCATTATTTCTCTGGAAGAAATCCAGACTAATGAATGATCAACCTATCGAAGAACCTACTGAAAGGTCAAACGACTAAAGAAAGCAGCATTTTTAAACCAGAATCGAGAAAGAACCAGTGCACATCAACTTTTAAACCAGAATCGAGAAAGAATCAATGCAACATCAACATAAGGACATTAATATTTTCACATGTCCACTTACCAATGAACATGACATCATCGGCGTAAAATAGGTGCGAGATATGGACCAAGTTGTCTTTGTCAACAAGAATAGGAACAAACATACCTCTATCAATAAGCGCAAGAGATACATGAAGACTTTCCATTATAAGGATAAATAGAAAAGGGGATAGAGGATCACCTTACCATAAACCTTTATGGAAAAGGAATTCTTCTATTTGAGAACCATTAACAAAAACCGAGGCCTTAGAAGAAAGAAGACAACCACAAATCCATCCTCGCCATTTATTCCCAAAACCTAAGATACCAAGGATATCATCAAGGGTGATCCCATCTAACCAAATCGAACGCCTTTTGGAAGTCAACTTTAAACAATAAGGATTTCACCTTTTTGGACTTACACCAAGAGATAACCTCATTAAGAATGAGAGGGCCATATGTAATTTGTCTACCTTTAATGAACACTGATTGCTCGTGACTAATGATATAATCTTTCACAATGCTTAAATGGTTAGCTAAAATTTTGCCAATAATTTTATATTGACAACCGATTAGACTAATAGGACAATAATCATTAAGGTGTTTAGCGTCTAACACCTTTAGAATTAAGGCAATAAATGACGGGTTACACCTGTTTAGGAATATACTAGAGTTGAAAAACTCCTTTACAGCATTGATCACCTCTTCACCAACAATATACCAAAATTTCCTGAAGAATTCGAAGGTAAAGCCATCAGGCCCAGGAGACTTATCAGAACCACAATCCCAAACAGCTCTTTGAATTTCCTCATTGGTAATATCTCTTTCCAATTCACAGGCATGATCGTAATCCAAACGTCTAGGGAAGTCATCTTCAAAGGGACATGAACCCAATCAGAAGCAGATAATCTATTAGCAAAATGGGTTGTAGAACTCAGACTTGACATGAGAAGGATTATCGATCCACTCTCCAACAAGTAGAATTCCTTTAATGGCAAGTTGTTTTATTTTCTTGTTCACCATTCCATGAAAAAATTTGGAATTTTCGTCCCCCTCAATGGCCCATTTAACCTTAGATTTTTGAGCCAAGTCATCGAAGCTTTTGTCCATAACCCAGGTTACGAAATTTTTACACGGTTTGAAATATCATCAGGAAGGCTCACACCTTTATCAATACGTGAATCAATTTCAAGAAGGGAATCTAACAGAAGATTACGATCATGCTCCTCGATGCTCTTATTATCAATGCTCCACGTTTCAGCCTAAGTTTCAAACATTTCAACTTGTTTTTAAGCAAGATCATGGCATTATTGGCATAAACCCCATCATTATTTCAAGAATATTAAACAATAGAAGCAAAGTCTTGTTATAAAAACCAAGAGTGAAACAAACGGAAGGGACTAGGACCATAATCAACATGGGATTCTTTAAGGAGGATAGGCCTATGATCTGAAATATGACGATGTAGGACCAAACCAGACAAATTTAGAAAGAGATCCAAAACTCCTTGAGAAACTAGAAACCGATCTAACATACTCATCTTGCTCGCGTGTTTATCCGACCAAGTAAAAGAGTGGCCACCTAATGGAATATCAGTTAAATGGGAATTAACAATGAAAGTGTTGAATTCAGCTGCATTTAAAGCATGGAAAGAGGATCTGTGCCGCACCGAAGCATAACACACCTCATTAAAATCCCCCATAGCTATAACCTCACCATGCCAACGGTTTATAATCTCATTCATATATGCCCACAAAGCTCTTTTTTGAGATAAGTCTTGAGGTGAGTAAACTGACATAAACAAGAATCTGAATTAGAAGCCAACCACGTACCTTCTACGCATAGGCAATGATCAGTAGAATATATATATATATATTTTGGAATAAGGACTTATCCTAAACACATAAAATGGCACCCAATCTACCTCTAGCTGAACTAGTAGCGAAGTCAAAATACATGTTACCCTAAATAGCCTTAACCACGAAAACATCAAAAGATACCATCTTTGTATCCTGAAGAGATAAGAAGTTAACCTGATTAGTATGGCAAAGCATCTTCCCCCATTGCTTTTTCTCCTTTTCACCGAGACCTTGCACATTAACAGAAAGGTAAATCATTTAAAATAAGAATGATCTCCCATACTAGTGATGATACTCCGATAATCCTTTTCACAGCCTTTCATGGTGTTAATACAAATAAGCCATAAAAACGTTTATTTAAATTTTACGATCTTCTAATGTTTTGTCGATAACAAACGTAAAATCATTTTAACAAAACAAATAAAATACGTAAATGGTTTGAGCCAATAGTTTACTAACGCACTTACATTTTCGTATAAAACATTAAACAAGTAATATTGTTTACATCTTATAGAATTGCATATGTATAACAACTAGTGTTTACATAATATGGAAATGTGCATATTTATATTGTAATGAGTAATGTTATGGGTAAAAATCTAAGTCCTTAACCCATTGACTAGATACATTGAATAATGTTGGGTAAAACCCAAAGTCCATGACCTATACCCATGGAGCTTGATCCATAACCCATGACCCATTGCATGACATCATGCATGAAGTTATATTAGGTATTATCCATGATCCATAACCCAATACCCATGACCCAATGTCTAGATACATTGCATCTTATTGGGTATCCATAATTTATTACCCATATCTCATGGTTCATAACCCATAACCCATAACCCATAACCCGGTTTGCAACCCAAAATCCGGACTTAAGCTGACCTAGCTGCCGGATCCCTTGAATTACACTAGCCGGATCCCTCTAGGGAGGGATCCGTGGGAACCGTGGAATAGTATAGAAATTTTCCTATAAATAGTGAGCCATTTCTCACTTGCTACTCACCCCTTTTACACATACTCTCTCTTAGTATTGTAATATCTCTAACCTCATATCCAAAGGATCTTTCTATGTAGTTTTGTGTTTGTGTGATTCTCTAGGTTCCTCTTAAAGGCTAGATCACCACCTCTTGAAGACGTGCAAGCTCAAGGTCATGATTTTCTAAGCTTCGTCATCATCAAGACCACTAAAGTGTCTCTTGTTGATAGTTCTTCTCTTCCTCCATAGAAGTGTTGTGTTAAAGGCATAAGTGAAAGGTGCCGAAGGGTCGTGTCGAAGGCATTAGTGAAAGATGCCGAAGGTCCGTGTTAAAGGCATTAGTGAAAGGTGTCGAAGGGTCGTGTCGAAGGCATTAGTGAAAGGTGCCGAAGGTCCATGTCGAAGGCATTAGTGAAAGGTGCCGAATGGGTCGTGTCAAAGGCATAGTGAAAGGTGCAAAGGGTGTACATTCGATATGGTGCATCGATGTACAAGATAGTTAGTTTGGGTTAAAGGATAGTGATATCCTTATGATGTTGTAATAAGGAGTGTGTCTCCTTTGGGGTTGTCGTGTATTGGTGTAGTGTTGGGTATTAGTTCCTCCTTTGTAATGGAACTCGGTATCTAGTCTTGTACCGGATAAAGTGTGGGCGACATTGTGATTGGTGTGGTTCTACCTCGTGGAAGAACTCGGTGTCTAGCCTAGTACTGGATAAAGAGTAGGCGACGTTGTGAAGGCTTCTCCGCCACATTAAGGAGCTTGTGTTGTTTAGTGGTTACGAACTCTCGAGTGGGTAACTCGGGGAGTGAAGTAGGGCAAGGAAGGTGTCCTTGTAGCCGAACCACTATAAATACTTGTGTCGTGGTTTTGTGTTATTTACTCTTTATCTTTGCATTACTTGTTTATATGCTTATCTATCATCATCCAACACATACATTAGATAGATTGACATAAGTCGATCTAAATATTTTAAAACGAAGTTTTAATCGGTAAAACTATTCAACCCCCATTCTAGTTTTCCACACATGCCATAGCCCATGGCTTGACCTCTAAAATGAACTCTTAAAAACGTTCAAGGATAGGAAAACCATTAATCGGTTTGTTTGGTTGCACCATGGAGTCAACATGATCTTGCTTGGAACCGCCAGGTGACTTATTCTTAAACTCGATTTTTGAGTTCCCATTTAATAAACAAAATACACTTATAAACCATTGCTATTTTAAATGACAACTTCTAAATACGCCAATTTGTTCTAAACTATTTATGATCCAAAATGAGTTCAACCTAAAAAAAAAACTTTACCATCCCACTTTATACTATTGATTATGAGTATAATATATAAATAGATCATCATCTTTGACCAAGAAATAGACAAAGGAGTCAAACTACGTATATCCCGGGAGTATTAGATATCCCCGGGTTCGTTTTCCAACGAGGTGTGAAATAGAACGTCGAATACGATTTGTGATCGGGTGACTTGAATGGGATAATAAGATATTCTGGATTTTTAACTAAGATTATGAAACATAAACTAAAAAACAAACAAAACAATTATATAAAGCACGAATAAGCAAAAACGCAAATTAAAACAAAAAACTTGCACTTACGGGCTAATCCTGAGCCTAAAAAGTTAAATGATGGAAAACTAATCCTAGGAATGCAATTGTATTTTTCCAGAGACCTAAATGACAAAAGAAAATTTTATAAAAAAGCCGGCTATTTTTTTGACTTTTATTTAATTTTATATGAATTAAAAACGATTTTGAACTAAATTAAATATAAAAATAGTAAATGAAAACAGAAAAATATGAAATTTTTATAGAAAATACTTTAGATTGTTAGGAAGATAGGAAAAATAAGTTTGGTGAAAAAGAAGTTGTAAATAAGCCGAAATAAGCCAAACTAGTCTGATAAGCAAATAAGCTAAAAAGTTTATAAAAGAAATAAAGTTTATGAAGCGTTATTTGTTAAAAGCCACTCTTTCGTTTCACAATATAAGTTTACTTTGTTACTTTTGCCTGTCTCAAAATTAATATTTATTTTTAGCTTCAACCAATTAAAATACCTCTAAACGAGTGAGAATAAAAAGTTTTATTAGTAAATATTGTAACTCCACTTTTTTAAAATTTTATAAAATATGAATGAATATTTATTCTAAAACGGAAAGAGTAGTTCATAATTTTAGGGCAACCCTACTCAAACACCCCAAAAAATCCTAGCCATGCACCCCATAGCCTGTGGGTCCCCTTACATACGGCGGATGTACCTTTTTTTTTTTTTTTTTAATTGTGTAGTTTTTAAATATATGTATAGTGTATTTATTTGTGTAGTGTTTTTATATGTATAGTGTATTTAATTGTGTAGTGTTTTTATATGTTATTTATTTTATGTTACATTTGATAAACTTTTTTTATAAGTTTTTTATAAACTTTTTTTAGAAATTTTTTATAAACCTTTTTTATAAATTTTTTATAAAGTTTTTTTAAAAACTTTTTATAAACTTTTTTTATAAACTTTTTTTATAAATTTTTTATAAACTTTTTATATAAATTTTTTATAAACCTTTTTTATAAACCTTTTTATAAATTTCTTATAAATTTTTATAAACTTTTTAATAAACTTTTTATAAACTTTTAAAAACTTTTTATAAACTTTTATAAACGTTTTATAAACTTTTTTTAATCTGATTTTGAAAAGTTTTTTCCAATTTAATTTTTATAATCTGATTTTTTAAAAAGTTTTTTCTGATTTAAAAAATTACGTATTTTTAATCGATTTTAAAAACTTTTTCCGATTTAAAAAAAGAACGTAAAAAAATGTAAAAAAAAATTTCAACACGTTAAATATTAAAATATGAAACTTTTATTGTACTTTTTAGTAAGTGGTGTTTTAGTCGGTTGTTTTTAATTTGGTACATGTGTTTTTAATTGGTTGTATAATGTGAATAAATATAGTAGTACTTTTTGTAATATGGATTAAAGTGAATCATTATTAGGTGACCAGTGTAGGCCCCTATACACTTGGTGCAATTTTCTATAGTCAAATACAGTAGGCAATGAAGACGACTTTTAATCTTTTGTTTATTTGTTTTTTTTGTTGTTTTGCATGGTAATGGTGACTAATGATTGGGTAGAGGAGAGATAAAATCCAAACACCCTCTATATGGGGTGTTTGGGTAGTAGAATCCTAATTTTTAGATGATTTTTCACTAAATAACTAAAATGCATTGGATACCATAGTGGATTACATAACAGGACATGACTTATTTTTATATTATACTATTTTGAGGATAATGAAACTGACTTTTAAGTCTTTGACAGTTTGTTGACAAGTTACTGAGAAGAAGAAAACCAAAAGGGGTCAATAAGTATGTGACAAGACGGTGCATATGTGTAAGTATGTGGAAAATATGCTCATAATGAGTATGAAATAGTGCATAAGTAAATAGGAAATAAAACATGTAGTCCTATTTAAATAAACTCTAAGTAAAATGGCAAGTAAGGTAAGCGGCAGTCGGCGGTCGTAGTATGATGTTTTTAGTGAAAAGTAGTTATAGTTTAGGGTTTATATGTACCTAGTTATCTATAACCTTGGCTCTGATGCCAATCTGTAACACCCCCAAATTTTGTTTAGCGGAAGCATACGTGTTATTTGGGAGCGTTACGGGATCGGTGAATCATAACACAAGTAATAAAGAACGGAATACACACTCTGTTTAATTCCATAAAATATTTTAAAATAATATCTTACAACATTGTTTAGGTAAATGGGCACATCCCATTAGTTTTAGTGGTCCCAAAGTAAAAACATCATTTTTGTGTAAAAACACTTCTTTAATACTACTACGACCATTTGTCCTCTCCTTGCCTTGCCTTCATGAACATAACTTAAACACCTGAGAAAATATGCTAAAAGGCCAGCTAAAAGCTGGTGAGTTCATAGGTTTAAGTTAAAATAGTAAATTTGGACCATAAGCAAAGTCATACAATCATTACAACGAATATAATGTTATATGGATGAAAGTCTATTATGTTAGCTCTAAGTTCATACAACCGATACTACGACAGTTCTGTATGCTAAAAGATGTCATACAATGTAGGGCCCATGGCAAGTGTTTTGTCCCTCAACACTTGGTTCCGACATGGTATACGTTTCGCTTTGGCCTAAGCATGGCCAACCGAACGGAGGAGTCACCCTCAATAGATCTATTTATAACATTCGCGTTTCCCAATGGGGAATTGACGGTTCATGAAAAAGGGGCATTCTCTAGGGACATAAGGGCTTAGGCTAAACCACGTAATAGCAATCATGTGATAGTTTTGGTCCATAAAATGTTTTGCATATTTCTCACCCCAAAATGTATAAAACAGTTTATCAAGTAAAAGTGGGGCTATGAAAACTCACCTTAGCAAATGTGCAATCCAAATGTGAGATTAGTGTTGGTTGTGGAGCGGCACCGACACGCGACCTAGATAAGGAGGGCAATGTTTTAGCTCATCGTTTTTAAGTATTGCTTACTCAAAATAGTTTAATTGTATTAAAACTAAACTTTAGTTTGTAAAAAGTTATAAAAATGATCTTACTAGTAAGTATACGAAGTATATATATACTCTTCATGTTGACATTAATATGGTTTTAATATCCAAAGTTTGATATGAAAAAAATAATTATAACATTCCACTAGTAAGTATATAAATGTGTATATACTTATTTAAGTTGACACAAAATGGTGTTGCCAAAATATATATATAATTTATTTATTTTCTAATTGTATTTAGAAAACACTCAAGTCACATTTGAAGACTTTTGAATTTAATATATCACAAAATGACATAGTGGTCTCTATTTATTTATCGTAACTTGTTCTATATATATATATATAGTTCCATTAAGAAGTTTACTTGACATCCATGCATTTGTACAATGCCGTTAAATTTTGACGTACATCATTACGGGAATCATGTTTTTAGAATATTTGTTGTTTATACTAACTTTCATACATTTTGCTAAGTTATGACTTGTACACGTAATTGACGTTAAGACTATATGTTACGAGATGAAAAGAAAGAATAGACGGGGACGGTTTAAGCTTATACTTTGCCTTCGGTTATATGTTTACATGTTTTATTTAGGTGAGGTAGTTTAAACCGTTTGACGAGCACCCCGAGCCACCATGGCCGCGGCCGGTGTTGATCACGACTAAGGACCCAATATGGGCCGAGGCCCACAAAATAAACAGATTCCTATGCAACTTAATTCATTAGTTGGGTTGTGGCCCAGTACTTGATGTCTACATATTAGTTAGTACTTGGTAGTGCCTTTGTTTGCCAAATTCTTTGTGGGTAGATTACACGAGAGGAAAAAATTGATATAGCAAGTGTTTATTTAAGTGAATAAGGTACTAACATTTCGAAGCTAGACTCGAACCGAGGTGTCACAGTTACGTGCTCCAAGGTATACTCGACTACCCGATGTTTCTAAAGTGCCTAGAATATTACTCAAGTTTGATACATTAACGGAAGGTTAGAGACGATATGTGACGAAACCATGTGTTTGGTCGAGTACTACTCAACTCGGTTCCTTGTTGTAAACTTGAGACACAAGACAATAAGACACTAGTATGTTTCTCATGTTTAAACAAGGTAAAAATCAAAGTTTGACATACTTTTAAACAACATAAATGTCGACTGAAAAGAATGAGCATCGACATGGGTTACTTGTAGGCTTCGCAAACTTGACTCGTATACCTTATTTTCTTTGTTCCCTAGTCTCGATAGAAAACCAAACGGACTCTAGTGCAAATGACCACACAAGTACATGTAACCAAGTTTGTTTACTAAACACAAGGAGTATCATTTGTAAAAACTAAATCTCTCAAATTCTTGTTTATGCAATTCGACAAGACCCAAACCATTATTTGACCTCATAACTTTGATGTACATTTCCCTTATACAACTAAGTTAACTTCAAACCAAAGATGTGATAAATCATGACTAGCTCCATTTTTACAAATCGACTTTCGCCTCGACTAACCAGCGTGGTTAACCCAGTAGGTCTCGTTCTCTATATTTTTGACGCCAAGACAAGATAGATAAACCAAAACATTCCTTTTGACTAGAAGTTCATGTGGTTAACGATATGACAAGATTTGTAAACCCATAAACTAAATGAATGACCAACTTCAAAACTTGACATGGTAACCAAGAACAATAAGAAAAATCGATATGACCTAATTCGTATAACAATTTCATTGATAAATTTTTCCAAGCTTAATATCATAAAACAATACAAATATTACAACAAGAAAGGTAAATAACCTCAAATCCGAAAATGGTGGATGACGAACGAAAGGTTGTTTCTTGGATTCAGACCAAATAAGACTTGGATTAGCACCAAAATACCTCCAATTGCAAAACCCCCAAATCAATTTTAGAAAACCCTAACTTTCACAAACCCTAGTTTTTAGGTAAAATTGAAATTGAAACTGAGTTTGGGGTTTTTGCATCTCCACAAGAGATATAGAAGTATTTTGGGAAGGAGCTTGACCTCTCTCTCTTCTTGGTGTTTGGATTGAAGCCGAATTTGGCCAACTTCCAACCCTTAGAACGTTTTGGACCTTAGCTCAAGGTAGACACAAGTGAGGATATGATTCTCTTGAGTGATCTTTGCCTTGATTCTTTCTTGGATTCGACGAGGGAAATTGCTTGGTATCTAGGAGATTTGAGAAGTAAACCTTTCATGGTTTTGGGTATGAGAGAGATGGATATGTTGGATGAATATGTTGGGTTATCTTCTTTTAGAGATTCACCTAGGAGAGATGTGGGGCTAGAGGAGGAAGAAGATATGATATCTTGATGTTCCTTTTGCTTTGGTCTTTTTAGAGTGAGTGAGATAAGAAAGACAAGGGAAACCTTATCTCAACATTTTATAAAAAAGTTTACTTTTAATTGTGGTTGTATATAAGTATTATACTTATATTACAAGTTGTGAAAGTGTATGTATAGTTATTACATTTAGGTATTAATTGTACTTGAGTCTCATAATAGTTATTGTTTAAATGACAGTGTGTTAAATATTTTGTGTCTCGCGAAGTCATATTGTGACCAAAGTATCATTGTTTGATAACTCTTAGATGTAATATCTTATAGTTACGTATCGGAGATATTATTATTTTTGTAATATTGTTCTTTACGGGTGTTTGTCATTTGTTTTATCAAATCCTTATCTCCGATTAATGGAATGCAGCGTCGATTAATGGTCAACGGCAACAGATAACCTCTGCTCTTACAATTTAAATCATAAGACAAAATAAAATATTCATAAAATGATATGGATGCACAAGTGGTGAAATCTTTATTGTATGCGAGTTATCTACTCAAATGATCAGACAAAGCTTATGTATGCTTAATGAATTTGGCTTAGTAATAATAAATTATTAATCATCAGTTAAATTTTAGTGAAAATTTACCGTGTGTCACAGAACTCGGGGAGTGAAGTAGGGCAAGGAAGGTGTACTTGTAGCCGAACCACTATAAATACTTGTGTCGTGGTTTTGTGTTATTTACTCTTTATCTTTGCATTAGTTGTTTATATGCTTATCTATCATCATCCAACACATACATTAGATAGATTGACATAAGTCGATCTAAATAGTTTAAAACGAAGTTTTAACCGATAAAAATATTCAACCCCCCTTCTAGTTTTCCACACATGCCATAGCCCATGGCTTGACCTATAAAATGAACTCTTGAAAACGTTCAAGGATAGAAAAACCATTAACTGGTTTGTTTGGTTGCGCCATGGAGTCAACATGATCTTGCTTGGAACCGCCAGGTGACTTATTCTTAAACTCCATTTCTGAGTTCCCATTTAATAAACAAAATACACTTATAAACCATTGCTATTTTAAATGACAACTTCTAAATACGCCAATTTGTTTTAAACTATTTCTGATCCAAAATGAGTTCAACCTCAATGGACAAGCAAAAAACCCTTTACCATCCCACTTTATACTATTGATTATGAGTATAATATATAAATAGATCGTCAACTCTGACCAAGAAATAGCCAAAGGAGTCAAACTACGTATATCCCGGAAGTATTAGATATCCCCGGGTTCGTTTCCCAACGAGATGTGAAATAGAACGTCGAATACGATTTGTGAACGGGTGATTTGAATGGGATAATAAGATATTCTGGATTCTTAACTAAGATTATGAAACATAAACTAAAAAACAACTAAATAATCACACAAAACAATTAACTAAGATATTCTGGATTCTTAACTTTTGAAGAGGATGGTATTAGGTTGATTGCTACGTTTATTGGAAAACCTATTATGTTGGATTCTTATACGAGCTCTATGTGTAAGGATTCGTGGGGAAGAAGTAGCTTTGCTAGGTGTCTTATTGAGATCAACTCTGTAGCTGATCTTGTGGATGTTGTTACTATTGGGTTTCCATCACTTTCTAGGGAGGGTTTTACTAAAGCTACTATCCGTGTTGAGTATGAATGGAGACCTCCTGTGTAATGTATGTATGATTTTTGGTCACACTTATGATCAATGTCCTAAAAAGGTGGTGAGTCCTCCTGTTGTTTCTAATCCACAAGTTGGTAATCCAAGTGTGGTGCTGGATAATGACGGTTTCCAAATGGTTGGTAAGAATAAGAAGAAGGGTAAAGTAAAGTCTACTAATGGTAATCGGTTTGTTGGTCCATCAGTTAAACAGAATGTTAAATATGTCCCTAAGGCGGCACCTAGTGAACCTAAGAAGAGTTCTACTTCTATGGGTAAAGATTCTAACTCATCGACTATGTCGAAGTCTACTGGCACTACCTCAAAGGAAGGTAATATTACTACATCTAATCCGTTATCTGCATTGGTACTGGATGGTGAAGATGATGAAGAACATGTCGAAAATGTGTATAATGAATCGACTAACTTATTTCATAATCCACATTGAAGATAGAGTTGCTCTCCATGGAAGTGGTTCTATGAATCTAGGCGTCTTACATTTATATTGTTGGGTTAATATACAAAAATGTTACTAAACTTTCAAAAAAATTTGTCCTAAGTCACTAATGTTTGTATTATGTCATCTTGGTCACTATACTTCACGGGTTTTTCACATATGTTACTAAACCTTTTTATAAGTGTCACCCTAGTCACTCGAAGGATTGGTAACCGGTTGTGGCACATACGTTACTAAACCTATACAAAAAAGTCACTAAACTTTTTGAAAAAATTTGTCTTAAGTCACTAATGTTTCATTCTGTCATCTAAGGTACTAAACTTTGCTAAATTTGTCCTAAGTCACTAATGAAAAAATTTGTCCTTAGTCACGAGTTGTGGCACATGTTACTTGAACCTTTAAAATTTTACCGTTTTATCGCTTTTATACACCTTTTATAATGCTTTTATTCATTTTATTCGTTTTATAGTTTTTGTTTGTTTTTCGCTTTTGTCCGTTTTATACGTTTTCGTCCGTTTGTCCCATTTTTTACTCCGCTTTTATCGTTTTATGTTTCATCTGTTTTATCACGTTTTGTCCGTTTTTATATGGTTTTGTACAATTTTTATCACGTTTTATTACGTTTTCATACGTTTTTATTCGTTTTTCATCCCTTTTTATCGTTTTCGTCTTTTTTTTACGTTTTGTCCATTTTTCTTATGTTTTGCCCGTTTTCTATGTTTCAAATTCGTTTTAGTCCCTTTTTATGTTTGAAAACATAAGAAATAGCAGTAAAACGTAAAAAACAGGGCGAAACGTATAAAACGAATAAAAACAGATGAAACCGATAAATAAATCATATAAACGTGCAAAAAATGGATGAAACATAAAACGTATAAAACGGACGTAAAATGGGACAAACTGACGGCGATAACGGACAAAACGTAAAACAAACAAAAACGATAAACGAATGAATGAATAAACGTATAAAAGGTGTATAAAATTGTAAAAACGATATAATTTAAAGGTTGATAACGTGACAACTCGACTTAGGACAAATTTTTCATTAGTGACAGAACAAATCGCAAAGTTTAGTACCTTAGATGACATGAATGAAACATTATGACTTAGGACAAATTTTCAAAGTTTAGTACCTAGATAACATGTGCCACAACTCGGTGCATATCGTTAACAGGTAACAACCGGTTGTCTCACTATTGGTATCCAAGATAACCGGTTACGTAAAGTATAGTAACCTAGATGACAGAAGATAAACATTAGTGACTTAGGACAAATTTTTTTGAAAGTTTAGTAACTTTTTTGTATATTAACCCTATATTGTTTATTTAAATGTAATCGTTTCCTATTTTGTTGTTAGCAGTTTAGTGTTTGTTGCTGTGTTTAGCAGTTGTATGTTGCTTTGTTACATTTGTAGAGTCAAATCGCCTATGTAACGGGCTGAGAACATGGGATTCACCTATGCCAATTGTTCTTAAAAGTTTTTTAGATATATTTACCGGGGTTTTAAGGCCCTTTTACCCAAAAAAATAAGCAAAAACGCAAATTAAAACAAAAAACTTGCACTTACGGGCTAATCCTGAGGCTAAAAAGTTAAATGATGGAAAACTAATCCTAGGAACGCAATTCTATTTTTCCTGCTACCTAAATGACAAAATAAAATTTTTAAAAAAAGCCGGCTATTTTTTTGACTTTTATTTAATTTTATATGAATTAAAAACGATTTTGAACTAAATTAAATATAAAAATAGTAAATGAAAACAGAAAAATATGAAATTTTTATAGAAAATACTTTAGATTGTTAGGAAGATAGGAAAAATAAGTTTGGTGAAAAAGAAGTTGTAAATAAGCCGAAATAAGCCAAACTAGTCTGATAAGCAAATAAGCTAAAAAGTTTATAAAAGAAATAAAGTTTATGAAGAGTTATTTGTTAAAAGCCACTCTTTCGTTTCACAATATAAGTTTACTTTGTTACTTTTGCCTGTCTCAAAATTAATATTTATTTTAGCTTCAATAAAATACTTCTAAACGAGTGAGAATAAAAAGTTTTATTAGTAAATATTGTAACTCCACTTTTTTTAAATTTTATAAAATATGAATGAATATTTATTCAAAAACGGAAAGAGTAGTTCATAATTTTAGGGCAACCCTACTCAAACACCCCAAAAAATCCTAGCCATGCACCCCATAGCCTGTGGGTCCCCCTACATACGGCGGCTGTACCTTTTTTTTTAATTGTGTAGTGTTTAAGTATATGTATAGTGTTTTTATATGTATAGTGTATTTAATTGTGTAGTGTTTTTATATGTTATTTATTTTATATTACTTTTTATAAACTTTTTTTATAAATTTTTTATAAACTTTTTTTAGAAATTTTTTATAAACCTTTTTTATAAATTTTTTATAAATTTCTTATAAATTTTTTATAAACTTTTTTTAAAAACTTTTTATAAACTTTTTTTATAAACTTTTTTTATAAATTTTTTATAAACTTTTTATATAAATTTTTTATAAACCTTTTTTATAAACCTTTTTTATAAATTTCTTATAAATTTTTTATAAACTTTTTTAATAAACTTTTTTTATAAACTTTTTAAAAACTTTTTTTATAAACTTTTTATAAACGTTTTATAAACTTTTTTTTAATCTGATTTTTGAAAAAGTTTTTTCCAATTTAATTTTTTATAAATCTGGTTTTTTAAAAAGTTTTTTTCTGATTTAAAAAAAATTACGTTTTAATCTGATTTTTAAAAACTTTTTCCCGATTTAAAAAGAACGTAAAAAATGTATAAAAAAATTTCAACACGTTAAACATTAAAATATGATACTTTTATTGTACTTTTTAGTAAGTGGTGTTTTAGTCGGTTGTTTTTAATTTGGTACATGTGTTTTTAATTGGTTGTACAATGTGAATAAATATAGTAGTACTTTTTTTAATATAGATTAAAGTGAATCATTATTAGGTGACCAGTGTAGGCCCCTATACACTTGGTGCAATTTTATAGAGTCAAATACAGTAGCCAATGAAGACGACTTTTAATCTTTTGTTTATTTGTTTTTTTGTTGTTTTGCATGGTAGTGGTGGCTAATGATTGGGTAGAGGAGAGATAAAATCCAAACACCCCCTATATGGGTGTTTGGGTAGTAGAACCCTAATTTTTAGATGATTTTTCACTAAATAACTAAAATGCATTGGATACCATAGTGGATTACATAACAGGACATGACTTATTTTTATATTATACTATTTTGAGGATAATGAAACTGACTTTTAAGTCTTTGACAGTTTGTTGACAAGTTACGGAGAAGAAGAAAACCAAAAGGGTTCAATAAGTACTTTTGAAACTTAACAACTAATATTTGGAAACATTGAATTTATATAGGAAAGGGTAACATTGTAAAGTTGCTAAACCTTGGGAAGCAAGCTATGTCGCTCTAATTCTAGTATCAATATAAATACAATACGTGACAATATATATGTTCAAGAAAACTAATCAAGAAAAACCGTAAGTTATTATTCGAGAGAAAGCTGAGCTATTGTCGAGTTTTATTAACTCGATCGAGGAGTGATGGAGCCACTAGGAGATGACGAGCTTCTATCTATTATCAAAAATATTCACGATCACAATGACGTAATTTCATTATGTCGAGTTTCCAAGCAATTCTTGAGAGTTGCATGCATTCGCCTACGATGGTTACACATTAAGTCTCCTCGATTGCTCAAGGATATTCTACATGCATCCCCATATATGGTCTCATTTACATGTTATGAACCACTATCAAACACCTACATGGAACTCATAGCTCGGTCATGTCCCAATCTCAAGTACTTGAAGCTGGATTGTTATACAACATTTGACTTTGATTTTGATGATGATTTTTATGTGCTGTGGCGGAAGCTTGTAGCCGTTTGTGTGCTGTTGAATTAGGTGGCAGGTTACATGTTGGCGACGTCGGAGTTGATTGCCTTGTAAGATCATGTAAAGACTTAGAAACTTTGAATTTGAGTAGATGTGCGAGAGTCACTGACGAGTCGCTAAAATCTATTGGAAAATCAAATAGCTTGCGAAAGTTGTATTTGCAAGGTTGTTTAATTACTGATATGGGTTTGGAGTATATGGCAAACGGGGATTTGAAGAATAATTTGATGACACTCTGTTTGGATGAATGTGATAAGATAAGTGATATGGGTATTTGTCACTTGAAACAAATGGTAAATCTAACTTATTTGAGCTTGTCTAACTGTTGGGTTAACATCACTGGTTCTGGGATTTTGACTCTATCACAAATAATCCCAAATATTGAGGTGTTGGATTTGTCCTGGTTGATCAACGTAACGGATATTTCATTATCTCAAATTGCTAGCAACTGTAAGAAACTAAAGTATATTACATTAACGGGCTGTGAGGCTATTAGTGGTAAAGGTGTACGATGTTTTGCTCATCACCCGACACTGGAAGACCTCAATATGTCCTCGTGTTATAATATTTTATGGGAAGATGTGGAATTAGTTGCTTCGACTTGCAGAAATCTAACAGATATTATGCTAAGTAGGAGAATAAAGACGCCCATGCCAAATGAAGGTTTGCAAGAGTTATTAATTCACGGCAAATGGGTGGATATATGGTGGGATTATTGAACAGATGGGTGGATATATGGTGGGTCGATCAGTCTTTATATCAACCTTTCCGGCTTTATTTTTCAAGGCAATGAAGCCATATTAGCATATTATGTCATTAGCATTTTAGTTGGGATTTTATATGTTTTTTTCTTTGGTTTCTTCCATTTACTGGACATGTGGGTACTTTCTTATTATTGATATTAATGCTTGATTAATGCTACTCTAAAGTTGGTTAAGATCTAAAACCATGATGCAAATATATTTTTGCTACTTATAATTGTTTAGTTAGTATAACTTTACTATATACTCCAACTATTTTCATATTATTTTATTCTAAACTGTAATACCACTTGTAAGATTACAGTAAAACCACAACTATAGTAAAAGTTAAACGAGTTAAAAGGTTTACATAGCTAAAAGTCATATATATCACATTTTAAGTTCGTCTGTTATATATGTTGTGGGGTTTGTGAGTTTGTCACTAATTAGCATATATAGGCTGCACCTTGGTTTCTTTGAAAACGCCAAAACCATATTATTCACCTAGCTTATGGCGATGTCAAATCTGAAATCTCGGGTGATTATTCATTGCTCCATATCCATATGTACCGTATCGTATCAATGAATCACTAGTCATTGGTCTCCTCTGATTAGTGGATACCGAATTTACTATATATCGCAAGTGATGGTACAAGTATAGTAGTTAGAAGTTGAATGGGTTAAAAGGGTATTACAGATCAAATTTGGCTAAAAGTCATACAAAGCACGTTTTGGATTCATATGTTCTCTTGGTGGAGTTTGTCTTTGGAAGATTTTCCAGAATTTCGCTCAGGGTTTAATCCGTAATTTAATTGTTAGATTGGTCTGTTCATTGCGGGACAAAGTATTTCATTCATGGTGTCAGCTTGGTCTCTTAGGAAATGGCTTAACAATATTGTTCATCCTCACGGAATCTGATCTCTTTGCTGAGATTATTTATTGTTCTTGTGCGCTCGTGAGATTGAATCCTTTGTTGCTGATCTTTCGGTTCCACTACAAAATAATTGTCGATTGTACACGTTTATATTTCCACGGTTTGATAAGCGTGTAGATGATTTTGGGTTTATACACCTATAAAAGCGTGTACAAAGGTTCTGTAGAAAAAAATATAAATTACACCATGTATATATAAATTAAATACACGCATTTGTCCGTTACAAAAAAGTTCACAACCAAAAGCGTGTACATCTTATAAAACTTAACTAAAAAATAATTGAACACTAACTTTTACACACATAAAAAGCGTGGACTTTCTAAAAGATGGGAAAGTTAAATTCATCACTCCCAACTTTGTTAGTATTACATAGCTAGTCCTTTAATTAAAAACGGATTCGGATCTTTCGATTCTAAAATATGAGATATATAAAATCACACTATCTTTAAATAAAAAAATGTTCATTATCATCAACCAAAACCAACTTCGTTATGTTAGGGTTTCAAAATCGAACCAATTGAGTAAAAATCGAATCAATCAAAGTTGAATCAACCAAAGTTAGGGTTTCGAAGGGATGATCAAGCACGAATTGAATCAATCAAAATGGAACGGATGATCAAGTGTGAATCCAATTGATTCAAGCGATGCTGAACTGATTATCGTCTTCAATCGATATAAAGGTTTGATGATAGCTAACTTATTTGTTAATTGAAAGTAACATTGAGTTTTTTAATTCATTATGATGCTGAGTATTGATTTTGTGCATGTATTGCCTATGATGTTATTGTGGATTTTTTAGTGGTTTATATGATTGAGCTACAATACTGATAAAAGCGAGATTGAATTCATGACGGTGTTGCTTTTGATTTTGTGTTAGACCGATTTGAAACGGTAAGTATTTAAGTGTATATGATTATTTATGTAATTGCGGCCAGGTAAGGGTGAGCTTTGATTTAAGTGTATATGAAAGTGATAAAGTCTGTTGAAACGTAACTCAGTGAGTAGCTAATGGTAGCATATTAAGCAATATAACTTGATTCATATTGTTATTGTTGATACGCTAAATAAATAAATAAAAAAAGAAAAAAAGAAGCTTATTTGTGCTATGATCGAATGATTGTATCTGGTTGATTCTGTTTTAGTTGTTTCGAAAACGTTTAGTCACTAATCTTATACTAGATCCGGTTTATGGTAGAGTTTATTTAGCAAGTATTGAACAGTCCTGTTTTTGTTACTTATGGAGTAATTTACTTAGGTGAAGCTTTGATGTATGCGGAAGTTGGCATATCTTGTGGAGTGCAGTATTCGAGTACTGGGTTGAGGTAGCAAAATAAGGGCTGCTGCTTGTAAAGGTAAAAATGTTGCTATACTTGTTAGTTTTCTAATGTGTTTCATCATAATTGTTGAATTGTGAATTCGTCGTTAGACAATCTGTGATTCGATAAGCTATACAGTCTATACGTTGTTTTCCCATGATATATGCAAATATTTGATGTGTACGCTAACTAGTGAAAGTTAGGTTTACTAACTAGATTTTTAGTTTATAATTTTGCAGCTAAATAAGTTGAGCAGAGTGCATTGTGGCAGTGATAATAAAGACCGATTGACTTGCTCGAGGTAATAATTTTTCGTTTTGTTAATTATGTTTAAGTTTGTAGGAAATATATAATTTTTCGATGTATCAGTACTGAATCGTGAAAGACTAAACTTGTTATCTATTTTTGAATTTATGATTGTATCATTATTTAAGATTCACATGTTAAGGTTCTCATGTCATTAGAGTTACTTGCAGAGCGATAGAGCGATACAGTTTAAGGCCTCTAACCACTAGGATTATAGTCATGTTAGGATTAGAAGACCTAGGAAGTAACGTTTGTGCCTTTTGATTCCCTGTGAACTACACAATATATCTTGAAGTTTTTGTTGTCTAGACCTTAGGAGAATTTTTGACATAAACTTTATCTCTGTTTTACCATAGGAGTTTTTGACTGACCACGAAAGAGCATGAGAAGAGTTGTACGACGATGATTTTCAGTGTACAAAGGATCATTGTTGCAGATATTCGCTGACCATAAGTTCACCATCACTACCTATTCACCTACTGGAGCTGTAAGTTCATTTTCCATTTTTTTCTTGTGTTTTATTGCGTAATTGTGGGTCGTCAGTAGGTTATTTGTGATGATGATCTTTTAAATAGCGCAATTGTTATTTGAGATAATTGTGTTACGAGAAGTTATGTGTAATTGTTAAATTTACAGCTTTTCATGTTCTGTGTTGGTGCGTTTTGGTTGTCAGAATAAGGTTAGAATTGCTTTGTGGTTCTGGATTTTTTGTTGGCAATAAGGTATAAATAAGACCTGCAAGTGCCAACAGTGAGTCTTAGAAGCTGCTTTTTGCAGATCTTGAAGGTTTATTCTTATTTGATAGTATCAGGAGTTGAGATTAAGCTTTGCAAACCACTTTTACGAATCAGTTCATCTAATTTGCTAGTATTGTAGTCAACACAAGTTCTTAAACCTCCACACTTTTCCATAACGAATACAACTAGCAGGGGATACAGATGTACTGTATCTAGGTTGAATAATCTTACTTTAGTTATTCTACTGTGAGCTATTCTGTAACATCCAAGGGTATCCATACAGATACACTACTTGCTCATAATAAGTGCAAGTAAGACTTCATATGTAAGCATATGATATCAGTAGAGAAGCCTTGTAACATGAATAAGTCAAGCTGCAATAGTTGTTGGTGAGAAGCGACCACCTACAATGACACTCTTAATCTTACCCATCAAGTTTGTATAGTTGCTGCCATACTTGCCCAAATTTGGCTGAAACATGCACGTCAGCATATTCACTAGTCTCTTAGCACTAGATTTTACATATATGTTAGGACTTAAACTAGGACTACCCATCGCCGTCCCCTAAGGCCAAGTACTTGGTGCACGCGTTTATGGAATTCATATTACATGTGCCAACGTCCATGTAGTTTGTCTGAACTCACTATAGTTTGATCACTCAAAATACAAGTGTACGCAACTGTTTGCCTTGAAAATTTGAATATATGTGTGAATGTAGGTTGTTACATTTATATAGGATTTGTTTGTCACAAAAATAAACACCCGTTACAGATGAAGTGAAGTAATGATATAGGATTTGGTTTGGTGTGTGTTTATCGTTGGTCGGTTATAAATTGCAAGTGAAGTGAAGTAATTAACTTCTCTTCATCTACCATTTGTAAAATTAACATGAAGTAACTATTACTCTATGGGCTAAATTGGATTTATAATGATCTAAGTATTCTTACTTGTTCTAATTGATGTCTAATAACAAGCAATCTTTCGCTGGTGACGCTGTACCTTTATTAGTTTATTTTCTGTTTCTTTCTAGTGAAAACACAAGTTATTTGTGGTTGCAGCAATATGATTATATGGTTCACTATTATAACTGACTTAGATGTATGAAGCAAAGGTTAAAATATAAGTTTGGAGGAAAGAAATTTATATAATGTCTTAGGGCCCGTTTGGTTTGTTGCTTGGAATGACAATGGGTATTTGATTTGGAATGATGTGGAATGACAATGAGTATAAAAAAGTGTATCATTACGATTGTTTATGTTTGGTTGATAAAATATGATATGAAAAAGTGTATAGATATTTGAGTTTTGTAGTGAAAAAAAGAGTGGCCCACGGGAATGGAATTCATAGACACCAAATTGGTGTGTAATGAATCTATGACTATGATATACTTATTTCATTACCGGGCCCACAAAACAAACACCGACTATGACTTTGAAAGTCATAGTCTCATTCCGATTTATGCTAACCAAACGGGCCCTTAATAGATTTTATTCTCTTTGTTCATTTCTCGTGACCTTTTTGCTATATGTCGCTGCCCCTTACATATGTTCTTTCATATGATGACCAGATTTTAATGGATGAACAAGAAAAGAAACTACAATTGCCTCATTACAGGTTTGCTTTCTCCCTTATGTCATTTTTTCTGCATGTGAGGAAATAGGCATAAGCCAAACCAAAAGTACCCGTGAAACTATAACCGTCTAGTTTGGCCTTATGTCCTTATATCGATGTCATCGTCAAAGCTAAGGTTTGGATCATACAAGATACAAGAATGTTGACCGTCCAGTTTGGCCCAAACCAAAAGTACCCATTTTAACCCAATTGGCCTTTACCTGCCTGTTGTTCGATCAACTCATGCTCATGGTTAGCGACTAGCTTATGGAGCATGCTCATGGTTAGCGACTAGCTTATGGAGTAACAATATCTTCACTAATATAAAAACTAGGTGGTTTAGCATTTACTATTGTATGTTGAGATTATTAAACATGTGAATCATTATCAATGTGCATAATGATGTGTAGTTGGGCGTTTGACTAGGCTAAGAAACAATACATGTTTTGTTTTGGTTTACTGGAAATACAAATTCCTCTTGTCTACTGAATATCAAGATATTGAAAAATATGAACAGGTTTACTTTACTAGTTTGATTCACATATGAATAATAAATGATCTGTGTAATGATGCATGTTGCTTGATAATATTTTATTTTCTGTTTCGTAAACGATTTTGTTGTTTGTTGATCACGAGCTCTCTTTTGTTCGAATTCGAGTGATTTTTTGAATATCACAAAGAAAATATCTTTATGTTTATCAATTGCCTATAATATGTTGTTTTCTTTCTCATTATGTAGGAGTTTGTTGAAGACGAAAGATCAAAGCTTTCAATGGATTTCAGCTGTATGGTGTAATTGTTGATGACAAAAGATCAAAGAAGTTTTCAATGATATTTTGTAAACATACTTAGAAATCTTTTATGTATGTTCCATGGTATGATATGTTGCATAATTAAGTATCAGTATGAAACAAATTGTTATACTATGTATGCTGCAAAATTAAAAATTATTATGCTGTTAAATTTGTGTGTTCTGGTATAATACAACTACAAAATTTGTGTATTTAATTTTTTTAATAATACAGGGTAAGAATTGTAAAATGGTCAAAATGCAGGGTTATCATTGTAAATTATGAAAATAAAAAGTGACATTTTAAAGCGTGGAGTTTTTATTGCTTTGATGATGTTTTCAAGCCAAAAGAGCACCATTAATAGCGTGTAAAAACTTCTTAAAATTCTTCACTTTAAATAGCGTGGACAATTCATCATTTTGTCCACACTTTCAAACGTCACATTGAATTCAATTTGCCACGCTTATTAACGTTTATCAATTTGTGACGCCCAAATACTCCACGCAGGGGACAGCGTGGACTTTAAATTTATTCGCACTTTTAACCGTGTAGATGTCTCCAAATATGTGTGTATAATTATATGCTTTTTTGTAGTGTTCTGTTTTAGTGTTTGCATTGTTTATATTCTTTAGGCAATAAAAACATATCATGCTGATTAATTTAACATAAATAATTCGAAATAATATGATGTAATAGTGTCTTGAAAGAAATAACATGTTTTTATATAAAGTGTAACTTGTTGGGCCTAAGTGTGTTATAAAAATAAATGGCACGTAAGTCACAAAATTGGGCCTAATAGATTACCAATTTTAATATACTATGACTAAAAGTGAAATCTTTTACTGGATACATAATAAAACCCTAGAAGTTACTCGAGAAGAAAGTGAGGTTTTGTCTATTGAGGTAAAAATCAAATTACAGTATATGATTCAAGTATTTTCAGTGTTTTATTATTGTATATATTTTTAACAATGTTTCTACTTGTAAAGCTTATTTGCGTTTAAAAAGTAACTATTGAAGTTTTTGTCAAACTTACACCATACCAAATAGTTAAACAATGATGAATGTTTTCAGTTTGAAAAAGATTAAATTAAAGTATGGTATGAGGGTGTTTACACTTATAAGAAACTCAACGTATCAATTAAGGCATATTAAGCTAAATACCCTCGGATAATAATAAAGCTAATCGAAACACCACTTTATAGTAGGAATATTTGCAACTGTAGGGTAGTTGTTTATTAAGGATGAAAGACATACCAGATATATAGCTAGTTGGCGTTCGAACCAAGTATCTTCAAGTTACGGTCGTCTAACCCGGTCAATCTACGCCAATGTGTTTTTGCATATGTAGCATGTTTTATTGACAAAGTTTGTGTAACATACTTAATCAGTTCTTAGTGAGTTGGTCTAGCTACTTAAGCATTTATATAAGCGAAATAATTAATGGATTTCTCGATTTTATTTATGGTGCAAATATTTCTTTAAGGTAAATAATTAGTTTGAGTTTTATAAACTCAGTTTGTTATCTTGATATCAGATAAGCCAGATAGTCTGCTAGGGGATAATGGAGTCACTTGGAGATGACGTGCTTCTATCCATATTCGACAAAATTCACAATGCTTGTGATCGAATGTCATTCTATCGAGTTTCCAAACAATTCCTGAGAGTTGCATGTACTGGCCTACGGAAGTTGGACATCTCATATCCAGATTTGCTTAAGGATATTTTAACCATATCCCCACATATGGTCAGATTTACATGTTCTAAACCACTACCAAACGCCTACATGGAACTCCTAGCTCGATCATGCCCTAATCTGCAACACTTGTGGCTCGTTTGTGATAAAATATGTGACTTTGATTTTGATGATGATGGTTTATGTGCTGTGGCGAATGCTTGTAGTCGTTTGCGTTCTGTTGACCTAAATGGTAGGTTACATGTTGGCGACATTGGATTTGATTGCCTTGTAAGATCATGTAAAAACTTGACAACTTTGAATTTAAGTAAATGTGCAAGAGTCACTGACGAGTCGCTAAAATCTATTGGAGAATCAAATAGCTTACGAAGGTTGTATTTGGAAGGTTGTTCAATCAGTGATATGGGTTTGGAGTATATGGCAAAAGGAGATTTGAAGAATAATTTGATGTCACCCTGTTTGGATGAATGTGATAAGATAAGTGATATTTCTTACTTGAAACAAATGGCAAATTTAACTCATTTGAGCTTGTATAAGTGTGGGGTTAACATAACTGATTCTGGGATTTTGGCTCTATCACAAATCCCAAATATTAAGCGGTTGGATTTGTCTTGGTTGATCAACGTAACGGATATTTCATTATCTCATATTGCTAGCAACTGTAAGAAACTGAAAAAAATTTATTTGGAGGGTTGTGAGGCTATTACTGGTAAAGGTGTACGTTGTTTTTCTCATCACCCGACACTGAAAATCCTTCATATGTCCTCGTGTTATAATATTTTATGGGAAGATGTTGAATTAGTTGCTTCGACTTGCAGAAATCTAATAGAATTTGAGCTCTGTCGGAGAATAAAGACGCCCATGCCAGATAAAGGTTTGCAAGAGTTATTCATTCAGGGCAAATGGGTGAATATATGGTGGGATTATTGAACAGATGGGTGGATATATGGTGGGTCGATCAGTCTTTATATCAACCTTTCCGGCTTTATTTTTCAAGGCAATGAAGGCATATTAGCATATTATGTCATTAGCATTTTAGTTGGGATTTTATATGTTTTTTTCTTTGGTTTCTTCCATTTACTGGACATGTGGGTACTTTCTTATTATTGATATTAATGCTTGATTAATGCTACTCTAAAGTTGGTTAAGATCTAAAACCATGATGCAAATATATTTTTGCTACTTATAATTGTTTAGTTAGTATAACTTTACTATATACTCCAACTATTTTCATATTATTTTATTCTAAACTGTAATACCACTTGTAAGATTACAGTAAAACCATAACTATAGTAAAAGTTAAACGAGTTAAAAGGTTTACATAGCTAAAAGTCATATATAGCACATTTTAAGTTCGTCTGTTCCGTTGTGGGGTTTGTGAGTTTGTCCTTAATTAGCATATGTATGTTGCACCTTGGTCTATTTGAAAACGGCGAAACCATATTATTCACTTCATGGAGATGTCAAATCTGAATCTCGGGTGATTATTTACTGCTCCATATCCATATGTACAGTATCGTATCAATGAATCACTAGTCATTGGTCTCCTGTGATTAGTGGATACCGAATTAACTATGTATCTCAAGTGATGGTACAAGTATATTAACATATAGTTAGAAGTTGAACGGGTGAAAAGGGTCGTACAGATCAAATTTGGCTAAAAGTCATACAAAGCACGTTTTGGATTCTGAGCTCTTTGCTGAGATTATTTATTGTTCTTGTGCGCTCGTGAGATTGAATCCTTTGTTTCTGATCTTTCGGTTGTGTTTTAGTGTTGGCATTGTTTATATATTCTTTAGGCAATAGAAAATATCATGTTGATTTAACATAAGTCAGTCGAAATAATAACAAAATACTCACAACAAACATGTTTTGATTTAAAGTGTAACTTGTTGGGCCTATGTGTGTTACTCATAAAAACAAATACACAACAAACTGGGCCTAATAGATTACCAATATAATTTGACAAAAAATGAAATCTTTTACAGGATATAATAAAACCCTAGAAGTTACTCGAGAAGAAAATGAGTTTATGTCTATTGAGGTAATAATCAAATCAAATTACAGTAAATGATTCAAGTATTTTCAGTGTTTTAGTATTGTATATATTTTTAACAATGTTTCTACCAGTAAAGCTTATTTGCGTTTAAAATGTAACTATTGAAGTTCTTTGACAAACTTACACCATACCAAATATATAGTTAAACAATGATGTATGTTTTCAGTTTGAAAAAGATTAAATTAAAGTATGGTATGAGGATGATTATGGTTTACCACTTATAAGAAACTCAACGTATCGACTAGGGCATATTAAGCTAATCACCCTCGGATAATAATAAAGCTAATTGAAACACCACTTTATAGTAGGAATATTTGCAACTGTAGGGTAGTTATTTATTAAGGATGAAAGTCATACCAGATATATAGCTAATGTGTTTTTGCATATGTAGCATGTTTTATTGACAAAGTTTGTGTAACATACTTAATCAGTTCTTAGTGAGTTGGTCTAGCTACTTAAGCATTTGTATAAGCGAAATAATTAATGGATTTCTTGATTTTATTTATGGTGCAAATATTTCTTTAAGGTAAATAATTAGTTTGAGTTTTATAAACTCAGTTTGTTATCTTGATATCAGATAAGCCAGATAGTCTGCTAGGGGATAATGGAGTCACTTGGAGATGACGTGCTTCTATCCATATTCAACAAAATTCACAATGCTTGTGATCGAATGTCATTCTATCGAGTTTCCAAACAATTCCTGAGAGTTGCATGTACTGGCCTACGGAAGTTGGACATCAAGTATCCAGATTTGCTTAAGGATATTTTAACCATATCCCCACATATGGTCAGATTTACATGTTCTAAACCACTACCAAACGCCTACGTAGAACTCCTAGCTCAATCATGCCCTAATCTGCAACACTTGTGGCTTTTTTGTGGTAAAATATGTGACTTTGATTTTGATGATGATGGTTTATGTGCTGTGGCGAATGCTTGTAGCCGTTTGCGTGATGTTGGATTAAATGGTAGGTTACATGTTGGCAACGTTGGAGTAGATTGCCTTGTAAGATCATGTAAGGACTTAAGAAGTTTGTTTTTAAGTAGATGTCCAAGAGTCACCGACGAGTCGCTAAAATCTATTAGAGAATTAAATAGCTTACAAGAGTTGTATTTGGGAGGTTGTTTAATTAGTGATCTGGGTTTGGAGTATATGGCAGAAGGGGATTTGAAGAATAATTTGAGGACACTCTGTTTGGATAAATGTGATAAGATAAGTGATATTGGTATTTGTCACTTGAAACAAATGGTAAATCTAACTTATTTGAGCTTGTCAACGTGTGGGGTTAACATCACTGATTCTGGGATTTTGGCTCTATCACAAATAATCCCAAATATTGAGGTGTTGAATTTGTCTTGGTTGATCAACGTAACGGATATTTCATTATCTCATATTGCTAGCAACTGTAAGAAACTGAAATCTATTTATTTGGATTTTGGAGGGTTGTGAGGCTATTACTGGTAAAGGTGTACGTTGTTTTTCTCATCACCCAACACTAAAATTCCTTGATATGTCCTCATGTTACAATATTTCTTGGGAAGATGTGGAGTCAATTGCTTCGACTTGCAGAAATCTAACATATATTGAGCTCAGTAGGAGAATAAAGACGCCCATGCCAAATGCAGGTTTGCAAGAGTTATTAATTCAGGGCAAACGGTTGGAAATATGGTGGCATTATTGAACAAATGGACAATCAATCTTTATATCAACCTCCAGGATTTACTTTTCAAGGCAGAGAAGCCATATTAGCATGTTATGTCATTATCATTTTAGTTCGCATTTTATATGTTTTTTTCTTTTGGTTTCTTTCATTCACAGGACAGATATTACTGCTTTTTTGTTTATATACGAATTAAGAAACATATTATGTCTGCTTGATTAATGCTCCTCTAAAGCTGGTAAGGTCTAAAACCATGATGCAAATATAATTGTACTATGTACTCCAACTATTTTCATATTAATTATTTTATGGGTTAATAACCTTTTATAAAATTATACTTGTCAAAAATGTCAGTTCTGCGTAGCGAACTAAAAAAATAACTATTTTAGGTTGTCTTTCTTTAAGTATTACGACCATATTATGATCATTTTACCCTTTCTGAATTTTTTTCGAAATGCTTTTTTTTTGAAATTTTTTTTCCAAAATTTTTTTTTGAATTTTTTTTTTCGAAATACTTTTTTTTTGAAATTTTTGTTCCAAATTCTTTTTTTCTTAATTTTTTTATCGAAATCCTTTTTTTTTGAATTTTTTTTCTGAAATAATTTTTTTTGTGACATGCGATTTTTTATTTTAATTTTTTACATTAAAATAAATTTCTGAATTTTTTTTTCGAATTTCTTTTTTTTTAAATGTTTTTCGAAAGGTAAAATGGTCATAATACTTAAAAAAAGACAAAAATGTCAACATTAATGTCTAAAAGAATTATTTTTTTAGTTCGCTACGCAGAACTGACATTTTTGACAAGTATAATGCTTTAATAGGTTATTAGCCCTTGTTTTATTCTAAACCGTAATATCACTTTTAAGATTACAGTAAAACCATAACTATAGTAAAAGTTGAACGAGTTAAAAGGTTCACATAGCTAAAAGTCATATATAGCACATTTTAAGTTCGTCTGTTATGTTGTGGGGTTTGTGAGTTTGTCCTTAATTAGCATATATATGTTGCATCTTGGTCTCTTTTAAAACGCGGAAACCATATTATTCACCTTATGGCGATGTCAAATCTGAAATCTCGGGTGATTATTATTTATTGCTCTATATCCATATGTACCCTATCGTATCATTGAATCACTAGTCATTGGTCTCCTGTGATTAGTGGATACCGAATTAACTATGTATCTCAAGTGATGGTACAAGTATATTAACATATAGTTAGAAGATGAACGGGTTAAAAGGGTCGTACAGATCAAATTTGGCTAAAAGTCATACAAAGCACGTTTTGGATTCTGAGCTCTTTGCTGAGATTATTTATTGTTCTTGTGCGCTCGTGAGATTGAATCCTTTGTTTCTGATCTTTCGGTTGTGTTTTAGTGTTGGCATCTTTTTTATATAATAAAGGAATTACATCATTTCGGAGCGATTTTGTCAATTCATTTTTATTGAAAAAACAATTGGGCCAATAGGAGAGCTCGATTTTACCACGTAAGCAAAATCGTGTGATGTGATTGGTTAATAGAAGTCAAAATTAAATTGATTTTGGTCAAACTTTAATAAATTTTGTGGAGAAATTTGGTTGATTAAAAAAACACATAAAAATATAGGTGTCAAATTTGAGAAAACAAAAACTTAAAAAAAGATGAGGTAATTAATAAAACTTTAGTGGTTGAATTTGTAAAATTCTATAAAGTTACGTGTAATTTAAGTCTCCATAATTTTACAATAACTTTAGATTATAAACAAATACCACCTTATACTTTATAACATTTACACTTTATATCTTAAAAAATACAATGTATATATGTTGTTATAAAATAACAACATATAAATTTGCATAAGATTATAAGTATCAAATTTTTTTATTTTTATTTTTATTTATTTATTTTTTTTTTACTATATATGTTCAATAAAGACTCATTTATTTTATTTTTAAAAGTTTAACCTATGTGGACACGAGTTTACATTTTAAATACGGCTAAATTACTGAAAATGAAAATATAAGTATCAAATTGTAAGCACGGGTTATTTTAATTTAAAAATAAATATACGCGATTGTACTTATGATAATGACTCATGTAATTCTTATTTATTTATATAAGGATATCTAGAAAAACATTTTTAAATTTTTTTAAGGAGTATATATTAACTTTATCAGCACTCATTATGTGCTATTAAACTTGCATCATGTGTACAACATAATATCAGTAATGAAATTTAAATAACAACATCAACATCTTTGTCAGCTAAATAAAATTAAATCTTGAGTTACCTAATAGAAATTTTTACAACTATTTTACCAAATTCTAATGGATATTAATGCATAATGAAAAACTCGTGCATAAGTATTAGTTGCACTTATATCACAATTTTCATGGGTAAATTCTTATATGTGTATATACTGAATTAAAATGTTAAAATAAATTTGATTTATGTGTAAACTTGATGCGTGCACGAAACTTATAACTATATAATTCTATGCAATTACCTTTAAATACGCAATATTCATTATTAATACAGAATATTTTTTGGTCAAAACCCCGTGCGTACACGAGTATTATAACTAGTTGTTTATATATTCTTTAGGCAATAAAAAATATCATGTTGATTTAACATAAGTCAGTCGAAATAATAACAAATACTCACAACAAACTGGGCTAGTTACTCATAAAAAACATGTTTTGATTTAAACTTTAAAGTGTAACTTGTTGGGCCTATGTGTGTTACTCATAAAAACAAATACTCACAAGTCACAACAAACTGGGCCTAATAGATTACGAATATAATTTGACAAAAAGTGAAATTTTTTACAGGATATAATAAAACCCTAGAAGTTACTCGAGAAGAAAATGAGTTTATTTCTATTGAGGTAATAATCAAATCAAATTACAGTAAATGATTCAAGCATTTTCAGTGTTTTAGTATTGTATATATTTTAACAATGTTTCTACTTGTAAAGGTTTTGCGTTTAAAATGTAACTATTGAAGTTCTTTGACAAACTTACACCATACCAAATAGTTAAACAATGGTGTATATATGTTTTCAGTTTGAAAAAGATTAAATTATAGTATGGTATGAGGGTGATTATGGTTTACACTTATAAGAAACTTAACGTATCAACTAGGGCATATTAAGCTAATCATCCTCGGATAATAATTAAGCTAATCGAAATACCACTTTATAGTAGGATGATTTGCAACTGTACGGTAGTTGTTTATTAAGGATGAAAGATGTACTAGATAGCTAGTTAGCGATCGAACCAACTACACTTCAAGTTAAGGACGTCTAGGCCGGTCAATCTAAGCTAATGTGAGTTGGTCTAGCTACTTAAGAATATAAGCGAAATAATTAAATGATTTCTCAATTTTATTTATGGTGCAAATATTTCTTTAATTTCTTAAGGTAAATAATTAGTTTGAGTTATATAAACTCGATCTGTTTGTTATTCTTGATACCAGATAAGCTAGATAACCGGCTAGGGAATAATGGAGTCACTTGGAGATGACGAGCTTCTATACATATTCGACAAAATTCACAATGTTCGTGACCGAAGGTCATTCTATAAAGTTTCCAAGCAATTCATGAGAGTTGCTTGTACTGGCTTACGGAAGTTGAACATCTCGTATCCAGATTTGCTTAAGGATATTTTAACCATATCACCAAATATGGTCAAATTTACATGTTCTAAACCACTACCAAATGCCTACATGGAACTCCTAGCTCGATCACATGGCCGGATATCAGCAAGTGCAGAGTGATCGACCGCACAGGGCCCTCACTTTTTACCGGGGCCCCAAAATTTTAACCATTGTGATTGATTTAATCAAGTCTAAACTTAAAATATATGATAAAGTGATATAAAAATGAAGAAACTAGCTGATCCATTCATATTATTCGTTGATGTTGTTTTGTTTCGAATTATTTGGAAAAAAATGGATGAAGCAGGTAATTGTCTTGAATTATACGTAGGAAGAAGATGATTATTTTGGAAAATTGTCACTTTGCACCCTGAAAATCCAAATTGTTGTCACTTTCTTCCTAATATTTATTTGAATTTACCAATTAGTGCAATACAGCTTACAAAATTAATAAATTTAGCCCTTGTTTGCTTCAAATGATTCAATACGGCATTTGAATTTTTGATACAGAAGTGTACTCATCTTTGTTCAATAGACTTTTACAAGCATGAATATAATTATGAATTCAACTTTTAAATATTTACGTTAAAGCGACATTCTTTGCTATTATTAAAAACAAATATGTCAAAATCTATATGACCACATTGTCAAGTATTTATATTGTGATTATCGTACAGGGCCTCTTAAATTCACGGGACGGCCCTGCTCGATCATGCCATAATCTGCGAAACTTGGGGCTCTGTTGTTCTGAAATAAGTGACTTTGATTTTGATGATGATGGTTTATGTGCAGCATGTAGCATGTAGCCGTTGAATGAAGTTTATTTGGTAGGTTTACATGTTTGGGCGTTGGAGTGGATTGCCTTGTAAGATCATGTAAAGACTTAAGATATTTGATTTTGAATAGATGTGCAAGAGTTACTGACGAATCGCTAAAATCTCTTAGAGAATCAAATAGACTACAAGAATTGTATTTGGGAGGTTGTTTAATTAGATGTCGGGTATTTCTTACGTGAAACAAATGGTAAATCTTACTCATTTGAGCTTGTATAAGTGTGGGGTTAACATCACTGATTCTGGGATTTTGGTCCTATCACAAATCCCAAATATTAGGATGTTGAATTTGTCTTGGTTGATGAACGTAACGGATATTTCATTATCTCTATACTGTAAAAACTGAAATATATTTATTTGGAGGGTTGTGAGGCTATTACTGGTAAAGGTGTACGTTGTTTTTCTCATCACCCGACACTGAAAATCGTTCATATGTCCTCGTGTTACAATATATTCTGGGAAGATGTGGAATCAGTTGCTTCGACTTGCAGAAATCTAATAGATATTGAGCTCAGTAGGAGAATAAAGACGCCCATGCCAAATGCAGGTTCACAAATGTTACTTTTTCAGGGCAAACGGTTGACGATATGCTGGCGTAATTGAACAAACAGACAATTAATCTTTATATCAACCTTTCCGGCTTTATTTATCAAGGCAATGATGCCATATTAGCATATTAATGTCATTAGCATTTTAGTTGGGATTTTATATGTTTTTTTCTTTTGGTTTCTAGCATTTGTTTGACATTTGGCTTCTTTCTTATCATAGATTATTGCTGATTTTCTATAAATATGAATTGAAAAACGTATTTTGTCTTCTTGATTAAGGCTCCTCTCAAGTTGGTTAAGGTCTAAAACCAACTTGTAGGATTACAGTTAAACCATAAATATAGTTAGAAGTAGAACGGGCTAAATGTCATACAAAGCAGATTTTGAGTTGGTCTGTGCTTTGGTGCGGTATGTTCTTTTATTTAACCTTGGTCTCTTTGAAAATGGCGTACCATATGGTTCACCTTCTAGCATTGTCGAATCTCATATAACGGGAGATTATTTGTTGTTTCATTGATGATCTTTTAGTTCAAATATATATATATATATATATAGACAAGCGTTCAAATAAGAAGTCTATTTTTTGTGAGAACGCGAGAAGAGATCTGGACCGTAGGATCAAGTAAATCTGATTTTGGGCGGAATGGCATTTTTGTAATTTTTGGCCAAAAATTAGAAGGGTCTAAGTGTATTATTCTCATTTGCTTCCCACCCAACAAAAAAATATCCCTTTTCTCTCTGGATAAACTAAACACTCTTAAACACACACACCTACCAAACCTCTTCTTCATCTCCCTGGCTTTTAATCACACCTCTGCTTCATCTCGCCGGTTATTAACTGTTATCTCCGTCATCTCTTTGTCGCCAATAATCTCCGGCGTTGACTGCATCGTTGACTGCCGCGTTGACTTATTAGTTGATTGTTTTCCGATTCAATTGGGTATAAATTTCAACTTTTCAACAATTTTCTTTACATAATTCGTATGTTAATCATTTGAAACAATGTTATGTGGATTTGAATGCTATATTGGTATTTTCAAATAATGAATGTTTTTACTGGTTGTAGTTATAAAATATGTGTTTAAACCTCTTATCTATTGCATCACATGTCAATCACATGTCAAGATGTTATATGATGCTTTGTGTAATTGATTGATTCATTGTATGCGTAGACTAAGTGTTTGGCAAAATGCATAACTATGTTGTGGATTGCATGTGTAGACCAAGTGTTCGACGAAATGCCTTACTTAGTAATGTGTATTTTTGGCTAAACTTTTCATGGATATATGTGTAGACCAAGTGTTCGACGAAATGGCTTACTTAGTTATGTGTATTTTTTGTTGAAATTTTCATGGATATATATGTAGACCGACTGTTTGACGAAATGCCTTACTTAGTTATGTGTAATTTTGGCTAAAATTTCATGGATATATGTGTAGAATAAGTTTTCGGCCACTAGTATCATTTCATTTCATTTCACAAAATCTTTCTTTTTTAGTCAAATCTGGTTCATATTTTTCCTTTTTTTTAATTGAAATTTAATGTCCATATAGTTTTGAACTTAATGTAGGGCGTTGATTTATATGTACTGTAACTTTTCGCATGTGAAGATTTTTATGTTATGGTTTTATGTAGTTCAACGGTTAGATATGTTTCCTTTAGAGGAGATTACTTAGAGAATAGTGTACTCTAGTGTTGATTTAGAGAAGATTATTTAAGTTTATAAGCAATATCTTCACTTGTGAAGAAAATCATCTAGGAATGAGTTAGTTTGCGTAAAAGATAGATTATGAGAATAGTGTACTCTAGCGTTGATTTAGAGGCGATTATTTAAGTTTAGAAACAATATCTTCACTTGTGAAGAAAATCATCTAGGAATGAGTTAGTTTTCGTAAAAGATAGATTATGAGAATAGTGTACTCTAGTGTTGATTTAGAGACGATTATTTAAGTTTAGAAACAATATCTTCACTTGTGAAGAAAATCGTCTAGGAATGAGTTAGTTTGCGTAAAAGATAGATTATGAGAATAGTGTACTATAGTGTTGGCGATTATTTAAGTTTAGAAACAATATCTTCACTTGTGAAGAAAATCATCTAGGAATGAGTTAGTTTTCGTAAAAGATAGATTATGAGAATAGTGTACTCTAGTGTTTGATTTAGAGGCGATTATTTAAGTTTAGAAAGAATATCTTCACTTGTGAAGAAAATCATCTAGGAATGAGTTAGTTTGCGTAAAAGATAGATTATGAGAATTGTGTACTCTAGTGTTGATTTAGAGGCGATTATTTAAGTTTAGAAACAATATGGTATCAAATATCTTCACATGTGAAGAAATAAGGTATCGAATCTTCACATGTGAAGAAATAAGGTATCTTCGCTTGTGAAAGGATTTTTTGTTTTGATTATTTAAGTAGTATGTCGAGTATCTTCGTTGTGAAAATTTTGTTTTGATTATGTAAGTATAGTACGAGTATCTTCGCTGTGAAGGATTTTTGTTTTGATTATTTAAGTATAGTACGAGTATCTTCGTTTGTGAAAGGATGTGAGTTCGAATTAGTAGGATTCTTAAAAGGGTTGAGGGTGTAATGATTTTTAACAAATTTAGTATAAGCGATATGGGAGCTTCTGTGTGTTGGGAATACTAGTGTGACCTTACGGCGAAAAAAGGAGCGAATTTATTGATTGATTAATGGTTATATACTAACTGTTATAAAAAAAATTAGCTATAAAAATACAAGCGGATTAGTTGCAGGTGATATAAGTACCCAATGAAGGCAATTATCTGAGTGAGTTTATATCAGTAGGATTTTTGTAAAGGACTCACTAGTTATTTGTTTATTGAATTTGAGTGAAGGGGATGGTACCCAGGCAAAATTTGATTATAATCGTCTCAAAAGTGGTTCCCTTTTTTTCCAGTGTGCTTTTTCTTGAAGCAAGTTGCTATAGAGTTTTCTGGTATGTAGAGGATAGAATAAATTTGCCTCTTGTTGATGGTTTAGTTTTTAAAGTATCTCTATGCCAAGGTTTTGGGTTTGCACACTTTTGAGTTTCGATAATACAAAGTAGATAAAGGTGATATTTACATGGAAAATTTGTCTGCATTTCATTAGGGGCAGGGGAGGACGAGGGGAGGGGATTCTCATTAGGAAGTAGATTTGTGTTTTTATTTTGGTATATTAATTCCCTTTGCGGGGAACTGCTTCATGTGGCTCATGTTTCTTAGAGTGGTTGAGTATAAATTTGTAACATGGGCGGATTTGATCTCCTTAAAGCATTTTATTTTAAATTAACCGGCATTGCTTTGAAAATAACTTGTAAGCATTTTATTTTAAATTTGTCTGCATTTCAGCATGTGCCTTGTGTAAAATTTAGCTCTTCTGTAAAATAAGTTTCACGTTCATATAGCTATTTTTCTGATATATATGTTAACCTATATTTGATTTGCATCAGATGGATGGGAAAGCCGGTGGGTTAAATCAGACTGGAAAAGAGATGACAACATGGTTGGGGGAGTGGAATTATACATCTGGTAAATGGAATGGAGATGCCAACGATAAAGGTAAACACTTTATCCATTCATTTTTTTACGGAGATTGTAAATGCTTCTGCATCAAAAATATTTGTGTGGATGTAAGTTGCTGACAAACTTTGTTCCTGTCCTGAATAATAGGCACCAAGACCAGTGAAGACTACAGATTTTACGCCATTTCAGGTGAGTACCCTGAATTCAGCAATAAGGATAAAACACTCGTCTTCCAATTTACTATCAAGCATGAGCAGAAGCTTGATTTTGGTGGTGGATACATGAAATTGCTTAGCGGTGGATGTGGACCAAAAGAAATTCGGTGGTGACACCCATACAGGTTATTTACCACATACCCGTCTTCCAAACTATCATAAATAATTTCTCATGTTTGTATTGCTCATAACTTAAAATGTTTTAACCGGCAGTATTATGTTTGGACCTGATATCGTGGGTATGCCACTAGAAGGTTCACCATCTTGACATACAACGGGGAAAACAAATTGATCAAGAAGGACGTCCCTTGTAAAACCGACTAGCTTTCACACGTTTATACCCTCATCCTCCGCCCTGATGCTACCTACCCTATCCTCATTGATAATGTAGAGAAGCAGACAGGAAGCTTGTACTCTGATTGGGACCTTCTCCCAGCTAAACAGATTAAGGTCCCCGAGGCCAAAAAGGTAAATTCATATACATGGACAATAAGTTTGTTTATACAATGTTACGAGAGTCCCTTCGATTTCAAATTGATGATGGCCTGAAGATTGGGATGACAAGGAGTTCATTGCTGACCCTGAAAACAAGAAACCTGAGGTAATATACCACCAAGTTCTGTTACTCTCTTTATATCTATACTGGGAGCGAGAACCGATTGTTATTTTTTGCTTCACGTTTAATACATATGATAAAAGAAACTATGTTATTTTAATAGCTAAGTTTCTGAAATAGTTTAGTATACAAATCGAAATCATATTTGTCTTTGATGTCACATGTCACTGTGTGCAGTTGGATATTCTTAAAGTTGTGACGTGTTCTATAGTTTAGTATAGACTTAATACCTACATATTGTAGCTGCCATAAAATCTCACATGGTTACAACTACCAGTCAAAACAATATATCCTCATAAACCGTGCTACATTTGTAGCGTTTCTCTTTTCCAGCCAATCAGCATTTGCTTTCGGTTTCTTAGTTTAGCATCTTATTTGTTGAATATCCAATAACTTATCAATTCTCATATCTTGGTTCATATATAGGTAAAGCAGGCAGACGAGCTTGAAAACATCTTAACCAAAAAGTTCCTTAGATTTTTGTCAATGAGGGCAGAAGCTTTTCAAGTCTTGCGGAGAAAACCAGTACAGGTGTGTAAAGCTTTTTGTGCAATGAGCTAATCCTATTTTCTTGTTAAAATTTCATACTTAAGCGATAGGAAAAAGTGTTGCGTCCTGATTACAGTAATGTGCTTATAAATTCTTGAAGGTTTTACTTGAGGATGTAAAATTAGTGGCATTGCATTTCTATGGTCCTAGTCTTACGTAATGGTAAAAGCAGAGACAATCCAACTGAAGCTTGGCATGTGAACAAGCTCATTCTTGCTAAGATGAATATTAATTTATGAGTTGCATACTTGGGTTGCCTATAAAGTTTTAATAGTTTGGTGGCCTCCTTATACATTATTTCGAGTCAAACTAACAATAATATAGACACGGAATGCTGACCGATGCTGCTTGCCTTACTTAGGCTCACCGAACTGCACTAGGCTCGGACTCGGGCTGACTGTCAAGAAAGTCGGCATGGCTTGAGTTTGTCAATTCTTAGTGACACACATCATCTATCTACACCCTAAAGTTATGCATATGTGTTTTTGACTTTTAGTGATAACATACCTGTAGTAATGCTAGTTTTTTGTCCGAACACAACCTTTTATGTTATATTGTAACGATATTTTTCTTTATTTCTTTTTAGGGTTATGATATTAGTTTTCTCATAGTAACTAATTACCACTGTGGAGATGCAGAAGCATAAGCTTATCGACTTCATTGTGCAATTCATGGAAGTAAGATTTTGTTTTATGTTACTTTTTGTCTTTGATTTCATACTTGGATTTCCATGGTAGCAAAAGAAATATGACCTGTTGCACCAAGGTAGTAAGTGGTGTGGTTAGGCGAGTTATGTAACGGGTCGGAAAAATGGGTCGGTTTGACTGAAACACTCTTTGCCCCAAGTTCATAAACATGATATATAAATAACAGTTAAATATGGTTACAAATTACTATTATTAAACTCTTTTTTCGTTTTAAGTATGAACTAACTTTTAACCTGTGCGAAACATGTATCATGCTTGTGCGGTGATTCCACATTTCTGAAGGGAGAAAATTCAAGGCTGCCCATTGTGTGGGCCCTATTTATACTGGTTTAAGTTTACTTAAAACTGATAAGATCTTGCAATTTGATTTACAGGATATCGATAAAGAGATAAGTGAACTGAAATTGTCTCTAAACACAAGAGGAAGATGCACCGAGGTCTAAGAAACATGCACATCATCAGGAAATGCACCGAGGTCTAAGAAACTATTATTGGCAATAGGCAACTCATCCAATGCGTCTATGCTGGTCTTGAGACAATGCAATAGCCTTTTGTCTGACTGAAGAATAGATTGACCTTAGGAGAGTTTCTTGGGAGTAATTTTCCAGCTGAGCAAAGGCTGCCTACATAGTGATGCTCAAACTGCCATAAGTGCCGCCAATGGAAATCCCTTGCAAAATTCGACCGTCTACATCAGAATATATATATATATATATATATATATGCAAGTATATCATGCTTAACTATGGATCAAGAAATGTATTTCTTTTTCTACCTTGTTCACATGATCATTTGGCACACCATCTCGAATCCCATATGGTGAAAAGGCATAGTGGCAAAAAAGAGTCCTTGCATCTTCATGATTCAGCAATCTCAACTCTAATGTTCAGCCTAAACTATTAAGCAAGAACCTTGATGTGACCATAATTTTGTATCCTGGTACAAAATTACCCGATTAAAGGACTTTTTCTTCACCCGAATCTTGCTTCTTCTCCATTCATGTAGGCCCGGCCTTGTAATCATCTTCATTTTGTAGCTGACAATGAAATGTACAGATAATAATAGCTACGACTTTTGGGCTATATGTATATCACGTAATCGAAACAGGATAGCAAATTTCAACTGTCATGATTGATAAATTGAGTCCCTTCTCTAAAAAAAAACTTGATAAATTGACTCGTAGATTCAACATTGACAAACATGGAGATAGTTAGCATTATATGATATAAGATACAAGAATTTCAACCCTTTTTAAAGGCCATGTATAATTGGTTAGAATCCAAGAACATCACTCACTTCTACATAACCCCATGAATTCAATAGTCACAAGAGAGCCAAAGTTGACACGCGTTGTGACATAAAATGGACGAAAATTGAACTTTACACTAAGGTTTAAGATGACATCCTTATAGGTACCTTCTTGTGAGTGCTCGGACCTTTGTATCAAAGTGTGAAGATGTAATACGAGATCCTGGCAGGTAGAGAGGATTCAGAAGAATCTACAAAAAGTTGAATGTAATATTAAAACACTTGGTAAGGTGAAACAAATTAAAACACTAGTTTGCCAACTAGGAACATATATGCACTTTAGGAGAGCACTCGCAATCACAAAAACACTCAAAAAGTAAAACTTGCCTTTATATAGAGCTCGTGGACCTCCTGGAAAAAGCTCTTGATTCCATCATCATTACGAGAGTCATGAAACAACATCAATCGTGTATGTACAGATTGAGTTAAGAAAAATAAATGAAAAGACGCCAATACAAATTCACTGATTATACCAACTATGAAACCTTTTTAGCTAACTGGCATTGAAAAAAACTGAAAACTCATTCCAAACTCCAAAGTGTAAGTAGTGTGTTCTTCGGTGTAATGCAATGTTGGGCTAACTAACAAAAATACTATTAAAAGAAGGATATAACTGTTGGAAAAGTGGTTTTGCAAAATGAGTTTTGCAAATTTTGGACACCTTTTAATATATAATATATGTTATATATATTTATGTTTCTTAGTAGCTTTGCGTTCTCCTCGACGAGAGCTTCGCAACGAGCTAAAGTATGTCCAAAATGGAGTTGAAATGAATGAGATATCGTGTCTCAAAGTGAGGCACTTGAAACACAAAATTTGGAAAAATGGGAGTATCCCACATCGCCCAAAACAAGAAGTGAAACATTGTTTATATAGAAATCTTGATATGAACCTTCAAATTGATTTGTTGGTTTTACTCCAACACCTACGTGCGCGCGCCCGGGGGGGGTGCAGATTTCTGGGCCAAAATGAGTTCGAAGCTTCTGAACTCATGCGAGCCCGCGCGATCTGCGGACACGAATGGCTCCGTCTCGCATACCTGCGTATCTTTTTTGCTGCAGATTTCGTATCATTATTTCCGATTTGTGTCTATTTATTTTTGGAACTGATTTAAACTTTGTACACAAGTTAGACAGAATCGGTTTTAAATAAATAGAAGATTTAGAAACCGTGTTTAATGATTACAGATTTGCGTGTCTCATTGTATACGCGAATATCTTTTCTTGGTGACCAAGATAGGTTTAGCCTATATATTAAGCACATCTAATTCGGTTTTTAGACACAGGAAAACCACAGACGAGTTCCAGCAGTTCTTTCTCAGAAAACACGAGTCTTTCAGCGATCTTTAGGGCAAGTTTGTCGGTCCGGCTGTGCAACAGCTGCGTACGTTGTACCTGGGAAGCGGCGAATCTGTTTTAAGGGAATCGTATTCAATACGAGCCTCGTACAAGTCTTTCTTTGCTTTCTTTTATTCAATTCTATAGTGTCGTCTTCGCTTCTACCCGTTCTGTCTGTTTTATTACTTTTGTTTCTGTTAATTTATATACTGTTATTCTAATCTGATTTTATTAATTAAAAGTGTACACAGTTTCCCACAATAACCAGCTGTCACGTATAGTGACACCACCAAATCGGTGAACCTGTCAATCGCTTTCAAAAACCTGGAACCAGAAAAGTTAAAACGTAAGTACCTAACCACGGAAGATCAGATAAATTAAAAGAAACATTTCGGCACTCCCGATATCACTCTTAACAAACTCAAAGCGCATAATCGTATTAATAGACTCACTGATCAGAAGGTAGTTGACTATATCAGCACTACCGATATCACTTTTAACAAACTCAAAGTTAGAAGATGATATAGAGGGGTTAAGGTTCTTAAGACAGGAACAATAATCAAGCTTGTCAAGGACGACAATCTTGTAATCAGGATAGCTTCTGATGAGGCGTTTAGCGACATGAGAAATGAAACCAGCCCTGTGTTAAGATGGTCTTTGGCATGCAAATAGCCATCCCCGATCTATACAAACATAAACAAATCAAAACTCTAACTCAAAATCCACACGCTAAACACAAATAAATCTTACTTTAAAAGTATCAAAACCACATGAATTTCGGCTCAATAACACGTAACTGCTAAACGACATGTAATATTATTACAGATCTAAACAATGCTCAACAAACACAATAACATATTGAAACTGAAATCTAATAGATCAATTAGCTTCTTTTCACTGAAAAATACACATGATTGCCATAGACACACGATCTTTAACAAACTGAAACAATGCTTTCCACAATTCTATGCTCAAATAACAACATTGATCAACCCGATCCAGTAGTAGCTACTGCATATTGACTAAAATAAAAAGACACATAACTGATCAATGATTCTCTTCACGCAGAGGATGCTCTTACTAAACTTTTCACGCGCTAAAAAAAAACCTTAGGTTACCAATTCCTTATTAGCATAACTGCAGGTGCAGATGATAGAGGTGGCAAAATGACTGTATAATAGATAAATTCAAAAGATAGTAACCTCCAAGTCTTCCAGCGTTAAACGCATGTTTCGTGACTGAGCTTCCTGCCTTTTTGCTACACTTTAGCCAGGTTTTCAAAGTTATAATGCTAGTAACTTTGAAAACCGGGCTAAAGTCGAATTATGATATTTACAAGCAATGGTAGTAAGTCGAATTATGATATTTACAAGCAATTTCCGCTACACTTCTTCCAGGTTATCCAACGTCATGTTAGATCATAAGCCAATAATGAGAGAAACTAACTACGTATTTACATGTCCTTTGTGTGTTGTATCTCTAGAATGTGATGTTTGATGCAAAACGAATATTTTGCATCATTTGACCTAACAAAGGTGTAACGGGTACCATAAGGCAAAAGGATTTCTAGTTGTACATCACGAACTGGATCTAACCAAGCCAAAGTTGCAAAAGGATTTCGACTTAAACAAACCGCCAAAGAGGAACCTAGTGGGAGACTTTTGAGGACTTTGATTCGATTCTTGAGGGTTGCATTTTACTTTAAGCATTGTTTGGCCGATTTCTTTCCTTATGTAATCAATAATCTTGGAGCCAACAGGGTACCCTGAGGCATCACAGACATAGAACGTATTTACAGCTTTGCCACCCCGTGTTGCCACCTCAGCTCTCGTGACCGTGATAGAAGATACGAGTCACATCTGATAAAAGCCCGATTCTGTCCGTTGTACATAGTTCAAGCTTCAATCCCTGCACAAACATGTAACCATTAGTCTAAGTTTTGTACGTTGTGTGTAGAGAGTTAAAGAAATATAATACAGATAAGCACCATTATTGCAGATATAATTTATTTTTCGTTGTCTTACCTCAGATACTCTTCTTTCTATGGCTGCTTCGATACATTGGATCATTCTTTGTCTCTCGGCTTCTGATTTCACATGTGAACCGTCTACATGTCTAATACAATATTCCTATAAACATGAAAGCACATTATCAGCGTTTTACAACTAACTGATAGCAAAAATACTAAAAATCTCGTGAAAAGTTAACGAACCTGGTAAGCTTTAGGTCCTTCAGCATCTACGTGCCCATGAATCACAACATACTCCATATGAACTCGCTCTTCCATGGCTGTTGAATACAAAAAAGTCAGGAGACCAATGACCACATAAGATTTTATAACATCTAGGGACTCGGATTTAATACATGTATATAACGATAAAATTTTGGGATCAGTTGGTCTTTCTCATGACTCATACCACTCCTGAAGTGGCTATTTTTCTATCCACCATTGTGTTTGCAAAAGTTTCAACTCGCTATTCATACCTTCCTTGTATTTTGGGTCGGATTCTCATTCAATAATCTTCTTTTCAGGAAATGTGTCCGAGCTGGGCCAATCACATACTCATAGTCATGGTTCTCTAATCTAAAAGAAACAACATAACTTCCCCCAGTTTACAAGGAGGCATCAAGAATCAATCATAAGTATGAATTCATAAAAGGTTTCAGAACTATTTGGAAAAATGCAGAAAAATATATGTAAAAAACATATGGGGACGACCATGCATAATGTGGTTCAATCGATACATTTATGATCTGATTAGCTGATATTTTCAATTTAATTAGATTCATTTATACAATTAGCAGCTACTTAGAAGCTAAGGTTATATTTTTTACTAATAACTAATGAGTAAATATTTATAGCAATGTTTGCGAAACTAATAAGAAATAATATGAAACTCTAAAAATTCAAGAGAACTGATACTTTTCTGTGATCAGGACGAACTTATGAATTTATTTTGATTGTGTTTTTCTTATAATATAACATTTTTTTTCATTTAAGTTGTGTTATGTTATCCATTGGTGTTGTAGCTTTACAAAGCAAAATGAAGGCAAAGGCGCTAAAGGAATGTGATAATCACTCTGCTAAGTATGTGGAGTATACTACAGGGAGGACGTTTTATGTTGTCTAGAAATGTGGCAAACAAACTAAAGAACTTAATACTTGTCTTCATGAGAAGTAAGCAGTTCATTCTTTAGAGTTTACAAGACTTACCAAACCACAATTATATAAATGTGATTTCATGAACAAACAAATTTTAGCTGAGATGTTACATGTGACGTTCAGCCTAGGATATCACAAGAAGCCAACTCAAATACGTGAAACATATTTTTGGCTATACACTTGGCTAGATTTTCCAACACCTATAATGTACTCAAAGCTTTTGGAGTTTTGTACCATATATGTCTTGTTGCAATTAATCAGACGACATTAATAGGGGGATAAGAAAGTGTGATTCCTCAGTACTGTTTACAAGTGACGCGACAAAACTAAGGACAATGATCGAACCAAAGTCACAATCAGTCAAAAACGTAAAGGAGAGCATTTACTTGCCATGGACCTTAGGCAAGCCCTCATTCTTTTTGTTGTACGAGATTTAACTGTAGCATCTACAACGACGGGTATTTTCGAAATTCAAGTGTAATGAACCAGGTGCCAAGACCACATTTAAGCTGAACCATAAGAATACTTAAAAGTAAAAATAATGAAGGCGAACTAGAACAACTGCGGTTTACGTTTAAAACTAATAGTCTAAACTGGGCTGCCAACAAAATACTGACTTTATCACCGAGTCATTCCGAATTCCAAAAGAAGTTCAAGGTGTTGAGTTTATGATATATAAAATACAATAAAACATAAAGACATCAAGAGTACACAGCGGAAGACTTAAGATCATAACAAATAAATTAATTAACTGAAAGTATGCGTAACGTACCTCTTGCGAATATCAAATCCCTCGAGCAAAGCTAAACAACCCTCGAGCAAAGCAAACCAAAAAAGTACTTATTGGTGTAAGGCAATCTTACAACCACGTTCTTGTACACACCAATTAACCAACGAATCAAGCGATTGCTAGATCTAACACAAGTCCTCGTTTAAGAAAAATGAAACCAAACTCCCTTACTTTGGGGTGTTCGGCGAAATATGGGAGAGAGGAGGAGAGATCTAGGGTTAATTCAATGCACAAGTGTATGAAACCCTATGACCTACCCCTCCTTATATACTAGTAGGTAAACTTAGGGAACAAGTTGGGGATTAGGCTAGAATAGCCCTATGGCCGCCATGAAGGAAAGCCCAAAGCCCAATCCATAACCTTTCCAAGTTTTCCATTTCTAGTCCTTCTCTTTTCCATTTAACGGTCGTTAGTCATTTATCCGTTAAATACTTAACGATCGTTAACGGACTTAATGTGTAATAATTAATCGTAAACATAAACATTAATTATTAACTTTAATTCTCATTCGCTAATGTGTGCAATCCCGTGGTCACGAGTTCGAATCCGGACATTCACATATTTGTAAATATATACATTTCCAACAGCTCCCACTTGGATATGTTTACAAAACGTGAAATGACATTGGTTAGCGTCTAGCAACACGCCAATGCCCCCGGTACAACTCGTGTATGGTTTTCCGGAGAAAAACCAAGTTTGATGATTCATCATCATATTCATCCTTTTGTTTCTAATACCATGTTAATAAGAATATGGATCTCACTCATTTCTTAATTAACTATTTGTTTCTCGCTTTATGTGATTGATTAAGATTACCAACTCTTCGAACATATATCAGGAAGACCTTGGTATGGCCATACAAACATCTTAACAATCCTACGAGGGGCCCGCAGTATTATACTTCAAAATAAATTTGAAGGAAACAAATCCCATTTTGACTACAAGCAGGATTCACAAATTTCGCAACACTTCTGAAAACAACCCTTATAACTACCAATTACGTATAGCGTTAGATTGCTTCACAAAAATGCACTACATCCATGACATATCTCTTGTATCTCAAGTCAGAGGATAAATATTCATGATATACTTAATGACTAAGATCCATAAAGTATCATCATGTGGGTGGGATAAGTCCTATACTCAATTCATTGAATATCATCTGAAATTAGTCATGCTACGCATCAATATACTTTCAAGTATATTCTAACTAATACTCAGATTTGTCTTAATTCAATATCATTCCCATGTTATTGATTGACAACGGACTATTTAGAATAACTTAAGTTATTCAAGGATTTAAACATGCAAATACTGGACAAAATATTATAAATGAAATTAACGTATACCGTACTTTAATTCATTATAAATAATAATTGTTTAACATCCTTTATCCAAATACTAAATAGATCAATGCATGATAATACTAGTTAATGAATTTTGCCACAAGTCATGAAAATCATACTTGTTGACAAGGCATACTTTCAATTAACTTTGATCTATAGGAATTTTGAGAATACTTATTTCAAGAATTCAATAAGTGAATTTCTTGTATATGTTTACACATATCTTGATATTGTCATATCATTCCATAAGGTGCGTGATAACCTGAACCACCCTTTTATGACAATTATCTTTCAAAACTTTAAAGTTTTAAAGTATTCTTTATTCTTTAATGTATAATGCAACTATGCTCTTAGTTGAGCATAACTAGTCAACATGGTCATCATCAAGGATACCATGACTAGAATTGAGTGTCATCTCAATTATACGAGCATCATTGTGTACAACAATATGCTCTTTAAATATCCGTAAACTTTTGAACAGTTCTAGTGTAATGTTGGTGCCTACCAAAACTCAAGTTTTGTTGGCAATGACAATTATGAAACAATTGTCATATAATCATCCATAGAATCTAGGAGCATCTCCGGATTGTGGAATGTGATTCTAAATCCAAACATATTCCTTTAAAATATTTATTACACTAACAACTTTCAATGTTGTCAAATCATCTTGTAATCAAGCATGACACAACAACTTTATACACAACATGATGTTCATGATGAATCTTCAAGTTAAACTTTAAGATCTCATCTATCTTGTCAAAGATATGTATTCATCATGTTCTATTTGACTCATTTATTTACCACATATGTTTATAATAATAAACATATATTCCAAAGTTGTATATATTATTTCTAAATCTTACAAACGAAGTTTCATTCCCAACTAAAACTTAATTTAAGTGGAATGTAGTTGCCCATACAACATATAAGATTTAAAAAAATAAATAATACTCCCACTAGCTTTCAGGAATACTTATGAGCAATCTTATTTTAATTATTAAATCAAACATGGATTTAATTTTAAACATAAGAAACATCTCCTAGATGCTTGCATATATCCATTCATGGATTCTTGCAGTTTGTACATATCCAAGGATTATTTGAATTCATAAAACTTCTTTGTATTACTCATCGTCCTCGCAAAAGTAATTTCACAACAAAGAGTTATGACATTCATTGTCAAAATTTCATTTCAATGAAACTAAGTATGACAATTATAATATTTATACTTCTATTTAATGTATATAGGAAAGAATATTCAATCATAGTTAATTGCTTAAGTATGATTGATATTATTATCGCTAGACATACATTAAATTCATGTACAATATTGTCCATATGATTTCTACACAAAGATTTCTACACAAAGATTTAAACCACTAGGGTTTCCATCCTTTGAAGAAACTCATTTTCATTATTAAGATAAACCAAGTATCTAAAGTTGATTATCTTTATGGACAGCATCTCTACATTCATAGTATGATTGATTTTCCACAATTCAACATTTGGTAAATTTATCATTATGATTAACAGGCTTACCATGATCCTGTAACTCATATTCCTCAGCATATTAAATATCTGAGATATCCTTACGGATCTATGAATGACAATTCCATCATATTAAGGTCTATCATTTTCATGTTTAGCCTCATTATGATATTTGCTAGTGCATTTTAGAAGATTATGTATTTTGTAATTCAATCTTTCAAGATCTAAACAAAACTCCCACTTGCCTTTAAAAATTTAAAGATTACCTTTAAATAGTTTAGCAAGTAGAGCAACAATACATTGTTCTCTTTTGGGATATTACTTAAAACATTGACAGTTCCTAACATTAGTTTGTTACAACTCACTCTATAAGTAGTTTAACAAATTTAGAACTTCATTTATAAGACTTAATGTGATTCATCACATTCCATAAACAAATGGTGTCTTATTAATCTTCTAGGTTGGAGTCTTATTGAGTATATTCAATCTATACTCAATCTACTAACCTTGATAACTTTTGGAAGAAACTATAGTTATCTTGAATCAAATAATGCCAACAGATTTTGATTCTTCTAACAGAACATACCATAAAACTATGGTATTTCCTTAGAATTAATATTGTAAGAAAATCTAACAATATTTTAGATAACCATCTACTCTTTGGCTTACTTATTTACCAACAAAGTAAAACTTAATGGTACAATAGAATTACCAAGTCAATTGCATGTATTAACACAAATATTTTTGACCAAGTCAAAAGACATATTAGTTATAATCCCACTATACGTTATAAGTCATTGATCAACTCATTGACTTCATGCATATGTCTTAAAACATAGCAAGTTAACGTCTTACTTTATATTGTAAGTCTTTAAAAGACTTCATATTTGTGACTTTACAAAATCATAAACATTTATAATTAAAGTAATTATGACACCACCTCAGGTTTCAATTAATATTTCAAGTTAATATTTACTACATATATTTAAGTCATTCAACGAATACTTAAATTCCAAGTAGTATTAGATTACTTCATTTAATTATGTCATTCCATGAAATGTTCCATGTAAGAAACTGCAGAATTATCCATGCTCGTTCTCACGACACGTGGATATTTTACCTTGGGCTACAATCTAGTTCACGTTCTCACGTAACATAAATTGTAACTACAAGTGTTTCTTAAATATTGAATGACATAAATATTTAAAATAAAGTAGTCTTTGTTATCATCTTGACACATGTTCTTAATAGGGCAATCATACATATATAAATGTATACTTCCTATTATAACATTATTCTCTTACTTTACAGTCAAGAGAATCCTTTTAAATCATATTAATATGTGTTGTACCTTGCACACAATAAGATTTCTCCCACTTGTGCATGGAACAACATCATGTAGCATATAAACAACACGATACACGTTCGTTTATTTGATTAATATGATTTGTGTCATAGATATAACAAGTAGATGTAGAACTATATTGTGTAGTAAGGAAACGTACGACTATCCTTAAAAACATAAGTGTCTACAATTGGAAAGTAATTATCTTTGAAGATAATCTGGGTTACTACACAGGAAAAAAGGCTTGTAGCTCCCACTGAATTAGAAATCATTAAAACAACTTCTTATTCAGTAATGCAACACAAATGCTCCCACTGAATCTGACAACATTGTTGCATAACCAGTGAAAAAAACTTGCTTGATTTTTACTTTCCTACACCTTTGAAGAACCATACGTAATCATTACTAAGGTACTAAAAGTTGTATTCTACTATGTGAATGATGGGTTATCCATCAATGTTATTAACTCAAAAAATTGGGTATGCAATTTCTTCCTCAACAGGCCTACCATCCCCATACTGGTATGTAGTACCTTTAAAGGCTAAAGCAAAACAACTAGATAAAAATATGCTAGTTTGCCTTTTACCAATTTTTGCGGTAATTAGTCTAGCTTCTAATCTAGTAACTCATATACATGTTTTCCAGTTAACCAACATTCATGTTGTTACAAAGGATTCATTCACCAAATGAGGGTAATGAAATCTTTATGGAAAATAAGATGTGCAATTCATTGCTAAGAGTTACATTTAAATTTAGACAATTCAAATGTTCCTATTATACCTTTCTCATTCATGAAAAGGAATAGGATTGAGTCTCATGCTTCTCCCATGGAAAAGAGACTTCGTTTGTCTTATCAGTAAATTATTCTCGATCAAACATTTGTTTGAAAGCTAGAATGGATCAATTTACTAATCAAAGACTAAACCCCGTTTACGGTTAAATGTTGCATTTATACATTCAAAAGAATTACAAAATTCAATTTTAGTATTTTCGATAATTAACCTTTTCAATAAACAATTAAATACCCAAGGTTCATATTCTTATAACCAATTAATTATTATTGAAAACTAGGATCCAAATTGTCATAATTTCATCACGTCAGTTGATATGCTAGTAATGAACCTTATACAAAATGGTAGAGCATTTGCTCAATTGCCAATTTCAATTGCAATTCCTAGATTTATGGGATTTACATATAGCCAATATCAATCGCCATGTAAACATGTTTTATCCCATCTTATGCCTTGAGTTGCCAGTTCTCACTACAAAACTCAATTAAATTGTCCAACTTAAGAAGCGCAAAATCGTCCATGCCGTTCTCACGACACGTGGACATTTTACCCTTCGATTACGATCTAAGTCACGATCTCACGCAAATAAAAAGTAATCTTAGGTGTTTCCGTTTCGTTGGATGAAATATAACTTAATTTAAAGGGTAATAGTTTTGATGTTAAATCAAATATGTACAAAGATGTCATGCATTCATCTTTGTAGCATAGTTTTATTAAAACATTTATATCTTGTTTTAATGTATAATCTTTTCATCATCAAACTTTAACTGAGGTATTGGGTTCACCAATCAAGGAATTTAGTGTTAATTATCATCCATTATACCGTACTTTTGCATAAGTGTAAACACTTAGTGTTTCGGATAATTACCACCAAAGTGGCTCATGGAATTAAAACTAATTCGCCCTTAAGATGAGCTTGCACATTTAATGGCTTACTAAGTAGCTCCACTCGAACTTACAAAGGGCAGAGGACCAGGTACACGCTAAAGCACAACCTTAGACATCCTTTCAATGTGACTGTGCGCACTTCTTTAAACCCCTTTTATTAGTTCATTCTCATGGGTGAGCCCTTCAGACCATTTGTACCAAAGTCATCAATCAATTAAACGATTATGATTACTATTCTTAAAATACATGTTTCACCATTGTTTAGGTCAGTTTATTTTTCTTGTAAAAATACCCTTGTTACACATAACAAACAAGCAAGTATTTACAAAAATAAACAAATAAACAATGAATGCATAACAAATAAAAGTCATGCATATCAAATAGCCACATGCAAACGGTTTTGATAAATCCTATTAATAACCAATTCTAGATTTGACAATATGCATATATTTAATTAAGACTTTCACCCGTTTTCATCTATGTACAAGGTGAACCACATGCATCGATTCATCGATTGCGCAAGTCAAAATTAAATACATACCACATAGCACATAATTGATTAAATTAATAATTATTGAGGTCTTCCCCAATTTTAGATCTATCATAATTTAGTGTATATCACTTAAACAAGAAAGACATACCATAAAAGCAGATCCATGATAAAACATGCAGATAATTATCATGGACATAAAATTACACTTAACAATTAATGCAATTAAATCAAAGTTACGCATATACACATAAAGTTGCATGCATCTTAGGGTTTCTAATCCAATTAAAACAATAGTTTACAAAACCCTAGTTAGGGCACCAAAATAAACGCCCCCCTCAAAATTAGGGTTTAGGTTTTGCAAACCCTAGATCTAAGCATACAAATAATAACACATTCATGTTTATTTTAATTATGTGTTTCAGTAATTAATTACTTGTTATACAAGGCTCGTGATGCCACTGTTGAGTTTATGATATATAAAATACAATAAAACATAAAGACATCAAGAGTACACAGCGGAAGACTTAAGATCATAACAAATAAATTAATTAACTGAAAGTATGCGTAACGTACCTCTTACGAATATCAAATCCCTCGAGCAAAGCTAAACAACCCTCGAGCAAAGCAAACCAAAGAATTACTTATTGGTGTAAGAATAATGTCTTACAACCACGTTCTTGTACACACGAATTAACCAACGAATCAAGCGATTGCTAGATCTAACACAAGTCCTCGTTTAAGAAAAACGAAACCAAACTCCCTTACTTTGGGGTGTTCGGCCGAAATATGGACTAGAGAGAGGAGAGGAGAGATCTAGGGTTAATTCAATGCACAAGTGTATGAAACCCTATGACCTACCCCTCCTTATATACTAGTAGGTAAACTTAGGGAACAAGTTAGGGGATTAGGCCTAGAATAGCCCCTATGGCCGGCCATGAAGGAAAGCCCAAAGCCTAATCCATAACCTTTCCAAGTTTTCCATTTCTAGTCCTTCTCTTTTCCATTTAACGGTCGTTAGTCATTTATCCGTTAAATACTTAACGGTCGTTAACCGGACTTAATGTGTAATAATTAATCGTAAACATAAACATTAATTATTAACTTTAATTCTCATTCGCTAATGTGTGCAATCCCGTGGTCACGAGTTCGAATCCGGACATTCACATATTTGTAAATAGGGCTAATTCTAAGAATGCATCTTTCGCTCAAGGTGTCATCACTTTTTAGGAAAAAAGTTTGGGTATTTCCAAAATAAACCTTGAGACTTGCGACTTTTCTACTTTTCATATAAGCATGACAAGTGTCCTTCGAAGTTTGTGTACCCAATCATAATTTTAACTAAATTGTCTATTATACCCTTGTCTTTTAGTACAGCGACCGAATCTCAGCGACTTTTTAAGAATCTTGCGAATTTTTTTTGTCTTTTAGTAAAAAAAGTCAAAGTTACTAAAATATTTTTTTATACTTTTCGCTCCTTCCCAATGCTGAGCGACTTAAGCGAAATAATATTAGCTACTTTTTTTACTTTATACTTTTGTACCTTTTAATACATTTTTACAATTTTCAAAATTATAATTTTAACTAAATTGTCTATTATACCCTTTTCTCTTCCATTTCTACCAATTATTTTTCTCATTCATTCCCTGTACATTTCCACCAATTATTGATTTGTACAAGCTCAGATTCCTGTTCTAAAACCATTTCATTCAAAGTTCCAAGTTACTCAATGTTAATTGATGATTTCAAGTTTAAAAATCTTAGAGCAGAAGACTTCTCTAAGAAAAACCATCAGTCACCAAGCTCAGGAATACCCATCCAACATTCCAGTGTAAAGCAATCTCCATCATTATTCATCTCACCAGTTTTCCATATCCATATCCTTCCAAATGAACTCATTAGTAACTCGAATCTCACACAAGGACTGATATTTGTAAAACTCATGTATTAGAACGCATAAAAGACTAAGATTGGTCACAAGTTGCAGTTTTAATCAAGCTCAAGTGTTTATTTCGTGGCTTAGAATTCCGGTGTTGTAATAGTGCTGAGTAACACTTGCGGGAAACCCAACTGTTATTAATTCATATGAACTTCCAATAGTCTTATAGTCAAATAACCAACGAACAAGAACAACCAAAGAAGCCTAAGCATCGAACAAATAACTTGATTATCCAAAAGGTATATTGATTCAAAGGACAAACATTAATCCTAGCCAACAAACATCATTGAAGGTTGAACGACCCGTTGTGCTTACTGCTGCCAAACGATACATGTTTAACCACTGCTATCATGACTCGAAACCACTGCCAAGCTTCTCAAAACCACTGCTAGTTTCTCGAAACCACTGCCAAGTTATCTCGAAACCACTGCTAGTGTTTCTTGGTAACCACTGCTACGAAACCACTGCTATAGAACACGATATAAAAACGCAACATATTTTTTATTATTTTATACTGCTAGTGTTTCTTGGTAAACGCAGCATATTTTTTATTTTATACTGCTACGAAACCACTGCTATAGAATTCGATATAAAATAAGATCCAAGAATATCGGATGGAATTATCGAAAGAACTTTATTCTTATGCTGCTTTACATCCACGGCATATATCAATGAGCAAGTCATAAAAGTTCTAATTATATAAATCCTCGCTATATAGCACTCTTATATCTAAAGCATCAAAGTGGAATAAAAAAGAAGGAAAAATATGAACAATTCAAGCAAAAGAAAAACGATTATACACAACTTCAACAGAAATGACCAGATCAAAAATCCTGACATACTACCTCAATCATAAATGTCATATAGCTCACTTGCTGTCAGTGAAATCTGCATCAATGACATCACCTTCGGGTCCCTTACCTGATGATTCAGTAGACTCGGCTCCAGGGGCATCGCCAGGTGATGGACCGGCACCCGGTGCACCAGGTTGGTTGTAGAGTGACTGGCCAAGCTGCATAACTTCTTGGTTAACAGCAGCCATAGCATCTTTAATGGTCTGTGTTGAGCCACCAGATATGGCCTCTTTGAGCGATCCAAGTTTCTCCTCGACCTTCTCTTTAACAGCGACGGGAACCTTCTCTCCCAATTCTTTCAACTGTTTTTCAGTCTGATAAACCACTGAATCAGCTTGGTTCTTGGTGTCTATGGCGTCACGTTTTTCCTTGTCTTCCTTTGCAAACTTCTCGGCTTCATTAACCATTCTTTGTACCTGTGCATTGAATTAATGACAGTACCATGTATCAGTTTTGTTTAAAACAAATGAGCTTAGAGTTTTAAGAGCCAAGTGGATAGAAAGGTATCCAACTTTCCTTACACTTCTATTATCGGTGGTAGTCTTAACTGTCCTAGATAGGTTACAAACTTATAAAAAAAACTATTTTGGGTATCCAGAGACCGGAAAACCAATATTGGAAGTAAAATTAGTTTCGGTGTAGCTTCTGGATGAGCATTCCAATTATTTTCAGAGACCAAAAAGGACTCTTTAAATGACCCAATGCGGGAATTTTGTGGACCTTAATTGTTGATTAAGTAAACACGTCTTACAGAGAAAAATATTTACCGTTCAGTGGGACAAAATGAGCAATTGTTTCAAATCCAAAAGACCCTGATTCAGATATATGTAACTTTGTAATTTAAATTACCAGAGTTGCAAGTCCATGACCCGCCAGCGCCCCTCCAATCACTCCAAGAGGTGAAGATGCTGCAGCAAGAGCTGAGCAGAAACAATAAGGTAGGATCAGAGGAGTGTAACGAACAAAGTTAACAAAAACATTATTATGCAATTGCAAGTAAGGCCTTTCTTAAAGTCCGTTAATGTCTAAGTATACTTTGAAACATAATCTCGAGCGCTTTCACTAACGAATTGTGGAGAAAAATGATTTGTCTCCCCACTCAACTACAAAGACTAAAAGGAAAGTGCTAACTATTGTGCTAGCTGCAGCCAAAATCCCGGCACCGTTGCCCAAAACTTCAGACACAGCTATCTCAGCCTGTACCAGTATATACATAAGTTATACAGATACGCACTTTAGTATCAAGGTCAAACGGATAATCTTCAACTTCATGTGAAATTTATACGAAAAAAGGACATGGCCAGTTAAGTTCTACCACAGTTGCACTTCATTTGTGAATAGTACCATCAAAACTGAATCTGAAATCATAAAAGGTCTAACCTCAAAAGTCAAGGATTATATTTTCCTAACCGAATGAACAAGGGTTGGTTGTTTCACAGGCTCTTATAGTGTCGAAAACTTGAAAAATAAACATGACTTCTTACATTAGGTGAAACAGAATAGTTACCTCTTTTTGTTCTTCTTCTGCTTTAAGACCATCACCAGAAGAGGCATCAAGCAATGTTGAAACACCAAAATAAACCTAAAATCGATTCAAATAAGATGTAATAAAGAGTGATTTCCCATACAAACAGCAGTTTATCGAGACAGATACTGATTTCATATGTTACCAAAAGCAATGCTGCAGCAATATCATCAATTGGTAGGTCTGTGTCACCAAATCTGCCGTTCAAAATTTTATATTAGGAATCAGGATGATAAGAATGAAGTAAAACTTTTATCATCTACCAGGGTCGATGATGAAATAAAAACAATCATTGAAGAGCGTAGACCTGAATGGTAGGATTTCATCAACATAGTGAAAAGTTCAGCCAAGAACAACAGATATGACCGTCATTATCCTGATCAGAAAACAAGATACAGGCATGTTACAATTATTGGCACGAAATAAATAATGAATGATTCAGAGAACCTAGAAGCATCTTATGCAACTGAACTGTATATGCGTGATTCAAGAAATAAAGTATGGTACTTACCCTAGTGCGCCAAAAGTCCCCGTGAAGACAACTGCGGCAGAGTTCCTAGCTGCTAAAAGTGCCTGCAAAAGTAATAGGGAATAGGTTTTGATACAGCTTTGAATCCATAAATATGATGAAGCATAGTATCTATAAAAGAACATTTAGTTGAAACATAAGCCTTGTAAGAATGTAATTTACCGCAATGAAGAAGGTTTTGTCCCCCAGCTCAGAGAAAAATATTAACAAGAATGCCTAAAAAAGGGAATCCGAGTTAATATTTGCTTGTAAAAAGAGTACAATTTCATGTATGTGTGGGTGCCAATATACATTCAGTGATATAATGAGTTATAGGGATATTATACTAACTGAAGCAAAACCTGTGCTTATATCACCAAGATCACCAAAAACTGAGCTAGACTGCATTAGACTACCAACATCTGAACCGGCAAGGGCGTTTTGAGCATCTTGAAAAGTTAAGATCCCGAAGAACAACATAAACTTTAGGTAGCTGTTCCATGATGCATCAATTGTCAAGTTATTGAAAGGAAGTAATTTTATCCGTGTCCATATATTTCTTGAATATGATGTGTCTGAAGTACTGCATTCCCAGTCCTCCACGTTATGGGTAAGTTTTGTTGCATAGTCACCGTCAGAACGAAGTACCTTAAATACAAACATAAATGTCAGCGTGTTAAACAAACACACATCCCAGGAATATAAAATGTGCTTAAGAAGAAACTTTGGGATGTCCCATAATTAGTGTTCACTTTGTATTACTGAAAGTAGACTTTGTTAGTGGACACTTGATATGGGACGTAGTAATGAACAAAAAATCTAAACTTATAACAACAATTCCGAATTATACAAAAAAAAGAACCTGAAATTCCGAATTATACAAAAAATCTAAACTTATAACAACAATCCCATAACTACGACTTAAAAATCACAATAATCAGTTTATAATATTTAGATAAACAGGTTCTGGTTCTGTTAATTTCTATTTCCAACTCACAAACCGTCCAACTTCGTTTCACAAATATATCATTTTGTCACCGTATCTATTAATTTCTTTTACAATTAGAATTTTTCAAGCACTGTGACTATTACAACTTCAGACATCACAACTCACAAGCACATTTAAACACTATTTTTTGATTCTAAGATTATAATTTAATAATTACAATATACCCGTACAGCGGCACCCAAGGCTACAACCTCATCGGGATTAACGCTTAGTTTTTTTATTCTAAGTATATTATTTTTTGATAAACACTATTTTTTGATTCTAAGTATATTACAGTAAAACGTGATTATCCCAAGTCTCTCACCTGAAACATCAAAAGTACCACCTCCGAGGTCAAACACTAATATGGTTTCATTGTTCTTCCTTTCGAAACCATAAGCTAATGAAGCAGTTGTAGGTTCATTGATGGGTGAATTTACAGGGGTGTTTGGCATTTGTTTTTATTAAAAAGGGATTATGTTGTCATTGCGTATTCAATTAGCAGATAATAAAATAGTGTTTGGGTATAGTGTTACTAAACCACTGCTAGTATATTTAGGTAACCACTGCTACTTTATTTTATTCCACTGCTAGTGTTACCAAACCACTGCTAGTATATTTAGGTAACCACTGCTACTTTATTTTATTCCATTGCTAGTGTTCCTAAACCACTGCTAGTATATTTAGGTAACCACTGCTACTTTATTTTATTCTACTGCTAGTGTTACTAAACCACTGCTAGTATATTTAGGTAACCACTGCTATGTTTCTCGAAACCACTGCTACGTTTCTCGAAACCACTGCTAGTTTCTTGTCGTTACCACTGCTAGCTTGTTTTGATTCTAATCAATACGGGACTCGCACTATTGCATACTAAGTCCACACAACAATTGGTGATAATCGAAGCTCATTTACACAACAATCGGTGTAAATGAAACACTAATTATTATATGTATATTAAAATTAGAGAAATAATACCTTCGTCGACAGTGAATTGACCGGAGATGGTAAGATAACCAGAGATGAAGGTGTTGATAGCCGGAGGTGAAGGTGTTGATACCGAATGCGGTGATGGTGGCCAGAGGTGAAGGTGTTGAAAGCCGGAGTTGATGGCGGCTTGAGAGAAAGAGAGAGAGAGATAAAACTTCTGGTTTTTAATTGAAATGAGAAATAATGTGAGGAGTTATTGTTTTTGTTCGACTTTTTATTTACTTTTTTATTCTGCAGTCAAAGTTTCAGTCATTAAATGGAATTTCTCTTGTAGTGTGAATTGGTAGCAATTGCCAATAACAGTTTTAGAGTTTTAGTTTCATAGTTTTTAGTTTAAAAAGTGAATTGGTAGTAGTAGTAGGCTAATTTTGGTTTTGTTAAAGGAAAGAAGATGCTCAACATGTAAAAATAGTTAAGGGTAAAATAGTCATTTTAATTTAAAAAGTATTTAAAAGTTATGTAAAAAAAATATAAAAGTACAAAAGTACAAAGTTAAAAAAGACGCTCAAAGTAATACGCTTAATTTAAGCTCAGCATTGGGAAGGAGCAAAAGAAATAAAATAATACTTTCCAAAGTTTGACTTTTTCCTCGAAAATATAAAAAAATAAAATCGCTCGAATCTTAAAAAGTCGCTGGATATAAGTCGATTATAAATCATAGGTACAAAAAGGTAATTTCAATGATTGGAGCATGAAAAGTGTCAGGACACTTGGCAATCTTAGATTGGAAGAAAAAAGTCGCAAGTCTCAAGGTTTATTTTGGAAATACCCAAACTTTTTTCCTAAAAAGTGATGACACCTTGAGCGAAAGATGCATTCTTAGAATTAGCCCTTGTAAATATATACATTTCCAACACAAGGCTTGTTCATATTGAGTATTCATAGACCAGAAATAAACCTAAAAAAAGAGACATTGGCTCAACAGAAGCTCGCCTAAAGCACTAGGTTCCCTATATGCCCTCAAATTTCGGCAATATATAATTTTCTACTAGAGCAATCTGTAGTTCAAAATATGCTGGTGTTATGGAAGAATATGCTTATGTTCGTTGAATTCCATATGTAATCAAACTTTATAACTGGTTTGTAGATTGCCCTGTGCCCCTGGCCCTGTCACAGCATTATAATAGTATATGACCCTGTTTCAGTCTTGTGTGCTGACCACGCATCACCAACGAAACATAAGCATATTCTTCCATAACACCAGCATATTTCACATTCTTGTTATCACCTGTAAAACACAAACACAAAAAGATACTTAACTCGACATTATTAAGTTCCGAGTACTACATTATTCACACAATGCATATTTTCACATGTGACAAAGTTGTTCACTCACCTTAAAAAGCTACGAGACATATATTTTCACATGTGAAGATACTATAACTAAACTAATATACACTAATAACCTCAAAACTCCATTACTTATTGATATTTTTCACATAAGAATATGATATAATCCAAACTTAAATCTGCTATTAATGTCAAAACTTCATTCCTAACTGATAATCTTCACATGTGAAGATACTATAACTAAACTTAAATACACTAATAACCTCAAAACTCCATTACTTATTGATATTTTTCACATACGAATATGATATAATTCAAACTTAAATCTGCTATTAATGTCAAAACTTCATTCCTAACTGATAATCTTCACATGTGAAGATACTATAATTAAACTTAAATACACTAATAACCTCAAAAGTCTATTACTTATTGATATTTTTCACATAGATATGATATAATTCAAACTTAAATCTGCTATTAATGTCAAAACTTCATTCCTAACTGATAATCTTCAATGTGAAGATACTATAATTAAACTTAAATACACTAATAACCTCAAAAGTCTATTACTTATTGATATTTTTCACATACGAATATGATATAATCCAAACTTAAATCTGCTATTAATGTCAAAACTTCATTCCTAACTTATAATCTTCACATGCAAAGATACTATAACTAAACTAATATACACTAATAACTGATAATCTTCACATGCGAAGATACTATAACTAAAATATTTTCAAAAATCCATTACTTACTAATATTTTTCACAAGCGAAGATAATTTAATCCAAACTTGAATCGACTAATTGCATCAAAACTTCATTTCTAACTGATAATCTTCACATGTGAAGATACTATAACTAAAATTAAATATACTAATACAGTAATAAAATTAAACCGTTCACATGCGAAGATACTATAACTAAAGTTAAATCTGCTAATAATTTTCACAATTCAAAACAATTATTTATAAAAATTAATTCAATAATAATTAAATATAATAATTACTTGATATCTCTGTGTAATCTGATTTGAACAAGGAATCTTCTTCAGTGATTTCAGTTTCATCTAGATTCACATTTTCTTCATTAATATTCCGGTGATTGCTGTGGTTGAATGACGGCGACATACGGCGGTTTAATGACGGTGGCATACTGCGATTGAACGGTGTTTTAATGGCGGTTGAATGGAGAGTGAACGACGGCGGTTGAACGGAGAGTGAAAGGCGGTAGTTGAACGGAGAGTGAACGGCGGTAGTTGAACGGAGAGGGAACGGCGGTGGTTGATCGGCGATTAAGATCGGTGATTGCGTTGTTGAAGATCGGTAGTTGTGTTTATTGAAAAATGGTGGGGAAGGGATCTGTGTATTTTTTTCACCTTCAATTTTGGTGTTTTGTGTGTTTTATTTTTATTTTTATAGTAGGTAATAATAGGATGTTAAGAAAATATTTTTGATTAGTGTAAATTTTTGTTTGATCTCAGCCAAAAAAAAAAAAAAAAAAAAAGAGGATTAGATGAAGGGCTAGGATCTCTTCTGGCGTTCTTACAAAAATTAGACTTCTCACAAGAAACACCCCCTATATATATATATATATAGTGTTGTATTTTATGCAGTACCTATATTAGATGCAATACTTTACGGTACTCTTAAAATGGGTCTGGACCATTGGATAAGTTTGATAAAATTTTAAGATTAAAAGTGCTAAATTTGCAATTAAACAAAAAATAAAGGTTTTTTTTTTTTCAATTAAATAAATGGCGGGCAATTTAGGTATTTGATATCATTCCTAAAAAAGTGCTAAAAATGCGTATCTCACTTCCCATCTTCTTCTCCTATGTAAACCTAAAATCCCACCCAAAAATCAACCACCTCCTCTCCTCCTCTTTAGATCTATTCACAAAAAAATAAAAAAATAAAATAACAATCATGTGTGCCTTTTTGTTTCCAGAATGATCACGACCACCATTATTACCTGCCTTATTTGACAGACATCAGGTATCCTTCTATGACATTCTTGAACTAGTGATTTTGTGACACAAAACAACCTTGATACTTATAATTGTATCCATTAATTGAAGGTAATACAATGGACAGGTTGGGTCACGAGTCATGTTTCATGGGTTGGGTCGAAATGGACTAAGCCTGGTTGGATCGACTTGTTTGAGTTAAAAATGTTTTTCTAATTAACTAATGTTGCTACTTGTAATTACAAAAACAGTACTATTAGAGTACTAATCAGTCGAAATAATATCATGTAATAGTGTCTTGGAAAAAAATAATATGTTTTTAGTTAAAGTGTAACTTGTTGGGCCTAAGTGTGTTGCTGATAAAAACAAATGACACGTAACTCACAACAAATTGGGCCTAATAGATTACCAATTAATATACTATGACTAAAAGTGAAATCTTTTACTGGATACATAATAAAACCCTAGCAGTTCTTCAGAGAAGAAAACGAGGTTTTGTCTATTGAGGTAATAATCAAATTACAGTATATGATTCAAAGTATTTTCAGTGTTTTAGTATTGTATATATTTTAACAATGTTTCTACTTGTAAAGCTTATTTGCCTTTAAAATGTAACTATTGAAGTTCCTTGACAAACTTACACCATACCAAATAGTTAAACAATGATGAATGTTTTCAGTTTGATATAGATTAAATTAAAGTATGGTATGAGGGTGATTATGGTATACCACTTATAAGAAACTCAACGTATCAACTAGGGCATCTTAAGCTAATCATCCTCGGATAATAATTAAGCTAATCGAAATACCACTTTATAGTAGGAATATTTGCAACTGTAGGATGAAAGATGTACTAGATAGCTAGTAAGCGATCGAACCAACGACACTTCAAGTTAAGGACGTCTAGGCTGGTCAATCTAAGCTAATGTGAGTTGGTCTAGCTACTTAAGAATATAAGCGAAATAATTAATGGATTTCTCAATTTTATTTATGGTGCAAATATTTCTTTAATTTCTTAAGGTAAATAATTAGTTTGAGTTATATAAACTCGATCTGTTTGTTATTCTTGATACCAGATAAGCTAGATAACCAGCTAGGGAATAATGGAGTCACTTGGAGATGACGAGCTTCTATACATATTAACAAAATTCACAATGTTCGAGACCGAAGGTCATTCTATAAAGTTTCCAAGCAATTCATGAGAGTTGCATGTACTGGCTTACGGAAGTTGAACATCTCGTATCCAGATTTGCTTAAGGATATTTTAACCATATCACCAAATATGGTCAAATTTTCATGTTCTAAACCACTATCAAACGCCTACATGGAACTCCTAGCTCGATCATGCCCTAATCTGCGAAACTTGTGGCTCTCTTGTTCTGAAATAAGTAACTTTGATTTTGATGATGATGGTTTATGTGCTGTGGCGAAAGCTTGTAGCCATTTGTGCACTGTTGAACTTGATCGTAGGTTACATGTTGGCGACGTTGGAGTTGATTGCCTTGTAAGATCATGTAAAGACTTAAGAACTTTGAGTTTGAGTAGATGTGCAAGAGTCACCAACGAGTCGCTAAAATCCCTTAGAGAATTAAATAGACTACAAGAACTGCATTTGAGAGGTTGTTTAATTAGTGATCTGGGTTTAGAGTATATGGCAAAAGGGCATTTGAAGAATAGTTTGACATCACTCTTTCTGGGTAAATGTGATAAGATAAGTGATATTGGTATTTGTCACTTGAAACAAATGGTAAATTTAACTCATTTGAGCTTGTGTTGGTGTATCAACGTAACGGATATTTCGTTATCTCAAATTGCTAGCAACTGTAAGAAATTGGAGATTATTAATTTGACGGGATGTGGGGCTATTACCGGTAAAGGTGTACGTTGTTTTTCTCATCACCCAACACTAAGATTCCTTAATATGTACTCTTGTTACAATATTTTTTGGGAAGATGTGGAATCAGTTGCTTCGACTTGCAGAAATTTAACATATAGTTATCTCAGTAGGAGAATAAAGACCCCCATGCCAAATGCAGGTTTTCAAGAGTTATTCATTCAGGGCAAACTGTTGAATATATGGTGGTTTCATTGAACAAATAGACAATCAGTCTTTATATCTACCTTTACAGCTTTATTGTTCATGGCAATATAATGACATTAACATTTTAGTTGGGATTTTATATGTTCTTTTCTTTTGGTTTCTTGTATTTACTAATTAACATTTTGGTTCTATCACAAATCCCAGATATTAAGGTGTTGAATTTGTCTTGGTTGATCAACATAACGGATATTTTATTGTCACTTGCTAGCAATTGTAAGAAACTGAAATTTATGGATTTGGAGGGTTGTGACGCTATTACTAGTGAAGGTGTATGTTCTTTTGCTCGTCACCAAACACTGGCATCCCTTTTTATGTCCTCATGTTACAATATTTTTTGGGAAGATGTGGAGTCAGTTGCTTCGACTTGCAGAAATCTAAGATATATTGAGCTCTGTAGGAGAATAAAGACGCCCATGCCAAATGCGGGTTCAGGGCAAACGTTATTTTTTCAGGACAAATGGTTGATAATATGGTGGTATGATTGAACAAACAGACATATTAGCATATTATGACATTAGCATTTTAGTTGGGATTTTTTTATTTTTTTTTATTCTTGCATTTATTTGCCATTTGATACTTTTTTATTATAGATATTACTTTATGGGGTAGTTATTTGTTAAAAGTCAGTACATAATTTAAACACAATTTTTCACAAAATGACAAAAGTGCATTGGATACTATAGTGGATTTCATAATAGGATATGACTTATTTATATTATACTATTGAGGATGAGGATAATGTGATTGACTTTTAAGTCTTCACAATTTGTTGACAAGTTAGGGAGAAGAAGAAAACCAAGAGTGGTCAATAAGTACTTTTGAAACATAACAATTAATATTTGGAAACATTGAATTTATATAGGAAAGGGTAACATTGTAAAGTTGCTAAACCTTGGGATGCAAGCTATGTCGCTCTAATTCTAATATCAATATAAATACGATACGTGACAATATATATGTTCAAGAAAACTAATCAAGAAAAACCGTAAGTTCTTATTCGAGAGAAAGCTGAGCTATTGTCGAGTTTTATTAACTCGATCGAGGAGTGATGGAGCCACTAGGAGATGACGAGCTTCTATCTATTATCAAAAATATTCACGATCACAATGACATAATTTCATTATGTCGAGTTTCCAAGCAATTCTTGAGAGTTGCATGCATTCGCCTACAATGGTTACACATTAAGTCTCCTCGTTTGCTCAAGGATATTCTACATGCATCCCCATATATGGTCAAATTTGAATGTGATGAACCACTACAGAACACCTACATGGAACTCGTAGCTCAGTCATGCCCCAATCTCCGGTACTTGATGCTCGGTTGTTATACAAAATTTGGCTTTGATTTTGATTTTGATGATGATGGTTTATGTGCTGTGGCGAAAGCTTGTAGCCGTTTGCGTGCTGTTGAATTAGATGGCAGGTTACATGTTGGCGATGTCGCAGTTGATTGCCTTGTAAGATCATGTAAAGACTTAGAAACTTTGAATTTGAGTAGATGTGCAAGAGTCACTGACGAGTCGCTAAAATCTATTGGAGAATCAAATAGCTTGCGAAAGTTGTATTTGGAAGGTTGTTCAATCAGTGATATGGGTTTGGAGTATATGGCAAAAGGAGATTTGAAGAATAATTTGATGTCACCCTGTTTGGATGAATGTGATAAGATAAGTGATATTTCTTACTTGAAACAAATGGCAAATTTAACTCATTTGAGCTTGTATAAGTGTGGGGTTAACATAACTGATTCTGGGATTTTGGCTCTATCACAAATCCCAAATATTAAGCGGTTGGATTTGTCTTGGTTGATCAACGTAACGGATATTTCATTATCTCATATTGCTAGCAACTGTAAGAAACTGAAAAAAATTTATTTGGAGGGTTGTGAGGCTATTACTGGTAAAGGTGTACGTTGTTTTTCTCATCACCCGACACTGAAAATCCTTCATATGTCCTCGTGTTATAATATTTTATGGGAAGATGTTGAATTAGTTGCTTCGACTTGCAGAAATCTAATAGAATTTGAGCTCTGTCGGAGAATAAAGACGCCCATGCCAGATAAAGGTTTGCAAGAGTTATTAATTCAGGGCAAATGGGTGAATATATGGTGGGATTATTGAACAGATGGGTGGATATATGGTGGGTCGATCAGTCTTTATATCAACCTTTCCGGCTTTATTTTTCAAGGCAATGAAGGCATATTAGCATATTATGTCATTAGCATTTTAGTTGGGATTTTATATGTTTTTTTCTTTGGTTTCTTCCATTTACTGGACATGTGGGTACTTTCTTATTATTGATTAATGCTACTCTAAAGTTGGTTAAGATCTAAAACCATGATGCAAATATATTTTTGCTACTTATAATTGTTTAGTTAGTATAATTTCACTATATACTCCAACTATTTTCATATTATTTTATTCTAAACTGTAATACCACTTGTAAGATTACAGTAAAACCATAACTATAGTAAAAGTTAAACGAGTTAAAAGGTTTACATAGCTAAAAGTCATATATAGCACATTTTAAGTTCGTCTGTTCCGTTGTGGGGTTTGTGAGTTTGTCCTTAATTAGCATATGTATGTTGCACCTTGGTCTATTTGAAAACGGCGAAACCATATTATTCACTTCATGGAGATGTCAAATCTGAATCTCGGGTGATTATTTACTGCTCCATATCCATATGTACAGTATCGTATCAATGAATCACTAGTCATTGGTCTCCTGTGATTAGTGGATACCGAATTAACTATGTATCTCAAGTGATGGTACAAGTATATTAACATACTAGGCGAGTACCCGCGCCTAGCGGCAGCGGTTTACAGCGGCAGACAATTAACGATATGCGATATTGTGATAAGTGTTTCGTATAACGTTCTAAATGTAATTCCAAACGATTGTAACATGTGATAATTCAACTCAAGCAAAAATTCTTAACATGTATCAAATAACATATAAAAAACATTTACTGAAGCTTAAAATAAAACATTACATCAATTATGAGATGATAACTAACAATGCACGTTACTCATCACGTAAAACTTCTTGATACATGACATTTGAGGTGTAGACTCCTCCTTTACCGAACTCTTGTTATACACAAATCCAAATAGGTACCAAAATAGTAAACACAAATAAACCGGTTTTTTTCAATTTAAAAGAACCAAAACCGTGATATCTTCTCGTATACCAACATATGCAAATTTACTTTGAACTTAGTCAAATAATAAAGTATTGTCACATACATCATTACAATTAAGGGTGTCAAGTGGGTTGACCTGACACAACCCGAACCCGATAACGCTTTATAGGGTCGGGTTCATTGGGGGTTCAACTATGCTAATCGGGTTTATCATGTCAACCCAATAAACCCGATATCCTTATAGGGTCGGGTTAGGGTTTATTCTCCAAATGTGATCGTGTTTGGATTCAAACCGGTAACACATAAAGGCTTTTAAGTTTATTTTCTGTTTTAGGCTCAATATACATATAAAGAAAAAATTGTCAGATATGTTATATGTTATATGCTTTTTCTTTGGTTATTAAATTAATATGTTAGACTAATTTTGGATTTAATTGACAAGCTATTCTAGAATTGCTTTGTTTTAGCGCTAAATGATTACTGTCGTTGGATGCTACAAACTATTAGCATGTAAGTCGATCGTTGAAGTTAATGTTTAGCCTATTGCCATTGTACCATGTTGGCTAAAAGAAAGATTAGTGTCATGTTGGTCCAGTTTTGAAGTTAATATCATGCAAAACAATATGTTAATAAATTAGGTAAATTGCATATTGAGATAAGCATGTAACCCGATAACCATAACCCGATTGACTGATTCACAGTTCCTATAACTAAAAAATCATTTTAACTACCTTCTCGTAATCGTTTCCGCCTTGATATCATATGCCTTAATAAGTCATAATTGGCTCAAAGTATTCAAAACAGTCGAGTATATAATCTTTTCATCAAATAAATTCAAATAATCTTTTATGAAGGAAAAGGCTGAGTTTGTTTAACAACAAAAGATTATGCCATGTACAAAAAATGGGGTTACGAAGTAATGCTAATGTTTGCTTTTCCAAAAAAAAGGTTACAAAGTTGAGAGGATCTCAACTTTCACCATCCTTCCATTTTTCTCAGTCAAGCAAAATCTGAATAGTGTTCTTATTAAATAATTTCTACCTTTATAACTGCCAATTTCAATCCACAAGTACCAAACAACGGAGCTCATTTACCGGAAAGGAAACCCCGTCATCCATATACTTAAAAAAACTGCCCTAAGATACAAGTGTCATTGGCCAAAATAAATTACGTGAATCACTCAAATCTAAAAGAACAACACAAAGACTTTCAATAAGAGCATCCACTATGGTGGTTTAAGAATAGGTTCAAGAAATTATGAAAAAGTTTAAAATTTTGTGTACCATAGTGAGGAACCATTTCAAGTCTAGGTGGCATGAAAAGGTTTATAAATTAATGAGTAAATTACACCGTTCGTCCTTGTGGTTGCGTTGACCGCAGGGTTTCGTCCTTTGACCAAAAAAGTTGCACCGTTCGTCCTTAAGTGTCAAACGTTATGCGCCGTTCGTCCCTTGACCAAACGACGTTAAGTTTGACTGTTAAACTCGGGTAAAAATACTAAAATACCCTCACTATCTTCTTCTCTTAAGTCACTTTCTTGTCTATCCTCACCATTTCTCTCATTTATACCCTAACCCTAAACCTAATTCATCTCTTTCTCTCTCACCTCATCACCGGCCGCCACCCTTCCACCACTAGCCACCTCACGCCTCGTCGCCACCACGTAACCACCATCACCCACCACAAGGACGAACGGTGTAATTTAGTCTATATTTTTGCCCCTTTTTATATAGCAACACCAGAAACTCTAAACCAAAAAATCCAAAGACATATACTCTAGCTAAATGGTTCCAAAAAAATCACAAAGGAAAACCACAAATAAAAAAAAGATCCTCGGATCTAAATACAAAACCTAAACAAAAACACACGTGAGAAATCAAATTCTAGATCCAAACACAAATATCAAAACCCAAATTACATATTTCAGCCTAATTTTTTTTTTTTTTAAAACAAATATTCATTTTCACACTCACACAATCACGGGGTGGTGGTGGTCTCTGCGAATGGTGGTGTTTGTGGTGGCGACGTGGGTGGGTGTAGGCCTTCTTACTTTCACATTCATCCTTGGTGGTGGTGACGGGTGTAGATTTTGGCGGCGGGTATAAATTTTAAATGGTGTGTGCGTAATGATGGTGTGATGGGTTTAGATGTGATAGGCTGTTGGGGTGAATCCGGCTGGGATACGGTGGAGTGGAGACTTTGTTGTTGTGAATCCAGTTGTTGGGGGTATAGGGTGACCGGTTTCGTGGTGGTGACGTGGGTGATGGTGGTGTAGGAGTTAAGGTGGTGGTTATGGGTGTTAGAGATGATGGTGTGTTGTGGTAGTTTGTGAATATATCAAAGAGAGGAAGAAATGAAGAAGATAAAAAAAAATTGGGAGTGAAGTGTGTGGTTGGTAAATGAGTATAATCTGATAGTGTAAACTACACCGTTCGTCCTTATGGTGTTGAAATGACGATTATACCCTCAAGTTAACAAGACTTAACGACCGTTAGTGGGCTCCGTTAGAAGGAGGGACTAATGGCGCATAACGTTTGCCACTTAAGGATGAACGGTGCAACTTTTTTGGTCAAAGGACGAACGGTGTAATTTACTCTAAATTAATGCATTGCATGAGTTGAGAATTTTATAAACTTATTGAAAGCTTTATCTATAGTGGGAATAGGTTTATAGTATGAAAAGATTTGTAAATTAATGACATTTTATGAGGTGGCAATTTTATAAACCTTTTAAAAGGTTCATCATAGTGGATGCTCTTTATATTGATATTTACACGGATGATTTTACTTCATCCACAGAAAATTTGGGTAAAATTACTTATGTGCCCTCTATGTACATCTCAGCTGGCCATGCGTTGCTATTCACTCTCAATTCCATGTCTTTAATTTCCCTGTGCTAACTCCATCATCAACACAATCCTTTAAACAAAAATCCCAAGATGTAAAAGTAAATTGCTCATACAAAATCATTGTTTGCATTCACGATCTCCAATCACCATCGGAACTTGCCGATTCGCATTTACCTAGAAAAAATCATCTAATCAGTTGTGGGCTTGTGGCAATGAAATGATAAGACAAGGAAATAATAGACTGGGTTATTATAACTTGCTCATGGAGCTAGTAACTCATGATGCTACAATGGTGGATATGTACTCCTCAGCACCTTCGGAGCTAGCCACGTTGTTCTTATTTTCACATATGGGGGCTAACTATTGTCAAGACGACGCGGTGATGTGAAAATAGCAAATCACGGGATGCTATCAACAACCCACTTAAGATTGTCACAATTTTTATAATATCTGTTTTAATTTTTTTGATCAAATAAATGTTGATTTTCTAAAAGAAAGAACATGTAATGAAAGTAATTGAGGTTACGACTAACTCTGGCATGACGAATTCATCAGGATGATGGTCGTAGATGAAGGATGAATGCAGTGATTAGGAAGACTACGTTGTTGGTAGTAGTGGTTGATCATTTATAGGATTCATATGATTTATTTACCGTTGTTGGTGGTGCCGCCAATGAGATGGAGGTGAGCGTCACAGGAGGTCGACGGTAATTGGAGAAGGGAAATAGTTGATGGTGATGTCAAGGTTTGACAATGACTACAAATTGGAGTGAGTTAGACTTTGAGGGCATATTAGTCAAAATACCATTAACTTATGTGTGCAAAGTAAAATGAGCCGTGTACATATCATTTCCCAATAAAAAAGCCTCCTAACATACCATTGGCTTTAATGGCAATATGGCATACACAAATAACAAATCACAGCCACACCGTTACATTAAAGATCTTCAGAGATCTAAATACAACCACCATTACATTAAAGATCTCAATACACACACATAACAAATAAAATATCACTATCACCATACACAAAACCAAAATAAATTATACTCCAATCACAAAAAAAAACCTACACTGCTGAAACCAACCATACTACACCATTGCAAATACCACCGAACCCACCAAGAGATGGTGGTGTCGGACAGTAGAAACCAACAAAACCACCGACATTTCTTTCAAAAATCCACCAAAACCACCAACCAAAACTACCTGGCCAACCAAAAAAACCAAAAAAACCCAAACCACCGGAGCGGTGGTGGTTATTTCTTGATATGGCGGCAATTAAAGTGGCGGCTGTAGATTTAGAAAGAGAGAAGAGATAAATGAAATTAGGTTTGTGTTTGTGTGGAGAGGGGGACTTTTATATCCTTAGGTTGTGATTTGTTTTAATGTTTGACATCCATGTTCCCGCCTTGTTTCCATGTTTAGTACTGGTATACAACGTGATTTCCTTTATTAGATTGTGAGAAAAAAAAAATTCAAAAATAGTTTACACCTTCTTTTATTAGAACGTGAAAAAGTTAGACATTGTGGTTGTTTTGAAATGTGTAATCAATGTAATCAATCGTGTATAATGAGTCAATGTAATCAAATGTTTTAAGTAGTGTAATAACAATCATTTCCTTTCTTGAATGACTTTCAATACTTTAAATAGTTTAGATCTGTAGTTATAATTGTCAAGTATTTAATAGTGATATATCTTAACTACAATAGCTTTCATATAAAGAGTTAAAACGCATGACCATTTCAAGTTTTCAACAATAGCTTTTAAACGGAATTTCAAACGCATGACCATTTCAAGAATCAACTTTTATTTGCCTACAATAGTTTTCAACAAATTAACTTTTCAACATTGACCAACTTTCAACATTCAATATAACTTGACTTTCAATATTCAATATTCAAGTTTTCATTTTTCCCCTTTGACAATTTTTCTATTTTAGATAGTAAAGATAGTTAGAAGTTGAACGGGTGAAAAGGGTCGTACAGATCAAATTTGGCTAAAAGTCATACAAAGCACGTTTTGGATTCTGAGCTCTTTGCTGAGATTATTTATTGTTCTTGTGCGCTCGTGAGATTGAATCCTTTGTTTCTGATCTTTCGGTTGTGTTTTAGTGTTGGCATTGTTTATATATTCTTTAGGCAATAGAAAATATCATGTTGATTTAACATAAGTCAGTCGAAATAATAACAAAATACTCACAACAAACATGTTTTGATTTAAAGTGTAACTTGTTGGGCCTATGTGTGTTACTCATAAAAACAAATACACAACAAACTGGGCCTAATAGATTACCAATATAATTTGACAAAAAATGAAATCTTTTACAGGATATAATAAAACCCTAGAAGTTACTCGAGAAGAAAATGAGTTTATGTCTATTGAGGTAATAATCAAATCAAATTACAGTAAATGATTCAAGCATTTTCAGTGTTTTAGTATTGTATATATTTTAACAATGTTTCTACTTGTAAAGGTTATCTGCGTTTAAAATTTAAGTATTGAAGTTCTTTGACAAACTTACACCATACCAAATATATAAATAAACAATGATGTATGTTTTCAGTTTGAAAAAGATTAAATTATAATATGGTATGAGGATGATTATGGTTTACCACTTATAAGAAACTCAACGTATCAACTAGGGCATATTAAGCTAATCACCCTTGGATAATAATAAAGCTAATCGAAACACCACTTTATAGTAGGAATATTTGCAACTGTAGGGTAGTTGTTTATTAAGGATGAAAGACATACCAGATATATAGCTAATGTGTTTGCATATGTAGCATGTTTTATTGACAAAGTTTGTGTAACATACTTAATCAGTTCTTAGTGAGTTGGTCTAGCTACTTAAGCATTTATATAAGCGAAATAATTATTGGATTTCTCGATTTTATTTATGGTGCAAATATTTCTTTAAGGTAAATAATTAGTTTGAGTTTTATAAACTCAGTTTGTTATCTTGATATCAGATAAGCCAGATAGTCTGCTAGGGGATAATGGAGTCACTTGGAGATGACGTGCTTCTATCCATATTCGACAAAATTCACAATGCTTGTGATCGAATGTCATTCTATCGAGTTTCCAAACAATTCCTGAGAGTTGCATGTACTGGCCTACGGAAGTTGGACATCAAGTATCCAGATTTGCTTAAGGATATTTTAACCATATCCCCACATATGGTCAGATTTACATGTTCTAAACCACTACCAAACGCCTACGTAGAACTCCTAGCTCAATCATGCCCTAATCTGCAACACTTGTGGCTTTTTTGTGGTAAAATATGTGACTTTGATTTTGATGATGATGGTTTATGTGCTGTGGCGAATGCTTGTAGCCGTTTGCGTGATGTTGGATTAAATGGTAGGTTACATGTTGGCAACGTTGGAGTAGATTGCCTTGTAAGATCATGTAAGGACTTAAGAAGTTTGTTTTTAAGTAGATGTCCAAGAGTCACCGACGAGTCGCTAAAATCTATTAGAGAATTAAATAGCTTACAAGAGTTGTATTTGGGAGGTTGTTTAATTAGTGATCTGGGTTTGGAGTATATGGCAGAAGGGGATTTGAAGAATAATTTGAGGACACTCTGTTTGGATAAATGTGATAAGATAAGTGATATTGGTATTTGTCATTTGAAACAAATGGTAAATCTAACTTATTTGAGCTTGTCAACGTGTGGGGTTAACATCACTGATTCTGGGATTTTGGCTCTATCACAAATAATCCCAAATATTGAGGTGTTGAATTTGTCTTGGTTGATCAACGTAACGGATATTTCATTATCTCATATTGCTAGCAACTGTAAGAAACTGAAGTATATTGATTTGAGGGGTTGTGAGGCTATTACTGGTAAAGGTGTACGTTGTTTTGCTCATCATCCGACACTGAAATGCCTTCATATGTCCTCGTGTTACAATATATTCTGGGAAGATGTGGAATCAGTTGCTTCGACTTGCAGAAATCTAATAGATATTGAGCTCAGTAGGAGAATAAAGACGCCCATGCCAAATGCAGGTTCGCAAATGTTACTTTTTCAGGGCAAACTGTTGACGATATGCTGGCGTAATTGAACAAACAGACAATTAATCTTTATATCAACCTTTCCGGCTTTATTTATCAAGGGATTCAAGGCAATGATGCCATATTAGCATATTAATGTCATTAGCATTTTAGTTGGGATTTTATATGTTTTTTTTCTTTTGGTTTCTAGCATTTGTTTGACAATTGGCTACTTTCTTATAATAGATTATTACTGATTTTCTATAAATATATATGAATTGAAAAAGATATTATGTCTTCTTGAGTAAGGCTAGCTCCTCTCAAGTTGGTTAACGTCTAAAACCAACTTGTAAGATTACAGTTAAACCATAAATATAGTTAGAAGTAGAACGGGCTAAAAGTCATACAGAGCAGATTTTGAGTTTGTCTATTCTTTGGTGCGGTGTGTTCTTTTATTTCACCTAGGTCTCTTTAAAAACGGCTTACCATATTGTTCACCTTATGGCATTGTCGAATCTCATATATTGGGAGATTATTTGTTGTTTCATTGATGATCTTTTAGTTCAAAAATAAGAAATAAAAAATCTATCAAGTTGATTTTACATACTACATTCGAAATTATATCATGTAACCGATTCTTCACTTTAACATTTCTCCTTCCCCTTTCCCATCATACTTATATTTTCACATAGCTTTCATATTCTTTACATTAACTGACAAATGGTATCAATCAGTTATTGTATAGTTTTCAAGGAAAAATGTATGCCAAGACAACCGAAACTCGTTAAAATGTGAATCTTATTAAGCTGATCAAGATTTTAATTAAGTTGCTTTGCTAGTTTGTTAGTACACCCGATTACCAAATGTTTTCCGGTCATCGTCACTTGATTCCGCCATCCATTGTAAATTCACTTGCGTTGTAAAATTATACAAAACAATTTCTTTGACGTGATACCGAAAAGATAAAAACTAGAAGGGCTTAACAAAAGTAATGGAACAATTTAACATATGGAAAACTGAGAAAGAAACTTAAGATGCAAGTTATATTGCTCTAACTCTAAAACTAATATATATACGTGACCCTCTATAATTTGATCACCAAAACAAAGCAAATTAAAGGAACCCTAGAAGTATACGAGAAGAAGCTGAGTTTTTGTCGTCTAGGTAACAATCTGCGTTAAAAAACAATCTAGATTACATGTTATGAACATATAGAGTTTGACTGTCTAGCAACATTGACTCACCCATAACATCATTCTCACTAGGCATTGTATATAAGTATTGTGACCATATATATGTCCATATGTTTCTAATAACAACTCGATAAACAAAGTTTAATGTAAGAGCTAGTATATATTAAACTTTGTTTTTGAATTGTAGGTTCGAAAAGGGAAGACTTTTGTGAAATAACATTTAAATTAAAACTACATTTAATTTCACTGAGATCAGGCTTTTGCCTCTGACACACATCACATTCCCTGATCCATTGCTTAATCACTTTTCTCATTCCCTTCCAATAACAAATAGAACTCATCTTCTGCACAGTCACTTGAACACCAGAATGCCCACCCACTGAATCATTGTGAACTTGTGAGAAGATTTTCTTTCTCAGTACATCATTACTTCCCACCACCAATCTACCTTTCCTTCTTAACTGGCCATTAGTCCAAGTGTACTTTGATGACTGAAAATTAGGATCTTCAAACTGCTTTATTAATTTGGCCAACTTCTCATCAGTCACCCAACTTTCTTCAATTTCTTTGAGAAGTTCAGTAGTCACATTAGTAGCTATCATTGCCAATAATTGACCCTGCATTTCTTTCCTAGACAAAGCATCAGCTACCACATTTTCACTACCCTTCTTATAGACAATTTCATAATCATACCCAAGCAATTTAGGCAACCATTTAACTTGGAAAGGAGTAGTAAGCCTTTGATCCAACAAGTATTTGAGGCTGAAGTGGTCAGTCTTTATCTTAAAATGTCTACCCATTAAGTAACCTTTCCACTTCTCCAATGCCATAATAACAGCTAAAAATTCTTTTTCATAAGTGGACAAAGCTTGATGTCTGAGAGATAAAGCCTTACTCAGGTATGCCAATGGATGACCATCTTGCAACAATACAGCACCAATACCAGTTCCACATGCATCAGTTTCCACAGTGAATTCTTTATCAAAATTTGGCAACCCCAACACTGGTGCTTGTATCATGGCTAACTTCAACTGCTCAAAAGCTTCTTGAGCTATGTCAGGCCATTCAAAAGAGTTCTTCTTCAATAAGGCAGTTAATGGCTTGCTGATTATTCCATACCCCTTAATGAACCTCCTATAATAGCCTGTGAGGCCCAAAAATCCTCTCAGTTGCTTCACATTCTTGGGTGTAGGCCAATCTTTCATAGCCTCAATCTTAGAAGGATCTGTTGCAACCCCTTTATCAGTAATGATATGACCCAAATACTCCACCTGAGATACTGCAAAAGTACACTTGCTTCTTTTTGCAAACAAGGTGTGAGCCTGCATAGTTTGCAAAATCATTTGAAGGTGTACAATGTGTTCTTCAATTGACTGGCTATAAACCAAGATATCATCAAAGAAAACCAATTTGAACTTCCTCAAGAAGGGTTTAAAGATCTCATTCATGAGTGATTGAAATGTGGAAGGAGCATTTGTGAGTCCAAAAGGCATCACTAAAAACTCATAGTGGCCATCATGAGTTCTGAATGCAGTCTTATGAATGTCTTCCTCCTTCATTCTGATTTGGTGATACCCAGACCTTAGATCAAGCTTTGAAAACACCACTGACCCATGTAATTCATCTATCAATTCTTCTATCATAGGAATGGGAAATTTGTCTTTGACAGTGTTCTTATTCAATTGTCTATAGTCAACACACATTCTCCAACTGCCATCCTTCTTTTTAACCATGACTATAGGAGAGGAGAAAGAACTCTGACTAGATCTGATAACACCAGCATCCAATAACTCTTGAACCATCTGTTCAATGGCATCCTTTTGGCTTGGAGGATGCCTATAAGGTCTGATGTTAACTGGAGGAGTGTTTGGCATAAGAGGAATATGATGATCATGTGATCTTTTTGGTGGTAAACCAGTAGGAATTTCAAACACACCTTTAAATTCACCCAAAATTTCCTCAATCTTCTGTGACTCAATCATACTTGTCCCTACCATACTACAAAATGATACAGGACAGACACACAAAGTCATAGAATTCAACATAGCACTATTCTGTTTTCTAGGTTGCATCCACTGAAGTGTAGCCTGTTGAGAACCCCTTAGCAGTACTTTCTTATTGCCCACATGAAACCTCATGGTTAATTTTTCAAAATTGCACACCATTTCTCCCAAAGTAGACAACCACTGTATTCCCAACACTACTTCACAACCTCCCAAAGGTAATACCATAGCATCAATCATGTAAGTGTCTTCTCCCATGGTCAGAGACAAACCACAACACATCAAGGTACTGGTCATAGCTTGACCATTAGCCACAGACACTTGCAAAGGACACATAGTTTTAGTCTTACAACCCAACTTTTTAACAGTCTGCAAATCAATGAAGTTATGTGTACTTCCACAATCCACAAGCACATGCACCCCTTGTTTGCCTACCATACCCTTAACCCTCATTGTCTGATAATTGTACACACCAGTGAGTGCATTCAATGAGATTTGAGCCACCATTTCATTATTATGATCAATTTCAAAAGTCTGATCATAATTCCCCAAATGACCCATTTCATCATTAGCCAATTCTTCTTCCACAGACTCAATTTCCTCATCTAACACCACTTCTAATGAATGCAATTGACCACTACATTTGTGTCCAGGCACATACTTTTGATCACAGTAAAAACAAAGATTCTTAGCCCTCTTATCTTCCAATTCTTTTTGAGTCAACCTCTTAAAAGGTTTATTCTCACCATATGGTGTTCTTGTGGGTGCAGGCAAAGCCATAGGTCTATTAACTGGTTTTGGTAGAATACCCCTATCCTTATTGACATAACCAGTAGCAACAGATCTCATAGGAGATTGGAAATTATACCTTGGCTTTAATGCAGCATTAGTGGCTTCTTGTTTCTTGGCCTGGCTATACGCATCCATCAATGTTGACAACTTAAACATTCTAATGGGCATCCCAATTTCATCCTTCAACCCTCCAATGAACAAACTAATGGCATATTCTTCACTCAACTCCACCTTATTCACCAATTCTTCAAACAAATCTTGATATTGTTGTACACTACCAGTTTGTTTCAAGTTCTTCAAATCCATCATTGGATCTTCAAAACATGAACCAAATCTTTGCAAGGCTTGTTTCTCATACACCTCCCAAGAACTGTTCTCACCAAATCGCTTAATGAACTGTTGATGCCACACCAATGCCTTGTCATGCACATGCATTGCAGCAATTCCCACTTTGAACTCATCATCTACATTATCAAGACAAAAGAACTGCCTACACTGAAAGATCCAACCCTTCACATCATCCCCATTGAATCTTGGAAACTCAAATTTAGACAACCTACCATATTGGATTCTTCTGATGGATTCCACTGAAAGCCAGTTGGGAGGAAGGAGAACTGGCTTTCAGTGGAATCCATCAGAAGAATCCAATATGGTAGGTTGTCTAAATTTGAGTTTCCAAGATTCAATGGGGATGATGTGAAGGGTTGGATCTTTCGGTGTAGGCAGTTCTTTTGTCTTGATAATGTAGATGATGAGTTGAAAGTGGGAATTGCTGCAATGCATGTGCATGACAAGGCATTGGTGTGGCATCAACAGTTCATTAAGCGATTTGGTGAGAACAGTTCTTGGGAGGTGTATGAGAAACAAGCCTTGCAAAGATTTGGTTCATGCTTTGAAGATCCAATGATGGATTTGAAGAACTTGAAACAAACTGGTAGTGTACAACAATATCAAGATTTGTTTGAAGAATTGGTGAATAAGGTGGAGTTGAGTGAAGAATATGCCATTAGTTTGTTCATTGGAGGGTTGAAGGATGAAATTGGGATGCCCATTAGAATGTTTAAGTTGTCAACATTGATGGATGCGTATAGCCAGGCCAAGAAACAAGAAGCCACTAATGCTGCATTAAAGCCAAGGTATAATTTCCAATCTCCTATGAGATCTGTTGCTACTGGTTATGTCAATAAGGATAGGGGTATTCTACCAAAACCAGTTAATAGACCTATGGCTTTGCCTGCACCCACAAGAACACCATATGGTGAGAATAAACCTTTTAAGAGGTTGACTCAAAAAGAATTGGAAGATAAGAGGGCTAAGAATCTTTGTTTTTACTGTGATCAAAAGTATGTGCCTGGACACAAATGTAGTGGTCAATTGCATTCATTAGAAGTGGTGTTAGATGAGGAAATTGAGTCTGTGGAAGAAGAATTGGCTAATGATGAAATGGGTCATTTGGGGAATTATGATCAGACTTTTGAAATTGATCATAATAATGAAATGGTGGCTCAAATCTCATTGAATGCACTCACTGGTGTGTACAATTATCAGACAATGAGGGTTAAGGGTATGGTAGGAAAACAAGGGGTGCATGTGCTTGTGGATTGTGGAAGTACACATAACTTCATTGATTTGCAGACTGTTAAAAAGTTGGGTTGTAAGACTAAAACTATGTGTCCTTTGCAAGTGTCTGTGGCTAATGGTCAAGCTATGACCAGTACCTTGATGTGTTGTGGTTTGTCTCTGACCATGGGAGAAGACACTTACATGATTGATGCTATGGTATTACCTTTGGGAGGTTGTGAAGTAGTGTTGGGAATACAGTGGTTGTCTACTTTGGGAGAAATGGTGTGCAATTTTGAAAAATTAACCATGAGGTTTTATGTGGGCAATAAGAAAGTACTGCTAAGGGGTTCTCAACAGGCTACACTTCAGTGGATGCAACCTAGAAAACAGAATAATGCTATGTTGAATTCTATGACTTTGTGTGTCTGTCCTGTATCATTTTGTAGTATGGTAGGGACAAGTATGATTGAGTCACAGAAGATTGAGGAAATTTTGGGTGAATTTAAAGGTGTGTTTGAAATTCCTACTGGTTTACCACCAAAAAGATCACATGATCATCATATTCCTCTTATGCCAAACACTCCTCCAGTTAACATCAGACCTTATAGGCATCCTCCAAGCCAAAAGGATGCCATTGAACTGATGGTTCAAGAGTTATTGGATGCTGGTGTTATCAGATCTAGTCAGAGTTCTTTCTCCTCTCCTATAGTCATGGTTAAAAAGAAGGATGGCAGTTGGAGAATGTGTGTTGACTATAGACAATTGAATAAGAACACTGTCAAAGACAAATTTCCCATTCCTATGATAGAAGAATTGATAGATGAATTACATGGGTCAGTGGTGTTTTCAAAGCTTGATCTAAGGTCTGGGTATCACCAAATCAGAATGAAGGAGGAAGACATTCATAAGACTGCATTCAGAACTCATGATGGCCACTATGAGTTTTTAGTGATGCCTTTTGGACTCACAAATGCTCCTTCCACATTTCAATCACTCATGAATGAGATCTTTAAACCCTTCTTGAGGAAGTTCAAATTGGTTTTCTTTGATGATATCTTGGTTTATAGCCAGTCAATTGAAGAACACATTGTACACCTTCAAATGATTTTGCAAACTATGCAGGCTCACACCTTGTTTGCAAAAAGAAGCAAGTGTACTTTTGCAGTATCTCAGGTGGAGTATTTGGGTCATATCATTACTGATAAAGGGGTTGCAACAGATCCTTCTAAGATTGAGGCTATGAAAGATTGGCCTACACCCAAGAATGTGAAGCAACTGAGAGGATTTTTGGGCCTCACAGGCTATTATAGGAGGTTCATTAAGGGGTATGGAATAATCAGCAAGCCATTAACTGCCTTATTGAAGAAGAACTCTTTTGAATGGCCTGACATAGCTCAAGAAGCTTTTGAGCAGTTGAAGTTAGCCATGATACAAGCACCAGTGTTGGGGTTGCCAAATTTTGATAAAGAATTCACTATGGAAACTGATGCATGTGGAACTGGTATTGGTGCTGTATTGTTGCAAGATGGTCATCCATTGGCATACCTGAGTGAGGCTTTATCTCTCAGACATCAAGCTTTGTCCACTTATGAAAAAGAATTTTTAGCTGTTATTATGGCATTGGAGAAGTGGAAAGGTTACTTAATGGGTAGACATTTTAAGATAAAGACTGACCACTTCAGCCTCAAATACTTGTTGGATCAAAGGCTTACTACTCCTTTCCAAGTTAAATGGTTGCCTAAATTGCTTGGGTATGATTATGAAATTGTCTATAAGAAGGGTAGTGAAAATGTGGTAGCTGATGCTTTGTCTAGGAAAGAAATGCAGGGTCAATTATTGGCAATGATAGCTACTAATGTGACTACTGAACTTCTCAAAGAAATTGAAGAAAGTTGGGTGACTGATGAGAAGTTGGCCAAATTAATAAAGCAGTTTGAAGATCCTAATTTTCAGTCATCAAAGTACACTTGGACTAATGGCCAGTTAAGAAGGAAAGGTAGATTGGTGGTGGGAAGTAATGATGTACTGAGAAAGAAAATCTTCTCACAAGTTCACAATGATTCAGTGGGTGGGCATTCTGGTGTTCAAGTGACTGTGCAGAAGATGAGTTCTATTTGTTATTGGAAGGGAATGAGAAAAGTGGTTAAGCAATGGATCAGGGAATGTGATGTGTGTCAGAGGCAAAAGCCTGATCTCAGTGCCTATCCAGGACTTTTACAGCCTTTGCCCATACCAGTTAGAGTATGGAGTGATATATCAATGGACTTTGTGGAAGGACTGCCAAAGTCTCATGGGAAGACTGTTATATTGGTGGTGGTGGACAGGCTCAGTAAGTATGCTCATTTTGTTTCCCTTCAGCACCCTTTCACAGCTGCACAAGTAGCACAAGTGTTCTTAGATAACATCTACAAGTTACATGGTTTGCCAAATACCATTGTAAGTGACAGAGATAAAGTGTTCCTCAGTGCTTTTTGGCAATCATTGTTCAAGGCTTTGAAAGTTAAACTACAAATGTCAACAGCTTACCACCCACAATCAGATGGACAAACTGAAGTGGTGAATAGGTGTCTGGAGTGTTACCTCAGATGTATGTCTGGTGAAAAACCAAAAGAGTGGACACAGTGGCTTTCAATGGCAGAGTTTTGGTATAACACAAATTTCCACACTGCTATCCAAACTACTCCATTTGAAGTGTTATATGGTCAAACACCACCCATCCACATGCCTTATTTGCCTGGTGAAAGTACAGTTGAGACTGTGGATAGAACAATGCAAGCAAGAGAACAGGTGGTTAACATTCTTAAATTTCATCTGAAGAGAGCACAAGACAGGATGAAAAGTTTGGCAGATAAACATAGAACTGATAGGAATTTTGAAGAAGGTGTTTGGGTCTATTTGAAACTGCAGCCATACAGGCAAGTGACAGCTAGACAAAGTCCCTATAACAAACTCTCAGCTAAGTACTATGGTCCTTTCAAGATTATAGAGAAAATTGGCAATGTGGCTTATAAATTGCAGCTTCCAAGTGGTGCTCAAATTCATCCAGTATTCCATGTGTCCCAACTTAAGCGTTGCAAAGGGATGGTTGATAAGCCTGGAACTCTTCCTATGTGTGATAATGAAGGACTCCTATCAGTGTTTCCGGTGAAAATCCTGGACAGGAGATTGGGGAAGGTTGGTAATAGAGCTGCTGTTTATGTGTTGGTACAGTGGTCAAATGGCAGTGAGGAAGATGCAACTTGGGAACTTTATACTGAAGTATTGAAGAAGTATCCTGGGTTTGATCAAGAGGAAGCAACTGAAGGTGCTATTTGACTGTGGAAAGTCAAATGTTAAGGGGAAGGAATTTGATATAAGCCAATTTGGATTCTTCTGATGGATTCCACTGAAAGCCAGTTCTCCTTCCTCCCAACTGTGGATTCTACTGAAGGCCAAAAGTTAGTTATAACTTTTGGCGGGAAAATCTGTTACTTCTTCTTTTTTCTTTGTATAAATACTCATTTCCATTTCACTTGTAATTCATTCATGAAAAGATTTGTAATAATTCTCTCTCTCAATTCCATTACAATCCTAGTGAATCATTTGATTTCAAATACGGTTTCATTTCTTCTTATGTGATTCCCTGTTTGTTTTCATCAACAACTACATTTCATAACTGATTTCTGGTTGTTTACTATCTGGTACTTATCAAATATGTTGTGTGGTTCGATCATATGGAAGGGCTGCTTCAGGTCTAAAAGGCCACCAAGTTAGGGTTTTTCGTCGAACCAACTTTTTTGTGAAGAGTATAAAAGATGATTATTTAGTATCTAATTGCAAGTTACCAATCTGTTAAGATAACTTATTTATATCCCATATTTTTCTTGGTTAATACAAAGATAACCTATTTGAATCCTTTTTCGCATATCATATAATTTGTGATTTTTATCAAGTCTCTTGTATATATATGCTGATGTAGTAGACACATAACATTAATTCAGGAGAAATTTACTCTAAAGTCATCGTTCAAGGCTTCAAGCAGCTAGAAAGCTATAATTTAAGCATGCATCATAGTTTTATGATTTAATAGATTTCATTATTATCTTTGCTTGAATAAATTATCGATATTATCTTTGCTTGAATCTATGCGTTAATTTTATCAGGAATTAGCTTAAAATTTATCACTCAATTCTGATATTGTCTTGATATCATATAACCTCCTAGGGAATAATGGAGCCACTTGGATATGACGAGCTACTACTCATTTCCGACAAGATTCACAATGTCCATGACCGAAAATCATTCTATCAAGCTTCCAAGCAAATCTTGAAAGTTGCATGTATTCACCTACGGGAGTTAGACATAAGGTTTCCTGAATTGCTTAAGCATGTCCTACCTTCATCTCCAAATATTGTTAAATTTAAATGTAATAAAAGACTATCGAACACCTACATGGAACTTCTAGCTCGGTCTTGCCCCAATCTCCGGGTTCTGAGACTCGGCATAGAGGAATACCTTGATCCTCATAAGGTGGATTATGATCTAGGTGATTTTGATTTTGATGATGATGGTTTGTGTGTTGTGGTGAATGCTTGTAGCCGTTTGAATGAAGTTGATTTAAGTGGCAGATTACATGTTGGTGATGTTGGAGTTGCTTCTCTTCTACGATCATGCAAGGGTTTAACATATTTGAATTTAAGTGGATGTGCAAGTATCACGGACGAATTATTCAAATTAATTGGAAAATCAAGGAGTTTACTACATTTGTGTTTGGGAGGTTGTATGGTTAGTGATCTCGGTTTGGAATATATTGCAAAAGGGAATCTGCGGAAACTTCATATGGATAAATGTGACAACATTAGCAAGAATGGTATTTCTTGCTTGAAACAAATGTACTATATGTTAACTGATTTGAAGTTGTCAAATTGTGGGGTTAACATAACTGAGTCTGAGATCTTGGCCCTATCTGAACTCAAAACCCTTCAGTATATAAATTTGTCTTGGTTAAACAATGCAACAAATATTTCATCGTCTCATAAGGATAGCAGTTGTATGGAAGCAAGCTTGGCTAATTTGGCGGGTTGTAAGGCTCTAACTAGCGTAGGTTTATGTAGTTTTGCTCATCACCCTTGCCTGACATACCTTTTATTGTTCTCGTGTCATCATGATATTTGCTAGTGCATTTTAGAAGATTATGTATTTTGTAATTCAATCTTTCAAGATCTAAACAAAACTCCCACTTACCTTTAACAATTTAAAGCTTACCTTTAAATAGTTTAGTAAGTAGAGCAACAATACATTATTCTCTTTTGGGATATTACAAAAAACATTGCCAGTTCCTAACATTAGTTTGTTACAACGCACTCTATAAGTAGTTTAACAAAATTCAGAACTTCATTTATAAGACTTAATGTGATTCATCACATTCCATAAACAAATGGTGTCTTATCAATCTTCTAGGTTGGAGTCTTATTGAGTATATTTAATCTATACTCAATCTACTAACCTTGATAACTTTTGGAAGAAACTATAGTTATCTTGAATCAAACATGCCAATAGATTTTGATTCTTCTAACTGAACATACCATAAAACTATGGTATTTCATTAGAATTAATATTGTAAGATAATCTAACAATATTTAAGATAACCATCTACTCTTTGGCTCATCTATTTACCAACAAAGTAAAACTTAATGATACAATAAAATTACCAAGTCAATTGCATGTATTATAACACAAGTATTTTTGACCAAGTCAAAAGACATATCAGTTATAATCCCACTATACGTTATAAGTCATTGATCACCTCATTGACTTCATGCAAATGTCTTAAAACATAGCAAGTTAACGTCTTACTTTATATTGTAAGTCTTTAAAAGACTTTATGTTTGTGACTTTACAAAATCATAAACATTTATAATTAAAGTAATTATGACACCACCTCAGGTTTCAATTAATATTTCAAGTTAATAATTACTACATATATTTAAGTCATTCAACGAATACTCAAATTCAAAGTAGTATTAGATTACTTCATTTAATTATATCATTCCATAAAATGTTCCATGTAAGAAACTGCAGAATCATCCATGCTCGTTCTCACGACGCATGGATATTTTACCTTGGGCTACAATCTAGTTCACGTTCTCACGTAACATAAATTGTAACTACAAGTGTTTCTTAAATATTGAATAACATAAATATTTAAAAATAAAGTAGTCTTTGTTATCATCTTGACACATGTTCTTAATAAGGCAATCATACATATTTAAATGTATAATTCCTATTGGAACGTTACTCTCTTACCTTGCGGTCAAGAGAATCATATTTATATGTGTTGTACCTTGCACACAATAAAGATTTCTTCCACTTGTGCATGGAACAACATCATGTAGCAGATAAACAACACGATACACGTTCGTTTATTTGATTAATATGATTTGTGTCATAGATATAACAAGTAGATGTAGGACTATATTGATTAGTAAGGAAACGCACATGACAATCCTTGAAAACCATAAGTGCCTACAATTGGAAAGTAATTATCTTTGAAGATAATCTGGGTTACTACACAGGAAATAAGGCTTGTAGCTCCCACTGAATTAGAAATCATTAAAACAACTTCTTATTCAGTAATGCAACACAAATGCTCCCACTGAATCTGACAACATTGTAAGTGTTGCATAACTAGTGAAACCAAGTTGCTTGCTATTTACTTTCCTACACCTTTAAAGAACCATACATAATCATTACTAAGGTACTAAAAGGTGTATTCTACTCTATGAATGATGGGTTATCCATCAATGTTATTAACTCGAAAAATTGGGTATGCAATTTCTTCCTTAACAGGCCTACCATCCCCATACTGGTATGTAGCACCTTTAAAGGTTAAAGCAAACCAACTAGATAAATTAAGCTAGTTTGCCTTTTACCAATTTTCGCGGTAATTAGTCTAGCTTCTAATTTAGTAACTCATATACATATTTTCCAGTTAACCAACATTCATGTTTGTTACAAAAGGATTCATTCACCAAATGAAGGTAATGAAATCTTTATGGAAAATAAGATGTGCAATTCATTGCTATGAGTTACATTAGAATTTAGACAATTCAAAACGTTCCTATTATACCTTTCTCATTTATGAAAAGGAATAGGATTGAGTCTAATGCTTCTCCCATGGAAAAGAGACTTCGTTTGTCTTTTCAGTAAATTATTCTCGATCAAACATTTGTTTGAAAGCAGAATGGAGCATTTTACTGATCAAAGACTAAACTTTGTTTACGGTTAAATGTTGCAATTATACATTCAAAAGAATTACAAAATTCAATTTTAGTATTTTCGATAATTAACCTTTTCAAGAAAATTAATTACCCATGGTTCATAAGCATATAACCATTTAATTTTCACTGAAAAACTAGGATCCAAATTGTCATAATCTCATCACATCAGTTGATCTGCTAGTAATGAACCTTATACAAAGTGGTACAGCTTTTGCTCAATTGCCAATTTCAATTGCAATTCCTAGATTTATGGGATTTACATATAGCCAATTTCAATTGCCATGTAAACATGTTTTATCCCATCTTATGCCTTGAGTTGCCAGTTCTCACTACAAAACTCAATTAAGTTGTCCAACTTAAGAAAGTGCAAAATCATCCATGCCCGTTCTCATGACACGTGGACATTTTACCCTTTGATTACGATCTAAGTCACGATCTCACGCAAATAGAAAGTAATCTTAGGTGTTTCCGTTTCGTTGGATGGCATATAACTTAAATTAAAGGGTAATATTTTTGATGTTAAATCAAATATGTACAAAGATGTCATGCATTCATCTTCGTAACATAAGTTTTATTAAAACATTTATATCTTGTTTTAATGTATAAGCTTTTCATCATCAAACTTTAATTGAGGTATTGGATTCACCAATCAAGGAATTTAGTGTTAATTATCATCCATTATACCGTACTTTTGCATAAGTGTAAACACTTAGTGTTTCGGATAATTACCACCGAAGTGGCGCATGGAATTAACACTAATTCGCCCTTAAGATGAGCTTGCACATTTAATGGCTTACTAAGTAGCTCCATTCGAACTTACAGAGGGCAGAGGACCAGGTACGCGCTAAAGCACAACCTTAGACATCCTTTCAGTGTGACTGTGCGCACTTCTTTAAACCCCTTTTATTAGTTCATTCTCATGGGTGAGCCGTTCAGTCATTTGTACCAAAGTCATCAATCAATTAAACGATTATGATTACTATTCTTAAAAATACATGTTTCACCATTTTTTAGGTCAGTTTATTTTTCTTGTAAAAATACCCTTGTTACAAAACACAAACAAGCAAGTATTTATAAAAATAAACAAATAAACAATGAATGCATAACAAATAAAGGTCATGCATATCAAATAGCCACATGCAAACGGTTTAGATAAATCCTATTAATAACCAATTAATAATGATTGAGGTCTTCCCCAATTTTAGATTTATCATAATTTAGTGTATATCACTTAAACAAGAAAGACATACAATAAAAGCAGATCCATGATAAAACATGCAGATAATTATCATGGACATAAAATTACACTTAAAAATTAATGCAATTAAAACAGAGTTACGCATATACACATAAATTTGCATGCATCTTAGGGTTTATAATCCAATTAAAACATTAGTTTACAAAACCCTAATAAGGGTACCAAAAAAACGCCCCCCTTAAAAAAATTAGGGTTTAGGTTTAGCAAACCCTAGATCTATGCATACAAAAAAAAATAACACAACATGATTATTTTATTTATGTGTTTCAGTAATTAATTACTTGTTAAACCTGGCTCTGATACCACTGTTGCGTTTATGATATATAAAATACAATAAAACATAAAGACATCAAGAGTACACAGCGGAAGACTAAAGATCATAACAAATAAATTAATTAACTGAAAGTATGCGTAACGTACCTCTTGCGAATGTCAAATCCCTCGAGCAAAGCAAAACAAAGAAGTACTAATTGGTGTATGAATAATGTCTTACAACCACGTTCTTGTACACACGAATTAACCAACGAATCAAGCGATTGCTAGATCTAACACAAGTCCTCGTTTAAGAAAAACTAAACCAAAATCCCTTAAAAATGGGGTGTTCGGCCGATTGGGACAAGAGAGAGAAGAAGTAGAGATCTAGGGTTAATTCAATGCACAAGTGTATCAAACCCTAGAACCTAACCCTCTTTATATACTAGTAGGTAAACTTAGGGAACAAGTTTATGAATTAGGGCTTTGGAAGGCCCCTATGGCCGGCCATGTAGACAAACCCAAATGAAATCCATAACTTTTCCAAGTTTTCCATTTCTAGTCCTTTCTCTTTTCATTTAACGGTCGTTAGTCATTTTTCCGTTAAATACTTAACGATCGTTAACCGGACTTAATGTGCAATAATTAATCGTAAACATAAACATTAATTATTAACTTTAATTCTCATTCGCTAATGTGTGCAATCCCGTGATCACGAGTTCGAATCCGGACATTCACATGTTTGTAAATATATACATTTCCAACACTTTTAACCCATACCATTGACCACCTCTCCCTCTCAAGAGTTGATTGGAGTTTTAAGTAACAAGTTATTAGAACAATTTTAAGCCATACTGTTTGTATAAACCAAGGTTTTTAAGATCGGGATCCTATTCAGGATCATTTTCATTTTTTTAAGATTGAAATCATAAGATCGGATCGTAATCCTAAAATCTTACTATAATGTCATTTTCTTAATAGTTTTTGTAATATTATTCAAATCTACAAATTATTATATATCAATAACACAAAAATATACGAATGTTTCATGAAAATGTTGTTTTGAATTATGCATTATGGAATGTTTAAGAAAATTAACATGTTGTTTTTTAAATTCTATAAACATGATCCATAAATTTTTAGTTTTTTAGTTTGCGATTTGAGAAAAGTAAGATCGGATCGAATTAGATCTTAAGATCCTATGGTCAAGATCGAGATCTTATAAGATCTTAAGTGTGCTAAGATCCTACATAGGGTCCGAATCGTTTTGGCTTTGTAGTATCTTAAAATCGTAAAATCCTAAAACCAAGTTCAGGATCCTAACAACTATAGTATAAACATCCCATAGGTTGATTTAACTCATTCGATATCGCTTGAGTCATACCATGATGGTTTTAAATAAGTTTGACAAACAAAATTCAAAAATGTTCCTTTGCGGACATCTAATAAGCAGGGCCGTCTCGTTAATTGTGGTGGACTTATGACATAACCAAAACGAGGCCCCACTAAACACATTATAAAATTATATATATGTAAACATTGTCAATAATAATAATAAATTGTTACAATTACCCGAAACATCAAAACAACAATACTAAAATGAAATCATTTTCACGCAGTTATGCCTCACATTATATGTATATAACAAAAGCGTGAGAAATTTTGTGGCCCTCGTTAAACGGTGACCTTATGCAATGACATCACTTGACTCTAATGACGGACCTGGCAATAAAATTGGATCATTTAAAAAAAATTAGCATCACTAGCTCATTCGCAAAAATGACACAACATAAATAAAAAATTAGTCTAAATTTTTGCCTTCAAATATATCTTTTTTCTTACAATACCTTTGAAAATAATATTTAGAGCACAAGGTATGGATGCAATTCACATGCCAAATGCACCATAATATTACCAATGGCTAGCCAAATGCCATACCATCACTTGTGCCATTGGTGAGCCAAAGGTATTTGAGCTAGTGAAATGGCTCAAGCCATTGGGTTTTTTGAATTGTATTGTGAGTGAGTGTATATTTTTAGTGGGGTAGTTTGTGGGACCCAATAACATGTTAGTGGTGTGTTATGAGGGAGGGTGTTTTAGCTATTGGTGTGTTATTAGGAAGTGTATGATATGGCGCTGAGATGACATACCAATAACGTGTTAACGGTTCCTCCCATACCTTGTGCTCTTAGAGTAAGATGCAATAAATTTTCTATGTCGAAAACTAGTACTAGTATGTATCATTGTTAAAGGTAGCTTGTACACCTACATATATTTCAAGCGTAATATTTGAAGGGTCCTCCTATGCAGGCACCCCATGGTAGGGGGTGGCTGCATTTTTCCTTGCCTCGATTTCCGTGCCAATCATGGGTATTCAATCATTGATAATGATTGGTTTCTCGATCTCCGTGCCAAGTTTTTTTACAACTTATTTTTTTACCACTTATACCACTTATTTTTTTACATGTTTTTTATACACTTTTTTTTACATGTTTTTTTTTACAGTTTTTTTTATAACTTATACCACTCTTTTACAACCTTTTTTTTTGGTTTTACAATTTTACAAGTTTTTTTTTGGTTTTACAAGTTTTTTTATGATATAAATTCAGTTTTAAAACTTTTAAAAAAACCGTAGTCGGAAAATTTTTGAGGCTCAGTTCGAAGGTTGCAAAAGTGAGATTTTATCCCACTTTGCCGTCCATTCGGTTTTCATCATCGCTTCGGAAAGTTTTTAGGCTCAAAAATCATCATCGCCTCGGAAAATTTTTAGGCTCAAACCCGAAGGTTGCAAAGTGAGATTTGATCTCACTTTACCGTCCATTCGGTTTTTATCATCATCGCCTCGGAAAGTTTTTAAAGTTTTTAGGCTCAAAAATCATCATCGCCTCGGAAAAGTTTTAGTCACAACTGCACAAAGTCACCAGTTCACATGAACTGCACAAAACTGCACTCACAAAACTGCACAAGCCTCACAAATCTGCACAAGCCTCACAAAACTGCACAAGCCTCACAACTGCACAAGCACAAGACTCACCAGTTTCACAGGTTTCACAAGTTACACGTTTTGAACATGATTCTCACAAGTTACCACTGCAAAAGTTCACAAGGTGTACTAAGATTCTCAAAAGTTCACAAGGTGTACTAAGATTCTCAAAGGCAATACTTCTCAAAGGCACCCCATATAATCCCAGGTGAAAGCAACAACACCAACAACAATCAACCAACAACAATATAATCCTAGGCAAATCCCAGGTGAAAGCAAGATACACCAACAAGTCGTCCAGAAACAACACCAACAACAGTATAATCCTAGGCAGACACCCCATATAATCCCAGGTGAAAGCAACAACACAAACAAGTGGTCCAGATCAACAACAATCAACCAACAACAGCAACTAGTGGTCCAGATCAACAACAACAATCAACCACCATGTCTAATTCACCATTTAACACACAAGAGGTAAACAACTTATCAAAGGCTCAAATTATTAGCTTTATAGCTCATGTTGGCTACAAATTCAGTTTTGCCTCGCCAAAACTCTTTTTAAGTTTTTTTTAAAAAAAAAAATCATCATTGCCTTTTTTATTTCATTAAAGTTGCAAAATGACCTTAAAAGGTCACTTTACCATCCAGTAATGAAATCTTTTTATACCAAAACACTAAGTTTTTTTCATTAAAGTTGCAAAGTGAATCACTTTACCATCCAGTAATGCCAAGGATAACGTGGGGTGCCTTGCCAAGGATAACGTGGGGTGCCTACGTAGGCTTTGCCCACAAAAAGGTCCTCCTATACAGGCAAACCTGCAAAACAAACATACAAACATATAAGCAAACAATTTTTAGATCTAAAAGGCAATGATGATTTTTTTTTTTAAACTTAAAAAGAGTTTTTTTTTTTTTTTTTTTTTTTTTTTAACAACGAAACATACGTAACCACCACAGCATCACCAGTACCACCACATCATCACCACAACATATCAGTTTCGATATTTTAGATCTAATTTTTTTTTAAGAAAATCAAACAAAGTTAACCTTTTTTTTACAAAGGTTTAGATCTAAAAAAATTTTTAGATCTAAAAAAGTTTTAGATCTAAAAAAAGTTTTAGATCTAAAAACTTTAACAACGAAACATACGTAACCACCACAGTCTCACCAGTACCACCACATCATCACCACAACATATCAGTTTCAAGGGTGTAAAAAAAGTTTTAGATCTACAAAACTTTGACAACGAAACATTTTTTTTAAGAAAATCAAACAAATTTAACGTTTTTTTTTACAAACCTCATATTTTTTTCAACAACATATACGTTTTTAGATCTAAAAAAAGTTTTAGATCTAAAAACTTTAACAACGAAACATACGTAACCACCACAGCCTCACCAGTACCACCACATCATCACCACAACATATCAGTTTCAAGGGTGTAAAAAAAGTTTTAGATCTACAAAACTTTGACAACGAAACATTTTTTTTAAAAAAAAATCAAACAAATTTAACGTTTTTTTTACAAACCTCATATTTTTTTCAACAACATATACGTTTTTAGATCTAAAAAAAGTTTTAGATCTAAAAACTTTAACAACGAAACATACGTAACCACCACAGCATCACCAGTACCACCACATCATCACCACAACATATCAGTTTCAATATTTTAGATCTAATTTTTTTTTAAGAAAATCAAACAAAGTTAACCTTTTTTTTACAAAGGTTTAGATCTAAAAAAAATTTTAGATCTAAAAAAAGTTTTAGATCTAAAAAAAGTTTTAGATCTAAAAACTTTAACAACGAAACATACGTAACCACCACAGTCTCACCAGTACCACCACATCATCACCACAACATATCAGTTTCAAGGGTGTAAAAAAAGTTTTAGATCTACAAAACTTTGACAACGAAACATTTTTTTTTTAAGAAAATCAAACAAATTTAACGTTTTTTTTTACAAACCTCATAATTTTTTCAACAACATATACGTTTCAAGATCTAAAAATAGTTTTAGATCTAAAAACTTTAACAACGAAACATACGTAACCACCACAGCCTCACCACTACCACCACAGCATCAACAATCTAACAAGTAAAATACTTGTTAGATCAAAATTTTAGATCTAAAATGTTTAGATCTAATATTTTAAGAGAGAGAGAGTGGTGGTGAAAGAGAGTTGTTTGACAGAGTGAGAGAAGAGAGCGAATATCAACTGCAACAAGACAGAGAAAACCATGTGTGCACACGGTTTCACAATGAAACACGTATACACATTAAGAACCACACACATATACACACACGTTCTATTTAAAACCACACGCGTCTACACACATTTAAAAGAGAAAACGTTTGTATTTATAAAAAAAAAAGTTAATAACGTTTTTTTTAAAAGTTTTTATAAGAAAACGTTTTTTTAAAAGTTTTTTTAAAGTATTAATAAAAAGATGTATTTATGAAAACATGTATTTACAAAAAAAGTTATTAAAAGTATTTTTTTAAAGATTTACACAAAAAGTATTCATAAAAAAAAGTATTTATAAAAAAGTTTTTATAAGAAAACGTTTTTTTTAAAGTTTTTTTTAAGAAAATGTATTAATAAAAAGGTTGTTGTGTTTTTATATTGTATAGGTGTTCGGTACTGAAGTTGATTTAATTAATTGGGTGCGATCTACTGCTGAATCGATTGGTTTTGTTATTGTTATTGGAAAAAGTAAAACAGATAGGGGCTATAAGTACTCTACCGAATTTTTGCGTTCTAGACATGGGACGTCTTCTTGTGAAGGTTTCGAAGATGAACTTCAACGGCAGACTAGTACTGACAAAACTAATTGCCCATTCAAATTACTAGCGAAATTTATAAAACATTTTAATGGTTGGATATTGAGGGTTAAGTGTCCGGGGCATAATCATAATTTTTCAGACTCGTTCCATGGTTTTTCATAGGCCATGCGATTAAAAGAAAGTGTGTTAGTTTTTGTGAGGCAGATGACAAAACAGCATGTAGCACCACGAATTATACTTTCTTCACTAAAAGAGATGGATCCTAATAACGTGTCTACCATTAAAACGGTGTATAATGCACAAGAAAAGATACGTCGCGACAGTCGTGGTGATTTGACTCCGATACAACTGCTTTTAGTACATTTGCAGCGTAAAGGTTATACATATTACCCTAGGATAAATGACCACACAAATGAGCTCGATGAAATATTTTTTGTTCACCCGACGTCATATGCCCTGTGGACAACATATCCGGAAATCATGCTGATTGATAACGCTACACGCGTCGTTCGGGGTCAAGGAAACTTCCTTTTCTTCGAGCAAGTTTTATAACACCCTAGGCAGTGAACCTAATCGTTGTAGTGTAGTAATTAGGGTAAGCCACGGGTATTGATATCGTTCTCTAGGGGAATAGGAATGCTAGTAAGAAGTTACTACGCTAAGGTTGAGGTTGAGGAAGATTATTTTTTATCCTTTTATGTTTTATGAAATGGAAAGGTACGAATCTCGGGTATTGGATTTGGGGGGTTGGTATTTCTACCGATTACTCTACTATTATCAAATTATCTAAACTAAGGTTGTGGGAGTCTATGTCTAATTAATGTGTGCTCGTATGACAGTTTAAAGATGTGTTTACTTAGGTTGTACTACTCCTTAATTATCTCCTATTGATGGTTGAGTTGTCACGTCCTTATTCTTAGTTGCGTTGTGTGTCTAAAGTTGTAGGGTATGCGTTTCTCCCTAACTCTTTGAACTTACCAAAGGGTCTCGTCTACAAACCCACTAGGGATGATAAACTCTTACTCTAAGGCACTCTTTGGATGGTTTAGCTTACAACTACTCAGGTAATTATATTCTAAGGTTCACAAAGATGAATCAAGCATTAAGTACACAACGAATGACCTATCGCATTACTAGATCATTAATCAACTAAGATAAGAAACAACCAATCAATATTCAATAATTAAGTTTCATACTTCCTAAGCAAACACACAAATAAATTAGCCGGACATGGAGAACATGCAAGCATACACACAAATAATCAAAGACATAATTGAATTAATGAAGTAAATACTTATCTTGATGTAAGATAGGGTTTAAAACCCTAAAATACTGTACAAGACACCTTAGGTTCGGTTTTAGGTTTTCACTCCAAAAGACTCTCCTTAAAACTGAAAAATTCGGATTCTATATATAAGATTACATATGCGACGGCATTACCTTATGTTTCGTGGCCGCCGTCGTGTCGCCGATATTAGGTTTCGTCTTGGCCATGTTAACCTTGCGACGGCGTCACCTTATGTCCGTGACGCCGTCCTCTTCAGCTTCTGACGTCGTTTGGATTGCATCTAGGCGTGCCGTCGAGTAGCGACGGCCTACTCTTTTACAACTGGACGTCGTCACTTGAAAATACGAGTTTTTGGTTCTGAACCGTCACAAAAATCCTGGGACGGCGTCGCCATTAGCACCTGACGCCGTCGCCTTCTAATTTCAGCAGCTGTGAGTGTCTCGATTTTGACTTTGGCCATTTTCTTCATATATTCGCGCCTTTTCGTCCAAGTAAGTGCCATTCCAGCATTTTGCCTTCAAGAGACCTAAAAAGTGAAAAGGAACGATATTAAGCAATAACGGATACAAAAGTGATCAAATAAGGACTAAAACGACCCCTCAAAATGGTACCTTTTAAAACCTTATCAAATATCCCTACACTTGTTATTTGCTTGTCCTCAAGCAAATGTGCTTTTAGCCAATTAATTTATAAGTTAGAGGTCATGAAGCATTAATTCAAAACGGTCCACAACACATGTAAGCCCCACAAAAGTCATAACAAGCACGGAAATTACATACTAGCACCTCACATGGGGTGTTTGGATACTCACATCTCTCTCGGGTGTATATATGAAATATAACAAAATAGGAAATGGAAGATAAACACTCATTAACCGGTCCTAGTACATAGATTACCATAGGCTTGAGAATAGATCAAACTTCCATCGCTTTGGCGTAAGCACCTAGGAAAGACTATCAAAGAGGTCTTTAAAGGGTTGTAATGTTAGGCTTACGGTAGGGAAACAAAGGGTTTGGTGGGATAGGCTATTTAGTGGTGGCAAGTCAAAAATCTCTATGTTAAATGCATACGAAGAATGGCGTTGCTAAGCCAAGACTCGACACTCTAAACTCTAGATAACTGAAATAAACAAACATAAATTCAAAGATAGATGTAGGATGGTAGCCCGTATATATATATATATATATACTTTTTTTTTTTTTTTTTTTTACACTCTATATATTTTTTTCTCTTTTTCTCTTTTTTCTATTTTTTTTTTCATACACTTTTACTCTACCATCCTCTACGATAACATCAAAATACTAGGGATTTATAGGCACATCCCTACACTTGAGCTTTTATTACTCTAACACTAATTTGACCCGAATTGAAAAGATCAAAACACTTGGGGTACATTATTACGCAAACAAAGGGAATTTGAATTTAACGTTCCCTTCCCGTCATTTCATAAATTTTAACTTTTCCCATGAATCCCAATCGTCCCAAAACTGTATACAAAGGATGTGACTTGACTTAGCAACTCATGCAAGCAACTAGATAATTGAGCTAAGGGTTTAGGGTGATAACAAACATTTGCACTAAAAGTGAGTGCATAAGGGGTAGGCTAAGGCGATTTGGGTGTATATTTGGGGGTGGGGTGTAAACAATGCTCTTCATTGATATTCCGAAAAAACCAAAACATCACGAGAACCGCGAAAAGGATAGGCTCTGAGGGGTTAACTAGGGGTATCGTGTACTAAAGATGAGTACAACGCAAAGGTGTAGGGGAATTACTCAACCGATATGGAAGAAGTAATTATATTACATGTATCAAACAAGGGTTATCCTAATGCCTCTTATCATTTAGTTATTCCTAACTACACAAGTGTAGTCTCACTTGCGATCTCGGAATGCATCACAAAACAAGTTCTAGAATCTAATATACTACCGGTTCACACTCTAAGCATTGAAGATGAATGCTTTAATTCCTACTAATCTAAGGGCGATCCTCACATTTTGGGTGGAATTTGGGTGGTAAAGGGTTTTTTTGTGCTAGTCATGCAACTTCCTATCCATGAGATGCTTTTGTTAAGACTAATGGCCCACTCCTATATGTCATAAAAAATTTTAAATTTGGTGCCAAAATTACCCTAACCGACATTTTCTCATGGTTTATTACACAATCACAATTGGACAAAGCAAATAGTCAAGGATAAGTATAGTTTCAAAGTTCCCGTTTTATTTTCCCTCCCTACACTTAAACTGAACATTGTCCCCAATGTTCCCCGAAAGTATCCAAGTTATGATAAAAGAAGTTAATTAAAAGCGAAAGAAACAAATACTCCCCTGATTAGCTCGGTAGGATCCGTGTAAAGTGGTGGTTAAATCCTTTTCAAGAAGAATTATTGCGTGAAAAGCTCCTTCCAATCTTATGTAACTTCTTCTCGACAAACTAAACCTGCACACTTGAAGAAAACAAACGAAACCTTCGCGTAAAATCGGCGGTAATAATATATATAAGACTCGATTTAAACTAGGATATAATGCTTGTGGTATGGATGTTTACAGAATTTCTAAGAAAATTAAGACCTGGAAAATTCCAAAAATTTAAGTAGCTCAGAAAACGAGAAAAAGTGATCTGATGTTTTTATTCCTTCCTGACGCCGTCAGGTTGCAATCCTGACGCCGTCAGGTTATCCTGACAAAAACTGGTCTGCGATTTTCTGAAAAAAAAATCTGGAAAATTTACATCTTTAGAATCTGGAAAAATTTCTGCAAAACATCCATTATGACTCAATACAAGCATTTGACTCGAACAAACAAACATAAATATCTTTTAGTTAATTGTTATTCTCATGTTTACGTTTCTTTTGAAAACGTGTGTAATCCTCCCTACACTTATCCCTTATGTAAAATATCTTTATATGCAATTAAGACGAGGTTAAAAACAAAATAAAGCATTTTTACAAATTTAAACATGAGGATAAACAATTAATAAAAGATATATGACACTAACAAGCAAACAATTAAACATGGGTTGCCTCCCACGAAGCACTTTTCTTTATTTAAGAGTCTTGTAGCCAGACTCATAGTCGTGCTCCTACGTTTTCTCATTACCGCCCTCTTGACGGTCTCTAATGGGGGATTCCATGTTGTAGAAGTGCCCTACAATGCGCTTCTCTAAGAGTTCATCCTCTCCCCAATTGGTCCTATATTCCGGTCCTAGGCTCAAGCAATCCTTATAGAATCCGAATATCTTAGCCATAACATAATCAACACCTTTTCCTATCCCTCATTATTCCTATAATAGACCGACAGTTTAAGTTCCTTTTCATCATTAGAGAGTGATGAAAACTTCTCAATCTTAAACGGCATTTGGTAAGCTATGTCATCGGTCTCATTCTTGAATCGCACTACTCCTAACGAGGGGTCATAGGTCATCCCGGTGCTTTCTATGAAAGGTTTTCCTAGAATAACATGGGACAAGCTAGGGTCTATGGCCGTGCTAATATCATCCTCAATTATGAAGTCCGTAGGAAACGTGAAACTACCTACATAAACGGGCAATCCCTTATTTCTTCCGAGAAAATTGCAACTAACATTAGGATCATTGGGGTCTTGCCTAGTTGGAATAGGCTTCTTCAATATCCAATTGTAATAGGTGCTAGTCATTATGTTGATTGGGGACTTGCGATCAATGTAGGCTTTTGCCACAAAAAGGTGTCCTATGACACATGGTATGTTAAGATTCCAAGGGTTCCCAAACTTGATTCGAGGACTTTTCTTAACATACATGTGACGGTGGTCACGCACTAAGTGAGGGTGGCGAGATAGTTCTTCTTCCGTAGGAAATTTGTTGAAATAGTCAATGTCTACTTCATCTACTTCCTCGGGTATTTCATCATCCACAAGTGTATAGTCCTTTTCGTCATTTGTTTCATTAGGTTCAACTAAGGCGATGGTATTGACGAATTGGACGTGCTTAGTTAGCTTGCTTGGGTCCTTAATCTCTATACCTGAAGGCTCGGGGGTTGAGATAGCACTAACCTTCTTATCACTATTAGTTATGGCTTTCAAAAGGTGTCTATTTCCTATCCATCTCGGCTTGTTGATGGTTAAAGCGGTCCGAGAGCTTAGCCATTTGGGTTTCTTGGGATGCAACTAGGTTTTGCAACATCCCTTCGACGTTTTGTTGGTTAGGACCGTTAGGTGGGGGCCATGAGAAATCATTGGAAGTGAATTCTTTGGTTTGTCCCCAGTAGAAGTCGGGCTTGCCTTTCCATGCCTCGCGGGATTCATTAAAATTCCTAGGTCCGGGTATTGTAGGGAATCTTCCTTCCGTTCCATTAATACGTGAGGATGCGTAGTCAACGGAAGCATGTTCGGGGATCGAGTGCTGTGCGCGTGTTATGAGGATCACAAACGGCTCACCGAGGAAGAAACTTTGTTCACATGGTGTGAAGATTTAGGATTTTCGTAAGTAGGAGCTCATAGGAATCTAACTTGATCTTCAAGTTCGATCATCCTACGTCGGAAGAGGCAAGGAGATTGCCTTAACGGTTTTGGGCAGCTCACGGGGTCATCCCAACTTTCGTTGTCATAGAGGGCGAGGTCCTCTATTATACCCCATGATTCTTCCGCGGTGAGATCACTAAGTTTTCCAACGGCCGCTTGGTCAATGGATCGCTTAGTGGGGAAGTTGACATGATCATAAAAGATTTGGACTTGGAGCCAAAGATCAATGCCGTGATGAGGGACTTTATGAAGTAAGTCCTTGAATCGGGTCCATGCTTCGTAGAGATTCACCTTGACGTTGTTGGAACATCAAGATGTCATTCCTAAGCTTAGTGGTTCTCCCCGGTGGGAAAAATTGAGCAAGGAAGCGAGAAGTAAGATCATCCCAACTTGAGATGGAGCCGGCGGGAAGTCGCTCAAGCCAATTACTAGCTTGGTCCCGTAGAGAGAATTGGAAGAGACGCAGGCGCGTGGTCTCCCGAGTAGTAGCATCAAGGTCGATGGAATCGACGATTTTGAGGAAATCCCTCAGATGCTGATTTGGATCTTCGGAACGAAGTCCATGGAATGCACATCCGTTTTGCACCAACCGGATGGTGTCGGATCGAAGGGCCGTAGTTTGGGCTTGGTCGGGAAGCTCAATGGTGTTCCTATAGCCTAGGTGGCTTGGTCTCGAGTATTCACCAAGAGTACGGCCTCTTGGTGGGTCATTGGTGGTGTGTTGATGAATGGTAGTGGGTTATCACCTTCCATGATGAAAAGTGATGGGATGTTACGAACAAAAGGTCACGAAGAAGGGGGATAGACTAAGAGAAAGCTAAAAATTGAGAAAAAAAATTACTTGATAGGAATCAAGTAAAGAACCTAAACGAGGTGGACTACTAACTAGCTATTCTATTCCCGCGCGCGGCGCCAAAAACTTGATCACGCTACACGCGTCGTTCGGGGTCAAGGAAACTTCCTTTTCTTCGAGCAAGTTTTATAACACCCTAAGCAGTGAACCTAATCGTTGTAGTGTAGTAATTTGGGTAAGCCACGGGTATTGATATCGTTCTCTAGGGGAATAGGAATGCTAGTAAAGAGTTACTACGCTAAGGTTAAGGTTGAGGAAGATTATTTTTTATCTTTTTATGTTTTATGAAATGGAAAGGTACGAATCTCGGGTATTGGATTTGGGGGTTGGTATTTCTACCGATTACTCTACTATTATCTAATTATCTAAACTAAGGTTGTGGGAGTCTATGTCTAATTAATGTGTGCTCGTATGATAGTTTAAAGATGTGTTTACTTAGGTTGTACTACTCCTTAATTATCTCCTATTGATGGTTGAGTTGTCACGTCCTTATTCTTAGTTGCGTTGTGTGTCTAAAGTTGTAGGGTATGCGTTTCTCCCTAACTCTTTGAACTTACCAAAGGGTCTCGTCTACAAACCCACTAGGGATGATAAACTCTTACTCTAAGGCACTCTTTGGATGGTTTAGCCTACAACTACTCAGTTAATTATATTCTAAGGTTCACAAAGATGAATCAAGCATTAAGTACACAACGAATGACCTATCGCATTACTAGATCATTAATCAACTAAGATAAGAAACAACCAATCAATATTCAATAATTAAGTTTCATATTCTCTAAGCAAACACACATAAATAGCGGACATGGAGAACATGCAAGCATACACACAAATAATCAAAGACATAATTGAATTAATGAAGTAAATACTTATCTTGATATAAGATAGGGTTTAAAACCCTAAAATACTGTACAAGACACCTTAGGTTCGGTTTTAGGTTTTCACTCCAAAAAGACTCTCCTTAAAACTGAAAAATTCGGATTCTATATATAAGATTACATATGCGACGGCGTCACCTTATGTTTCGTGACGTCGTCGTGTCGCCGTCATTAGGGTTTCGTCTTGGCCACGTTAACCTTGCGACGGCGTCACCTTATGTCCGTGACGCCGTCCTCTTCAGCTTCTGACGTCGTCTGGATTGCATCTAGGCCGTCTGAGTAGCGACGGCCTACTCTTTTACAACGGACGTCGTCACTTGAAAATACGAGTTTTGGTTCTGACCGTCACAAAAATCCTCGGACGGCGTCGCCATTAGCACCTGACGCCGTCGCCTTCTAATTTCAGCAGCTGTGAGTGTCTCGATTTTGACTTTGGCCATTTATTCATATATTCGCGCCTTTTCGTCCAAATAAGTGCCATTCCAGCATTTTGCTTTCAAGAGACCTAAAAAGTGAAAAGGAACGATATTAAGCAATAACGGATACAAAAGTGATCAAATAAGGACTAAAACGACCCCTCAAAATGGTACCTTTTAAAACCTTATCACTGATGGACTCCACATACAACACCAACATGTTTAAACTGCCATTCTTTACAGTTGTTGGGGTTACTCCAACAAACACAACATTCTCAATGACGTTTAGCTTTTTGGGCAAGGAGAAAAAGCCAAATTTCAAATGGGTGTTGGAATGTGTTAAGTTGGTGATACAAGAACAATATTACCCGCGGGTTATCGTCACCGACAGAGATTTAGCTTTGCTTGGGGCATGCGCAGAAGAATTCCCAAACGCTAACATATTACTCTGCCGATGGCATATCAATCAAAATGTGCTAAAGCATTGCAGACACAGATTGATACGTTAAAGGAGTATGAGTCCGTTAGATTGACATGGGATTCGATGATTACAGCTCCGACCGAAGACGTGTTCACGCATTATTATCGGCACTACCTACGTGGTTATGGTCCGAAAAAGGGTACTTGAATTGTTATTTAATATACATTTTCGATATTATTTAATAAATAACTACTCGATTGTTTTCCTCACTTTAGTAATTTCTTTGTTTTCTCGGAATGTTTTTCCGGTATTTTAGTAACGGCTGCGAGATTACGACGCATGTTTGTGTCGTACATTACCGATCAATATCGCAGCGGCCGGCCAGACAACAACATGTAGAGTTGAGGGTCAACACGCCTGTTTGAAGTTATACTTGGGCTCCACACGTCCAGCTTAGACACGTTGTTGTGTTCGTCCGACAAGATTATATTTGCGCAAGAAACTGCGATACGAGCCTCTTTGAATACAAGCAAAATCAAGAAACTGCATGCTTGTAAGAGCACTCTATTTAACGACTTGCGGTATAATGTTTCAATGGATGCTTTAAGGCTCATACTCGCAGAAAGTAAACGGGATGTTGACCCACATGCATGTGGTCATCAGATGCGGTTAGTGTATGGTTTACCATGCTATCACCAACTGTATTGGCTTCAAGAAAACGGTATGTATTTTAAAATTTATGCCTATCAAGTTATTCTTCCCGTCAATACCGATAATTTTAACAAGTTCTTTTTTTCGAATACAGGATTGCCAATTCCGCTTGATTATGTTGATAATTTTTGGAGAACACTAAGCGTTCCCTGGCCTGTTGTCCGAAATACTCAAAAGCCTCAGGTCCTGAATATCCTCAAGAGCTTCAAGGGCCTGAAAGCCTTAATTTTTCTTGTCAAGATGACGTACAAAAATTCCAAAGTGTTTATACAAGAGCATCGTCGTTTGTCAAAAAAAATATGTTAAACAGCTCGAGGTATATACGCTCTGAATCGGTGTCAGCCCAATAACCTGCTGTTAAAGAAAGTAATCGTGGACGTCCCGTAGCGCAAAGGACACAAATCCAGTCTAAACCAAATATCTCGGATTTGAACGAAGAACCCCCACAAGGCACCGCAGAGCTACACAAAACCTAAAAAGTCCAGAGTAAATAAAGAATCTGCGAGACAAGTTTCTTATGTGGAGAGCCTTCTAACGTCCCGACTAAACGAATGACCTAACGAAGGATCTAGCGGGGCGACTTAAGACACCACTTGTACGTTCAGATTACTTAGCGAATATTGTATGGCTGAAATTCCAGCTCTTTTTCCTACGCTGGATCCTAGGGTTCTTTAACGTGGATGGTGATGGAAATTGTGGCTATCGAGCTCTTGCCGTAGGTCTTGGCCATCAGCAAGAAATGTGGCCCAGAATTTGAGCTCTTGCCAGGGAAGAGGTAGACAATAACGAGGAAGTTTACAGGGAAATGTGGGGTGATTCTTTTACATCTACACGTAACTCGATGAATTGGTTTAACAGTGCAGCACCCCGACGTTATTGGATGACGATGCCAGAAACGGGATGGTTATTGCTAAAGCTCTTAACCTCCTATTGTATGTATAACCAATTCACAATCTCTTTTGTGTCTTCCGCTGAGAGGTTCTTCTCCCGCTTCAGCAAAATATGTCTCCGGTTGTGATTCTTCATGTGGGGAACAACGAATGTGCTCACTTCATTCTTGCGGTTCTTGATGAGACTCACCACTCCCGTATAATCACCCACAATGGAGACATTTTAGAAATGTCGAGGCCGCGCCATGGGAACATGTGTTTGCTCAACGGCAGAGGATGTTTAGATATCGAGAAAGCGGATTATTGATTTATATTGTAAATGACAAAACATGTATAGACGATTACTGATTTATATTGTAAATGACAAAACATGTATAGACGATTACTGATTTATATTGTAAATGACAAAACATGTATAGGCGATTACGATTTATAGCAAACGACTCGCATCTTTTGTTACGATTTACGCTCTCTGCCCGGTTCTTCCTCATCTTTTGTTACATAGGCATCGTGATGACATTCAGTGAGGGACATTCATTGTGTCAACCACGCACCCGCTCGTTGAGAGTCCAGTTATGTGCTTTCTTCACAATCTTATGTGCCTCCTCTCCAGCTATATCTCCACGTCAGATGAAGACAATTTTATACACCGATCCTCCGTTCTTCCTCATCTTTTGTTCCAGCCGTCTCACGTTACGAGTACGAGCGAAGATTGAGGATTGAGAGACGCATTTGAGTTAGAGTCTCCGTGTGGGACCGATGGCAGCATCATTGGAGCGACTACGCCTCGGGCGTGATTGATCTTAGTTTCTAGTTATATTGTAATTTTGTGAACCATGTATCCACTATTAATCTATAACAAGATTGGTTATTTATGTATTCGAAGCTTCTAATTTGTGAACCATGATATTACTAATTTATGTTGTGAATAATTATACAAATTTTTTTGGCGAGATGCAACAACAAAATCCTTCCTTACTGTGTCGTTGTCAACGTGGATTAATAATTGAGAACATCCCACAAGCCCCAAACTTGTATGCAGTATTATGCATGTCCTTTCTCAAAGGTAAATAATTAAGCGTTTGCTTATTTTGCGTAAATATATCAATAACTTGTTTGTTTAGAATACATTTCTTATAATTGTTTCAGATATGTAACAAACCGAGGACTAAAAGACTATGGGTGTCGACTTCATGTGGAAGAAAATATTTCAACAAAAGTACTTTTGTGAAGCCTCTTCTTCAACGCAGCGTTCAAACCGCGAAACTAAAGATACAACGATCAACATGCTATTGGCTGAAAACAATTTGTTGCAGGCAAAAATAAAGACGTTGGAGACATCACCGAATTGGAAGAAATCCGTTGATCACATGTCGTCGAAGTGGAATACTCTATGAGCTTATGATACATTAATAATCTTCATGTGGAGTAGATTTCGTTGTAATATTGAAAACATTTGTTGTTTTACTTGTTTAATGTTTTAATGTCTAATGTTTTATTGTTATTGTTTAATTAAATGGAAACAAATACATAATATAAAAAACTACACAATTAAATACACTATACATATAAAAACACTACACAAATTAAATACACTATACAATATACCTAAATTAAAAACTACATACACAACTTAAAAAAAAACGTCAAAAGTGAAACGGGCCAGTATGGAAGGGGACCCACACCTACTTGAGGTGCTCGCCATGAAACGCAAGTTCACAGAGGTAAGCCTATTTGAATCGGGATACACTATTGGAACCCTCTACAGTCACATCCATAGGGAATATTCCTTTGTCTCCCCCATTTTTTCAAGTATAAATACGCTATTGGGCCGTTCAGATTTCGACAGCTTTTAAGCGTTGGGCTTATTAAACTTTATATTTGCATTCAGCTTTTATAACTTTGATATAAACAAAATTATAAAAAAAAAAAAAAAAAAAAAAACTAAAAAGGGTCCCAATAAAAAACTAGGTACCGTCCTAATAACCCAAACCTTTGAATCTTCAACAAAAAAGCTAAGAAGCACATCTTATTGGAACCATAAACAAAATCTTGTTCTTCACTGTAATTTTGAAACAGCTACGTAAATAGCCTTGTACTTTTACCCCTTTCTGATTGTTACTTTTTCTTTGAAAAGTTGACATACCTTGTCTTATGTATGTATGTATTGTACGCATGCATGTGTCATCTTGTATATGCAATTTTAAAGTTCATTAACTTTTCTATTAGACTTGTTCAAAAGTTTGTATCACAAGTGTTTTGAATAACAAACAAAAAGTAATCTACATGTATAGTTTGCTCAAATGTTGAGAATCAAATCAATCAATCGCTTATAGTGTCATGCTATATTAGAGCATAAGGTGTCAAAACGAAGGGTAAGTTCGTCGTCGCGCCACCTCAGCGCCACATCAGCATCCTATTTTTCCACAACTAACCACAACAAACTCCCTCATCACTCATAACAAACATCAAACCCTTCATTTTGGACCCACTATTACACACACACTACACACACACACAAACCCTTGCTTTGTTTTAATTTCAAGCTAGTAGTGGTGACGACAAACCCACTACGGGCAAGCAGCGACTTAAGAGGGCCAGGCGATTTGAAGACGGCGAGCTCCTACTCACAAGGCGCGAGAGAGACGGCGAGCTCCACACCGTGTGCTCTTAGGAAAGAAAAGTTAATATGTGACTGTCATGTACTTAATGTTAAGAGAATTTTTTTTAAATAAACCATTTATACTACTAGCTTACAAAAATGAACGTCGCAATTTTTATTTTTTTTTAACCAAAATGAACAATCTCAACGCCACGTTTTATTGTCTTAAATATGTCAAAACTACATCACATTGATTTAAGTTTATCAAAATGAGTTCATATGAATTTTGTTTAATGAATAAAGCCATGTGTTTTGTTACGTAGATTAGGCCTTGTTCGCAATTGCTCTAAATGGTAATGACTTGTTACATAACTTGAGTTCCAATAAATGTAACAAAGTTTATAAAACAGTTACTAATGTTGACACAATTGGGAGAATTGGTATAAACTTTGGTTGACAAAAGGCACACACTACAACAAATTTGTCATTTCTACACACTTTTTTCTTCACATTTGATAAATCGTGAACTTTTCTTTTAAAGATATTCACATTTAAGAGTGTGAATAATTATTTCAAAGTTCTCACATTTAAAAAGTGTGAAGAATTTCAATCCCACACTTTAAGAAGAATTATTTCAAAATCAAAATCATCACACTTAAAAGTGTGAATAATTATTTCAAAGTCAAAATTATCACACTTAAAAGTGTGAAGAATTATTTTAAAACCCTCGTACTTAAAAGTGTGAAAAAAATCACAAAGTTACTCACATTTGAGTATATTTATTGAATAATGGTTAACATACTAAAAAATGACGATAATTTCATATCTAAAACAACAAATCTTAAAAGTTAAAAGCTAAAAAGATATATTTCCCATAATAAAAAATAATATTAAAATGTACCAAGTTATATTATTAAATGAGTTAATTGCACTTTTGGTCCCTGTGGTATGGTCAAATTGCAGGTTTAGTCCTTAAAACTTTGAAAATGCAATGATAGTCCCCATTTTGAAGTTTGGAATGCAATTTTAGCCCCTGGATAAAGTGAAATGACTAAAATACCCTTAGTCTTATTCAGAGAAGACAAGGACAATTTGGTCATTTCACACCGATTAGGGACCAAAAATGCAATCCAAACTTCAAAATTAGGACTATTATTGTACTTTCAAAGTTTTAGAGACCAAACATGCAATTTGGCCATACCGCAAGG
>OU343224.1:365436317-365572816 GCA_910596185.1 Chrysanthemum makinoi
AAAAATTTATATAAAAGTTTATAAAACAGTAAAAAGTTTATAAAAGTTTATAAAAAGTTTTAAAACTTTATAAAAAATTTATAAAAAAGGTTTATAAAAATTTCTAAAAAGTTTATAAAAACTTATAAAAAGTTTATCAAATGTAACATAAAAATAAATAACATATAAAACACTAAAAATTAAATACACTATAACATATATAAAAACACTACACAAATAAATACACTATACATATATTTAAAACTACACAATTAAAAAAAAGGTACATCCGCCGTATGTAAGGGGACCCAGGCTATGGGTGCATGGCTAGGATTTTTTGGGGTGTTTGAGTAGGGTTGCCCTAAAATTATGAACTACTCTTTCCATTTTAGAATAAATATTCATTCATATTTTATAAAATTTTAAAAAAGTGGAGTTACAATATCTACTAATAAAACTTTTTATTCTCACTCGTTTAGAAGTATTTTAATTGATTGAAGCTAAAAATAAATATTAATTTTGAGATAGGCAAAAGTAACAAAGTAAACTTATATTGTGAAACGAAAGAGTGGCTTTTAACAAATAACGCTTCATAAACTTTATTTCTTTTATAAACTTTTTAGCTTATTTGCTTATCAGACTAGTTTGGCTTATTTCGGCTTATTTACAACTTCTTTTTCACCAAACTTATTTTTCCTATCTTCCTAACAATCTAAAGTATTTTCTATAAAAATTTCATATTTTTCTGTTTTCATTTACTATTTTTATATTTAATTTAGTTCAAAATCGTTTTTAATTCATATAAAATTAAATAAAAGTCAAAAAAATAGCCGGCTTTTTTATAAAATTTTCTTTTGTCATTTAGGTCTCTGGAAAAATACAATTGCATTCCTAGGATTAGTTTTCCATCATTTAACTTTTTAGGCTCAGGATTAGCCCGTAAGTGCAAGTTTTTTGTTTTAATTTATGCTTTGCTTATTCGCTTTATATAATTGTTTTGTTTGTTTTTTAGTTTATGTTTCATAATCTTAGTTAAAATCCGAATATCTTATTATCCCATTCAAGTCACCCGATCACAAATCGTATTCGACGTTCTATTTCACACCTCGTTGGAAAACGAACCCTGGGATATATAATTCTCCCGGGATATACGTAGTTTGACTCCTTTGGCTATTTCTTGGTCAAAGATGACGATCTATTTATATATTATACTCATAATCAATAGTATAAAGTGGGATGGTAAAGTTTTTTTTTTTTAGGTTGAACTCATTTTGGATCATAAATAGTTTAGAACAAATTGGCGTATTTAGAAGTTGTCATTTAAAATAGCAATGGTTTATAAGTGTATTTTGTTTATTAAATGGGAACTCAAAAATCGAGTTTAAGAATAAGTCACCTGGCGGTTCCAAGCAAGATCATGTTGACTCCATGGTGCAACCAAACAAACCAGTTAATGGTTTTCCTATCCTTGAACGTTTTTAAGAGTTCATTTTAGAGGTCAAGCCATGGGCTATGGCATGTGTGGAAAACTAGAATGGGGGTTGAATAGTTTTACCGATTAAAACTTCGTTTTAAAATATTTAGATCGACTTATGTCAATCTATCTAATGTATGTGTTGGATGATGATAGATAAGCATATAAACAAGTAATGCAAAGATAAAGAGTAAATAACACAAAACCACGACACAAGTATTTATAGTGGTTCGGCTACAAGGACACCTTCCTTGCCCTACTTCACTCCCCGAGTTACCCACTCGAGAGTTCGTAACCACTAAACAACACAAGCTCCTTAATGTGGCGGAGAAGCCTTCACAACGTCGCCTACTCTTTATCCAGTACTAGGCTAGACACCGAGTTCTTCCACGAGGTAGAACCACACCTATCACAATGTCGCCCACACTTTATCCGGTACAAGACTAGATACCGAGTTCCATTACAAAGGAGGAACTAATACCCAACACTACACCAATACACGACAACCCCAAAGGAGACACACTCCTTATTACAACATCATAAGGATATCACTATCCCAAACTAACTATCTTGTACATCGATGCACCATATCGAATGTACACCCTTTGCACCTTTCACTATGCCTTTGACACGACCCATTCGGCACCTTTCACTAATGCCTTCGACATGGACCTTCGGCACCTTTCACTAATGCCTTCGACACGACCCTTCAGCACCTTTCACTAATGCCTTTAACATGGACCTTCGGCATCTTTCACTAATGCCTTCGAACGACCTTCGGCACCTTTCACTTATGCCTTTAACACAACACTTCTATGGAGGAAGAGAAGAACTATCAACAAGAGACACTTTAGTGGTCTTGATGATGACGAAGCTTAGAAAATCATGACCTTGAGCTTGCACGTCTTCAAGAGGTGGTGATCTCGCCTTTAAGAGGAACCTAGAGAATCACACAAACACAAAACTACATAGAAAGATCCTTTGGATATGAGGTTAGAGATATTACAATACTAAGAGAGAGTATGTAAAAGGTAAGTAGTGAGAAATGGGTCACTATTTATAGGAAAATTTCTATACTATTCCACGGTTCCCACGGATCCCTCCTAGAGGGATCCGCTAGTGTAATTCAAGGGATCCGCAGCTAGGTCACTTAAGTCCGGATTTTGGGTTGCAAACCGGGTTATGGGTTATGGGTTATGGGTTATGAACCATGAGTTATGGGTAATAAATTATGGATACCCAATAAGATGCAATGTATCTAGACATTGGGTCATGGGTATTGGGTTATGGATCATGGATAATACCTAATATAACTTCATGCATGATGTCATGCAATGGGTCATGGGTTATGGATCAAGCTCCATGGGTATAGGTCATGGACTTTGGGTTTTACCCAACATTATTCAATGTATCTAGTCAATGGGTTAAGGACTTAGATTTTTACCCATAACATTACTCATTACAATATAAATATGCACATTTCCATATTATGTAAACACTAGTTGTTATACATATGCAATTCTATAAGATGTAAACAATATTACTTGTTTAATGTTTTATACGAAAATGTAAGTGCGTTAGTAAACTATTGGCTCAAACCAATTACGTATTTTATTTGTTTCGTTAAAATGATTTTACGTTTGTTATCGACAAAACATTAGAAGATCGTAAAATATAAATAAACGTTTTTACGGCTTATTTGTATTAACACCATGAAAGGCTGTGAAAAGGATTATCGGAGTATCATCACTAGTATGGGAGATCATTCTTATTTTAAATGATTTACCTTTCATGTGCAAGGTCTCGGTGAAAAGGAGAAAAAGCAATGGGGGAAGATGCTTTGCCATACTAATCAGGTTAACTTCTTATCTCTTCAGGATACAAAGATGGTATCTTTTGATGTTTTCGTGGTTAAGGCTATTTAGGGTAACATGTATTTTGACTTCGCTACTAGTTCAGCTAGAGGTAGATTGGGTGCCATTTTATGTGTTTAGGATAAGTCCTTATTCCAAAATATATATATATATATTCTACTGATCATTGCCTATGCGTAGAAGGTACGTGGTTGGCTTCTAATTCAGACATCGTTTATGTCGGTTTACTCACCTCAAGACTTATCTCAAAAAAGAGCTTTGTGGGCATATATGAATGAGATTATAAACCGTTGGCATGGTGAGGTTATAGCTATGGGGGATTTTAATGAGGTGTGTTATGCTTCGGTGCGGCACAGATCCTCTTTCCATGCTTTAAATGCAACATTCAACACTTTCATTGTTAATTCCCATTTAACTGATATTCCATTAGGTGGCCACTCTTTTACTTGGTCGGATAAACTGAGCAAGATGAGTATGTTAGATCGGTTTCTAGTTTCTCAAGGAGTTTTGGATCTCTTTCTAAATTTGTCTGGTTTGGTCCTACATCGTCATATTTCAGATCATAGGCCTATCCTCCTTAAAGAATCCCATGTTGATTATGGTCCTAGTCCCTTCCGTTTGTTTCACTCTTGGTTTTTATAACAAGACTTTGCTTCTATTGTTTAATATTCTTGAAATAATGATGGGGTTTATGCCAATAATGCCATGATCTTGCTTAAAAACAAGTTGAAATGTTTGAAACTTAGGCTGAAACGTGGAGCATTGATAATAAGAGCATCGAGGAGCATGATCGTAATCTTCTGTTAGATTCCCTTCTTGAAATTGATTCACGTATTGATAAAGGTGTGAGCCTTCCTGATGATATTTCAAACCGTGTAAAAAAATTTCGTAACCTGCTGGTTATGGACAAAAAGCTTCTGATGACTTGGCTAAAAAATCTAAGGTTAAATAGAGGGGACGAAAATTCCAAATTTTTTCATGGAATGGTGAACAAGAAAATAAAACAACTTGCCATTAAAGGAATTCTACTTGTTGGAGAGTGGATCGATAATCCTTCTCATGTCAAGTCTGAGTTCTACAACCCATTTTGCTAATAGATTATCTCGCTTCGATTGGGTTCATGTCCCTTTGAAGATGACTTCTGACGTTTGGATTACGATCATGCCTGTGAATTGGAAAGAGATATTACCAATGAGGAAATTCAAAGAGCTGTTTGGGATTGTGGTTCTGATAAGTCTCCTGGGCCTGATGGCTTTACCTTCGAATTCTTCAGGAAATTTTGGTATATTGTTGGTGAAGAGGTGATCAACGTCAAAGGAGTTTTTCAACTCTAGTATATTCCTAAACAGGTGTAACCCGTCATTTATTGCCTTAATTCTAAAGGTGTTAGACGCTAAACACCTTAATGATTATTGTCCTATTAGTCTAATCGGTTGTCAATATAAAATTATTGGCAAAATTTTAGCTAACCATTTAAGCATTGTGAAAGATGATATCATTAGTCACGAGCAATCAGTGTTCATTAAAGGTAGACAAATTACATATGGCCCTCTCATTCTTAATGAGGTTATCTCTTGGTGTAAGTCCAAAAAGGTGAAATCCTTATTGTTTAAAGTTGACTTCCAAAAGGCGTTCGATTTGGTTAGATGGGATCACCCTTGATGATATCCTTGGTATCTTAGGTTTTGGGAATAAATGGCGAGGATGGATTTGTGGTTGTCTTCTTTCTTCTAAGGCCTCGGTTTTTGTTAATGGTTCTCAAATAGAAGAATTCCTTTTCCATAAAGGTTTATGGTAAGGTGATCCTCTATCCCCTTTTCTATTTATCCTTATAATGGAAAGTCTTCATGTATCTCTTCGCGCTTATTGATAGAGGTATGTTTGTTCCTATTCTTGTTGACAAAGACAACTTGGTCCATATCTCGCACCTATTTTACGCCGATGATGTCATGTTCATTGGTAAGTGGACATGTGAAAATATTAATGTCCTTATGTTGATGTTGCATTGATTCTTTCTCGATTCTGGTTTAAAAGTTGATGTGCACTGGTTCTTTTCTCGATTCGGTTAAAAAATGCTTTTTTAGTCGTTTGACCTTTCAGTAGGTTCTTTGATAGGGTTCAGTCATTCATTAGTCTGGATTTCTTCCAGAGAAATAATGAGTGCCTCATCAGTATGACACTTTTTGTGATAGTACAATAGAATGACGTCGTGTACGCTGCTAAATTCGGGTGGTAGCTCTAGTTTGTACGCTATCGATCCAATTCAAATAAAGATTTTGAATAGTATAATGTTGAGATGTCCGGGAAAAATGTGAGTGTTTATAATGAATTCTGATCCCAAGCTCTCAAGTGGAATCAGGAATTCTTTTAAGGCCTTATCAGTGTGCAAAAGTTCTGATTAATATCAAGCTTCAAGCTAGTATATTTTAAAGGATAATACAATTTACAGATGATTAGAGGACTAACGCAACTCCAGAGTAATATTGCAAGGCCAGTTGAAGGCACCGCAGGCGGAATGTTGTATCGAGGTTAAAGGCTCTTACAAAGATTTCATGAGCGTCAAGGTCAAAAATTTTATAAGTATGAAAGGAATGGTTGGTTTGACTCGTCGGTTTGAACAACATCATCTTTTTTCTTTTTTCTTTTGCAACAGTGTTGAAGACGCAAAGTCAAATAATGCCATAAGCATACTGGTGATGTTTGGTCGATGAAATGTTGTTGCACAATCTATTAGTATTGAGAATGCTTACAAAATTTCTTGGACTAAGTTGAAGAAGTTATTGATCAAGAAGTATTACCCTCAGAATGAGGTGCAAGGAATGAAGGTGATTTTGGAACCTTGTTGTCAGAGATATTAATATCACGACTTATATCCATTGTTTTCAAGAGTTGGCAGTATCGTGAATTGTAAGTTACACAAGTATCTTTGTCTGAGATGGATAGTTGAGTGAGATGTTTCTGACCTCGAAAGGATTATTTAGTAAGATAGGTTTTCACACGTGATGTTATAAGACATTTTCGCAAAAGTCGATGTTTTGATGTTTCTTTGCATAAGAAAGTTTGATAAGGTTTGACAGAACTTTTTTTTATTTTGTAATAACAAGTATCTCCAAAAAAATGTCATCACAAGTATTATTGTTGACACAAATGAAACTTTAAAGAAGGTCCTTGAAGGTGAAAGCGTCATATTAGAATTTGTAGTTGAGTATGAATGACTCTATAAGTTTTAGACGCCTAAGGTTAGAGTCCAGTTGTTAAGGTTATGCTCGTTGGTAGTTTAACCTATAATGACTAGCATGGTGTCATCGTCCTCTCGGATGTGGGTTGTATAAAAAAGTCTTGACTGTTAAAATTTTGGAAAAGGACTTGATGAATATAGAGAAAGTTGTTGAACTTCACCTTTTATGATAAATATTTGTTAATAAAGTGTTAAGTGACAACACGGAATCGGTTCCAAGTCGGAGGTTTACATGTGAATTCAAAAGATGTTTCTCAATTTCAAATAATTCCAACACCTCAGCTTCTTGTAAATGATGTATCAGTTTGTTCCTTAGCATCTTCCATTAATATGTTTATTATTTATTGTTTTAGAACAAGATGTTTGGTATACTCGAAATCTGTTTTAATTACAAAAGAAGATATTGGTTATCCTTTAAAGCTTCCAAGGGAGTAATTAGTTTATAAGGTAATTACAGTATAGTATTTTAAAACGGTTTGTGAAACCATTTATTTTGTAATAAGGATAATTTTTTGTTATTTGCAACTTAGTGGTAAATCGTAGTTTGTGATTTAGTATCGAAGCAACAACTTGGTAATGTGACTTTTAAAACAGCTTATACGATAATAGAAAACGATTCATTATTTATAGAATAGTAGTGAAATCATAGTTAAATTTTGTGATGTTTTGGTAAGATAACAAATCAGGTTATAACAAACGGTGAAACGATTTGTAAATGATTCATAAAGTAGATAAGAAAACAATTTATTAATTGCCCAATAGTAGAAATATTTGTAGTTCATTTTGTGATTCAGTGGCAAAGCTTGTTCATAAGGTTGTAGTAAACTTTTAGGGTAATTGTGACTTAGTTTACAAAATATTAGCAAAAGTGTCTGTTTTCTAATTAAATAGAAGTACAGTAATCGGTTTATTACAATGTAGTAGTCCATGAAGTGATTTGTACAAAAAGTTTGTAGGACAATTTGAGAAAGACTCATTGTTTATAAAATACCGGTAAGGTCGAAATTTTGATTCAGTGATGAAGTAATACAACATTTGGTAGATTGACCGCGAAATAGTTGACAAGATGATTGATTACAGTTTGTGCGTTAGAAGGGGAAGTAGTTGAGAAAACTGTTGGTATTCTCTAGGGATAAGTAGAGGATTAGATATATGTTCCCATAAATAGTAGCTCGAGTTACAAGATAACTTGTGGTATGTTTCTAGTTTGTTAAAAGTTTAATAGTTCGCCCGTTATATATGTTCAACGAGGGTTTCCCTTCGTAGATGTCGTGATGTGTCGTTCCTAGAACGGCAAGGAATATATTCTGACTCATCAATTGAGTACGAGTTTTGAGATAGAGGAGACACTATTACCGTAGTGAGTGACGAAGCAATCTCGATCTCAACGTCTAAGAAAATGATAATAGGACGGGATGGAGATGACATGGTGTTGCAACGACCCAGTAATAGTGATTTAATATACCATAAGCAATGTTTAAATAGTTATGCATAATTTCTGGTGGGTAAAGAATTTATGTTGAAGGGAGAGGTTGGCAAGTTCGGTACAACTCGATGAGCGAGTTAATTACTACTAGTAATCATCGATTGGCTTACTTGACGAAGAAGGGTACAATGTTCGAGTTCAAAGTCATATTTTCAAAAGAAATCTGACTACAAGTCGAAATCAAGTCATGCTCCAAATACGAGTAAACGTCAATAGTTCCCGATGGGTACGATAGAGGATCACACATCGATTGAGCGTAAGGTACCTATCGATAGGATAGCATCGATAGAACAACATCGAAAATATTATCGATAAAACAACATAATAGGATAATATGGATAAAATGGCATCAAGAAACAACGTTGACAGAACGACATCGATAGGAATACATCAATATAGCGTAAGGTACACACAATAGTGCGTAAGGTACTACATCAATAAAGCGTAAGGTACAACCTTAATCGAGTATTGTTGATGGCACAACGTCGGTAGAACATTATCGATTCGACAATTAACAACATTGATTGGATAACGTCGATTGAATAATATCGAGTGAACATCATCGATTAAAAAATAAACAACAATCATTTCAAGATAAGGTTTGGGGTAGGGGGTCAGTAACAAAACCACAATCAAGGCAAGGCTAAAATAAAGTAGCAATTCCATATTCGCAACGAGACCCAAAATCTCAGTACCAAATAATATAAAAGCAAATATAGTCGATTAATCCGAACACTCCAATAAGTTCAATGAACTTATTACGATATCAGACATGTCGAAATACGCAACTCAAATTCAAATGGTGACTAATCAGGTCTAACTCGACCCAACGTAAAGCATGATTAGACGTTTTTATTAATTCCAAAAGTGATTCATAGTCGTAACATGACCGGGCGATGAAAGGTGTTCCATAAAGGAGGATAAATATCACGATGAATAAGTATTGTGATGCCAGTGTGTTGTGTGTAGGGGTAAACTTTTATCATGTCCATGCCCGTATACACGCATAAAATCTTTTCATTCCCAAAACCAAAATTCCGCCAAATATAATTCTATTATAACAATTCACGGCATCGCAAAGTTCATCCCTGTTGGACATAGGTGATCAGTCTATGCTCTCCCCGTAAATATAGGTGATCAATCTATATTCACATGAACTTTGAAATACTCGGCTCAGTTACACTAGTACTATGTCCTTTACTTTTAGAAGTTATTACGAAAGACTAAAACACATATTCTTTTTATGTGGGGGATAAGGCGTAGCGTTAGGGTACGTAAACATACGTATAAGGAAGCAACCATAGTTCATAGTGAAATTAAGTGGATAGTAATGTAATACAAAATTTATCAAGTATGACTTCAACAAGTCATAAGCAAGGCATCAGCTTGGCAAAAGGCATGTGTCGGTCATAAAGTTAAGTTTTTGTAAAGGCAGTTAAAGTCTAGGTTTGAAAAATACCCAGTTGTCTATAACCGAGGCTCTGATACCAATCTGTAACACCACAAAATAATGGTTTGCAGCGGAAGTAAGTGTTACCGGGGTATTACTCGATTGATATCACAACACAATGTATAGAACAACGGTTTAACTTGAGAAATCTTATTTCATAAATATTTATGTTTACATATTTCAAAATGTATAATGTAGGATGTAGGCCCATAAAAAGAATTTAAGTGGTCCCCAAATTATATCAGAGTCTTCTATGATCATGTCATGCCAAGTAGTTTCCAAAATAGGAAGATCAATTGGTTGTCAAAGTTTCAAAAGGGTCCATTATGTATGCGGCGTGTTCATGCCTTGAATGTTCCACTACTTAAGCCGATTCAGCCAAAACTTGCCCTCGTGCAACATGCTCTAACCTAGCATGAGAAGGTGATACTATGCACTCCGGTAGAGTGGAGGGGATGGCTCTATCCCTAAATAGCGCTATCCATAAATATCAACGGCTCGTCCCCTACATGTGGGAGTAAGTTAATAAGTAGTGTAGTACCAGAGACTTTCACAATTGTTCTCAGCGCCAAACATAAGCATACATATCGGCACAAAATAGTAGAGCATAGCTCAGTAGATTAAATCAGTTCAGTAAATTCATAATTTCATGAATGCACAACCAATTTAGTTTTAAATAATAATAGCATGCTTTTCATCCCAAAACGAGTAAGATAGTAAACGGGCGAAACTCACCTTAGTCCAAAGAAATTCAAGAATCACAACTAACACGACTGGCATCGAGAAATGTATCACAGTAGTATCACAAGGTAGCAACGCACAACGATACAAGAGTACGAACACAACGGTACGTCATTGGCATAACCTAATAGTATGTGATTCATCTCAGAATGCGTCTCGTAAAGTAGATAAATTTTCAAAAGATAAGTGTCTTAGTTTTCGTGGAAGTTTCGTATCAATGTTTGTAAAAAGTTTAGTATGATAGTTCATGTGGTGGTATAAATCATAGACTCAAGATAAACGCACACCAAAGTATAAACGTATAACAGAAATACATAACGTAGGGATCAAATAGCAATAGAAAGTAAGTAAATGGTTAACTTTAGGGCATAAATCCACTATCTCCAAATAATGAATGTTTTATATCAAAACATAAGTTTTAATATAAAAGTAAAGAGAGGAAGTTTTATATTAAATAAAACTACTCTTCGTTTTATTATTAGATTTTGATCAAAATAAGTTTTTGACGATAATAAGTATATAAGTAAAAGTTTGATATGATTTGTTATTCAAAACACGTTTCGATGATACATATTTCGTTTAAATAAACTTAAATAATAATAAAGGTTTAAGGTATTTAAAAATTTTCAGGTTTTATAGTCAAATAATAGTTCATACGATCCATATGTTTAATGTCCAAATCCATCAAGTGTCTTAAGTCCGTTAACTATATGTATAGTTAGATTATATAGTCCAATAATCCCAAGTCTAATATCAATAGTTTTCGTCCAATGTCCAATATGTAAATATATGTAGGTCTGCTATGTCCTTTAGTATAATTATTCTAAATATAAATCTAACAAGTTCTATTACACATCCCATCTAATATTTGTGGGCTTCGGCCTATATTTAAGTCGATACAACGTACCTTGCATCTTGGGCTTAAGCCCGTAAGCAAGACAAGCACAACCTTAGGGGTCATTAGCCCAAATCAGATTCTACATAGATACAAACATATAGTAACAAGAAATGAAACACAAATACAACACTACTACTCTTTGTTTTTGATAGATCGTATAAGTAAAAAATATAGATGTATACACCTTTTGGTTTTAAGGTTGGTTCGAGGCCAAAATAAGCCAACACCCTCCTTGGGTTTTATTGTACACCGAACCGCACACCCCTAATCGGTTTTGTTTATTGCGCCGAGAGTGAAATTAAACACTCCCTTGGTGTTTCTCTTTTGAATTGAAAATCAAAGCCCACACTAATAAGCAATTCAAGTTTATAGCATATACAAATAAGTCATGACTTCTTACAAACAAAACAAGCAAATCTAAACAAAATAAAATAAGCACTTGTCAAACCGATTGTAACCAAACACACTCGACTCCATAATAATTTCTAGACACAAGTGAATCCAACCACACCACATCGGCATCCCTTGCCAGTGATACGCAAAACAACGCTTCAGTCAAAGGAAACTTCATTTTCTTCGAGCAAGTTTTTCAACCACCTAGGCAGGGAACCTAATCGTTGTAGTATAGTATTAGAGTAAGCCTTAGAGATTGATATCGTTCTCTAGGGGAATAGGAATGCTAGTGAGAATTTACTACGCTAAGGTTGAGGTTGAGGAAGATTATTTATTTTTTTATATATTTTTAATAAAGCTAAAGGTAAAATCTCGAGGTTTGGATTTGGGGGGTTGGTATTTCTACCGATTACTTCTACTATCTAATTATCTAAACTAAGGGGTAGTCTATGTCTATTGATGTGTGCTCGTATGATGATTAAAATGTGTCTACCTAGATACTATTACTCCCTAGTTATCTTTTATTGGTGGTTGAATTGTCACATCCTTATTCTTAACGCTTCAGTTCTAGGGTATGCTTGTATCCCTAACTCTTTGAGAATACCTTAAGGTTATTGCCTACGAGATCTCTAGGATTCATAAACTAACACTAAGGTTATCTTTGGATATTTAGCCTACAATTACGCTAGGTGGTTATAAACTAAGGTTCAACAAAGATTAATCAAGCATTAAAAACACAACGATGGCTTCATGCACTCCTAAGCCAATTACAATTAAGATAAGAAAAAGCAAAGTTTTTTTTTTTTTTTTTTTTTTCTGAAAACTCTCCCCTCCTAATGGCGATTTTGGCGATTCTCTTCTAATACCCTAATCATTTTTCTTAATCGATCCGATCTACACATTAACAATTGGTTTCGTGTTTCGATTCTACTTCAAATCAGTACATTGAATCGAGTGTTGCTTCTGTTTTTATTAGCGATCGTCTAGGGTAATTCTATTAGGGTTTCTTGTTCCTCTAATCGTTGGTTAGGATCTTCTTGTCGGCTCCATATTGTAATATTCAATCTTTATCAATCTTGGATCGTATTATTATGGGTTGATTTCCTACGCCCTCGATTATAACCCTAGTTTTAAACTAAGGTCGCGTTTTCTCTTTAGGTATTCTGTTCTTAATGCACTTTTTATGGGGTTCGTCTGTTGGTTCGTACGTGTTATAAACCCTAGTTTTCCGACCGGGTTTTTACTGGTTATTGTTTACAACCATCAACTCGTATTGTTCGGTGTGTTTGTCTTACGTGTTTTCCGCTTTTGTGTTTGTTTGAATTGGTGTTACGTTGGTTATGTTGGATTGTATGGGGAGAGGAGAACATTAATCGTCTATTCTTGTTGCGACATGGATGCTTGCCCTCCTCCGATAGGGGAGTAGTTCTTGTACTGATGGACAAGTGGACCGGATTCCACTTGGTTCGAGCCCTAGTCATGATGCACCTAAACATGACACGGTGAGGGTCATGATACTTTATTTAAAATTCGTGCTATTGAAAAACAAATATTTGAGGGAAAACTTGTTCTTGTGGGTGACGTTGGGCAACCATTAAAACTAGCGGTGACATGGATGCTACTACTACGGGGGCTAATCCATTTGAGCATCTTAATGTACCACAGCCAGAATGAGCTAGAGGAGATGCTTACTGCTATTGGTTATTATTCGAAACCTCCTCAAGATAACGATGTTCCTATGGCTTCTAATGTTAATGCTACTAGTAGTCCCAATAATGTTAATGATAAGGTTGATACAAATGCACATGGGCTGTTGGTATTGAGAAGGTTGGTGTGTATGCTTTGAAACAACCTTCTACATCATATCGGGTGTTACTTCTCCTGAACCTAAGAAACACACGTCAAACTTTCGTAGGTTGGAGTGTAATAAGAAAGCTAATGATGTGGATCTTTCTGTCCCGATGAAAGTGGTTGAAGAGGTGAACTCTATGTTTGAGAATACTTTGTATGGGTATTTCCTTGGTCAACGACTTGCTTTTCCTGTTGTTGATTACTTGTACGCAACGCGTGGCTAAGTTTGTATACAAAAGGTAATGATTAATGCAAATGGGTTCTTCTTTTTTAAGTTCAATTCGAAGAAAGGTGTTGATGATGTTCTTGAAAACGGTCCTTGGTTGATTAGAAATGTACCTATTATTCTTAAACCATGGACATTGAACACCAACTTACTTAAAGAGAATTTGACCAACATCCCGGTGTGGGTTAAATTACATGATGTTCCTCTTGCTATGTTTTCTGATGATGGCCTTAGTCTCCTTGCTACATTGATAGGCACGCCCAAAAGGTTAGATGCTTTCACTAGCCAAATGCAAGGACTGTGGGGCCGTAGTAGTTTTGCTAGATGCATGATTGAAGTGAAGTCGAATGTGATGCTTAGGGACAGCCTTACTGTTGAGATACCGTTACTTGATGGGTCGGGTTCGACTATTGAGAAGATAAGGGTTGAATATGAGTGGAAACCTCACCGTGATAAATGTAAGATATTTGGTCATAATCTTATTGAATGTCCTAAAGTTGTTGAACCTCCTGCTCACCTACTATAGCGTGTTAATGATGGCTTCAAGATGGTTAATAACAAGAAGAAGGGAAAGCAAGGTGGGTCTACTTTTCGAGTCAAGGAGGGTTTACTAAACCGTTGTGGGTAAGCTTTCAATCAACCCAAAAAGACTCCTCCTGAACCTAAGAAAGTGGAAGTTACTAAGAAGAATGCTTCTGATGTGGCTAGTTCGAGTGGAACAAAGATTTCTACATCTAACCAGTTTGATGCTCTTAATAAGGAATATACGGATGCGTTTGGTAGTCCTTCTAATGACACCAACAAGGATGTGGATTTTGAGTCCGTACAATGGAAGTTAATGAAGATAAGTCTACTAAGACAGTAATCGCATCACAAGAACCCCATGTGAGTGATTTGAAAGAGATGGAGTCGGATGTGGCTCCTAATACTAGTGATTCTTGTAATCCGCCCGCCTCTTCTACTAAGAGAGTTAATCCTTTTTCTAAAGTGGGAGATATCGTGGTTTCGATTCGATGATGAGGTGGTTGATATCCCATTTGATGAGTCTACTAATCTGTTCGGTGGTGGTGGCAAAAAGTTTGAAGATGAGTATGAAGACTATGATGACTATGCGAAGCAGTTTATGATCTTCCAAGGAATTTGGATGCCTTTAATGCCATGTATGGCACCAAGCTTCAAGGACCTAGGAAGTAATATTCTTTCGTTTTGTCCTATGTTATCATTTGATTAGTGGTTTGTTTTCTTGTTTAGAAAATAGGAAGCATCTTGTTATGTAAGCTTTATGCCTATGTAACGGGCTGAGATATGGGATTTCACTCATATCCATTGTACTTAACGTTTTTGGTTAATGTATTTACAGGGTGCGTGATTACTCCCCTTTACTAAAAAAAATTAAGATAAGAAACAACCAATCAATAATTAATAACTAAGTTTCATAGATCTAAGCAAACAAACAAGTAAATTAGCCGGACATGTTAAACATGCAAGCATACACACATTCAATCAAAGACATAATGAAATCAAGGGAATAAAACACTTAGCTTGATGTAAAACAGGGTATGAAAACCCTAAGATATTGTCCAAACCAGACCAAAATCATTTTAGGTTTTTACTCCACAAGTCTACCTCTTTTTATAGTCGAAAAACGAATTCTATATATAGTTTTACAACTGCGACGGCGTCACCGCCGTCAAATCGCCGCCATTAGGGTTTCGTTTTGGCCAAGTCAACTTTGGGACGGCGTCACGTTGTGGTTGTGACGCCGTCAGTCTTCAGCTCTGACATCTTCTGAATATGGATCTAGGTCGTTTGAGGAGAAAAGTCTTCGTGACGCCCTACTATTCAAAGCCTGACGCCGTCAGGTGTAAAATAGCAATTTCGCTACTGTGTCGTCACAATTTTGAGTACATTGAGACAGCGTCGCCCTTGGATTGTGACGCCGTCAGGTGTAATTCCAGCAGCTTGAGTGTCTTGATCTTGACTTTAGCCATTTTCTTCACATATTCACTCTTTTTCGTCAAAAAATGCATCATTCCAGCATTTTGCTTTCAAGAGACCTAAAAAGTGAAAAAGAGACGAAATTAAGCAGAACGAATATAAAAGTGGACGATTAAGGGCTTAAATGACCCCTTAAAAGTGTACGTTTTAAATCCTTATCAAATATCCCTACACTTGGTATTTGCTTGTCCTCAAGCAAATGTGCTTTTGGCCAATCAATTTATAAGTTAGGGGGCATAAAGCAATGGTTTAACATTATTCATAACAAGTATAAGCCCCGCAATAGTCATAACAAGCACGGAAATTATATACTAGCACCTCACAAGTGGTGTTTGGATACTCTCATCTCTCGGGCGTATATGAAATATATCAAATGAAAATGGAAGATAAACACTCATTAACCGGTCATAGTACATAGATTACCATAGGCTTGAGACTAGATCAAACCTCCACCGCTTTGGTGTAAGCACCTAGGCAAAACTATCCAAGAGGTCTTTTAAAGGGTTGTAACGTTAGGCTTACGGTAGGGAAACAAAGGGTTTGGTTGGATAAATCTTTATGTTACAAGCATGAGAAGAATGGCGTTGCAAAGCCAAGACTCGACTCTCTAAACTCTAGATAACTTTGAAACAAACAAAGATAAATATAAAGATAGATGTAGGATGGTAGCCCGTATGTTTTTTCAATTTTTTAACACTTTTTTTTTCGGTTTTTTTTTTTTTTTTTTTGCATACACTTTTACTCTACCATCCTCTATAATAACATCAAAATATAAGGGATTTATAGGTACATCCCTACACTTGATTTTTTATTACTCTAACACTAATTTGACCCTAATTGAAAAGATCAAAACACTTGGGGTACATTATTACGTAAATAAAGGGAATTTGAATTTAACGTTCTTTCCCGTCACTCCATAAAATTTAACTTTACCCATGAGTCCCAATCATCTCAAAACTATGTACAAACGATATGACTCGACTTAGCAACTATGCAAGTAACTAGATAATTGAACTAAAGGTTTATTATGATAACCATAATGCACTAAAAGTGAGTGCATACAAGGTAGGCTAAGGCGAGTTGGGTGTACATTTGGGGGTGGATTGTAAACAATGCTCTTCATTGATATTCCGAAAAACCGAAACATCACGAGAACCGTGAAAAGGATAGGCTCTGAGGGGTTAACTAGTATCGTGTACTAAAGATGGGTACAACGCAAGGGTGTGGGGGAATTACTCAACCGATGTGGAAGAAGTAATTATAATACGGGTATCAAACAAGGGTTATCCTAGTGCCTCTTATCATTTAGTTATTCCTAACTACACAAGTGTAGTCTCACTAGCGATATCGGGGTGCATCACAAAATAAGTTCTAGAATCTATTATACTACCGGTACACTTTCGAAGCATTAAAGATGAATGCTTTAATTCCTACAAATCTAGGGGCGAACCTCACATTTTTGCGGTGGAATTTGAGAGGTAAAGGGTTTTTTGTGCCAGTCATATAACTTCCTATCCATGAGACTAAGACTAAAGACCCACTCATACAAGTCAGGAAAAATTTTAAATTTGGTGCTAAAATTACCCTAACCAATATTTCTCATAGCTTATTACACAAATGAAATAGGACAAGACAAATAATCATGGATAAGCATAGTTTCAAAGTTCCCGTTTTATTTTCCCTCCCTACACTTAAACTGAACATTGTCCTCAATGTTCCCCAAAAGTATCAAAGTTATGATAATGGAAGGTAATTAAAAGAGAAAGAAACTAGTACTCCCTTATTAGCTCGGTAGAATCCGTGCGAAGTAGTGGTTAAATTCTTCTCCAAGAAGAATGTATGCGTTATAAGCTCCATCCAATCTTATATTTCTTCTTCTTGATAAATAAAACCTGCATACTTTAAGAAAATAGACGAAATCTTTGCGTAAAATCGGCGGTAAAACTACATATGACTCTACTAAACTAGGATATAATGCTTGTGGAATGGATGTTTGAAAATTTTCTGGAAAATTAAGACCTGACAATTTCCAAAATTTATAAGTAGCACGAGAAAACGAGAGAAAGTTAGATAAGTTGTTTCGCTCCTCCTGCGCCGTCAGGTTGCAATCCTGACCCGTCAGGTTATCCTGACAGAAACTGGTCTCTGCGTTTTCTGGAAAAATTATACCTTTAAAATCTGGAAAAATCCTGCAAAACATCCATTATGATCACTCGATACAAGCATTTGACTCTAACAAACACACACACACACACACACACATATATATATATATATATATATATATATATATATATATATATATATATATATATATATATATATCATTTTCAATAATCATAATTCTCATGTTCATGTTCTTTTGAAAACGTGTGTAATCCTCCCTACACTTATCTTTTTTGTAAAATACCTTTATATGTAATTAAGACAAGGTTAAAGACAAAATAAAGCATTTTCACAAATTCAAACATGAGAATAAACAATCAATGAAAAGATATATGACACACAAACAAGCAAACAATTAAGCATGGGTTGTCTCCCACGAAGCGCTTTTCTTTATTTATGAGTCTTTTAGCTAGACTCAAAGTCGTGCCCCTACGTGACTTCATTGCCGTCCTTCTTTTCTTCCACTAAGCCCTTATCATAAGGTTTTAGACGTTGTATGCTCACCGTGAATTCTCCTCCAACATTATGATAACGGTTTTATTTTTTAGATTAGTTTCTTTCACCGTGTAAGGTCCAAACCATCTTGGCTTATTCCTTCCTCTTAATGCTTTTATTCTTGATCTATACAAAAGCACCTTTTCTCCCTTCAAAAATTCTCTAGGGTTCTTTTGAGGTTGTGGCTTTGTCATGTTTATGTTTCCTAATTTTTTATCACGTTTCCACAATGTCGCATTTAACCCATGACCCATGAATTCTCTAAGCCCTCTTTCCCATTCATTAATCTTCTTCTTAACAATATTATTGGAGACCTGCGAATTCTCATCATTGATCTTCTCCATAATTTTCAACGGGTATCTTTGAACAATAGGTATCCTAATATACCCTTTGCCACTTTTGAGTATCATGATACCCTCACCGCATTTGATGGTTGCCTTGGCGGTTGCCAGAAAATGTGTTACAAGAATGAGTGGCATGTTCCTATCTTCCTCAATGTCTATGATTACGAAGTCCACCGGATAGACAATATTGGCCACCTCAATTAAAACATCATCCGCTATTCCTACGGGATAAACATATGTGTGATTTGCTAAGGAAAGTCTAAGATTGGTCTTGGTTGGCTCTTCCTTAGTCAACTTACTATAGACTGATAGCGGCATTATGTTTACATTGGATCCTTGATTGGCTAAGCCATTTATATTCTCGATGTCGCCTATGCTACATGGTAATCTGAAGTTCCCGAGGTTTCTTGTTTTTTAGTTACTGGTTTTCTTAGAACCAACTCGTACATAGGTCCCATAGGCATCTTCTTTTATTTCTCCTTCGAGGGCTTTCCTAAGAACCTCGTTGTACCTAAAGTTGTTCACTTGATTAACAATTGTTTTCTTATTAATCTCATGCTTAAGGTAGTATTCAATGATTTCAGGTTCATTATTAGTTTCAGCCTCCTCCTTTTCCTTACTATCCTTGCTTCTCTCAATCTCCTTCTTCTCCACTACTCTCTCTTTCATCGAAACAATGGAAATGGCGTTAACAAACGAAGTGGGGGGAGGGTGATCATTGCTTTTCACTAGCACCTTCTCGGGAACCTTCGTCTTAGTATATTCTTTCACCAAGTTCATCATTTCGTCATTTTCGCTGCATTTCCTTCCTTTGCCTATAAACATCTTCTTCAAATTTGGCTAATCTTTCCGAATGGGCCGCCATGTATTCTCTCATTCGTTCCTTGAAGCTTGGTGAGAGTGGAATTGGAGAGGTAGAACGGAAGTGTCGTACGGAATTGGGATTTTGCTCTTGGCTTGGTGATTCAGAGAGAGGTGTTGGGTGTTTGGCGGAGTTGACGGAGTTAACCAATGCTCGAGGGATTGGTCCAGGTACTCTCTTTTGCCTCTAAATTAGATAGTCGATCCGTCTTTCAAGAGCACTCATTTTCTCTTCAGTAATGTTGGAAGGCTCATGAGGAATTGATATGGCATTAACCATTTTCAAGGGGTTTCATGGGGTTCACTCCAATCTCTGTAGCTTTGATTCGCAAGCTCTTCTATTATATCCCATGATTCTTCTGCGTTGAAATCGCTGAGCCTTCCACCGACCGCTCGGTCAATGGATCGCTTGGTGAGGAGGGACTTTATGGAGCAAGTCCTTGAATCGAGTCCATGCCTCGTAGAGGGATTCACCTTGATGTTGTTGGAACGTCAAGATGTCCTTCCTAAGTTTAGTAGTTCTCCCCGGTGGGAAAAATTGGGCAAGGAAACAAGTAGTAAGATCATCCCAGCTTGAGATGGATCCGTCGGGAAGTCGCTCAAGCCAATTACTAGCATGGTCTCGTAGAGAGAATTGGAAGAGACGCAAGCGCGTGGTCTCCCATGTAGTAGCATCAAGGTCAATGGAATCGACGATTTTAAGGAAATCCTTAAGATATTGATTAGGATCTTCGGAACAAAGTCCATGGAATGCACATCCGTTTTGCACCAACCGGATGGTGTCGGATCACAGGGCCATAGTTTGAGCTTGATCGGGGAGCTCAATGTTGTTCCTATAGCCTTGGTGGCTTGGTCTAGAGTATTCACCAAGAGTACGGCCTCTTGGCGGGTCATTTGGTGGTGGGTTGATGAGTGATAGTTGATTATCACCTTCCATGATGAAAAGTGATGGGATTACTAACAAATTCACGAAGAAGGGGGATAGACTACAAGGAAACTAAAAAATGAGAAAAAAAAAAACTTTCTTGATATGAATCAAGCAAGGGAACCTACATGATACGCTTACACAGCGCGTTCGGGGTCAAAGGAACTTCCTTTTCGTCGAGCAAGTTTTTCAACACCCTAGGCAGTGAACCTAATCATTGTAGTGTGGTATTAGGGGTAAGCCACGGGTATTGATATCGTTCTCTAGGGGAATAGTGTTGTTAGGCTGAAGTATATGTCGATTTAAGTCTAAAGATGAGGGATGATTATTTTTGTATTTTTATATTTTATGAATCTCGGTTTTGGGGGGAGGGTGGAATTAGTTGCTAGTCAACTATCCCAAAAGATACTAACTAAATTATGGGTCTACCAGGAACGTGAAGCGTATCTACTTATGATGTATTACTCCTTGCTAGCTATCTAATTCTACCTACTGAATTGTCACGTCCTATTGATGGTTAAATTGTCACGTCCTTATTCTTAACGCGCTGTGTTTTCTAAGGTCGTAAGGTGTGCATTCCCTTAACTCTTTAAAGTCACCTTTAAGTGTAGTAAACAAAATCCACTAAGTCATTCATAAACTAACTTTAAGGTTATCTTTGGTTTAGTAAACGAAATCCACCAAGTCATTCATAAACTATCAAAGATTTATCAAGTATTAAACATAACGATAGCCTAGTCGCACTCCTAAGCTAATTACAATTAAGATAAGAGACAACCAATCAAAGAAGAGACAGTAGGGTGCAAGAATTATAAACTAAACCAATTAGACTCATTGAAATTGTCACACCCCTAATGATGAAGATAGACACAAGCATCACTAAGAAATCAATAAGATCTAATTAATTATATACAAGTTTCATACAATCATAAGCAAACACAAGGTGAATTAGCCAAGCATAATTAATGAAGAGCAAGCAACAATTATGATAATTGAAGACATACCATACGATTGGATTAACAAACAAATCATTACACGATGTTTATGTAGTGTTTGAAACCCTTTAAGTTGCTGGAAAAACACCTACCTAAACCCTGGAATCGGACTTAGGGTTTAGGGCTTACAAAAAGTGAAGTTATAATGTTATATTTATAGGCAAATTTTCTGTCGGCATTTTAGAGCGACGTCGCGAGCTTAAAGAGCGCACGCGTCAGGTGCAAAATAGAAAAATCGCAAAATCGCTACTGAGCCGTCGCAATTTCCTCCGACGGCGCGCAGATTAAGCAGTTGACGCCGTCCCCTTGTAATTTAGCAGCTTGAGTGTCTCGATTCTTGACTTTAGCCATTTTCTTCATATATCCGCTCCTTTTCGTCCAAATAAGTGCTTACAACAGTTTGCCTTCAAGAGACCTAAAAAGTGAAAAGGAACGATATTAAGCAATAACGGATACAAAAGTGATCAAATAAGGGTTTAAACGACCCCTCAAAAGGTACATTTTAAAACCTTATCAAATATCCCTACACTTGGTATTTTCTTGTCCTCAAGCAAATGTGCTTTTAGCCAATTAATTTATAAGTTAGGGTCATGAAGCATTAGTTTAAACAGTCCACAACACATATAAGCCCCGCAAAAGTCATAACAAGCACGAAAATTACATACTTGCACCTCACATGGGGTGTTTGGATACTCACATCTCTCGGGTGTATATGAAATATAACAAATTGGAAATGGAAGATAAACACTCATTAACCGGTCCTAGTACATAGATTACCATAGGCTTGAGAATAGATCAAACCTCCATCGCTTTGGCGTAAGTACCTAAGAAAGACTATCAAAGAGGTCTTTAAAGGGTTGTAACGTTAGGCTTAGGGTAGGGAAACAAAGGGTTTGGTGGGATAGGCTTTTAGTGGTGGCAAGTCAAAAATCTCTATGTTAAATGCACACGAAGAATGGCGTTGCTAAGCCAAGACTCGACACTCTAAACTCTAGATAACTGAAATAAACAAACATAAATTTAAAGATAGATGTAGGATGGTAGCCTGTATATTTTTTATTTATTTATTTTATTTATTATTTTTTTATACACTTTTACTCTACCATCCTCTACGATAACATCAAAACAATAGGGGTTTATAGCACATCCCTACACTTGAGTTTTTATTACTCTAACACTAATATGACCCGAATTGAAAAGATCAAAACACTTGGAGTACGTTATTACGCAGATAAGGGAATTGGCGTTCCCTTTTAGTCATTTAAAACTTTAACTTTTCCCATGAGTCCCAATCGTCCCAAAACTGTGTACAAAAGATATGACTCAACTTAGCAACTTATGCAAGCAACTAGATAATTGAACTAAGGGTTTTGGGTGATAACAATAATGCACTAAAAGTGAGTGCATACAAGGTAGGCTAAGGCGATTTGGGTGTACATTTGGGGGTGGGGTGTAAACAATGCTCTTCATTGATATTCCGGGAAACCGAAACATCACGAGAACCGCGAAAAGGATAGGCTCTGAGGGTTTAACTAGGGGTATCGTGTACTAAAGATGAGTACAACGCAAGGGTGTGGGGGAATTACTCAACCGATGTGGAAGGAGTAATTATATTACGGGTATCAAACAAGGGTTATCCTAATGCCTCTTATCATTTAGTTATTCCTAACTACACAAGTGTAGTCTTACTAGCGATCTCGAAATGCCTCACAAAACAAGTTCTAGAATCTAATATACTACCGGTTCACACTCTAAGCATTAAAGATGAATGCTTTAATTCCTACTAATCTAAGGGCGATCCTCACATTTTGGGTGGAATTTAGGTGGTAAAGGGTTTTTGTGCTAGTCATGCAACTTCCTATCCGTGAGACGCTTTTGTTAAAACTAATGGCCCACTCCTATATGTCATGAAAAAATTTAAATTTGGTGCCAAAATTACCCTAACCGACATTTTCTCATGGTTTATTACACAAATACAATTGGACAAAGCAAATATTCAAGGATAAGCATAGTTTCAAAGTTCCCGTTTTGTTTTCCCTCCCTACACTTAAACTGAACATTGTCCCCAATGTTCCCCGAAAGTATCAAAGTTATGATAAAAGAAGGTAATCAAAAATGAAAGAAACTAGTACTCCCCTGATTAGCTCGGTAGGATCCGTGTATGAAGTAGTGGTTAAATCCTTTCCAAGAAGAATGTATGCGTGAAAAGCTCCTTCCAACTTTATGTATCTTCTTCTTGATAATATAAACATGCACACTTGAAGAAAACAAACAACCCAACGCATCAAACCGAACAAAGAAAAATCACAACAAGATGTAATTCCAGACTTAAATAAGATATAATGCTTGTGGAATGGATGTTTACAGAATTTATGGAAAATTAAGACCTATAAAATTCCAAAAAATTATAAGTAGCTCAGAAAACGAGAAAAAGTAATAAGTTGTTTTGCTCCTTCCCGACACCGTCAGTTATCATGACGAAACCGGTCGCATTTTTCTGAAAAAATTCGAAATTTTTATCTTTAAAATCTGGAAAAATTTCCTGCAAAGCATCCATTATGACTCGATACAAGCATTTGACTCGAACAAGCACACATGTATATCTTTTAAATAATTGTAATTCTCATGTTCACGTTTCTTTTGAAAACGTGTGTAATCCTCCCTACACTTATCCCTTATGTAAAATACCTTTATATGTAATTAAGACTAGGTTAAAGACAACATAAAGCATTTTTACAAATTCAAACATGAAAATAAACAATCAATAAAAAATATACGACACACAAATAAAGATGAAAAACAAATACACATGGGTTGCCTCCCAAGAAGTTCTTGTTTTTGTTCGAGTCACGAGCCTGACTCTACCCTTATTTAACGGATAAAGGGGAGGTTTTCCCTACACTTAAGTTTAAGTGTGGGTGATAGTAGCGATACACACCCTTAGGGTGGTGATTATCCACATGAGGTGAAGGGGGTGTGTGAATGGCTTCCTTCATCCTAAAACTACCCGGACTAAATTGGTTGATGGGTGGGTCGGTTCCTCTTTTGTCTCCTAGATGTATATCTAAGGATGGAAGTAAAGATTGAGGTTCCAGTTCATCAACACTGGAAATTCCTAGAACTAGGAGTAAGACTGAGACTACAAGTGTTCAAACCTATATTCTCTAGTTGCGTTTGATTCAAATGTTCTACCTCCATTGGGATTCCTAAAGTCTCTTCTACTACTTTCGTAAGTCACGTCTGTGTGTATGCCTTAAATGATGGTGGGACTTGTGGGATACCTTGTGGGTCTAGACTATTCACCTTATCCTCAATCACATCTACATCATATATATGCTCATCATGTGCTATTTCCTTAGGTCGTGATGAAACCAAACTTAGCAATTGATCCAACTTATGGTTTAATGCTTGGTTTCCTACCATAATATTTTCACAGATTTGGTCAGTTTTCCTAAAGGCCTCACTAAAAATAGTTTCTAAACATGGAGGTCGTTCACGAATGTCTATCCTAGGTGAAGGCTCATACGAAGCATAGGTTTCACTAGATGAGGAGTTTTGTGGGCTTGATGGAATGGTGAAACTCTCAAAAGGTTTATGAACTTGGTTACTTTCTTCCCACCATCTTGAATGATCCGCTTCGGTAATATCATATTTCATGAAATAACCTAATCGCGGATATAGTGGATTCGCGTTCTCCATAATGGTGAACGGAAGAGTCAATGGACAAGTCTTACGAACAAAGGCACAAAGAAGGGGGATAGACTACAAGGAAGCTAATAAAAAGAAAAAAAATTCTCACTTGATAGGAATCTTGTGAGTAGACCTAAACGAGATAGAAATCAAGCCTAAGCAATAACTATTCCCCGGCAGCGGCGCCAAAAACTTGATACGCTTACACAGCGCGTTCGGGGTCAAAGGAACTTCCTTTTCGTCGAGCAAGTTTTTCAACACCCTAGGCAGTGAACCTAATCGTTGTCGTGTAGTATTAGGGGTAAGCCACGGGTATTGATATCGTTCTCTAGGGTAATAGTGTCGTTAGGCTGAAGTATATGTCGATTTAAGTCTAAAGATGAGGGATGATTATTTTTGTATTTTTATATTTTATGAATCTCGGTTTTGGAGGGGAGGGTGGAATTAGTTGCTAGTCAACTATCCCAAAAGATACTAACTAAATTATGGGTCTACCAGTAACGTGAAGCGTATCTACTTATGATGTATTACTCCTTGCTAGCTATCTAATTCTACCTACTGAATTGTCACGTCCTATTGATGGTTGAATTGTCACGTCCTTATTCTTAACGCGTTGTGTTTTCTAAGGTCGTAAGGTGTGCATTCCCTTAACTCTTTAAAGTCACCTTTAAGTGTAGTAAACAAAATCCACTAAGTCATTCATAAACTAACTTTAAGGTTATCTTTGGTTTAGTAAACGAAATCCACCAAGTCATTCATAAACTATCAAAGATTTATCAAGTATTAAACACAACGATAGCCTAGTCGCACTCCTAAGCTAATTACAATTAAGATAAGAGACAACCAATCAAACAAGAGACAGTAGGGTGCAAGAATTATAAACTAAACCAATTAGACTCATTGAAATTGTCACACCCCTAATGATGAAGATAGACACAAGCATCACTAAGAAATCAATAAGATCTAATTAATTATATACAAGTTTCATACAATCATAAGCAAACACAAGGTGAATTAGCCAAGCATAATTAATGAAGAGCAAGCAACAATTATGATAATTGAAGACATACCATAGGATTGGATTAACAAACAAATCATTACACGATGTTTATGGAGTGTTTGAAACCCTTTAAGTTGCTGGAAAAACACCTACCTAAACCCTGGAATCGAACTTAGGGTTTAGGGCTTACAAAAAGTGAAGTTATAATGTTATATTTATAGGCAGATTTTCTGTCGGCAAAGAGCGACGGCGTCGCAGTTAAAGAGCGGCCGCGGTGCAAAATAGAAAAATCGCAAAATCGCTTCGAGCCGTCGCAATTTCCTCCGACGGCGTCGCAGATTAAGCAGTGACGCCGTCCCCTTGTAATTTAGCAGCTTGAGAGTCTCGATTCTTGACTTTAGCCATTTTCTTCATATATCCGCGCCTTTTCGTCCAAATAAGTGCCATTACAGCAGCTTGCCTTCAAGAGACCTAAAAAGTGAAAAGGAACGATATTAAGCAATAACGGATACAAAAGTGATCAAATAAGGGTTTAAACGACCCCTCAAAAAGGTACATTTTAAAACCTTATCACTACACAAGATAGAAATCTAACTAGCTACTCTATTCCCCGGCAACGGCGCCAAAAACTTGATACGCGTACAACGCGCGTTCGGGGTCAAAGGAAACTTCCTTTTCTTCGAGCAAGTTTTTCAACCACCTAGGAAGTGAACCTAATCGTTGTACTGTAGTATTAGGATAAGCCTCGAGGATTGATATCATTCTCTAGGGGAATAGGAATGCTAGTGAGAATTTACTACGCTAAGGTTGAGGTTGAGGAAGATTATTTTTTTTCTTTTTATATTTTTTATAAATCTAAAGGTAAAATCTCGGTGTTCGGATTTGGGGGGTCGGTATTTCTACCGATTACTTCTACTATCTAATTATCTAAACTAAGGGGGTAGTCTATGTCTATTGATGTGTGCTCGTATGATGATTAAAAATGTGTTTACCTAGATACTATTACTCCCTAGTTATCTTTTATTTGTGGTTGAATTGTCACGTCCTTATTCTTAACGCGTTGCGTCTTCTAAGGTCGTAGGGTATGCTTGTATCCCTAACTCTTTGAGAATACCTTAAGGTTATTGCTTACGAGATCTCTAGAATTCATAAACTAACACTAAGGTTATCTTTGGATATTTAGCCTACAATTACGCTAGGTGGTTATAAACTAAGGTTCAACAAAGATTAATCAAGCATTAAAAACACAAAGATGGCTTCATGCACTCCTAAGCCAATTACAATTAAGATAAGAAACAACCAATCAATAATTAATAACTAGGTTTCAAAGATCTAAGCAAACACACAAGTAAATTAGTCGGACATGTTAAACATGCAAGCATACACACATTCAATCGAAGACACAATGAAATCAAGGGAATAAAAAACTTAGCTTGATGTAAAATAGGGTATGAGAACCCTAAAATACTGTCCAAACCAGACTACAATCGTTTTAGGTTTTTAATCCACAAGTCTACCCCTTTTAAAAGCCTGAAAAACGAATTCTATATATATAGTTTTACAACTGCGACGGCGTCACCTTTTAATTGTGACACCGTCAGATCGCCGCCATTAGGGTTTTGTCTTGGCCAAGTCAACTTTGGGACGGCGTCACGTTGTGGTTGTGACGCCGTCAGTCTTCAGCTCTGACGTCGTCTGAATCTGGATCTAGGTCGTCTGAGGAGAAAAGTCTTCGTGACGCCCTACTCTTCAAAGCCTGACGCCATCAGGTGTAAAATAGCAATTTCGCTACTGTGTCATCACAATTTTGACTACATTGAGACGGCGTCGCCCTTCGATTGTGACGCCGTCAGTTGTAATTCCAGCAGCTTGAGTGTCTTGATCTTGACTTTAGCCATTTTCTTCACATATTCACTCCTTTTCGTCCAAAAATGCATCATTCCAGCATTTTGCTTTCAAGAGACCTAAAAAGTGAAAAAGAACTAAATTAAGCAGTAACGGATATAAAAGTGGGCGATTAAGGGCTTAAATGACCCCTTAAAAGTATACATTTTAAATCCTTATCAGCCAGACTAAGCACACGACACGCAACCAAACACCATCTCGTGATTACTTTTGACTCGTACGCCACATAACCATAAACAAACAAATTCATGCCTAGAATCAGTTACCATAACGTCTCGTTCAATTGATCAAAGCTAAAGTTTAAACCAAATCTACTTAGATGTGCATAGGCATTATAACAACTCAATTTGGAAGCAAATAAATCAAACCTGTGACCCTGTACGGGCTGTGGTACGCATAAACAAACAACCCTTGAGGTTCAGACTGCGCAAAACAAACACCCTCTTGGGCGTGGCTGCAACAGCAGGCAACAAACACACCTGGTGTGTCGTTGCTAAACCAGAAGAATAGACCAAGCGCACCCCTACTGGGTGGTCTGTGACAGAAGGTACAAACAAACACCATCTTAGGTGGTTTCCTTTTTCCAGTCAAGAATTAAACCGGGCGCACCCTTATTGGGTGGCTGTGACACGCATAGCAGACAGCAACCAGACACGCCCCTGCGGTGTGGGCTGTGACACGCAAACAAACACCCTTTGGGGCTGTCGCGTTGGCCAAAACAAATAAAACAAGCGCACCCTTTGGTGCTTCTCTCGGACAAATTGCAACCACAAAGAACATATACCACCAACTAGATCATAACTCTAACTAATTAATCCTAAACCAAATACGTAAATCCAACATCATACCCGAGACCCAAGTGGTCTCGGCTCAACCCAAACGGGTTCACCTTAGACCCGAGACCAATCCATACCAAACAAACCCTTATTTGATTTTTTATAAACCACACCAATCTTACCCAAAAACATTTTTTTATTGTTATTTTGATTCCACGAAAACTACATAAATTTGTGTATAATTGTTGGAACAATAAAGGAATAACAAAGATATAATAGGCGTGACAATATACCAATTAGGAAGAGAGGGGCAGTGGTGGTGGCGGTGGTTAATCCGAAACAAAACTAACCCAGAACAAGGCCAACCTTTTGCAGATTCTTGTGAATCTGAGACCAAACAAGCATACACACCCTGGTGGCTTTGATGTTGGCGATGATGGTGGCGAGGTAAGGCAGTTTGAGAGGAGGTGTGAGAGTGGCGGTGAGGAGAGGCGATGGGAGGGTGATGAGAAGAAAGTGGAAACCAGATCATCTCTTTTGTTTTTACTAAACAAAATATAAGGAGGAACATAGAGGGGCGGTGTAGGTGGTAAATAGATATATAAGTTTTATTCATTTTATTCCCCATATACTCCGTGTATGTCGTGTCCCGTTGAGCTAGAATGTAAACACGGTGTCTTGATTTGGTAACTATAAAATTATAATTTCGAAAGTGTTTTTATAATAGTTATTTAAAAACAAAGTTATCGACTAAGAAAATTAATTATTGGGATTGAACCATAACTAATACGGTGTCGGTTACGCATTACAAGTAGTTTCACGTCTTACGAAATAACTTCTCATTAAATAGAGAGAGGTGAATGAGAACGTTTAGAGATTAATAATTTAAATCAGAATGAATTAATTAACTTGGGAAGTTACCTGTTAACTACCGATTACAGCATTTGATTTTTACGTTACGGTAAACGTCGAATAGTCAAAAACCAAAGGGTAAAATAGTCATTTTACCTTATGAAAATTTACGTCACATTAGTTGGTTGTTTTGATCAGATAAACTAATAACGTTAAATCTAAAAAAAATTAGACGTAGAAAATGGATAAATATTCTTTTATCAGAATATTATATTAATTTAATACAAAATAGAATTTACCAGTGGTTACATATAAATAAATGTTTTTATGGCTTATTTGTATAAACACCTTTGACACGATCATTCGGCACCTTTCACTAATGCCTTCGACACGGACCTTCGGCACCTTTCACTAATGCCTTCGACACGACCCTTCGGCACCTTTCACTAATGCCTTTAACACGGACCTTTCACTAATGCCTTCGACACGACCATTCGGCACCTTTCACTAATGCCTTTAATACAACACTTCTATGGAGGGAGAGAAGAACTATCAACAAGAGACACTTCAGTGGTCTTGATGATGACGAAGCTTAGCAACTCATGACCTTGAGCTTGCACGTCTTCAAGAGGTGGTGATCTCGCCTTTAAGAGGAACCTAGAGAATCACACAAACACAAAACTACATAGAAAGATCCTTTGGATCTGATGTTAGAGATATTATAATACTAAGAGAGAGTATGTGTAAAAGAGGAAGTAGCAAGTGAGAAATGGCTCACTATTTATAGGCAAATTTCTCTACTGTTTCACGGTTCCCACGGATCCCTCTCGGCTAGTGCAATTCAAGGGATCCGGCAGTTGGGTCAGCTTAAGTCCGGATTTTGGGTTGCAAATCGAGTTATGGGTTATGAACCATGGGTTATGGGTAATGAATTATGGATACCCAACAAGATGCAATGTATCTAGACATTGGTTCATGGGTCTTGGGTCATGGATCATGGATAATACCCAACATGACTTCATGCATAATGTCATGCAATGGGTCATGGGTTATGGATCAAGCTCCATGGGTATGGGTCATGGACTTTGGGTTTTACCCAACAATATTCAATGTATCTAGTCAATGGGTTAAGGACTTAGATTTTTACCCATTACAATATAAATATGCACATTTTCATATTATGTAAACACTAGTTGTTATACACATGCAATTCTATAAGATGTAAACAATATTTCTTGTTTAATGTTTTATATGAAAATGTAAGTGTGTTAGTAAACTATTGGCTCAAACCATTTACGTATTTTATTTGTTTCGTTAAAATGATTTTAAGTTTGTTATCGACTGATCTGTGCTAAACCAGTCAAGTCTAATCACACAAGCTAGCCACTTGTGAATGGAAAACCGTAATAGACTTAAAACTGCTTAAAACACAAATACAATGAAGTCCTGGAGAATATAATGAATTCCTGGGTCGTTAAGTCCCACGGAGACTCAATGGTGTGTAAACACAAACTCAGATGATAGAGTGATCACTAAGGATAGTGATCAGTAAAGGTTTAGATTAAGAAATTACACTACTGATTGATTGGAATGGAATGGAATACAGAATTGGAAAGCACAACAATCAGATAAAAGAAACGCAAAAAGTACGTTTAAAAACTACGTAAACGTACAAAATAAAAGGTGAATCTAAGAAATAAAAGACCTAAAAATATAAAAATGACATTTTTGAAATCCTAAAAATAAAATAAAATTATTAGAAAAAGAAAATTATTTTTACAACTATTTATTTAATTATTATTAATTAAAAACTATTTTAACTATTTAATAAATACTCTAAAATAGAAGAAAATACAAAATAAGGCTAGAAAAATAAAATTATGATTCAGAAAAATCTAAAATATTATAAAACTTATTTTAAAACTAAAAATATATTTTTTACACTTTTTATCTAATTATTACTAATTAATTATTGTTTAAAATACACTTAAATACTAGAAAATATAAAATAAACCTGGAAAAATGAAATTTTAACTTGGAAAAATCTAAAATATGATAAAACTAATTTTAAAACTGAAAAGATATTTTTTATGTTTTTTAATTATTTATTACTAATTAATTACTATTTTTAACTATTTAAAATTATAATAAATACTAAAAAGATTAGGAAAATTATGAAACTTTTTCTAAAAATACTATATGATGACAGAAAACGAACAAAAGTATAAAAACAAGATTTGCTTAATAATAAGCTAGAAAGAAAAATTAAAAAGCTAAAAACTATTAAATAAACACTATCACTGATTTTAAATTGAAGTTTTTCTGAATTTTCTTTTTGAAAACTACTTAACTACTGATATTATGAAACTTTAATAAACACAAAAATTTTACAAATCACAAATAAGCAGTTTTACAAACTGATTGGTTTAACAGTTATGAAAATGAGCTTATTTAATGAATTAAGCTTAAACAAGCTCACAAACTGAAACAAAAGCTTAAACAAGATAAAATAAGCTACAAGCTACTTATATTAAGCTAAAAGAAACAAAGATTATCACAGAAAAGCTAAGAAAAAGCTAATAAGCACTTGGCTTAAACTGAAAATTGGACAGAACAAAAGGCTACTTGCAGCCCTAGCAAACAAGCTTCAAAATAAAAAAACAAGCTTGAGAATTCAAGATGGCTTGGCTGGCTTTTCAAAAAGCCAAAGATCAAAAGCTATAGGTAACTAGAGAGCTTAATAAGAGCTTGTGAAAATGGGACCAGAAACACTGATTACTCAGTGTGTACTGATTAACTCAGTATGTACTGATGGAATGGGACAAAGTTTAAGCTGATAGCAGCCCTAGCAAATAAGCTTCAAAATATAAGATTAAGCTTGGGATCTCAAGATGGCTTGGTTGGCTACTCAAAGAACCAAAAATCACAAGCTTTGGTCAACTAATAAGCTATGTACAAGCTTATCAAGTTGGACCACCCAACTGTGCACAGGGCATGGTTTTCAAACAGGTACCAACAATAAGCCAGTTAAAAAGCACTTTATAAGCTGATTCAAAGAGATCTAGTATTTTTCTAATTTTTTTTAGCAACTGAACTTTAATACCTCAAAAGTTTTTAAGCTAAAACTCAGTATTAAACTCACACTAAAATTCCAAAGTTTATTCAAAAACGACCAAAGTGAAAAATTTGACTTTTATAAAAACTAGATGAGTTGACTTTTATGAACTTTGATCTGATTTTAATCACTGAATATGTTGTTTTAAGTTATAATAAGACTGATTTGAACAATATAAACAACTTGTGAACACAAAACAATGATCATAGATCATAAAATTCCAACAGTGGACACATAAGACATGATCAAAAGCATTTTTGACTTTTGCTTGTATAAGAACTGATTTTGTTGGTTTCTTTGAGCTAAATAGACCTAATGAAACACAGAACAAGCAATAACAATGTTTCTAACAAACTTTGATACAGTTAAACAAGAAAATCCAAACACCTCATTTTATGACTGTTTTGGAATTTTTCAAAGCAACACAAAGGTTAAGACCATGAGCTTGATTCACAAACTTAAATTATCATGTATTAGGACTAAACAAACATAAAACAACAACAATAGCAACATGAAACCAAGAATCTAGATTTAAGCTAATTTTACTGTCAAAATAAAATTTTTACTAAATACAAATTTAAAAGAACTACCTACTGATTTTAATGATTAATATTACTTAACTAAGACTAATTAAAACAAAGAAACAGAAATTTAAGCTAATGAACAATTACAACAGTGAAATGCCAAAATGGTCAAAAAGCTTACAAAATGGGTATCCAACCTGCAATCACGAACCAATGATCAAGACCAATCCTAAAGGCTTACCACTAAGCCACTAACCCAAGGCCATCCAAGATTTACCCTGCTCCAGCTGTGTACACCATTTCCAATGGATTTTTGATTTTTTACTAATTATTTTGTATTTTTGGTTATTTTTCGGATTTTGCTTCTAAACTGACTTTTAGTGTTTCTAAAAGCTTGAATAAGCTTTATAGGAGCTTATGTGGCTTATTTAGTCCAAGATAACACCTTACAACAACATTTGATTCACATAAGATTTTTGAAATATGAAAACTGCATAAACTGATATTAAAACTTGAAACTTGAAATTGATACTTGTAAAAGGTTTATAATACAATAACAACTTGAAATACAAAGCTTGTAAACTAAAACGTACACTGAAATTTTAACTTAAGTTAAAACGACATTAAAGAAAACTAAGTTATTCTCTCCTCTTGATACAATGCCTCTCAGCTCCCCTTTATAGACTTTTTGAACTCTCTGATTACTTCTGAATGTTTCCCACCAACTCTGAGCCATTGGATTATTGAAACTCATCAAAACCGTCCACTTGGATTTTTGGCGCCAAATTCTTCAAGGCAGGTTTTGATATTAATTAGAGTTGGTTTCAATCAATTAAGAGTCTTGGGTGTTAGTGAAGGTGGAGGGAACAAGGTAAGGGGGGGGGGGTTGGAGAAAAAGTGGGAAAACCATGACTGGTTTTGGATATCAGTGTTTGTGTGGGAGATGAACAGTGCCTGGTGGTTTTTAGGCGCGTTTGAGAGTTTTTGACTTTTGTTGACCGGGTATATAATAACGGGGTTGGGTTGGTTTTGGGCCAAAGGATTGGATTTGGGCTTGATATATTAAAAGGATCCGTTTGGTGTAGTTTATTAACCCAAGGACCAAATTTGCAAATCTGCCAAACATGAGGACTGAAAATGTAGCTTTTCCAAAGATATCATAAGGACCAAATTTGACAAACTTTGATAGTACAAGGATAACTTTTGCATAAAATTCCATTTTAAAATATCCAAGGACTACTTTTGCAATTTTTCAAAGTTTAAGGACCTTTCCTGCCATTTGACCAAAGAATCATTCAAGGACCAATTTTAACAACTTAGAATATTTCAGGGACCTTGAATGATAAAATTCCACATTTTTGAATTCCAGGGACTAGATTTGACAACTTTTAAAACTTGGGGGGACTAAAACTGCCAATTTTGCAACTTGAATCATTTTTCATCTGATTTTGATCTTTTTGCATTTAAAACACATAAAACACTGATTTGTGATATTTTCATCAATTTGATGCATTTTTGAGTGTTTTCAGATGTTTTTGTAGTCTAGACAGTATAAAAATGATGAGTATTTAGACACTCATCATCGACAAAACATTAGAAGATCGTAAAATATAAATAAACGTTTTTATGGCTTATTTGTATTAACAGCGTGAAAAGTTGTGAAAAGGATTATCGGAGAATTATCACTAGTATGGGAGATCATTCTTATTTTAAATGATTTGCCTTTCTGTTAATGTGCAAGGTCTTGGTGGAAAGGAGAAAAAGTAATTGGTGAAGATGCTTGCCATACTAATCAAGTTAACTTCTTATCTCTTCAGGAGACAAAGATGGTTTCTTTTGATGTTTTCGTGGTTAAGGCTATTTAGGGTAACATGTAGTTTGACTTCGCTACTAGTTCAGCTAGAGATAGATAGGGTGCCATTTTATGTGTTTAGGATAAGTCCTTATTCCAAAAAAAAGAAAATATATTCTACTGACCATTGCCTGTGCGTGGAAGGTACGTGGTTGGCTTCTAATTCAGATTTACTGTTTATGTCAGTTTACTCACCTCAAGACTTATCTCAAAAAAGAGCTTTGTGGGCATATATGAATAGGATTATTAACCGTTGGCATGATGAGGTTATAGCTATGGGGGATTTTAATGAGGTGTGTTATGCTTCGGTGCAGCACAGATCCTCTTTCCATGCTTTAAATGCAGCTGAATTCAACACTTTCATTGTTAATTCCCATTTAACTGATATTCCATTAGGTGGCCACTCTTTTACTTGGTCGGATAAACACGCGAGCAAGATGAGTATGTTAGATCGGTTTCTAGTTTCTCAAGGAGTTTTGGATCTCTTTCCAAATTTGTCTGGTTTGGTCTTAAATCGTCATATTTAAGACCATAGGCCTATCCTCCTTAAAGAATCCCATGTTGACTATAGTCCTACTCCATTCCGTTTCTTTCACTCTTGGTTTTTGGAACAAGACTTTGCTTCTATTGTTGAATATTCTTGAAATAATGATGGGGTTTATGCCAATAATGCCATGATCTTGCTTAAAAACAAGTTGAAATGTTTGAAACTTAGGCTAAAACTTGGAGCATTTATAATTAGAGCATCGAGGAGCATGATCGTAATCTTCTGTTAGATTCCCTTCTTGAAATTGATTCACGTATTGATAAAGGTGTGAGCCTTCCTAATGATATTTCAAACTGTGTAAAAATATTTCGTGACCTGCTGGTTATGGACAAAAAAGCTTCTGATGACTTGGCTATAAAAGCTAAGGTTAAATGGGCCATTGAGGGGGACGAAAATTCCAAATTTTTTCATGGAATGGTGAACAAGAAAATAAAATAACTTTCCATTAAAGGAATTCTACTTGTTGGAGAGTGGATCGATAATCCTTCTCATGTCAAGTCTGAGTTCTACAACCCATTTTGCTAATAGATTCTCTGCTTCTGATTGGGTTCATGTCCCCTTTGAAGATGACTTCCCTAGACGTTTGGATTACGATCATGCCTGTGAATTGGAAAGAGATATTACCAACGAGGAAATTCAAAGAGCTGTTTGGGATTGTGGTTCTGATAAGTCTCCTGGGCCTGATGGCTTTACCTTCGAATTCTTTAGGAAATTTTGGTATATTGTTGGTGAAGAGGTGATCAATGCTGTAAAGGAGTTTTTCAACTCTAGTATATTCCCAAACGGGTGTAACCCGTCATTTATTGCCTTAATTCCAAAGGTGTTAGACGCTAAACACCTTAATGATTATTGTCCTATTAGTCTAATTGGTTGTCATTATAAAATTATTGGCAAAATTTTAGCTAACCATTTAAGCATTGTGAAAGATGATATCATTAGTCAAGAGCAATCATTGTTCATTAAAGGTAGACAAATTACATATGGCCCTCTCATTCTTAATGAGGTTATCTCTTGGTGTAAGTCTAAAAAGGTGAAATCCTTATTGTTTAAAGTTGACTTACAAAAGGCGTTCGAATCGGTTAGATGGGATCACCCTTGATGATATCCTTGGTAAATTAGGTTTTGGGAATAAATTGCGAGGATGGATTTGTGGTTGTCTTCTTTCTTCTAAGGCCCCGGTTTTAGTTAATGGTTCTCAAATAGAAGAATTCCTTTTCCATAAAGGTTTAAGGTAAGGTGATCCTCTATCCCCTTTTCTATTTATCCTTGTAATGGAAAGTCTTCATGTATCTTTTCAGCGGCTTATTGATAGAGGTATGTTTGTTCCTATTCTTGTTGGCAAAGATAACTTGGTCCATATCTCGCACCTATTTTACGCCGATGATGTCATGTTCATTGGTAAGTGGACATGCGAAAATGTTAATGTCCTTATGATGATGTTGCACTGGTTCTTTCTTGCTTCTGGTTTAAAAGTTAATGTGCACAAAAGTAGTCTATATGGAGTGGGTGTTCGTTCCTCCGCTATCCAAAGCATGGCAGATCGCTATGGTTGTTTAGCAAATAATATTCCTTTTACGCACCTTGGTGTTAAAGTAGGGGCTAATATGTCGCGAATCAACTCCTGGAACGAAGTAGTTCAAAAGGTCATAAATAAGCTTTGAATTTGGAAAGCTAAAAATTTATCAGTGGGAGGTAGATTCTCGCTAATTAAATCGGTTTTAGGTGCTATTTCAACATATTATATGTCGTTATTTAAGGTTCCTGGAGGTTTCTTATCTCATCCGGAAAGTCTTCACAATTCCTTTTTCTTGGGAGCAGATGTGGACGAACCCAAGATTACGTGGGTTTGTTGCAACTGATGGCAGCATGACGCACAAACAACTTGGTGGTCTAGGGGTAAGTAGTTTGTATGCCCTTAACCTCGCTTTGTTTTTCAAATGGATTTGGCGCTTTAGGGTTTCAAACAAGCCTTTGGATCAACGTTATTAAAGCTATTCATGGTAACAATGGGCTCCTCCATCGCACCATTACGTCTCCCGTTGGCTGCTCGATTTGGTTAGGAGTGCTTAAAGTTATTTCCAAGGTCAAATCAAAAGGCGTGGATTTGTTAGATTTCCGCAAAATAGTTATCAGTAATGGTAATAACTTCGAATTTTGGCATGACAAATGGTATGGTGAGGTTTGTTTCAAAGACAAGTTTTACAGGTACTATAAATTGGATCTCCAAAAGGATGCTTCAGTTGCCTCCAAGCTTCAAAATAATTTTGGTATTGCTTCCACGTTCATAAGACATCCAAGAGCTGGTATCGAGGAGTCCCAATTTGTTGAGCTATCACAGTTGATCTCCTTAGTTGTCTTATCTTCTGCAAATGATCGTTGGGCTTGGACTCTAGACGGGCATGGTGTCTTTTCAGTGAAATCAGCTAGACAAGCCATCGATAAACAGTTGCTTGTTACTTCCTCTAACCCTACAAGATGGTCCAAGGTTATCCCTATCAAGATTAATTTATTTTTGTGGTGTATGTTTCTCGATAAGCTCCCTACAAGGACTAACCTTTCTGCTAGAGGCGTAGATATTTCATGTTCTTTGTGTACGAATTGCGGGGTTAAAATTGAAACTCAAAATCACCTCTTCTTCGGATGCTCCTTGGCTTTGGGTCTATTTCAATTATTGGGGCATTGGTGGAATATCCATGGTCCTAATATTTCCGACCCCTCCTCATGGGAGTCGTGGTTCATTGGTCTTAGATTGAATAGCCTTCAAAAGCTTGCGTTGGAAGCCTCTTTTTTCTCCTTGTGGTGGCATATTTGGACATATAGGCATGCGACCTTATTCTCCGTGAAGAAACCTCTTAAAGGAATAATCTTTGACAACTTTGTGTCTCAAACGTTTCGGTGGGTGAATAATAGGTGTAGGAAGTTTCATCTTAATTGGTAGGCATGGTTAAATGACCCGTTAAACGCAATTTTTATGTAATTTTTTTTAGTCTAGCTGTTTGCTAGTTTTTTAATAAAATTCCGCCAATCAAAAAAAAAAAAAAAGCTATGTTGCCTTTTATAAGTATGTATAATTTAGTCTAACAATATTACTCGTCTTTTAATTTTTTAAGATTTAATCAAATGTTTTTACTCTTTGTATATAGCATAGATATAGATAAAAGAAATCATGCTATAAAATAGTTTTGTTAAACACAACTGTTATATATATTCAAGACTATGCTCTTATAAACAACGTACTTTGATTTTTCATTTGACAAAAAAATAGTTTAACATATATAATCTCACTAGTTCATCACAATGTTTATGTAAAATGTTTTCTTTACAAAATTTCAGGAATTATAATGTACTTATTCTTTGACAACTAGTTAATTGTTTTAAGATTTTAATTAACAAAGGGCAAATGATGAAAAAAAGTATCATACTTGTTATCATTTGCTCTTATGGGTAGCGAACAAATTTTTTTGCTTTTGTAGGTACTATACTTTCAAATCCATCCTCTTTAGGGTATTATGTGACATTTTTGCCCTTCGGGAAAAAAAATTTCTGTTAGCTAAGAGGGGCAAAAATGTTCAAAAATTTCGCAAAATACCCTAAAGAGGATGAATTTGAAAGTATAGTACCCACAAAAGTAAAAAAATTTGTTCGCAACCCACAAGAGCAAATGGTGTCAAATATAATACTTTTTTCTATCATTTGCCCATTAACAAATGCAATGTATAATTTGTGTGAAAATTATAAGTACATGTTAATTTGATTCCATCAACAATGCAATAATTAACACGTGATTGAATTACATTAAATAATCTATTAACTAACACAATGAAGTGGATAATTGATCGTTAATCACAATGCTTATTAAGTAAATGGTTTCTACAAACAGATGGCTGATAGGTAGCTATGATTTCTTATGAACATTGTATGCTTTCAATTTTCTTGTCTTGAACTAGCTAGTTTCATCAACTATCCAGTATGATAAATGCATCAAATGCCATTAAATATAATGTTAAAACTTAAATGTATCAAAACTATCAATTTCATTCATTTCAAGTCACAATAGTTAATAGTTAATGGACAAATTTATTAAATACTTGTACACAATTTAAAGATAACGCTTACATGCAATTCAAATTTATTAAGTACATTAGTTATGCTTACATAACATTTTCAAACGACAATCAAGATAAGTCAAAAAGATTCAACCCTAACAAACAAAATCAAACTAAAATATTAGCAATAAATAAATAAATATGTTCCAAATAAATGAATCAAATCCATTTCTTAGATTAATACTACTCATCCAGAAAACAAAATCTCAAAGAAATTTAAAATTATCTCGAAACTAACCATATCAATAAAGCAGGATATTTGAATGGGTGTTTATATTCATCAGAAATAACATATCTTTGCTAAATATCATTTTACTTATCCTCTAATATGTTACGTCACTCCCAACCGTGACACATAAGTTCGTGTGTCAGTTGTGCCACTTCAGATAACATCATCACTTCCCAAACCAACGAATAAACTGACACACCTTTATCAATGGTGGTGTGTGACTTTTTCTGTATCAGTATACAAATATACCCCGACAAATCACAGTCACACGATGAAAAATGATTTGAAGGCCTAAAATATATGACTAATTGTGTGCATAATAGATTTAACAATAAATTATTAGTTTGTGAAGAAGTGGTCCCTATGCTGTTCCCAATCAATGCTCCTCACACGATATACTCAAACAAAAATCAAATGGACCCTGCACCACTTCGTCCTTTGCCCGTCGCCAAACCGAAGCAACTCCAACCAACACTTAAGTGATACGCCCGTGCCATTGGTGTCACTTAAGTGACGCTCGCCGGTTGGCCAAACCAACAAGCTGTTCGGAGTGGTCTTTATATGTTAATTATGTATTGGCTTGTTTAACGACTCATTTTCACTCACCAATAAATGATTGACATGTGTCCGAATATAAATTAAAAGAATGTTTAAAAGAAATGATATATCTTCCTATGCATCATTTAATACGAAACTCTTTAATAATATACAATTTATGTAACACATATACAACATTACATAAATACAAACAACAAAAATGATATCATATAGGTGTGTTTGGCACATAATTTTTAAGAGCATTTAGGTGCAGTAAATGTTAAACGTTCTATTTTTTATTGTTCATTTGGCAAGTAATAAGTAGTTTTATCTATTTTTCAAAATTATCCTTTTTCAACACTCCATAAATTAATATTTACAAGCTTTGACCATTTAAGAGTTTTTTTTACACATTATAATTAAACTACAACTATATTACCAAATATATTATTAGAAAACTACCGTTGCTACTGCTCACAACTACGACTTACAGCTGTTCACTCATGTTATTTTTGCCAAACATACATATACTAGAAGAAGAAAAAAAATTGCAAAACAAAGAAAATCAAAACCATTTAAGATTCACAACATATATAATTCTAAAAATTACAAAATTTAAAATTTCTCAAAATAAATAAAACTTATCAATAAAAAAGATATTTAAATATCTCCCCCATAAATAACTTAAACCCTTTAAAAACACACACACATACACCAAACGGCTCTCCTATTTAACACCAACTTTTCACCAAACAAAAAAATATTAAAAAATAAAATGGGCAAATACATGCGTCGTCGCAAACCCAAAACAGCGACAGCAGAAGTGTCGGTAATGGAAATTCTTCCGTCGCTAAGCGGTGTTTTAACTCGTGCTAAAACCCTAGCTTTGAGAAACGGTTCGGATGTTTCTGGTGACGGCGGTTGTGGGTTTTTGCAGCTGAGGAGTAGGAGGCTAGTTAAGAAGAAAGTGGTTGCTAATGATGAGAATAAAGATGTGAAATTGGTCGCTAATAAAGATGACTGTAAAGATGATGGAGGGTCAACTGGGGAGAATGAAGTTGGAACTGAAGCCACAGGAAGGTTGGTACTATATTTTATTTTATTTTTTGGGTTTTTTTTATATATAAAAATTAATGGAATTTAAGTTTGTTTAATTTGAATAAATTATTGAATTTAAAAGTTTTTTTATTTACATTTTTAAAAAAAGAATTGAAATTCAGGAAGTGGGTCATTTTATTTTTTTTTTGGATTATTTTTTTTAAGTTTTGATTTTTAATTACTTGATATAATATAAAATTTTCATGAATTAGGGTTCTTTGTGAAAAGGGTTTTTATTTCCATGATCAAAAGCTATGATCTTTTTATTTTTAAGTACATTTTTGTGAAAAGTTTTGATTTTTAACTTGAAAATGGAATTAGGCTTCTTTTTGAAAAGGGTTTTTGTTTTCTTGATAAAAAGCTTTGATTTCTAATTTCCTATGAATTTCCCATTCCTTAATTATGCTATCTTTAGCTTAAAAGTGTGATCTTTTTTCAAAAAAAAAAACAGAATAAATTTAAAACTTTGAGCTTATCTTGGTAAAAAAGATGATAACTTGATAACTTTAGGTGGGAATTTTGTAAGTTCAAGTAGTTATTTTAAGATTTAATTCATTATCCATGATTTAAATTTAAGTTCTTTTCTTAATCAAGTTATAAATTTTAAAATTAATTATGGTTCTGGGTTAAATTTTTTGTTCTTAATCATGCTAACTTTGGTTAAAAAGCTAAAAAGTTGACATTTTTAGCTTAATTTGATTTAAAAAAAGAGTGTTTTAATCATGAAATTTGAACTAAATACATGTGGGGATTTGTAACTTATGTTTATTTAGTAGTAAAATGATAGAACTATGAAAAGTGATTTGCTTTTTCAGTTTCCTGTCATTCTCTGTTACTTACAGATTCTGTTTAAGGAAAAGAGAGTGAAGTTATTAAAAATAAAATAAAAATTTCTTTATTATTTTTCACCATGTTTGGAAAAAAGTGTGCTTTTGGTACATCAACTCTGTTTTCTGAGTTCATCATTGTTTCATTATTTAGGATACAGAACACATACTCAGCTAGAATCTAGGGTTCATGTAGGTAGTTGGTACAAGTTTCAATAGTTTCTTATTTGGGAATGCTGTTGCTTACTCATTATCTGATTATCCGCGTTTTTAAGTCGCGGATAATCAGTTTTTGAGTATACGGTTTTTCTTTTATGTCACCATCTTTCATGATCTTTTAGTGTCGAGTAATATGTTTGCTGGAATCTTGCCTACTTATTTGCAAGTTATATCGTTATTGGCCTTATGTTTAAGTTTTTTATGGGTCGTTTAATAATATTTTTTAGTTTTTATTCTAGATGATGTTAAGATTGAATGAATAATTAAAAGTTGATCTTGATTTGTGTATACAACCCGTGAACATTCTAATTTGTCTATTTAGTTTATTTTCCGAGTTTGAAAGTTACTGTTTGGCTTACTTTAAGAACTTATGTGAATGTTCTAACACCATTATATAATTAGTTTTTAGTTCATCAAGGTGTTGTTCTACTCGTTTGTTCTATTCTTTGGTGTCTTTTTCCATAAAATAAGTTTAACATCAATGGAATCATCGGTTGTTGGCAACATTTTATACATTCATTAGACGCTTTTTAATTACTGAAATATGAAAAAGTATGCTTTTTGGTTCTTTATTGTTTTTAGTTTAAGTGCTCAAATCATTAGACCTCTCCCGGATCCACCGGGATGATGGTACTCAACAGAATGTCATTTTGGTCATGTAGTGAAATTATTACAATGGATTTTGTAATGTTTACAAAAATCTCTTTGGAAATTGTAATGTTTGTCAATTATATTCCTTTCTTGTGATACTTGTTTGTCTTCAAAGAAAATTACATTTCACCAACTAGTTGTGTTGCTTGAGTTTTGCTATTACATGCATGAGCTATTCTTGTTTTGTATGAGTTTATCATTACAAGTTAAATCCAAATTTTGTCTTTAAATGCTCTGAGGGTCTTGTTTGGATTAGTTCACATTATTGTAGTTTTTCTAACAATGTGCTTTCTGATCGATGAAATCGTTACATCTTGTCATGCTGGCCTTAAATTACTAAACTCTAAATTTTTGTACATGTGGGTGCCTGTTTTATCTGTCCTAATTAATAAAGACTGCTCATGGGTCATGTTGCATCTTTCTTGTGACAGGACTACTCGAGAGACCACACCGTGCAGTTTGATTAAGAATCCAGATGTCCTCAGGACTCCAGGCTCGTCTACAAAGCCAAAGAGATCAACTGCTCACATGTACAGCGTACATCATAATACATTACCAAGAATCGTCCCGTTAGCTAGTGAAATGGAAGAGTTTCTCGCCGGGCCAGAAAAGGAGCAACAACGACTATTTATGGAAAAGTATATGTCTACCTCACACAAAGATTATATAATACCAATAATTGTTTATTAATTTTATTTGCCATTGCTTTGTAGGTACAACTTTGATCCGGTAAACGATAAGCCTCTTCCTGGCCGTTATGAATGGGTGAAACTGGATGCTACCGAAAATAATTAATTAACAGTGGATCAGGTCTTGCTTTGTTTTTATTTTGTTTTTCGGTTTCTAGAGTCAAGATTAGCATAGTTGAAGATATGGGTAGGAATAGATTTATTTTAGTTCTATCTTGTGGGTGACGGTAGAGTATTTCTTGAACTCCCGCCATTCTTGTTTCTCTTGTAAAGAACGAAGCAGGACCCATCGTAAACCCGAGTGCAGAATGTAGACTAGAAGATCTGTAGCTTAAGATAAAATGGAGCTCCTAACATTGACAGATCATCTACATAGTAAGAAGAAGAAATGATGATGATAATGATGGGTCTTTTTCGAAAGGGGATCCAATGACTTTAGGTAAATTTTTTAGTCCCAGTGGTACAAATTGTCTATATTTTGTACTTATGGAAACTTTAAAGATCCCTTTTCCTGATATAAATTGATCCTTTTTTCTATCTTTTATCTTGTTGTGTTGCATTTGAATCTTTGGTCCCCCTAAGGGTGTTTTAGGATTGTTTACTTGTTTACCTTATGCTTATTCTTTTAAGAAGACACAATTTAACTTATTCAACCTTATGCTTATCCTTGAAATCATGTGCATACAAAACACAATGAATCTTGATGTTTCAAAAATGGATAGGATGGTTGATGGAGCCATTTCCAACAGTGTTTTATGTGACCCTTTTCTTCTTCTCACTTTATAAATGTCCATACAAAACATATGGAATCTTTATGTTTCAAGAATGGCTTCATGCATTTCTAGACTTAAGCGCGCGATATTTGAGTTAAATCATGTCATGTAACCAGTAACTTAAATCCAACCAGTTATTGGTTACATGACATGATTTTCTGGATTTAAGTCACTTTTTTTGTTAAAAATGTATTGCATGAAAATGCATTAATGGTGTCAATTTCTACAATGTATGTGGTTATATGTGACCTACCAAGTTTTTTTTTAGCAGTTTGTGAAAAAATGGTTGGTGATAGTTTGGTGGTGGGGTTACTTTTCTTGGTGGAATAGAGTTGGGAAGAAGAATCTTGTCTTCTCTATTATTGTGTCAGTATTTGTACTTTAAAATTTATTTCATTTTATCTTCTGAAGCTTATCCACCATTACTTGCATCTTTCCCTCTATGCATTCCTTTGTTCTTTTAAGCAATTATATCTGGTAAAAGTTGAATAATGAGATAATAAATACAAGGAAACTATGTGTAAATGTAGGGTAAAGATGTTATATTTGTCTAGGAATCCTTTGTCTTTCGAGGTTTGGGGTGAATGTCGTCGTGTGCAATATCTTTTTGGTATTTTTGGGCATGTTTGTATCTATCTTTTTCGACAAAATGATAATGGACGTATATAAACATGTATGCTAGTACGAACGGTACCAGGAAATTATTAGTTCATGTCTTGGAATCATTTGTTATTCGAGGTTCTGCGAAGGATTAATTTTAGAAGCACAACACTTTGATAGTCATTTTCCTTTGAGTTTGAAATCCCTTTAGACATGAGTAAACAGATTGTCCACTTCACTCAATTTAAGACACTAGTGGAAAGACTAAACCATGATCTTTTGCCTCCCACTAGTTGTTTAATTTTGACATTATTCCTCTCAACTCACCATATCATATACATAAGGTATCTTGATTAACACATAATAGTGCTCTTGCTATTTGCTTCAAGTTACTAGTCACAATACATATAGACATGTATGAGACAATTTGTGTGCAACTTTGACCCTTCCATAGTGGTTGAATATCATTTAAGTTAAGTTACACAGTTGAACATAATTCAAAGTGCGATTTTTGGTGAAAAGTCGCATCGGGTCCAAAATAGATCCTGTGTGACGCCCTGACGGTTATCATTTCAGCTAAACTTTTTTAAAGTTAGTTACACGCACGGTTAATTTGGCTGTTGAGTACACGCAATGATTGTTCTTTATGATTAAAAGCGCGTATTTGGCTATTTTACATCACTTGTACAACATATAGCCTATAGCAACTCCAAAGATTGCTAAGGGGAAAATGAGCCCAACCGACTTTATCGTAGAACTTAATCCTGCTAGTTTATCTCCTTGTATGATAGTCTCTTGCTTGAGGTGAGATCCTGCTTTAGGGGTTGTGGAAATATGATCGACCTCTCCAACATAATATTCGTCCAACATGAGTCTGGCGGCACTTCCATGCCCTACTTCCTCAAACTCTTCGCTTGCATCCTTACCTAAGACAACAAGATGACATGTTTAACCTGAATAAGTGAATCCAAAACGCAACGTGTTTGATTGACTAGTTTATGTAATAGTACCTGCTACATCCAATAGCACGTTATCTCCACCCGGATGATCGTTCAAGAAGTTTGTAACATCGTACACCTACAGTTTTTTAGTCCGCACGATCATATCAAGTACATGATCACTTAAAGGTACTGAGACAAGTTTGATAGTAATTTCTTACCCTTGCGTTAATAACGACCCAACAATCTTTGCTATTGTTGTGTAGAGCGACGTCGGATAAACTGAAAACCTTGTTCTTCGACTTCATAATCTGCTTCTTATGGTGTGAAGATATGTAGACAAATAACATAGACATAAATTATTTGAACTAGTTAAATGCATTTTATTAGTGATCTTTTTTGTCAATAAATTAATGGACTATTGATTAAGTTTTGATTCTATACATTATTGTAAATAGACATGTAACCAAACATATGCTCCGTACTATATAGATAGTGATTTACTTGTAATAAACTAGATATATAAATTTAATTAAGTTGCATATAAATACAATATTTTTTTTCTAAGAAACCGAACTTACGTATCTTTACTTTACGAACCATACGTGAACAAAACACATGTAAATGACTAATCAGGTAAGGAATTGTAAGTTCAAATATCGTTTGATTTCAAACACATATGAGGACCAGACCGAAATGTTTGGTCTAGGTCCGGATCGATCTGTCGAGTCCGGTTCGTCGGTCCAGTCTGCTCCAACAAAACATAATAATCGGTTGAGCGTAAGATTGAATCGGACCGAAAACCGTAAATGAAGAAAAGGGTAGACGAGGACCGAACCGAGATATGTTTTGGCTGGTCCAAGGTCTATAATGCTATAGAGGTGGCAATTTGTGCCAAAAATATATATATATATTTTTTTTAAAAGAAAAAGCTAATTTGGGTAAATTTGTAAAAGATTTTGGCATATTTATCCTTTATTTTATTTTATTTTTGAAATGGGCATATATTGCTTATTTTTTTTTAAAGTTAAATTGGCGCAAACGGCCACATATTTTCTTTTGATTACAATTGTTTTTAAAGAAAAAACTTATAAATATATTATATTTAATTTTTTTAATATAAATGATGTGTTACGTTTAAGGAATTTATTTAATCGTTTTGAGTTTTTTTCTAAAACGATTCGTATAACATACGCCCGTTTAGCCTGTGCTCGTTTGGCCTGTGTCCGTTTGACCCATGCCCATTTAGCCCGTAGCCCGTTTGAATCGTGGTCCATGCCCGCCCGTTTTGCCACCTCTAAAACGTCAAAAGATTAAAAGATAGTTAGAGTTTACTTTTGGCACTTTGCTATTTTAAAAAGAGACCATTTGATCCAATAGGACTTAGCTAGTTGGGCTTCATACTGGGCTGAATATATAACAGTAAAATCGGCATGATTACTCTACCGAGGCCCATAATATTTGGTGTTTTCATATGCATTTTCAAAATAATTAATATGATTTGAACGACCGAAATTTCAAACCTCATTATCTATATCCTAAACAATCAAATACGAAGTTTTATTCATATCAGATTTTGTTTGATAAACATATCAGATAATTACATGTTCAAAACAAAGAGATTTATATGTAAAAAAGTTATGTTATACTCCCTCCGTCTTATAAAAACTGTTTACATTGACTTTTTGTAGTATTTCTTTTTCAACTTTAACCTTAAATATTTTTGTTTTCGTTTTATAATACTTGATGAAAATTATACCAATAAAAATACATTTAAATCCTAATTCATTCATATAATTTTCATCAAGTGTTATATAATGTAAACATAAATATTTAAGGTCAAAGTTGACAAATAAATACTTACAAAAGTCAAAATGGACAGTTTTTATGAAACGGAGGTAGTAATACTTATCACACATGACTCCATCTTGGATACAAAACTCTAGAAATTTACAAATACATTGTGGTTACACGATAAATATATGGTACAAACTTAACAACCATATAATAGTTTGAGAATTTTGAAAAAGTAAAGATCAAATTATGACTTAAATATTCAACCTACATTTATATTTTTGAACAAGTTAATGGAGCGAAATAATTGTTATAAATGACTCGAGCCTAATGCTAACTCGTCTATTATCATGTCATGTCAAAAAATTCAACCCCAACAAAAATCACATCAGATGCAATACCAACGTGAGTTCAACGATAGGACTTGAGATTTTCCAATAACGACATGTTACTTTCCGCACACCTCTCATACATGTATTTCAAGTGGTTTTGTGATAGATACTTTTGCTAATCAAACATTTACACTCCCTAGTGTGGCCATATAATTAGCCACTTGCAGACGCAAACTAATTTCAATCAACATTGTCAGTTATCAATATATTATCAGTTAAAAAAAAACATGAGCACAAATGAAAACCACAAGGATCAAACTTGGGCACTTGGAAAAACCCAACGTGAAAGAATACGGGTAAAGCATAACCCAATGTAAATTTAGCGATGAACCTTAAGATTTTCCAGAAACGTACAACTTTGAGTCGGACTCTCTAACACATAGTTTAATTAGTAATGTAAGAGGAAACTTTTCGAACAAAATACTCATGATTCTTGATATATTCCTATACTCTTGTCAATAACATAACACATTAGACGAAACATTTAAAACCGGTCAACATTCTCAGTTGTCAATATCTTAAGAGATAAAAGTAACGACAAAGAAAACAAATACCAAAATACTAAGAGCATTCGGTACCTTAACATTTTGCCCAAGTTAAAGCTTCACTTGCTCGCGTTAAGGGTGCGTTAACCACACCGCCCCCTGCGTTAAAGCCATGTTAAAGCTTTAACGCTGCGTGAAGGTGGTGTTTTTTGGTGAGTTAAACTTTAACTTTCACACCGACCCCTTGCGTTAAGCTTTACCTCAAGTTTCTGATCTTCCGGGGAATTTGGATGCCTTTAATGCTATGTATGGCACCAAGCTTCAAGGACCTAGGAAGTAATTTGTTTTTGTTATGTCCTATGTTATCATTTGAGTAGTGGTTTCTTTGTTTGTTTTATTGTTTAGAAAATAGGTAGTATCTTGTTATGTAAGCTCTATGCCTATGTAACGGGCTGAGATATGGGATTTCACTTATATCCATTGTACTTAAACGTATTTTTTGGTTAATATATTTACCAGGGTGCAGGATTACTCCCCTTTACCCAAAAAAATAAGCTTTACCTCAAGTTTTGTTAGTTAATGTATGATAAAAGTGGGGCACAAAATGTTGAGTTAATGGTGAGTTATGATAATGGGTGTTTTTTTAGTTAAATGTGAAAATGTTAAAGCTAATGTGATGCTGACGTAACACTAGGATAAAGTTTAACTCGGAGTTATGACACCCAATGCTCTAATGATTCCCAATATATTCGTATTACTTTCATCAGCAAAATAACACATTAGACAAAACATGTAAAACCAGTCAACATTGTCAGTTATCAACATCTTTATCAGATAATAAAAACACCCGAAAACAAAATACCAAAACTACAAGGACGAAACTCGCCAAAACCAAAACCACACTCCACATACAACCTTGCCCCTTCCCAAAGAAAACTCTGTAACTCACTACAAATACATTATTTTCCTTCATCTTCAATTTCAAAATCCCCAATTTCTTTCCATCAAAACCCTAACCCTAACTTTAATCCAATCCAATCGAATCGACAATGGCAGCAACGATGGTGAGCTCAGCCGGTGGCTTACTAGCCATGCTTAACGAACCTCATCCTTCTCTCAAGTTTCACGCTTTGTCCAACCTCAACGCTCACGTTGATCTCTTCTGGCCTGAGATCTCTACTAGTGTCCCTATCATGTAATCATCACATCATCCTTTTTTTATTTATAATACTTAGGGTTTCATTGATTAGGATTAACAAAATTTGAAAGAAACTTGTCCTGTATACATCTAACTCTCTATTAAGGAGGTGTTTGAATGAGCCTGTTCAATACGCGTATTGGCCAATTGAACATTTAAAAAATTCAATAAGCTCGTGTTTAGACACCTTATAACCATATAAACTTACACTTATGGCGCGCAAGCGCCATAACCTTAATTTAATAACCTCATAAACCATACAAACTTCGAGCTTATCGAATTTTCTAAATATTCAATTAGCCGATACGCGTATTGAACAGGCTCATTCAAAAACCTCCTTAATGGAAAGTTAGATGTATGCGGGACAAGTTTCTTTTGAGATGTTCCCGGGCTACGTCGTATTGCTCTCTGTACCTTTAAGAAACGTCTTTGTCACTATACATCCAACTCCCATCAAGGGGTGTATGGATAAGCGTTTTTTTACCGGGATTTTTGGCTTGTTGAAAATTTACAAACTTATATAAGCTTGATTTATTGATGGTTTATGAGGTTATCAGTTTAAGCCACAAGCTTTTTCTGGTACTTCATAAGGCGTTTAAACATGAGCTTATCGAAGTTTCTAAGTTTTCAGCAAGCCCAGAATCCTGGTTGAAAACGCTTATCCATACACCCCTTGATGGGAGTTGGATGTATAGACAAAGTCGTTTCTTAAAGGTGTATCATTTAATAAGTACAGGGAGCAAAGGGGTTTCTAGATTATTTTTGAGACATACCAATTTTGTTTAAGGAATAGTTTGATATGATATTTGTTATGTGATGCTAGTTTTAGCTTATATCCGGGCTTATGAGCTTATTTTGTTTGGATAATTTTTTATAACATTATTTGTCTTTACATATGAGCTAACTATGAAAAATTCCAAAAAAATGGGTTCATGAAAAATAAGCAGAATGAAGTCGGCTTGAAAATAATCTAAAACATAACACCCCTTATTTGGTAATCTTGTTCATGCTATTATACTAACCTGCATATGCTCGTGTTTTAACTGTTGCTGAAGTTTAGGGTGAAGCTAAATAACTGATGCTGTCGATAGCTAGGTAGGATTAAGAACTGAAGGAAGTAATAGGAATAGATAGTATGTAGTGAGAGATGGATTTTGACAAAGAACTCAGGTAGGAGATTCACATTAGTCACCGTCTCAAACATGTTTTTGAGTTTTCGCAATATTATTTTTTGTACTTCTACTCGAAATGTTGCTTTAAGCTCTTAGCAAGTAAACTTTTTGAACTTCCTACGATAGAAGTATATGCAATCATGAATCATTGAAAGTATCTTATATATCTGAATGCTTACATAACATATGTTAAGAACTAAGAAGTTATACTTGACATATAGCTCACAAATACACATCTTAACAAAGCTCAGAAATAGTTCTAAGTATCGAACATTAGTTAATACCTTCAATGGAGTTAATGAAAATAGAAAGGATTGTAGTATTGGTGAGTTCAAAGTATGGTACTTTTACATCAACGCTGAGAAAAGTAACATGAGTGCACTTCCGTTTAGAATTTTTATTCCGATTTGTCTGTTCATGTGATGTACATTTCATGTTCACCTGATCTACATTATTTTTAGCCTTCTGTGATCTTAGACATAAACATATGAATATCTCTGCTGCGAATACGGTAAGGAAGTTTTATTCAATGGATTTACTGATGTTTTGGCTTTTGTTTATCCAGAGAGAGTTTATACGAGGATGAAGGGTTTGATCAGAAACAGAGACAGTTGGCTGCTTTAGTTGTTTCAAAGGTACTTCTTTTGGTTTCATGGTCTCTCTCACTTATGTTAATTTCCTTGTGGAATTAGATTTGCAGGATGTGTGTTTTATGTATATGTCAAAACAGCTAATGCCTTCTTTCTTGCAGTGTTTCTATTTCTTGGGAGAACATAATGACTCGCTATCATATGCCCTTGGCGCTGGCAGTTTATTTGATGTTTCTGAGGATTCAGATTACGTTCACACACTTCTTGGTAAGCTTTGATATTAGTGTCAGTTACCAAAAATAGCATATAAAAACTTGGTCGAGTGTACTCATAAAACGTGCTTTCTTTTCTCAGCCAAAGCAATTGACGAGTATGCATCTCTGAGAACAAAGGCAGCTGAATCGAAGGAATCTGCTGATGTGGACCCCAGGCTGGAAGCAATAGTCGAGAGAATGCTTAATAAGTATGCATGCTTTACTTTCTTACACTTTTTAATTTCACAGGTTCCAAGCCTTACATGTCTTTTTCTCTCTTCGTTAAATATTTCAGGTGTATTACCGATGGGAAGTATCAACAAGCTATCGGAATCTCAATTGAATGCCGAAGGTTGGATAAGCTTAAGGAGGCTGTATTAAGCAGTGATAATGTACATGCGACTCTTGCATATTGCATGAATGTATCTCATGCCTTTGTCAACAGGCGAGAATATCGCAGTGAGGTAATACCTAAAACGTATTGTATACTTACCGCATGTTCGACATATATATTTAAAATATCGAATGCTATCTGTAGGAAGTATAGACTTCATGTCACTATATTATATTTTTCTATGCGCAGTTACAAAGTGTTGATACCAAATTACCAACACTCTCTCATCTACCTTCTTACATTATATTATTATTTTGTTTTAGGTACTTCTTCTTCTTGTGAAAGTGTATCAGGATCTGGCATCCCCAGATTACTTAAACATTTGCCAGTGCCTTATGTTTCTCGATCAACCTGAGGGTGTTGCAAAAATACTCGAGAAACTTCTAAGATCTGAAAACAAGGATGATGCACTGATGGCATTTCAAATTGCTTTTGATCTTATTGAGAATGAACATCAAGCTTTTCTATTGAGTGTAAGAGATCGGTTATCAAGCCCAAAGCTGAAACCTGAACAGCCAAAAGCTCTCGAGACAGATGCTGCTCAAAGTGGAAACGCATCCGTGTCAGAGGACACCCAAATGACTGAAGAAACCGAAGCACCTGTGGCTGTTGTGCCGGAATCTGATCCAGCTGAAGTGACCTATGCTGAGAGGTTGACCAAAATGAAAGGAATTTTGTCCGGAGAAACTTCAATTCAGCTTACTCTTCAGTTTCTATTCAGTCACAACAAGTGAGTACTTTTTTTGTTAGATACACTTGCTACCTTTTTTTGTTAAAATCTATGAAAGGTTTTTATAAACTTCTGATTCTTCAAATAGGTCGGATCTTCTTATTCTTAAGACTATCAAGCAATCGATCGAGATGAGGAACAGTGTTTGCCACAGTGCAACAATATACGCCAATGCACTCATGCATGCTGGAACTACCGTGGATACATTTTTAAGGGAGAATCTGGTAGATATTATACTAATTTGCCATTGTTTTTTTTATATGTATATATATTTTGTCAACAGTTCTAAATTTGTTGCTTGAATTTGATTTCAGGATTGGTTAAGCAGAGCCACAAACTGGGCTAAATTCTCAGCAACAGCTGGTCTTGGTGTCATCCACCGGGGCCATTTGCAACAAGGAAGATCGCTGATGGCTCCTTATCTACCTCAAAGTGGGTCCGGTGGTGGTGGTAGTCCCTACTCAGAAGGTGGTGCACTCTATGCTTTGGGTTTAATTCATGCAAACCACGGAGAAGGCATCAAACAATTCCTAAGGGATAGCCTACGCAGTACTAATGTTGAGGTGCGTGTCTGCTAACATAATAAAGTCATTAATTTCTTGACGCCTATATTTAAACCACCCGTTGGTTAGCGCAGGTTGTGCAGCATGGTGCTTGCTTAGGTCTAGGCTTGGCGGCTCTAGGGACTGCTGATGAGGATATCTATGATGAGATAAAGAGTGTGCTTTACACCGACAGCGCTGTTGCTGGTGAAGCTTCTGGTATTAGCATGGGTTTATTGATGGTTGGGACTGCGAGTGAGAAGGCATCTGAGATGCTAGTGTATGCTCATGAGACACAACATGAAAAGATCATAAGGTGAATTAACGTTTCTAAATCGATTCTTGTAATGTCACATCATCATTAAATGTGGCTATTTGCAATCATGTACTCAAAATGATATGGGTATTCCTCAATATTTGTTAACATTATAAACTCATGCTGTGCAGGGGTTTAGCTTTGGGCATTGCGCTCACTGTTTATGGAAGAGAAGAAGAAGCTGACACCTTAATTGAACAGATGACCCGTGATCAAGATCCTATTCTACGTTATGGGGGAATGTATGCTTTGGCATTGGCATATGCTGGAACGGCAAATAACAAGGCAATCCGCCAATTACTTCACTTTGCTGTATCTGATGTGAGTGATGATGTCAGAAGGACCGCTGTTTTGGCCCTTGGATTCGTCCTGTACTCTGAACCAGAACAGGTTGATACTATTTTCTTAAACCTCATCTAGTAATTTTTAACCGTCTGTTAACTCTTTTTGTTCTAATTTACCGCAGACGCCACGTATTGTGTCCCTACTGTCTGAATCATACAACCCGCATGTGAGATATGGTGCAGCCATGGCTGTAGGAATTTCTTGTGCTGGTACTGGCCTTAGTGAGGCCATATCGTTGTTAGAGCCTCTGACATCAGATGTAACTGATTTTGTTCGTCAAGGTGCCTTGATTGCAATGGCCATGGTGATGATCCAAACTAGCGAAGCGAGTGATTCGCGTGTTGGGGCTTTTAGGTATTTATCTTTATGTTCAAGTTTGCATTCTTATTTATTGAAGTTGGTAAAATAGGTCTGTCAAGTGACAATTTAAGTTGGGTAATTTTTGTACGCGTTGCATACTTGCGTTGGTTCAAGACTAATCTTATGTCAAAATATATATATTTTTCAACAATTACCGTGTTAGCTAAGATTACAGAAATTGTACCATTTTAATAATATTTTTGCTTTTATTAAAATGATTTTGGGGGCCTTATGTTTATAAATTAAGGATTAGGCGTCTTTTGACTCACCCTTTTAGCATCTGCTTTTGAATATGACGTTCGACCTGTTAGCCCCTCTCATATGCGTTTTTATTCTTTTTTGCTTTTCTGACATAACTTTTTTCTCACGTTTCCTAATCTTCTAACAGGCGTCAATTGGAGAAAATTATTCTGGATAAACATGAGGATACGATGTCTAAAATGGGAGCTATTCTGGCTTCTGGTATCCTAGACGCTGGTGGAAGAAACGTGACGATCAGACTGCTTTCCAAAACTAAACACGACAAGATGACGGCAGTTGTGGGGCTTGCGGTATTCTCTCAGTTCTGGTACTGGTATCCATTGATCTATTTCATCAGCTTGGCATTCTCCCCCACCGCCTTGGTTGGACTCAACTATGACTTGAAGGTGCCGCAATTTGAATTCCTTTCACATGCAAAGCCATCACTGTTCGAATACCCCAAGCCAACCACCGTACCAACCGCCACATCAGCTGTGAAACTCCCAACAGCGGTTTTGTCCACATCAGCTAGAGCTAAGGCGAGAGCTAGCAAGAAGGAAGCAGAGAAAGCTAATGCGGAAAAATTATCTGGTGGTGACTCAGCTGCTGCTTCAGGATCCGGTGGTAAAGGAAAAGCTTCTGGTGAAACGGGCGATTCGATGCAGGTACTGTTTGAATCAACCGACTCAGCAGTAAATGGGTTGAAATTGTCACCTCTTGTCACTAGTTTCCGTAGCTGTGTGTGCTCAGGGACTAAAACTCTTATGATGTTTTTTATGACAGGTTGATGGTCCTGCTGGCGAGAAAGAGAAGAAGGCTGAACCCGAACCAACATTTGAGATCTTGACCAACCCCGCGAGAGTAGTCCCTGCTCAAGAAAAGTACATCAAATTCCTAGAAGACAGTAGATATGCTCCAGTGAAGGCAGCTGCATCTGGTTTCGTTCTCTTGAAAGACCTTCGCCCTACTGAACCAGAAGTGCTGGCTCTAACCGATGCACCCTCATCAACAACATCAACCGCTGCTGGTGCAGCTGCACCTGCACAAACGGGGTCTGCTGCAGCCATGGCTGTCGATGATGAGCCTCAACCACCTCAGCCATTTGAATACAGCACATGATGAAGTCAATTCGGTTTTTCTTAATTGTGTTTTGACTTCTGCCTGCAAGTCTTGTGTGATTTATGCATAGTCTGATCTGAACAAATTGGGTTCCACACGCTTGCATTATGTGAGTCTCGTTGGCTATATCTTAAGGCTTTAAACATTGGAATTTGATTCAAGGATAGCTGTATCTGTTCTGTTGATGTAAGTTTGAAGACCTCGTTTTGAGGTCAGATATGGATTAGATTGGATACATTTGTTTGTTTAGTTAATCATGACTGCTTATTTCTTTGGAGCATCTTAAAAAGTCACATGTGAATTTAGCTTTCGTATACTGTGATGGGTATTTGTCATTCGCGCAACAACCTCTAGTTTGCAAGTTGCAGCACTTTACTTTGTGTTCTCGAGCTTTGGCTAACCTTGCAAAAAGTTACTCTGTGTCCTGCTTTTGTTTCTATGTTTCTCTTTCTGAAAGTTAGGAAAGCAAGGTAGTCTCTTAACGAGACCAACCAATGGTGGGCACGTCTAGAATTGCAATGACATGAGCGTGGCATTCAAGGGATTGCTAACTACCATAAGGGAACTGGCAATCTGCCACATTACTGGAAATATGATCGGGACATTGTCAGCGAACTTTTGGCCAACATCGTCGTGATTGAAAGATCTACCATGGTGGAAACTGACAGTTAATTTCATGTCTCTATCTAGTCTATATCATTATTATTCTATCTACGTCTATTGTGGTTTTTGTTTACTATGAGTAGTTTTATGTGTTCGTGTTCAAATGAATTTATGTGGGATGTTTCCGGTTAATACAAAATGATGTGATAATCCTAGTTTGCAATTGTGAACAATATAAAGGAAGCTAGCAAATACTAACACATTGGTTGTAGTGATCTCTCACTTTACGAGGAGAAAAAAAAAAAAAAAAATACTTAATTTTGCGAAAGAGTAAACCATCCCACATTGGTGGAGGATGTGACCAAAAGTGGATATATATATATATAGAATAATATTGAGAAAGGCAAGTGTAGATAAAAATGGGTTTTACTACTTGTCAACTTGTCAATGGTTCCTTTAAGTGCTTGTGAAAAAGTTTAAAACCAACGTGACTTGTTGAGTACTATAACCCTCTGTTGTAAAAATCGGCTCAGGCGGCCGATTTATCCTCGCATAATCGCTGATCGTTCGCTAAGCGCCTTGATTTATCATAATCTGCCAATTTAATCGGTTTGGTCAAAGATCGCTTAAAAATCGGTCAACGAACCGATTAATCTGACAAAATCGGTCTAATCGGATTGATCGAACAAAAGCGCTTAAAAATTGGTCAACAAAAAACAGATTAATCGGACAAAATTAATCAAAGGTCGCTTAAAAATGGTCATTAAACCGAGTAGTATTTATGTTTGACTTTGAACTTTAAAGAATTATGTATTATGTCTATATTTGAATACTTGAAATATTTAAACTTTGATGCAATACACTTATTTCATACATATAAAATAATATAATATCTAAAATTACATTTTTGTGCATAAAAATTTCAATCCGATTAATCCCCGATTAATCCCCGCCTAACCGATTAATCGCTAGGCCCTACCTAACCGCCTCACTAACGCCTAGCGATTTTTACAACCTTGTTATAACCCATTATCATCTCACTTTTTGAAACAAGGTTGATATTACAGGTGAGTACGAGTACTATAACCCATTGAGTCTTCACTTTTTGAAAAAAGCTTCATACTGTATTACATTACAATTAATAATAGGCTAGGCGACCGCGTCTGACGGTAGCAGTACCTAGCGGTTCTTTATGCATTAAATGCATTATTTGCATTCCTCCATTAGCAAGGTTGATTCATTTAGTTTTCAATTAATTTGTATTCTTCAATTAGTTTTTCAAACATTACTCGATTAACTTAGCAATAGTTATGTACATTAATGTACATTAAACGACGAATGACATGCATGGATAGTTACTCTTTCAGAAAATCAAGATGTCAACTTTACACTTACATGCATGATTTTCAACATTCAACAATCACCTTAACTTTCAAGTTTCAATTTTCACTTTCATTTTTGATCATTTTTTTATTTTATGTAGTTAATAGATGATATAAGTCAAACAAAAAAGATATTAATAATAGATGAATTCTAAGCCATGGTATTTATTTTCAAAAATCTCGTCAAGGTCAATCATATATTCTAGCGATATTATCCCTCTCAATCGAAGAATCAAAACAACCGATTTATAGCATATCTCAGAATTTGTTTACCATGTAAATATTTAGTTGCAAATATAACAATGACTGTTCTTATGGCGTATAGCGAGCTATGATAAGATGCAAGAGTACACATTAGGTCAAAAACGTAAAAATCATGTAACCATGTATCAAATCTCAACGTAGACAAATTTTAAAGAAAAAAACTAAAGAATAAAACACTGAGTCATATTCTTTTGACATGTTTTTGGCAGACCGATAAATGTGGTGCATTTAGAAACTCTAGAGAAAAATGGTGGACACAAAGTAAGACGCATTTCATAGAATATGGGCACCCTCGAGAACTCTCTTCGGTCCAATTCTAGTTTTTACCATAGCCATGATTAACGTTTCAATAGAAGTTAAAGCAGAATGATTCGAAGTTTCTACTCGCTGGTCACACAAATGTTATTTCAAAATATGCGAGTCACTGTAGATAATGTTTAACTGTTTAAAGCCAAAACTGTTTATCACATCTTTTTGAAGCAGGGTACTGTAATTACTATTACCATATCATATTCTTTATAGACTAATAATGTGTTGTAGATTTGAAGTCTTTGTATGTATCTATATATCAAGGGTGTATGTTGGTGTAGTGGCAAGAGCTTGGTTCTTACACCTTTGAGTGTACGTTAGGTCACGAGATCAAGCCACAGCGTCAATAAACATCTTTTTTGATTTATAATTTTCTTTTCGTTATTGATGTTTCAATTTATTTAGATTACCAACAATATCCCGCACATATTTGGTTTTGGTTTAATCAAGGCATACAATCGAATTCAAATCGTCCACCATTGTTTAGTCACTCTTATTGAAAACCATAAGTTTTTGTTTTGATCTAATGTAATAATATGTATACAAGTCGGAAAGATAAAGCTAGCTACAAAGATATGCCAATAACTATTCTTTGGCTATTTTTCTATGTCAAAGTTACATATCAGTTAAACTATCTATACTACTTTATAATGTATTTAGGCCTTCTAAAATTAGAAGGCTTAAAAATTAAGCCTTCTAATTTTAGAAGGCTTAAAATTAAGATAAGGAGCTCCAATCATGAGATGACATGTGTCACTTCTTAACAAACTCCAAGCCTAACTTCTAACAAACTCCAAGCCTAACTCCTAACCACCAAAAATTAAGATAAAGAGCTCAAATTATAAAATGACATGTGTCACTTCTCAACTAAAAACTTATCTTTATTTTCAAATTAAAATATCTTTTTATCTACTTATTTATATTATAATCTAATTTCACCATATTTTTTAAAATTTTATGCTCTTTAATTCAACATCCATTTTAATATATTTTTATGAGTTTTTAGTTTTTATATTTTTAGTGGGTTTATTTTATTTTAATTCAAATTTTTACAACTTTAACCTTTATTTCATTTATTCCAATCATATTATAGTCATCGGGTACCCGCCGCCGCATTGCGCGGGTACCCTTCTAGTATTAATAAGAAGTGTTTAACTTATTTTGCTCCAACCGATTAAAGCAGTCATTTTTTTTTTTTTTTTTGGTCATCTATTTGTAAGCATGGCAAATACAATATTTCATTGTTTTACAAGAAAGAGCTTCTATATGTAGGTATATAAAACTATTGTTGGAAAATAAGTATAAGTGTGTTGGTTGATTGAGTGCCAAGAGGGCATCTAGAGTGCTAGGCCATGGGATCGAGTCACCCGGGTATCATAACCAATGGCGTAGGCATGTGGATGCCAAGGTTAGCCATGGACCACTCACAAGTCTTAGTAATTGTTCATATGTATCGTATATTAAAGCCCAATATGATAAGGCTCATTTTAAAAATATTTATAACTGATATATTATTGTATCTATCTAGAAATTATAATTGGTTTACAACAGATCCATCACCTCATGTTATCATTCTGATAGTCTAGCTCTTTACATCGAGAAAGATATAGCTAAGGATTTTAGTTTAAATGATGTGGATGAGCGTCATGTGCCACTAATACGCTAAATGAACAAATTTGTTGCAACGCTTTTACATTGTTATATATTACGATATTTTTTTTAGCACTTGTTGACGTCCTTTAAAAAAAAATTGACCTTCCAAAAACAAATTCCTGGCTACGCCCCTAATCTTAACACCTTTTTTTCTTTGTTTTTTAACTTTATGATGCTCCAGTAACAAAAAGATCCTGCACTTACTACTATCTAATCAAAATTGTCCGATCAAACAATTCGACTTTATTCAAATAATTAACATTCCCACTTTTTAATAGTGACTCTTGATAATAACGAGAACACATCCTACATACATCGCTTCGTAGCCCTAGCACTCGCCACTTTGTATCCAAAGAAATATGGGGATGTGTTCCGCTAATACACAAGTGATGTGATAATCCTAGTCTTATAAGCGTAATAATTTTACAACATGTTTGCAAGAGTGAACAATATAAAAGAAGCTAGCAAATAACACATTCGTTGAATGACAAAAACATAAACCAAGTACTTTAATTTTACGGAAGAGCAAAATGTCTCACATTGATTGAGGTTGTAACCAAAAGTGGGTATATATATAGAATCATAAGAAAATGGGAAAATTTAAATGATAATGAACTTTGGTGCTTGCGAAACTGTCACATTATTATTATTATTATTTTTTTTTTTAAATGTAAAGGGTTTTTACTCTGGTAAATGATAAATCATAATAAGTTCAGGGGATATGGAAAAGCACCAAATCGACTAAACAAACACATGCACAATTTGTGCAGCTAACCAAAGATAAAGAGTGACATGCCACTCTCAGCACAACTCTAGACAAATAAGGATCTAAACATTACAAGCCAAAGACGCCTAGATATATATTAACTCATGCGACCTACATTGTTGAGAACAAGAGATCGAGGTAATTTTCACTCATCCATAAAATCTTCCAACCTTGTTGACTTCTTAAAGCGGAACGATAACAAGTTAAGACGAACAGTAGCCAAGATAGCATCAATTAGATGCTCTTTTAAACGCTTCCTTTGTTGAAACAATCTTTAGTTCCGTTCTTTCCAGATGAAATACGTCGAGGCCGCCAAAATCAGCTTAGCAGCAATATAATACACGGAACGACTATTAGAGGGGAGGGAGTGGGCATCGGGTACCAAATCGGGTAGGCGAACCCGATCGGTAACACCGCCCCTTGCCGATCGGGTAGGTGAAATCGGTAAGCATTTCGGCTTGTGAAACCGATCGGTTGTTGCTGTTGTTGGGTGAAGGACAAAGTGAAGTGGGTACCACTTTTTGGAGGTTTATACTCAAAAAAAGAAATCGGGTAGTTTGGGTACCACTCCCTCCACTTTGGGTAGTATTAGGGTAGAATTGGGTAGTTTTGAGTTGGAGGGTTTTTATTGGATAGAGTTTATGTGGCAATTCAGGTACTAGGGTACCACCCCCCTAGCCATAGAAAGCATCCCATTAACAATCAAATCCTATGAAGACGAAGTCTGATGAAGACCAGTTTTTGTCTTTACACATGCCCATACTTGCAAAGAAAAAACACACTCGAAGAATAGATGTTCGTGGGAAACTGGTTCAAGCTCACACAATGGACAAATCAACGCTATTATAGAATAAGAACCATGAGTATCACAATGTCTAATCCTATCCTGAGTTTTTAGTTTACGTCTGAAAACTAACCAGAGAAGAAAAGCATGCCGAGGGATGCGGTATGCAAACCAAACAATCCTAGACCATGCAACTTCCATACCTTTAGGTCGAATATCACACCAAGCATTCCCCACCGAATAGTCTTTAAATTCCCCATTTCTATCCCACCACATAAGAGCATCAGGTATAATAAAATCAATGTGTCATCTTTGTGATCACTAAAATACATCTCTTCTTTATTTTTTTTTGACAAAAGTTTCGTATTATATTACAATTAAACGAATACACGCGCAAAGTGACGACGTATAGCGGTAAATAAAGTTTATTTTATTTTTCACAAAAAGCTTCATATTAGAATACAATTAGACGAATACTCGCGCTAAGTGACGGCGTATAGCGGCAAATAATTATACATGTGAAGTCGTGATTATTGTTTGACCCTTGATGCAAAATTTACAAGTTCAATTAGTAGTCATCGCGAGAAAAAAGTTTATAGATTAGAAACAAAATATAATAAAAGTTTAAGGATTAAACAATATTTAAAATACTAATTTAGTTGTGGATGTTGTTACCAAATGTATAATATTTCACTAATATTACTCACTTTATTTTATTTTAAGTTTCAAGAATGCTCTTTATAAGCAGTAGAGCTTAAGGAAGTGTTTGTTAAATGGGTACAACGAGCTATTAAGACACAAGACTGCACATTAAGTAACAAACGTAAATCATGTAAAAAAATGGTAGGTAATATGATCAGGGGTACGCCCTTGGAATCATCTACGTCATCTTTGGATACATGATATATCATAATTTTATCTATAAAATATATATAGTGACTCTTGATAATAACCGGAACACATCCTTACAGAAGTGATGTGTTGGATTGGAGTTATTTTTCCGTACAAATACCCGTAGATTTATTCCGGATCTTAAAAGAATATTGCAAGACATATCTTTTTCGAAAGATTTGGAAATATAAAAACGGATGATGGAAGTACAAAGACACTTCATGGTTAACTTACAAGCAAAACGGTTTAATGCATTTCACATGATTCTACTAAGAAGGCTTGTGGTATTTTAGTCTAATATGTACTAGTGAAATTAAAGCAAGTATGTTTTGGCACTATAGTAAGTAAGTGTGATAATCCTAATCTTATAAGCATAATAATTTTGCAACATGTTTGCGAGTGTGAACAATATAAAGGAAGCTAGCAAATAACAGATATGTTGTAGTGATCACTCTCTTTACACAAAAACAATGACTAAACACTTTAATATATGAAAGAGCAAAATGTCCCACATTGGTGGAGATTGTATCCAAAAGTGAGTATATATGTTGAATCATATGAAAAAGAAATAGTTTAGATAGAAATAAGTTTGGTACTTGCTAAGTTGTGACCTTGGTTAGCTGCTAGCGAAAAAGCTTTAATCCAGAGTACTGCTTATCATGTATCTAAATATATTTCGTCTTTAACTTTTGAGAAAGTTACATTACAATTAATAATGGATGACATGAGTAATAAAACAAAAACAAAAAATAAAGTTAAGAGGTTTTAAAGCCACAAAACTAATTCCTACTTCTATGATGGTTTTGGGGAGTTGTTTGGGGTCGTTTGGTTTATTGCTAAGAATCGCAGTGAGTATATATGTTGAATCATATGAAAAAGAATTAGTTTAAATAGAAATAAGTTTGGTACTTGCTAAGTTGTGACCTTGGTTAGCTGCTAGCGAAAAAGCTTTAATCCAGAGTACTGCTTATCATGTATCTAAATATATTTCGTCTTTAACTTTTGAAAAAATTACATTACAATTAATAATGGATGACATGAGTAATAAAACAAAAACAAAAAATAAAGTTAAGAGGTTTTAAAGCCAAAAAACTAATTCCTACTTCTATGATGGTTTTGGGGAGTTGTTTGGGGTCGTTTGGTTTATTGCTAAGAATCGCAATGGGTATTTGATTTGGTATAGGGTTGAACTAGTTATAATACCCGTGCACGCACGGGATTTTTCTTAAAAATTTTAGTAATATATTATTATCGATTGATAAGCAAACAATTAAACGTGCCTTTTGGTATCTTTGGACTATCAAAATACTATTTTCCTTTGTTACGGGTAACATTATTGAAGAAAATACGTGAATGGAGATTTTAGACCATGAAGACTAATAGCGTGTTTAAAAACTGGGGTGCTTAAGATGAGCATATTCTAATGTCGGGCTAAAAACATGAATAATTGTAACTTGGTTAGGATCAAACCCCGTATACATTACAAAAGAATTTGAATACATGTTTTGACATTCCAAACAATCCAATTTATACACATTTCATGTATAAACTTAGTACTGCTTTGTCAACTTCATCAAAGATATTAAGTCGTTAATCTCATGCTCCTATCAACCCGCTTACAATAGAACAAAAAGAATACCCTGTACCAAATTATAACAAAACATTACCAAATATAATATTTTAACACTTTACAATATCATGTACCAAAACCCAGTGACGGACGCAGAAATTGACCAAATGTACTTAAAAAAATTTATGAGGGTATGCACTTAGTATTAAATAATCAAAAATTTATAATAAAAAGCATAATTTACACTTCGAATGCTTTTCGAAAGGTCTACCTTAGGTATGCTCGGCTCTGCCAAGACAAGTAAAATTGATATAATAAATAACTAAACAAAAACTACGTCACTTATAACACATAGATGTTAAATTTAATAGAGTTGTCCACGTGTTATTGTTTTAGCACTTATAATCATGGTCACAATGAAAACATAGGGTTATAAATTTTTAATCTATAGTCATACTTTTTTCCACAGAGAGGTTTTTCTTTATGAGATCATGCTATGTTGTTTGAAAGCTAAACACTAAGTGAGAAAGAATTATTAATTGATCATCTCTTATAATAAAATGTCTAGTGGTAGAAATTCACACAAATAACAATGTGTAAAATTACCTTATTGCTTTAGTTTCTTGATTCTTATCTCCGTCTTCATCAACTGGCAGAACGAACTCATCCTAGGCTGCAAGCACAATACCAAAAACTCAATATTAATAATTTTGTTAGTTAATCTTCACAAAGTTTGACTAAAGAACTTTAACTATATCAGGCATAAAATAAAATCTAAGCTTCATGGTTATAAGTGGTCAAACTGGTAAATACTGTGAGTTCAATCTTCATTGAAAGCAGGTCAAACAAAATAAAAATAACCCAAGTGTAATTTTAAAGGCAAAAATATCATAATTGTGATTCCTTAAAAAGACCAGAATATCATATCATCAATAAAACTAATGAAATTTGTAAAGCAGAGTTCAAACTAATAGGTCAACAGACCTCCTTAACATGGGTCAAAACAGGTTGTGTCGGGTTGGGTTGACCTGAAAGCCATTTTCCAATTTTATGTTTTGTACATATAAGTAATGCACTAATCATGAGAAGAAATTAAAAATACAACTATAATAATTATAAACCGAATCTTCGAGTAGAGTGATTTAGGAAGTTGTATGCTTTCCAAATAAGGTGACTCGAGTGCCAATAACAACTATGAATTCATCTTGCTTGCAAGTTGAATCGGCCAGGGACAGTTCACCATATACATTCCAGGTGACAGGTAGAGATTCACCAGTAAGCGCAGATTTGTTACCCGGATTCTCCTCCACCTTCTCACATACACTACACGAAAGCCTACACATCGTCTTGATCATCTTATGCTGTTCCAAATCATCAAAGTAGGACTGCGTATCTTCATGATACCAATACTGTCCAAATCGACCCTCCTTATTTTCCGCAGGAAACACAGTAAAGTCATTTATAGTCTTAGTGTACTCCCCTAAAGCCTAGAGAACATCCCACAATCATACATATAAATCAGCAGTTGCCCGAAATCTGCTATGTATCTGAAATGTGCATAACAAATTAGGTCCATTTAGATTGTATAATCTGCCAATTAAATATATATCATCAAATACATGTCATTACCTTCGGAAATTCCATGCATGAAAATTACGGGTGTCTAGCTGCTGGAATTTATTTAAAAGCCCTATTCTGTGCTCTGTTGAAGTATTCCCTTTGCTTACTATCCATTTCCGGTGATGCCAAGTTCCATAAGACTTAAAGTCCCTGTTGCAGAATATATGGGTCATTTAACAACTTTTTCTTGTAAACAATATTGCAAAAAAAAAAAAAAACCAAGGCGAATCATTGTGCAAAACCGAGAGTTTCTACCAAGTAAACGCCACACAACTGAGCAAAGTAACCATGGCGAATCCTTGTGCAGTGACCCGATTGTCGATGTGAAATACAAATTATCTTTTTTTTTTATCAAAATTGATTTAACCCCAAGGAAAAAACTACTAAACAAATTAAAAGTAAGATAGACTGTATCACTCTACTCTAAAACTAAAACAAACTTCAGTAATTACGTAGTTTGACATTTTTTAAAAGTCAGTTAGTTGTTGGTATTAAATCATTGTTCTTCATATAGCAAATGTCAAAAAATTACATGAATATACTCTTCGTAATGATCCCACCTGGAACATCCTCTTTAACTGATTGTCACTCAAATACTTTATATTTTACATACTGACCTTGAATCAATGATACCATCCATCGTAGTCCACTTCCAGCACACGACATCATCATTAACAAAAAGCCATAAAATCATAGAGAAACACATCTATGACATCAAATCTACATGTTCTAAAACATATTTCTTCACAACTATTCCAAAAACTACTAAACATATTAAAAATAAGATAGATTGTATCACTCTACTCTAAAACTAAAACAAACTTCAGCAATTACGTAGTTTCACATTTTTTAAAAGTCAGTTTGTTGTTGGTATTAAATCATTGTTTTTCATATAGCAAATGTCAAAAAAATTACATCAATATACTCTTCGTAATGATCCCACCTGGAACATCCTCTTTAACTGATTGTCACTCAAATACTTTATATTTTACATACTGACCTTGAATCAATGATACCATCCATCGTAGTCCACTTACAGCACACGACACCATCATTAACAAAAAGCCAGGGTCATAAATGTGCAGTTTCAATTATAAATTGGTCTGACCATATTTCATTGGCCTTACTATATTAAGCGTATACAAACAACACCACATCAAATCAAAATCCTAAAGTCGAACAGAAAGCATTTGTTGCAGATTCCACCTCATTAGATTCCAAAATCCAAAGCTATCCATCTTTTAGGTTCTTAAACTCTAAAGTTTACTATTTTGACACATTATCAGGTTAATGTCGGAACATACTCAAGATCGTATGCATTCAATTTCTTTTAACTGTAATTGCAAAAGATAATGCACAATTATGAAAGTTATGATGGCCCGATGAACCAGTATACCCATAAAGAGAGGTGATGGAGCTAAGAATGGCAAGAATACATATATTCATGTTTTCCTGCTTGGTGTTAGCACTTAACCCATATAAGTATCACCATTTGTACAAAATGAATCAACATCAGTATTTGAACTGTCTAACTCCTTAAATCTAACTTGAGCCAAGCCGAAGGCTGTACCAAGCAACTAAATCAAGTTTGGGCTTATGTCAAGATCATTGGCACCACTATAGCCTAGTTAAACTTGTTCTGATCAACATATACAAATTGTATTTAGTAGACCAACTTAAGAGTGATTATGTTGCATTGTAGTTACTTGCCATTTAGCTGTCATGTAGAAAAGCTAGGAGCACATATTGGTTCATAAGATAAAACAACTGACCTTTAAGCTAAGCCCTAAGAATTCTTTTCATCTTATTTGTTTCAGCACCTTTAGAGGCCGTTTGGGATATGTCGATCCCCTTTAATTGTTAGGTGATAGCATTAGCAAATCTTGAGGTCGACAAATTTCTTTACTCCATTTTACACAACATTCCTAAAAGCAAAACAACTACTTGATGTGATAATCTAATAAAACTTGTTGGACCTTGTAAACGAAAGTACATCTTACACAAATAATTGTATCCAGACGCAACAGGGAAGTGAACAACATACACACAAACAAAACGTTCTTTCAAACCAATTCATGCTCAAACTTGGACTCGCACATGACAAAATCTTAAAGTGAAACAATAACTCATCTAAGAATCAGGGTATAGAAGGAACAATCACATGAACTTAGTCATCTAAGAATCCAACGTCTAAAATCACTTTTGGGGCTCCTTTAACATTCCTACAGTGAGCTAAAAGGCAGTTATACACATCTTACGGTCTTACCATGAATTTTTCAAAAAAACAGATCAATATCTATGTGATTCCTAATTCGAATATTTGTCAAATCCCCACTCCTACTCAATTTTCAAAATTTAATATAAAAACACAAACTTTAATCATAAGAGGAACAAAAAAAAACATACCCAAATCTTTTATATTGATAATATATATGAAACCCTTACCTGACTTTTATATTGACTTTTGACTGGATTGATTGAATTTGTTCAGTCGATTTTGATTTAGGGTTTTGATATAGTTGGTTTTCGGTTACACTGTTTCGAACACTATGGGTAGTTCAAATTTGTTATTTGTTCGTGTAAAGGTTAAGGTGATAGGGTTGTTGATCTTCATGATTCCAGAGATTTTTGATTAAGTGTCATGTTAATGTTAAGGTTATGTATGAATCTAGGGCTATGATACATGGTTCCTTTCTCATTCTAATAAGTTACAATTGTACCCGTGTAAATTAAAAAATTGCTATCTAATTTGTTTTTTTTAATAAGTAGCTTTGTAAAACGTTTTTTTGCAAACGTTGACCAAATTGGATTCAATTTTGACTTTTAATTGACCAATCACGTCGCTTGATTTTGCTTACGTGGCAAAATTGACCTCTCCTATTAGTCTAATTTTTTTTCCAGTGAGAAGACTTTTACAAATATACTCCGAAATGATGTAATTCTTTTATTATATAAAAGATGACAATGGACATAAAAAAGTGCATTATTACGATTGTTTATGTTTGGATGACAAAATATGGAATGAAAAAATATATAGATATTTGAGTTTTGTAGTGGAAAAGAGAGAGGCCTACATAATGGATTTTATATACACCAAATAATTGAGTAATGAATCTATTACTACGATATACCCATTTTATTACCGAACCCACTAAACAAACACCTATAATCGGAATGAAATCCATAGATCCATTCCGATAGTGCTCTACCAAACGCACCCAAGATTGCTTATTCCTTTTTGATATACTAAATTACTAATAACAGCAACTTGACACATTGATTCTAGAAAGGGCTCATCAACTTTTTTTTATAAAACTTGTCGCATTGATTTGATAAGAAATCAAATTTCTCAACTGTAATTCAGTTTTGATTTTTATTAACTAATAACAAAGCTCGATCAGGCTTTCCTATTTTTAAATCAATCCACTAAACATGAGAAGTAATATGAACCGAGTCTACTACCAAACATATAGTAGTTTTTATGATATAGACTGTGCGAAAGTATCAACAACAATAAGTAAACAGAAGAACTTTTATTCAAATCTAAGCCTCAATAGTCGGCTTAGATTATATCAACAATAGTATCCAAAATGTTTACAAGATTAGATTAATGTCAATGAGACAATAATCATACAAATACAAAGAAGAGACAAGATCAGTGAAATGATCAAAGAGAAGAGAAGAGTGTGAGAAAATGACTGCACACACAAGTGTATTTAACCCTAGATTAAGGGACTTATTAAATAGGAGATTAAGATACACTAAGACCCCTCTAACGGCTATAAATGACTCATCAGCAGAATTGAGAAAGGCTTCAGCAGAAATGAGCTTCTTGGAACTTTAAACCATTTATGCTTTGTCCATGATTAACCCCTGTAATAAGCCTGCACTAAATATAACTTGAAAGCCATTAGCAATTGATATAATGACATGTTTGCCACAGATTAATACCCCAAAATTTAACATTCCCCCTTAATCTGATGGGCAAACATATCAAACAATATCAATTTTTCACACAAAAATTTATGCTGATAAACAAGGAGGTTTTTTGTAAGTATGTCTGCAGTTTGGTTTGAAGAGCCAATCTTTTTGGCGCTTATAACACCTCTTGCAATTTTTTCCCTAATGAAGTGAACATCAATTTCAAAGTGTTTTGATCTTTCATGGAAAACAGGATTGACAGCAAGTTGTAAAGTAGATTTGTTATCACAAAAAAGATTAACAGGGAGATTGATATCAACTTTTAGATCTTTTAAGATTTTTTGGATCCAAATGATTTCACAGGCAGCAGTAGACATAGATCTATACTCTGCTTCTGTGGAAGATTTTGAAAGAGTGTTTTGTTTTTTACTTTTCCATGAGATCAAACAATCATTAAAGAAAACACAATAACCTGTGACAGATTTTCTGGTTTTCTTGCATTTGGCCCAATCTGCATCACTATATCTTTCAAGATGATTTTCAGAGTTGTTGAAATTGTACCTTAGACCTTTTCCTGGAGCTCCTTTTAGATATCTCAAAACATTGAGAGCGCTTTCTAGATGAGATTTTAAAGGAGAATGCATATATTGTGCCAGACAATGAACAGAGTATGAGATGTCAGGTCTTGTATGAGTGAGATAGATAAGTTTCTCAAGTAACTTCTGATAACCAGTGATGTTGACAAGTAAGGGATCATCAGCAGTGGGAATGTATGGAAGGACAGAGTTAGGTTCTATATGAGTGGACACAGGTTTGCACCCAAGATGACCAAATTCTTTGAGGAATTCAAGACAGTATTTTCTTTGGGAGAGACAAATGTCATTCCCAGTTTTTAAAACCTCAATACCAAGAAAATATTTTAAGTTTCCCAAGTCTTTGATATGAAATTTTGATTTTAGAAACTCTTTGAATAGGTTTATCTCATCAATACAGTTTCCAGTGAGGACTATATCATCCACATAAACAAGCAGAGCAATAAAATTGTTATTCTCTGTTTTGGTAAACAAAGAATGATCATTGACAGATTGAACAAAATTATTTTCCTTTAAAACACCGACAAGTTTTTCATTCCATTTCCTGGGAGCTTGTTTTAGCCCATATAGGGACTTGACAAGTTTGCAAACTTTATTTTTATTGTTCTCATTACAGAACACCTTAGGGATGGTCATATAGATATCCTCATCAAGATCTCCATACAAGAAAGCATTGTTAACATCAAGTTGGAAAAGAGGCCATTTGTTTTTCACAGCTAAATCAATAAGACATCTAACAGTAGACATTTTCACAACAAGAGAAAAAGTTTCATCATAGTCTATTCCTTCTCTTTGATTATAACCTTTAACAACTAATCTAGCCTTGTATCTATCAACTTCACCATTGGCTTTATATTTGATTTTAAAGATCCATTTGTAACCAATGGGAGTTCTATTAGGTGGGAGATCAGTTATATCCCAAGCATGATTTTTCATTTAAGGCCTCAATTTTAGAGTTCATAGCATCAACCCAATTACTATCAAGGATAGCTTCTTCATAACAGGTAGGTTCAATACTTTTATTAAGACTAGAAGCAAAGCAGTAATTATCTTTGTTTAAATTAGAATAATTAACAACCTTTTCAACACCATATTTGACTTTCCCTTCTACAATAAAGTCATTAAGATTACTGGGCAACTTAGAAACTCTGGTTGACCTTCTAGCAGTGGTGGCTGGCAAGCCTCTTTCTTGTTCAGAGTTCTGATTTGGATCAGATGATGTATCAGCAGAATCAGAAGATGCATTAGCAGGATGTGATTCATGTGATATGGTGCCCTCAGGGTGTGTATTGTCATCTATAGATGTTGCAACAGGTTCATCATCCCTAGAAGGATGACTCAACACTGTGCCATCATCATAGGATGTCACTCTCCCTTCATCATTGGGACTTGTTTGTGAGTCAAAGAAATTTTTATGATTTAAATCTTTAGGCACATACGTTTCAACAAAAGGTTTTGACAAAGTATTTTTCATTTTGAAGGGAAAAACAGTTTCATAAAATTTGACATCTCTGGAATAAAAGATATTTTTTGTTTCTAAGCTCAAAAGTTTATAACCTTTTTTCTCATTTGAATAACCAATAAAGACACTTTTCTCAGACCTACTACCAAATTTATCAGAGATGTTGAGAATGGTGGCATAGCATAAGCAGCCAAAGACTCTAAGGAGAGAGAGTGAAGGATCATGCCCATACACAAGGGAGAAGGGGGACTTGCCAGACAGAACTGAAGAGGGTAACCTGTTTATGACATAGGCAGCAGTTAGAACACATTCAGGCCAAAGATATAAAGGTAATTCCCCCTGAAAAATAAGGGATCTAGCAACATTAAGGAGATGCCTATGTTTCCTTTCTGCAATACCATTTTATTGTGGTGTATAAACACAAGAGGTTTGATGTAGAATTCCTTTTTCATGAAAGAAGTGTTTAAGTTTATTATTAACAAATTCTGTCCCATTATCACTTCTGAAAATCTTAACATTGTGTTCAAATTGATTTGATAGCATATGAGTAAAATTAACAATGGAAACATAAACATCATCCTTTCCCTTAAGCATATAAACCCACACTGCCCTAGAATAGTCATCAACAATAGTTAAAAAATATTTGTAACCATCTCTACTAGTGACTTTATATGGTCCCCATACATCTAGATGAACAAGTTGACCAATTTTAGTTGATTTATGTTCACTTAGAGGGAATGGTTCCCTGGTTTGTTTAGCTTTGTTGCAAGTATCACAAAGATGGTCAAATTCGGATGAGCTATCAAGTTTAAGGGTGGATTTAAGTATATGTAGGACTTGGTCAGAGGGATGACCAAGTCTTTGATGCCAGAGATTTCTAGAGACATGACAAACAGAAATGCAGTTATTAGAAGTAATCTTACATGTAGAATCAATATCAAACATATATAACCCATTGCATTGTTTACCAATCCCCACAATCCTTTTTTGATGTAAATCCTGTATATAGCAATTAGATTCATTAAACCCAACAAACATCTTATTGTCTCTAGCAATCTTATGAACAGACAGTAGACTAACATTGTACTCAGGAACACATCAATAAGAGTTAGGTCTTTATTAACTTTTAAGTCACCAATTTTAGTGATTAGGGCCTGAGTACCATTGGGATGTCCAACAGTTAGACCAAGATTTGAAATGTCAACAACATTAATTAAAAATTTGGCAGATACAGTCATGTGCTGATTTGCACCAGAGTCAACAATCCAACCAAGACTGATGTTTCCAGATAAGGTTTTTGTATTGTTGTTGAAAAATTTGTTGAAGTTTATGTTAAACTTAACACTGCCATTAAAGAAGGTTCCTGAAAAAATTTTACCTGCCATGTTGGCATTAGCAGAAGATACATTGTTGTCATTAAGAAGACTCATAAGTCTGGAGAGCTGTTCATTAGACAAAGAGACAGGAGAGTTGCTAGCACTATTATCAGTGGTACGATTAGTATCAGCAGAAACATTGTTACTGCTGAAAGGTTTACCATTAAAGTTCTTTTTAACATATCCAGCAGGATAACCAACAAGATCATAACATCTATCAACAGTGTGACCACGTTTTTTGCAATTAGTAACATTTGAGATTCATGTTTGGTCCTCTGTTATTTGAACTGTTACCAGTATTAAAACCATACCCTTTGTTGAAATTGTTGTTGAATGATCCTTTTTTGTTATCAAAAAATTTTCCACTATCAAATGTTTTTGCAGCAAAGGTTGTGGCATTGGGTTTAGCAGAACTATTCCCAGATGACACATTTCTGTGAGATTCTTCTCCAGAGACAACAGAGAAAGCAGGTTTGACATTAGGCAAAAGGTCTCTGGTTAAAATATTACTTCTGATAGGAACATAAGTATCATCAAGACCCATAAGAAATTGCATTAATTTGATTAGCTGATTGTGTTTTTCAAAATGTTTTGCAGCCTTACAAGTACAGGGAGGCAAGCTAATCATACAATCAAATTGTTTCCATAAAGAGTTGAGGTTGTTGTAATAATCAGCAAGAGAAGACCCATTTTGACCAAGAGAGTTTATATTTTTATGCAAATTAAAAATAGCTGAACCATCAACTTTATCATAAGTATCTTTAAGATCATTCCACATTTCATAAGCAGTTTTAGCATAGATAGCCCCAGCAAATAGTTCAGGACTGAGAGAGTTAAGAATCCAGGTAACAACAACAGAGTTACAAGTATCCCATTGATTAGCAAGACTAGGGTTTGAGTCATCTCTTATGCAAGTACCATCAATAAACCCTAACTTATTATGATTCCTTAAGGCAAAGGTCATGGCCATATTCCATATTTTATATTTTTCAGTTCCAGTGAGTTTGATAGAAATAATGGGAGTACCATTGGTGTTATTGGGATGTAAATACAAAGCATCACCAAAGGATAAGCTTTTCTCAGTGGAAGAACCACCACCACCAATATTATCATCACCAATAGCCATAATACAAACAATAAGACAGATAAATATAATAAGACAGACAAAAACACAGAAAGAAATAATAGCAAGAGCAGATAGACAGATAAAGAAATAAATAAGACTCTGTAATTAAGAAACAACAAGCACCAAGCCTGTGGACTGGGGTAAACCAGAGCAGGTATTCACACCACTCAGAGGTGGCAGATCAAGATGTTAGTTTACCCGTTTGCACCCACAAAGACTTAAGTACTGTTTGTTTGAAGAAGAGATTAGACTTAGACTTACAGAGCAATATGCAGCGGAAAGAACAAATCACAATAAGAAATAACCAGTGATTATACCGATAGCAATAACCACAAACTACCAAGTTGTTGCTGAAGAGATGTCCCCAAGTTTCCACAAAGAAACCCTCGGATGTAGAATCAATAATGTTTATGAGCCTGAAGCTCTGATACCATGTGCGAAAGTATCAACAACAATAAGTAAACAGAAGAACTTTTATTCAAATCTAAGCCTCAATAGTCGGCTTAGATTATATCAACAATAGTATCCAAAATGTTTACAAGATTAGATTAATGTCAATGAGACAATAATCATACAAATACAAAGAAGAGACAAGATCAGTGAAATGATCAAAGAGAAGAGAAGAGTGTGAGAAAATGACTGCACACACAAGTGTATTTAACCCTAGATTAAGGGACTTATTAAATAGGAGATTAAGATACACTAAGACCCCTCTAACGGCTATAAATGACTCATCAGCAGAATTGAGAAAGGCTTCAGCAGAAATGAGCTTCTTGGAACTTTAAACCATTTATGCTTTGTCCATGATTAACCCCTGTAATAAGCCTGCACTGAACATAACTTGAAAGCCATTAGCAATTGATAGAATGACATGTTTGCCACAGATTAATACCCCAAAATTTAACATAGACTCTGCATGAATTCTAGGCCATGGTATTATATTCTCAAAATCTCATTAAGGTCGATCTTTTATATTCTAGCGATATTATCCCTCTCAATTAAAGAAACAAAACACCCAATTTATAGGATATCTTAGATTTTATTTATCATGTAAATATATAGTTGCAAATAGCAATGTCTGTTTTTATGGTGTACAACGAGCTATGATAAGACACAAGACTGCACATTAGGCCAAAAACGTAAATCATGATTTTATTTATCATGTAAATATATAGTTGCAAATTACATGGATGGTCCCTGTGGTATGTCAAAAGTAACAACTTTCGTCCCTGAAAGTTTAAAGTTGCACTGGTAGTCCCTAAGTTGGTAAACAAATAACACCACTGATCCTTTAGTTTAACGGGCCTTAAGTAAGTTAGTTATAATTTACACGTTAGCCCCTTTGGTTAAAGATCGTTGCATCGTATATCCTTAAATTTATTTACATAATTCGTCCTTGTGGTTAGGCTGGTCAACGGAAGTCAACGCCACGTGTCACCACATGAGTGGTGCCACGTGGCGTCGGGTCGGATCAGTGAACGGGTCGGGTCGGGTTGCCACGTGGACCAATGAGGTGGTGCCACGTGGCATTTGTAAAATATACAACATATTTGGCTACCCCTAAGATTCGAACCTGGGATATTTGTGTTGGAAGCAAAGCTTTGCCCAACTGGGCTAAGCATAGCTTCAATAATATTCCCCTAAATCTAATACATAACCTTTCCTAAAATTTAAGGGCCCAATTCAATAACAATAAAAAGGTTCTATTTAGTTTTTGGCCTATCAATTTAAATGGTTATATGGAATGTAAAAAAATATATAAGTATACGGTCGGACTCGTTTTTTCGTGCTCTTTCCAATGGTATGCTCGGGAAATTTTTTTGACTTCCTTTGAACCTCGGAAAAGCATGTTTTCGCATTTTTCGACGACGTTTTTGCATTTTTCGAGGTTCTAACGAAGTCGAAAAAATTCCCCGAGCATACCGTCGGACTCGTTTTTTCTTGTTCTTTCCAATGGTATGCTCGGGGAATTTTTTTGATTTCAAACGAACCTCGAAAAATGCAAAAATCATCGTTTTTTCTTTGTTTTCGCATTTTTCGAGGTCCAAACCAAGTCGAAAAAATTCCCCGAGCATACCGTCGGACTCGTTTTTTCATTTTCTTTCCAATGCTATGCTCGGGGAATTTTTTCGATTTCAAACGAACCTCGAAAAATGCGAAAATCATCGTTTTTTCTTTGTTTTCACATTTTTCAAGGTCCAAACCAAGTCGAAAAAATTCCCCGAGCATACCGTCGGACTCGTTTTTTCGTGCTCTTTCCAATGGTATGCTCGGGGAATTTTTTTGATTTCAAACGAACCTCAAAAAATGCGAAAACAAAGAAAAAACGATGATTTTCGCATTTTTCGAGGTTCAAACTAAGTCGAAAAAATTCCCCGAGAATACCATTGGAAAGAGCACGAAAAAACGAGTCCGATGGTGTATTTATTTATTTTTTGACAGTCCATAGAACCTCATAAATTGATAGGCCAAAACCTAAATTGAACCTTTTGTTATTATTGAATTAGGCCAAATAATAAGGAAGGGTTATGTATTTGATTTTGAGTATTCTTAATGAAACTATGCTTAGCACAACTGGGCATAGGGTCACTTCCCACACAAACAACCCGGGTTCGAATCCCACTCGAGCCAAAAGATGGTATATTTTACCAATGCCACGTGGCACCACCTCATTGGTCCACGTGGCAACCCGACCCGACCCGTTTACCCATCCGACGACACGTGGCACCATTCATGCGGTGACACATGGCGTTGACTTCCGTTGACCGGTCTAACCACAAGGACGAATTATGTAAATAAATATAAGGATATACGATGCAACGATCTTTAACCAAAGGGGCTAACATGTAAATTATAACTAACTTACTTAACGCCCGTTAAACTAAAGAATCAGTGGTGTTATTTGTTTACCAACTTAGGGACTACCAGTGCAACTTTAAACTTTCAGGGACGAAAGTTGTTACTCTTGACATACCACAGGGACCATCCATGTAATTTACTCTAAAACAATTGTTGCTAATATGATAATGGCTGTACCCTTTGAATCATCTGGCTTCGATTATAAAAAGTCATCTTTGGAGACATGATATATCATAATTTTATCTATAATATATATATAGTGACTCTTGATAATAACTGAAACACGTCCCGTATACGGAAGTGTTGTGTTGGATTGGAACATTTTTTTTATACAAATACACGTAGATAAATTCCGGATCTTAAAAGAATATTGCAAGATAAACCTTTTTTGAAATACTAGATGAGTACCTGCGCCTAGCGGCAGCGATTTCTAGTTTTCTGCAAAATTCCGATGACCCATAAGTTTCTTTCAACAAATAGTATTTGTAGCATTAGAGAATCATTTTCGAATAACTACAATTCTGATGCGTGGTTGCATAGCAACATAAATATATAGTTTTAAAAAAAATTATGTGGAGTCGATCTAAGTGTGGGAGTATATTTTTTAATAAGATTGTTTTAAAGTTATTAAGTTTTTTAGTAATAATAGATTCAAGCATTACAAAAAGCAACGGTATTATGTAGTTGACAATATTATATTGTAGTTTAGAGGTATAGCCAACATGTGGGACCGTTTTATCTTGTTTTGTCGGTAATTTAGGCAGTGATAACTATTTTTTATATGTGTAGCGTTTATCATTTGGTGTGTGGCTTTTAAAATTGTAACTTTGCAAATTTGATATCACCATAATAAGATTATTTTGTACTATCAATTTGCATAGATATTTATGCATTGTTCAAAACTATTTGTTTGATGTGCAAATAATTATCGCTAAAAATAACAATACTATTTAATTTTTGTGATTTTAATAAACTTACATAACATTATTGATATACTGGACAAAAGGCTATACAATATATATTAATTTTTAAAAGACGATTCATATATGCTAGTCCCTTAAGTGGTGCAAGAGCAACATTTTTTAAAATAACATTATACAAATGACAAATTACATTTGTCAAAGTAAAATAAACAAAAAACTACAATTACTTGTTCTCTCCTTTAAAAAAAATTGTCACGGGTTCCACAACTACTTCATCATTTCTCATATAATTTTGTCAAATTTGAAACCCGATTTGACCCGGGTGGTTCAACCGGTTGAACCGTTCAGATCAAAAAACATGTCGATTTAAACTGAGTCAAACCGATAGGTTGGGTCGAAAACAGGTCAAATTAAACCGAGTCAGCCTGCCGGGTTTAAAGAGTCCCGGGTCAACCCGATATCGGTTTCAACAGGTCATCTCTGGTTCGTTTTCGGATGGCTTTAATTGGTTAGCCGAACCGGTGGTGACATCGGTTCCCAGTTGAACACGTTAGTCCGGTTTGATCCGATTTTCAAAACTATACGTACCATCAACTTTTTAGCTTGTATGAAGCTTTGCTTGTTTTATTAATATGTACAATGTGTATAATAACATTTACTTTTAATTTTAGGTGTTTAAAAAATAACATTAATCAGTGTGTTTAATTATTTTATATTTTGTATTATGTTGTACATTTTTTAAATTGTACGTTATGAAAACTTTATTGTACTTTTTAGTAAGGGGTGTATTAATTGTTTGTTTTTAATTTGGTAGATGTGCTTTTAATTTGTTGTACAATGTGAATAAATTATTGTACTTTTAAATAATGAGGTGTTTTAATAAGAGTATTAATTATATTATATATTTCTCTCTCCATTGACCATGTTTTCAACATTCAACTTTCAACATTTTCCACTTTGACCATTTTTTCATTTTATATAGTACAGATTTGGAAATGTAAAACGGGTAATGAAAGATTTGATACATTTGTTTGTTTAGTTAAACATGACTGTTTATTTCTTTGGAGCGTCTTAAGAAGTCACCTGTGAATTTAGCTTTCGTATTCTGTGATGGGTCTGTCATTCGCGCAACAAGCTTGATTAATCTAGTTTGCAACTCTTTACTTTGTGACCTAGGTTAAATTCCAACTTAACTATCTTGATTCTCAATGAATGTTCGAGCTCTTTTAGACTGTTATTGTGGTGAATGTATGCATGATAGCTGTCACTCCTGCTTTTGAACTACATATAGTCACATTTTCACCAAGTTGTGTCTTATTATAAATAGGGTTGTAAATGAGCCAGTCCTAAATTTGACAATGCACGGCTCGTTTAACATCAGAAAAGCTCTATCTCGAATGTGGCTATTACTTCTAGAGAATAAACCTTGTTTAACATCAGAAAAGCTTGATCTCGAATCTAGAATGCGGTTATTAATTTAATACTGACTCAACCCGCGGACACATAAAACCTTGTAAACATCAATATCTATTAGAGGCTTTCAAATATAAAAGTGTTGTGGCTCGCGTTCCTTCATTTTTAAAAATAAGGATACGAACATCTCTTCTAAGTATCGACAGGAAACGTTTTCGAACATGTGTCTTTCAGCATCCCAAAAAAAGAATTTGCAAGTCTTTCCTGAGCTCAGTAAAGATAGTTTGGCATCAACAAAGCCAAAAAAGAGGACCTCAAATATTGTCTCGTCCTCAGATGTGAGGTTGCAATTTCACCTTGTTTATATGATTACCTTGAGGGAGCAGTTAATTTGATGATGTCTAGTATGTTTTGGCACCAAGTTTGATAATCCTAGTCTTATAAGCGTAATAACTTTACAACATGTTTGTGTTGGAAATGTATATATTTACAAACATGTGAATGTCCGGATTCGAACTCGTGACCACGGGATTGCACACATTAGCGAATGAGAATTAAAGTTAAATAATTAATGTTTATGTTTACGATTAATTATTGCACATTAAGTCCGATTAACGATCGTTAAGTATTTAACGGAAAAATGACTAACGACCGTTAAATAAAAAGAGAAAGGACTAGAAATGGAAAACTTGGAAAAGTTATGGGTTTGGCTTTGGGCTTTCAATAGTGGCCGGCCATAGGGGCCTCTCCAAGGCCTAATTCATTAACTTGTTCCCAAAGTTTACCTACTAGTATATAAAGAGGGTTAGGGTCTAGGGTTTCATACACTTGTGCATTGAATTAACCCTATATCTCTCCTCTCCTCTCTCTTGTCCAATTTTCGGCCGAACACCCCATTCGTAAGGGAGTTTGGTTTCGTTTTTCTTAAACGAGGACTTGTGTTAGATCTAGCAATCGCTTGATTCGTTGGTTAATTGCAGTGTACAAGAACGTGGTTGTAAGACACTATTCTTACACCATTTGGTTTGAGTTGTAGAACGTGGACAACTCTTTAAACCACTTCTTTGGTTTGCTCTTAAGATTTGACATTCAAGAGGTACGTTATGCATACTTTCAGTTAATTAATTTATTTGTTATGATCTTAAGTCTTCCACTGTGTACTCTTGATGTCTTTATGTTTTATTGTATTTTATATATCATAAACTCAACAGTGGTATCAGAGCCAGGTTTAACAAGTAATTAATTACTGAAACACATAATTAAAATAAACATGAATGTGTTATTATTTGTATGCTTAGATCTAGGGTTTGCAAAACCTAAACCCTAATTTTTTAGGGGGGGCGTTTTATTTTGGTGCCCTAATTAGGGTTTTGTAAACTAAAGTTTTAATTGGATTAGAAACCCTAGGATGCATGCAACTTTATGTGTATTGCGTAACTCTGTTTAATTGCATTAATTGTTAAGTGTAATTTTATATCCATGATAATTATCTGCATGTTTTATCATGGATTTGCCTTTATTGTATGTCTTTCTTGTTTAAGTGATATACACTAAATTCTGATAGATCTAAAATTGGGGAAGACCTCAATCATTATTAATTTAATCAATTATGTGCTATGTGGTATGTATTTAATTTTGACTTACGCAATCGATGAATCGATGCATGTGGCTCACCTTGTACATAGATGAAAACGGGTGAAAGTCTTAATTAAATATATGCATATTGACAGATCTAGAATTGGTTATTAATAGGATTTATCAAAAACGTTTGCATGTGGCTATTTGATATGCATGACTTTTATTTGTTATGCATTCATTGTTTATTTGTTTATTTTTATAAATACTTGCTTGTTTGTTATGTGTAACAAGGGTATTTTTACAAGAAAAATAAACTGACCTAAACAATGGTGAAACATGTATTTTAAGCATAGTAATCATAATCGTTTAATTGATTGATGACTTTGGTACAAATGGTCTGAACGGCTCACCCATGAGAATGAACTATAAAGGGGTTAATAAAGAAGTGCATCACACTGAAAGGATGTCTAAGGTTGTGCTTTAGCGGCACTGGTCCTTCGCCCTCGTAAGCTTCGAATGGAGCTACTGAGTAAGCCATTAAATGTGCAAGCTCATCTTAAGGGCGAATTAGTTTTAATTCCATGCGCCACTTCGTTGGTAATTATCCGAAACACTAAGTGTTTACACTTATGCAAAAGTACGGTATAATGGATGATAATTAACACTAAATTCCTTGATTGGTGAATCCAATACCTCAATTAAAGTTTGATGATGAAAAGCTTAAATCATTAAAACAAGCATATAAATGTTTTAATAAAACCTATGCTACGAAGATGAATGCATGACATCTTTGTACATATTTGATTTGACATCAAATTTATTACCCTTAATTTAAGTTATATGCCATCCAACGAAATGGAAACACCTAAGATTACCTTTTATTTGCGTGAGATCGTGACTTAGATCGTAATCAAAGGGTAAAATGTCCACGTGTCGTGAGAACGGGCATGGACGATTTTGCAGTTTCTTAAGTTGGATAACTTAATTGAGTTTTGTAGTGAGAACTGGCAACTCAAGGCATAAGATGGGATAAAACATGTTTACATGGCGATTGAAATTGGCTATATGTAAATCCCATAAATCTAGGAATTGCAATTGAAATTGGCAATTGAGCACAAGCTCTACCACTTTGTATAAGGTTCATTACTAGCAGATCAACTGATGTGATGAGATTATGACAATTTGGATCCTAGTTTTTCAGTGAAAATTAAATGGTTATATGATTATGAACCATGGGTAATTAATTTTCTTGAAAAAGGTTAATTATCGAAAATACTAAAATTGAATTTTGTAATTCTTTTGAATGTATAATTGCAACATTTAACCGTAAACGAAGTTTAGTCTTTGATCATAGAATTGCTCCATTCTGCTTTCAAACAAATGTTTGATCGAGAATAATTTACTGATAAGACAAACGAAGTCTCTTTTCCATGGGAGAAGCATGAGACTCAATCTTATTCCTTTTCATGAATGAGAAAGGTATAATAGGAACATTTGAATTGTCTAAGTTCTAATGTAACTCTTAGCAATGAATTGCACATCTTATTTTCCATAAAGATTTCATTACCCTCATTTGGTGAATGAATCCTTTGTAACAACATGAATGTTGGTTAACTGGAAAACATGTATATGAGTTACAAAATTAGAAGCTAGACAAATTACCGTAAAAATTGGTAAAAGGCAAACTAGCATATTTTATCCAGTTATTTTGCTTTAGCCTTTAAAGGTACTACATACCAGTATGGGGATGGTAGGCCTATTGAGGAAGAAATTGCATACCCAATTTTTCGAGTTAATAACATTGATGGATAACCTATCATTCATATAGTAGAATACACCTTTTAGTACCTTAGTAATGATTACGTATGGTTCTTCAAAGGTGTAGGAAAGTAAAAAGCAAGCAAGTTGTTTTCACTGGTTATGCAACACTTACAATGTTGTCAGATTCAATGGGAGCATTTGTGTTGCATTACTGAATAAGAAGTTGTTTTAATGATTTCTAATTCAGTGGGAGCTACAAGCCTTATTTCCTGTGTAGTAACCCAGATTATCTTCAAAGATAATTACTTTCCAATTGTAGACACTTATGTTTTTAAGGATAGTCGTATACGTTTCCTTACTAAACAATATAGTTCTACATCTACTTGTTATATCTATGACACAAATCATATTAATTAAATAAACGAACGTGTATCGTGTTGTTTATATGCTACATGATGTTGTTCCATGCACAAGTGGGAGAAATCTTATTGTGTGCAAGGTACAACACATATTAATATGATTTAAAAGAATTCTCTTGACTGTAAAGTAAGAGAATAACGTTCTAATAGGAAGTATACATTTATATATGTATGATTGCCCTATTAAGAACATGTGTCAAGATGATAACAAAGACTACTTTATTTTAAATATTTATGTCATTCAATATTTAAGAAACACTTGTAGTTACAATTTATGTTCCGTGAGAACGTGAACTAGATTGTAGCCCAAGGTAAAATACCCACGTGTCGTGAGAACGAGCATGGATGATTTTGCAGTTTCTTACGTTGAACATTTCATGGAATGACATAATTAAATGAAGTAATCTAATACTACTTTGAACTTAAGTATTCGTTGAATGACTTAAATATATGTAGTAAATATTAACTTGAAATATTAATTGAAACCTGAGGTGGTGTTCATAATTACTTTAATTATAAATGTTTATGATTTTGTAAAGTCACAAACATGAAGTCTTTTAAAGACTTACAATATAAAGTAAGACGTTAACTTGCTATGTTTTAAGACATATGCATGAAGTCAATGAGTTGATCAAAGACTTATAACGTATAGTGGGATTATAACTGTTATATCTTTTGACTTGGTCAAGAATATTTGTGTTATAATACATGCAATTGACTTGGTAATTCTATTGTACCATTAAAGTTTTACTTTGTTGGTAAATAGGATAAACCAAAGAGTAGATGGTTATCTTAAATATTGTTAGATTAATCTTACAATATTAATTCTAAGAAAATACCATAGTTTTATGGTATGTTCACTTAGAAGAATCAAAATCTATTGGCATTGTTTGATTCAAGATAACTATAGTTTCTTCCAAAAGTTATTAAGATTAGTAGATTGAGTGTAGATTGAATATACTCAATAAGACTCCAACCTAGAAGATTGATAAGACACCATTTGTTTATGGAATGTGATGAATCACATTAAGTCTTATAAATGAAGTTCTGAATTTGTTAAACTACTTATAGAGTGAGTTGTAACAAACTAATGTCAGGAACTGTCAACGTTTTTGTAATATCCCAAAAGAGAACAATGTATTGTTGCTCTACTTGCTAAACTATTTAAAGGTAATCTTTAAATTGTTAAAGGCAAGTGGGAGTTTTGTTTAAATCTTGAAAGATAAAATTGCAAAATACACAATCTTCTAAAACACACTAGCAAATCATGATGAGGCTACATGTAAATGATAGACCTCAATATGATGGAATTGTCATTCATAGATCCGCAAGGATATCTCAGATATTTAATATGCTGAGGAATATGAGTTACAGGATCATGGTAAGCCTGTTAATCATAATGATAAATTTACCAAATGTTGAATTGTGGTAAATCAATCATACTATGAATGTTGAGATGTTGTCCATAAAGATAATCAACCTTAGATACTTGATTTATCTTAATAATGAAAATGAGTTAGTGGTTTAAATCTTTGTGTAGAAATCATATGGACAATATTGTACACATATTTAATGCATGTCTAGTGATAATAATATTAATCATATTTAAACAATTAACTATGATTGAATATTCTTTCTAGATACATTAAATAGAAGTATAAAGATTATAATTGTCATACTTAGTTTCATTGATATGAAATTTTGACAATGAATGTCAAAACTCTTTGTTGTGGAATTACTTTTGCGAGGACGATGAGTAATACAAAGAAGTTTTATGAATTCAAATAATCCTTGGATATGTACAAACTGCAAGAATCCATGAATGGATATATGCAAGCATCTAAGAGATGTTTCTTATGTTTAATATTAAATCCATGTTTGATTTAATAATTAAAATAAGATAGCTCATAAGTATTCCTAAAGCTAGTGGGAGTATTATTTTTATTTTTAAAATCTTATATGTTGTATGGGCAACTACATTCCACCTAAATTAAGTTTTAGTTGTGAATGAACTTCGTTTGTAAGATTTGGAAATAAGATATATAACCTTGGAAAATATGTTTATTATTATAAACATATGCGGTAAATAAATGAGTCTAATAGAACATGATGAATATATAATGAGATCTTAAAGTCTAACTTGAAGATTCATCACGTACATCATGTTGTAAGATTGTTGTGTCATGCTTGATTACAAGAAGATTTGACAACATTGTAATATTTATGTTTGGATTTAGAATTGCATTCCTCAACCTGGAGTTGCTCCCAGATTCTATACAACAATTATTGTGTAATTGTCATAGTCAACAAACTTGAGGTTTGGATGACACCAAACAAATAAATATTCAAAGTTTACGGATGTTTAAAGAGCATATTGTTGTACACAATAATGCTATTACAATTGAGATGACACTCAATTCTAGTCACGGTATCTTTGGTGATGACCATGTTGACTAGTTATGCTCAACTAAGAGCATAGTTGCATTATACATTAAAGAATAAAGAATACTTTAAACTTTAAAGTTTTGAAAGATGATTGTCATAAAAGGGTGGTTCAGGTTGTCACGCACCTTATGGAATGATATGACAATATCAAGATATGTGTAAACACATACAAGAAATTCACTTATTGAATTCTTGAAATAAGTATTCTCAAAATTCCTATAGATCAAAGTTAGTTGAAATTATGCTCTGTCAACAAGTATGATTATCATGACTTGAGGCAAAATTCATTAACTAATAATTATCGTGCATTGATCTATTTAGTATTTGGATAAAGGATATTGTAAACATTATTATTAAAATGAAATAAAGTATTTTGTTATGTTTATTATTCATTTATTATAATGTTATCCTGTATTTGCATGTTTAAATCCTTGAATAACTTAAGTTATTCTAAATAGTCCGTTGTCGATCAATAACATGGGAATGTTATTGAATTAAGACAAATCTGAGTATTAGTTAGAATATACTTGAAAGTATATTGATGCGTAGCATGACTAATTTCAGATGATATTCAATGGATTGAATATAGGACTTATCCCACCCACATGATGATACTTTACGGATCTTAGTCATTAAGTATATCATGGATATTTATCCTCTGACTTGAGATACAAGAGATATGTCATGGATGTAGTGCATTTTTGTGAAGCAATCTAACGCTATACGTAAACTGCGGTAGTTATAAGGGTTGTTTTCAGAAGTGTTGCGAAATTTAAGAATCCTGCTTGTAGTCAAAATGGGATTTGTTTCCTTCAAATTTATTTTGAAGTATAATACGCTGGCCTCTCAGGGGTTATTAAGATGTTTGCATGGCCATGCCCAAGGTCTTCTGGAATATGTTCAGAAGAATTGGTAATCTTGATCAATCACATAAAGCGAGAATCAGAATAGTTAATTAAGAAATGAGTGAGATCCATATTCTTATTAACATGGTATTAGAAACAAAATGATGAATATGATGATGAATCATCAAAACTTGGTTTTTCTCCAGAAAACCATACACGAGTTGTACCGGGGGCATTAGCGTGTTGCTAGACGCTAACCAATGTCATTTCACGTTTTGTAAACATATCCAAGTGGAGCTGTTGGAAATGTATATATTTACAAACATGTGAATGTCCGGATTCAAACTCGTGACCACGGGATTGCACACATTAGCGAATGAGAATTAAAGTTAAATAATTAATGTTTATGTTTACGATTAATTATTGCACATTAAGTCCGATTAACGATCGTTAAGTATTTAACGGAAAAATGACTAAACTAATCGTTAAATGAAAAGAGTAAGGACTAGAAATGGAAAACTTGGAAAAGTTATGGGTTTGGCTTTGGGCTTTCAATAGTGGCCGGCCATAGGGGCCTCTCCAAGGCCTAATTCATTAACTTGTTCCCAAAGTTTACCTACTAGTATTTAAAGAGGGTTAGGGTCTAGGGTTTCATACACTTGTGCATTGAATTAACCCTAGATCTCTCCTCTCCTCTCTCTTGTCCAATTTTCGGCCGAACACCCCATTCGTAAGGGAGTTTGGTTTCGTTTTTCTTAAACGAGGACTTGTGTTAGATCTAGCAATCGCTTGATTCTTTGGTTAATTCGTGTGTACAAGAACGTGGTTGTAAGACACTATTCTTACACCATTTGGTTTGAGTTGTAGAACGGTAAGGGACAACTCTTTAAACCACTTCTTTGGTTTGCTCTTAAGATATGACATTCGCAAGAGGTACGTTATGCATACTTTCAGTTAATTAATTTATTTGTTATGATCTTAAGTCTTCCGCTGTGTACTCTTGATGTCTTTATGTTTTATTGTATTTTATATATCATAAACTCAACAGTTTGTAAGTGTGAACAATATAAAGGAAGCTAGCAAATAACACATATGTTGCAGTGATCACTCTCTTTACACAAAAACAAAGACTAAACACTTTAATATTATGGAAGAGCAAAATGTCCGACATTGGTGGAGGTTGTAACCAAAAGTAAGTATATATCTTGAATCATATGAAAGAGAATTAGTTTAGATAGAAATAAATTTTGGTACTTGCCAAGTGGTGACCTTGGCTATTAGCTAAAAAGCTTTAATCAAGACTGACCTTTGTTGAGTACCTAAATATATCTCGTCTTTAATTTTTGAAAAAGTTATAATAGAAAAGAAAAACAAAGTTAAGAGGTTTTAAAGCCACAAAACTAATTCCTACTTCTATAGTTTTATGATGGTTTTGGGAAATTGTTTAAAGGGTGTTCACTAAATTAAGTGGTTTAAGCTAATTTTTATATCAGCTATTTATTCAAGAGAAAAAAGTTTTTGTTAATCTCCCCGTTAAGATTAAACAAAAAGTTAAACCCACTCAATAAGCACAACAAGTCATAAGATTGCTTATTCCTTTTTAATATAATAGTAACAACAACTTGACACATTGATTCCACAAAGGGCTCATCAACTTTTTCTTATAAAACTTGTCGCATTGATTTTTATACGCATTTTGATCAGAAATCAAATTTCTTACAATTAACTAAATTGCAATTCAGTTTTGACTTTATTAGTTAATAAGAAAGCATATTTCTAAGATCGAGCTTTCTTATTTGCCAATCAAACATATATAAAGACTAGCTTCATAACCCGCCCAATGGGCGGGTTAGCTTCATAATATTGTTTGACAAAAATATATGGACGTAAAATAAATAATGAATAACGGCAAATATGTTAAATAAAAAAATTAGAAACAAAAATAATAAAATGTAATGCACATGTATTATACGTAAAAAGAAGAATCATAAGTATGACAACAAATCAATTACATGATAGTTATTTATATATTAAATAAAACTTCTTTGTACACAACGTTTATTGTGTAGTTAGCAGGGACGGAGCCATGTATGTAGGGGTGTTAATCGGGTCGGGTTGGTCGGGTTCGGGTCAAACGGGTCGGGTCCAAGTCGGGTTGAGGCTAAAAATAATATACCCGAACCCGACCCTATTTGAACTTGGGTTAGTCGGGTTCGGGTCAAAACGGGTCGGGTCAAGTTGGGTTCGGGTCTGTCCAATTTACAAAATTAAATAATTTTATTTCTTAAACTTTAGTAGTTAAAATCAAACAATTTGTTGCATAAGTTGTATATGAACGATGTGTTTTCGTAATTTTTATATTGTTTTTTCATATTATGTATCAAGACTAGTCTTTAAAATGATCATTTATAGTAACAATTGTTTTTATGAAGTAATATAAATAAGAAAAGTTCGCAATCGGTAAATTAACATTTGATTTAAAAAATATAACACTTGATTTTAAAACATATCAGTGTATATAAACACATGAGCATGTAAGTAATTGCACATTTGTAATTTTGTTGGACCCAAGCCAACATTGATGTCCAGGCCATTATAACATTTTTTCGCCTTAGTAAAACAAATCGTAAAACATCCTGTCTTGTAATCTGCATTTCCATATACATTCTTATTATTTATGTAGGCTACATATTAGACCCAGAGGGTTTTCAAGCCAAAAACAACACTAAAAGTTAGATAGAAAATGAGCCAAGTTTACTACATGGATCACCAAATTTAACTTAGGCCTTTTAATGAAAAACTAACTCGGGTTAGTCGGGTTGACCCGAACCCGAATAGGCATAGTATTTGAACTCGAGACCCGACCCTAGTTCGTAATCGGGTTAGTCGGGTTGACCCGATTGACCCGAGTAACCCGACCCGACTATCCTTATTCGGGTTCGGGTCCGGGTCAGGTCGGGATTTTTGACACCCCTACATGTATGTGGTAGGGTGGGCCATGGCCAACCCAAAAGCTCCTGCATTTTCCATGGATATCCAATATTCCTATGCACAATTGAATACTTGATCAATTTTGATGTCTTTGGCCCACCCAAAATCTCATTAGGAAACTTGTTTACATTTATATATTGAAGCCTAAACAAAGATACGAGCGTTACATATCTTCGGACTTGTTTAAAAGTTAATTATGTGTCATTATTGATCAATAAAAACATGTGTCGTCATTTTATTTTTCTTTTCTTAATTAGGCGCGTACCAATGTTTCATATCATAGAATTCTTTTATTAAAATTAATCTTTTTATCATTCAAGTTACTTCAAGTATATAGGTTTAAACATAATTCAAGTATATAGGTTCACGTATATGATTTTGTTTTTCTAAAGTTGTCTAGTAGCGGTTAGAATAAAGTTATTATTTAATAATGCTACATTTTGTTAATTGTTACTTTGCAATTTGGCCTACCCAAAACTAAAATCCTAGCTCCGTCACTGGTAGTTAGTGTATTCACCATCTTTGTCACAACAAAGAACATTCAAGCCATTTTTTGTCTTTACCCTTGAAACAGGCACATATAGTTGTCCGTGTGAGAATGCCGGATTTTGTGAAAACAGGCCTATTTGCGACAATGTTTAACTTTAACTTTTATTAATTGTCATAGCAAAAAACAAACTGGAACAAAGAATTGTCACCGATTCAATTTGACTTAGAAAATATTTTTGCTATCAAAGTTATAGGTTGATAATGGGTTAAAAGCTATAAGCACTTACTTGCATCGGAGATGATATTGCGCAAAAAGAATAATGAAAAGTGTGAAAAAATAAAATGAATTTTTTTTTCTTGTGCAATTTAAGAAGTCGCTAATTATCTTTTCACAAAATGATTAGTTCGACGGATAAATGTAATGCCTAGAACTATAATGGATGATTTCAATCATGTGTACAATATTCTTCCGTCTTTCCATTCTAAACCATGAAATAAAAATCACTAAAAGTGTCGGAGATTTATCTGACATTAAAGGGGTATTTTTTTAAGCTCACTTGAGGTCCACTTTACACCATCAACACCTCATATCTGTTGTAATTTCCCAAAAGTTGCACTAAAAAATTGCATCACTAAAGTATGTTATCAAATTTTGTACCAATTTTCACTCAAACCTAATATCTTCCCTATCATCATCATCAACACCAATTAGCAACAAATCCAACATGAACATGTATGTTTTCTAAAGACTTCAGAGTAAAATACTAAAAAGGCAATACAACTCTATATAAATAAATTTAAAGACAACATAAGTGAAAATGTGACTAAACTTATAGGAAAATGTCAAGGGTGTGATCTATTTTGAATAGCCATCAGCTGGGAATAAACCATCCAGTTATCACCTTGCCCTTATTAAATATGCTTGCGAAAATCTTGCCTAAACTTGAGACACATTATATTCTCTAAAATAATCAAGTAAACACGCATCAGAATCAGGGGCGGAGCCAGAAAAAATTTCGAAAGGGGGCAATTTTTTTTTCATCAAGCCTGATTTAGAACGAAAAAAAATATGCACTAACTTAAGAACTTTTAATTCAATAATCATCATGTAAAAAATATTTGCAATCATTGAATAAAACCACAAAAGCTAAAACTCCAATTTTATTAGACTTGATTAATGGTGACTGGCGAGGCTAGAAATAAATAACATTTTTTGTGTTACTATTATTTTTTTTTTGAACAAAGATTATATTTCATATCACTCCTCACAAATGGAGGTAATTTGAACACAACAAGTTACATCGAACATAAAGGGCAACATCGAAGCCGACTTACCAAACAAAATACACGAAGTAACAAGTTAAGCCAAAAGAAAGCATACACCCTAATAGTTGTGACAGACCACAACAACACCATACAAGGGTGTGGGGAATCACCAAGGTGAGCTTTATGGAGACACAACCATACAAAGATGTAGCTTGACAAAAGTACACAAAGTACAGAAAACAGTGTTACTATTATTAAATATCAATTTTTTGTGTTACAGTAATGTTTTGTAAATTATACTCCATATAACTAAGCTACTATAAAAGTATAGAATCAAATATAAAACTAAAAATGGCTTGAGAAGTAATTAAAAAATCAAGAAAAAGTACAATTGTTAACACACGTGACTATCCAAATCATGACAAAATTTACTTTTCTTCTTTCACTTTCATCTTCTCCTCCCATTCACCATTAAAACAACTTTCATTTTCAGTTTTAGATAACCATATCCAACCATTAAAACTGCAAACCGGAGTGACGAAATTACTTGTGGGGGGGCAAAATGCCCAAAAAAACGAGAATCTAGAAAAAAAAACACACTATGCCGGAAAGTTTTGGGGGGGCACGTGACCACCGTGATCCCCCCGTAGCTCCGCCTCTGATCAGAATAGTTATCATTGTGGCAGTTGTGCGTCTAAAAATTTCGAGTTCTATTGTACATGTACACATAAACCAAATACTGGAGAAACATAACTCATGATGTACCCTTCGAGTAGCTCGAAGGACACTCCTCCGAGAAGTGTCGAAGCCCTTCCCTACGAAGGCCCAAGTTAGGATTCCAAAATATCCATGGGCATCAAACCATTCGTTGGCACGAAGGTTACCTAAGGGGAATTCGCCATCCGAAGCCCTAAGCCCTTCGGGGTATGGCTGACGAAGGACAATGGATAAGGGGACCTCCTGACTTGGTCAAACCCACGATCTCCCTCTCTCTTGGCTTCCCCTCAAGTCCGAACGTGGTCACTAAGCCCTAGCGGTTACCCACAATCATGGGACGCCCCATGATCTCCTCGACATTCATGCAAGAGTGCTCTAACCGTATTTCTTCCACTATAAATAGGTTGGACGGAGCGATGGATTATGGTATGCCTATTTCACACTCAACTCTTACTTACACACACTTATAAAACCATAACTCATACTTAATCTCACGCCGGAGGTGGTTCGCAGGGTCCTACCCCTGCGTAATCACTTAACGTAATGTCTTAGTATTTCTTATTCTCAAGGTTACAGTGCAAGTCTTGGAACATACACCCCTCATTACTTTGATCCTCATCGAAGCCTGGTAGTGCAATCTTTTGTACAATCAGGGGCGCCATCCATGGGACCACTACTATTAGTCCCGTAATCACCCAGTCCTAATACCTCAACCAACTACACTACTTTTCCCGGCATGGAATCGGAAGAGAAGATACACCTCCACCAGGTTTCTCTACCCTGGTCCCACTCGACACAACTAACACCGATAACCTCGCCCCCATAACAGCTTCAACCTTTACCACACGATCTCGTTTGGAAACTACTCCCGTACATCACGCCTCAACATCCGCTAACCCTATTCCTCGATATTAGTCCGCCTGCTTGAGGCAAACTTTGAGGTCTTAGATTCTTTGCTAAGGGGGCTCATAAGGTTCGCAACACTGACATGCGGAGGGAGTTGGAATACTCCAGTGAGGAGTATGACGAGGAGATTGAAGTAGAGGGTAGACCTCAACCTGTTAGCAGGGGGCGACCCGCTGAAATGGTTCTCCTTCCATCAGAAGGCCAAATGAAAGGACGGTGGGCTTTGAAGAAGGACCCGGAGGAAATCCGGGAAGAAGTGAAAGAATGCATGGTGAAAGGAGGAGAGAAATCCAATGGAGGAAGCAACCCAGAGGAAACGGAGGGGTAAACCTACCCCTCTCCTAGCGTTCCCATTTAGGAAGAGAAGGAACGGGGCTCCAAAGACCCCCTCTTATGTTTCGAGTGTCTGGAGACCACCTCCATACTCCAAAGATAAATCGGTTACCCCCTGAATGAATCCCTACCTACCGCTCAAACCTACAGACTTACCCTAATGGTTCACTCCCCAACCGACTTACCAGAAATACCCTATGGACAGGTTCCTACGCAATCGATGGGGGTATACCCTTCGTACCAACCCTCTACTGCTTTTCCCGCTACTCACAACCATTTCCTTACCCATATAACCCTACACCTGTTTATCCACCTCCATACAACCCTTATCGTGCCGGCTCTGAGCTTGCACACCTTTCGTTAAGTGGATTGAGGACTACCCCTTACCTGACGGTGTAAAGATGCCTACTCATATAGGTACCTACGATGGGAAAGGCGATCTCCGATAACTTTCTCCACTTATTCGGCGCTATTGATCGCCCAAACAAATAAGAAATATTGACCAAAGGTTTTAGTCAACAAAAGTCAACTATTATGGACTCAATACAATTTCCTTGGAATTTAGTGGATTCCCGTCGTTAAATCCCAGGAGGTTGAATGGTGTGTGAAAACGTTCAGATGTAGAATGATCACTGAGGACAATGATCTGTAAGGATTTTGGTTGATAATTACACTACTGATTGTTTGGAATTGTATTTGGATACAGAATTATAAAGCACAACAATCAGATTAAACAAACATGTATTGCAAGTAAATAAAAATTTAAATTTAAAAACTACAGGGACTTAACATGACAAGTTTAAAACTAAAGGGTGTAAAATGAAAATTTTAAAACTTTTTAAACTTAAAGAAAATTAAAATCTAAAAAGAAAATATTTTACTGATATTATATTAATTTAATATTAATTAATTAATCAAAATTATTTTAAACTTATTTAAAATCTAGTTTAATTAATCTAAAAAAGATTTATAATACAAAACTAACTAAGAAAATTACAAATTTATTTTCTAAAAATCTAGAACAACTTAAAAGATTTATAAAAATTAAAAACAAGTATTTTTGTCTTTTAGTGAAGGTTTTATAAATTAAAAACTTAATTAATAATTTAAATCTAATTAAACTAATTAAAGGATTAAAATTAGAAAATAAAAAGGGAAAATTACAAGATTAATTTTTACAGGTTCTAATTAAGTTAACAAAGCTAGGAAAAGTATAAAAATGAAAATGGAATTAAAATTAAACAACTATTCTAATTTTTATTTGATTTTTATGTTTTATCTAATTTAAATAAAATTAAATATAAAAATTACAAGGACTGCAATAAAAATTCTAGGAAAATTACTACAAGCTTAAAATTAAACAAGGGTTACAGGAAAAATATAAAAACTTACTACTTTAGCACAATTTTTTACAATTCTAATTTATTTAACAGTTTTAATTAAAAGCTAAATTAACTAAAATTAAATCTAATAAATACAAGATTAAGACAGAAAATTCTAAGAAAATTACAACAACTATATAATATGACAAAGTAATTTAGAAAATTATAAAAACCTAATATCACTTAACAAAATTTAAAAATAGAAATTAAAATTTAAAAATATTAAATAGAAACTATCACTTAATATTAAAATGATTATTTTGGATTTTTGTTTTTGAAACTAGTTAATGTACTAAAAATGAAGAACTTTTGTAAAAACAACTTTTATACAACTCAAAAATAAGCTGTATGGGAGCTTATGAGCACCACAGTTGAGCTTTTTGGCTCAAAGTGAGATTTTGAATATGAAAAAGCTATCAAGAAGCTACACAACTGATCCCAAGGACAAATTAAGCTGTAAACAACTTAAGTACACTGGAAATAAGCTAAAACATGTAAAGAAACATACTAATAAGCTACAATAAGCAAATTAGCAAAATCCTAAATCCAAACAGCTCTGCAGTCAACTTTAAGGGTAATATGCTTTATGACATAAGCTGAAAAGCACAAAATAAGCACTGAAGTAGCAAGTTAGGTTGGAGGGATTTTCAATAAGCCAAAGTTCTCAAAGTGGGATCCACTAATGAGCTTATGAGGGGCTTATGAAAGTGCTCTCAAAACCTGCACAGCAACATCATATTGAAAATGTGCTAAATAAGATCTAATAAATAAGCAGATTTACTAAGTGAATAAAAATAATAAAAATACCCTGATGAAGATAAGCAACAAAAGATTTAAAACTCTAAAAGCACTAAACATAAAACTAAGTATTAAGACCATAAGAAAATGAACTAGTTATTCAAAAATCCATGAACTGAAAATTTGACTTTTTAAGAAACACTAATAAGTTGACTTATGTGAACTTTAATCTAGGTTTACCAACTGATAATGTTATATTAAGCTATAAAGAGATGAATTTAAGCTAGGTTATCTAATTCTAATCTAGTATTATGAAATTGGTACTTTAACTTTTAACAGACAACAAGAAATGGAAGATTAAAGGCAATTTTGACTTTCTATCAAACAAGATACTAGTTTTATGACTTATTTTACCTACTATTACTATTTGTAACAGATAACAACTAAGGATAACAACAAGAACTCAGATTAACACACAGAAATCAGTAATACCAAACAGTTCTTTATCAAGGCTAAATCAAGATTTTCAAAGCAATTCCTTTTTTTAACCCTTAACACTGATTTCAACCTTCATGTTATCATTCAACAAGATCATAAGAGCACAGAACAACAACAAAAATAGCATAGAACACAGAAATGACCAATATGCTATTTTAACTGCGAAATTGGACTTTTCTTGCAGCTTTGAAATCTAATGAACAAGCTAATGATTTTAAAATCTATTACCACTTATCTACTTATCACAAACACGAATCAAAAAGATCAAAGCATAAAACACAAGAACTTAGTAAAATGCAAAATCACCAAATAAGCTTACAAATGCAATCCAGCTTAGAACCAAGAACTAGGACCAAGAAACACTTCCTATAGAACCTCCACAGGTTCAATAACCCAGAACCATCTTCATTTCACCATGCTCCTTGCTTCTTCTTCTTTGTCTTGTGATTTTTATTTTTACACTATTTTTTTTTTGTATTTTTGGTATTTTTTTGCTTTTTGATACTAATCAAAGTTTTAAGGTTTCTAATAGCTATATTAAGCTATCTAGGAGCTTATATGAGCTTATTCAGTCCATAATAACAACTACAAACAACATTAACATAAACTTGGAAATTTAAAATTCAAATTTGCATAAGACTGAATTGAACTTGGAAATATGAAATTGATTACTTGAAAAGAGTTTAAAATACAATAGAAACACTGAGTACAAAGTTTTTAAGCTTAAAATTACACTAAGGAATAAGAAAATACAAATACGACTAAGATTACACTAAGTGATAAACTAACTACTTTCTTCCTTTTGTTTCTTCCCCTTTTATAAGCTCAATAAGATTTCCACTTGCTTCCTTCTCGACTTCCTACACTCAATCTTGACCGGCCCAAAGCTTTGAATTAATCCTAGCCGTTTAAACATTTTTGGCGCCAAATCTTGTATACGTGTCTTGAGACTGTTGGACCTCAATTTGGTGATCACATGGTTCTTAGTGGGCAAATTGGAACTATTTCAGAGTGTAATGATGAGTTTTAGTGGTAATTTTTATATAACGAAGGAAATGGGTTGAGTTGGTGATAGTGGGTGCAAAGTAGCATTTATTGTAGGGGGGTCTAGAGGTGTAGATGGGCTGGTGAAAGGTAGGGGTGAGCTGTGGGGAAGAAGAGGTCAGGTGGTGAACATTGGGGTGAGTTGCAGAGGTAAGGTGAGGTAAAGGAGGAGGAGAAGAGACTGAAGTGAGTTTGACTCAAGGTTTGACCGTATATTTAAGGGTTGGACTGGGCTGGATAAAGATTGGGCCTGCTGGGTTTGTACAATGGGTTAGATAGATGGGTTTATTGGATTTGGTTATAAATGGGTTTAAGTTATATAACATTGGATCCGGTTTAGTGTATAAGACCCAAGGACCATTTATGCAATATTGGAAACTTGAGGACTGGATTTGATAAATGTTCCAAAATTATTGTACAAGGATCATTCTTGCCATATTGATAAACCAAAGGACCAATGTTGTAATTTCCACTTTAAAATGACCCAGTGGACCAAATCGACAATTTTCCAAACTTTCGGGGCCAAACTTGTAATTTTCCAAAAGGTCACCATAAGGACCAATTTTGCCATTTATGAATAGTACAAGGTTTACTTTTGATTATTTTCACTTTTAAATTCACCAGGGACTATTTTTGACAATTTTTAAACTTTAGGGACTAAAGTTGTCATTTTGTGATTTTTAAACTTTGAGGGCTTTTTGACAACTTTTGAATCCCATGGACCTTAAATGATATTTTGCTTTGTTTTGATTTACCAGGGACTAGTTTTGACAACTTTTGAAACTTGGGGGACTAAAACTGCCAATTATGCAAACTTGATACGTTTTTCACCTGCTTTTGGTATTTTTGCATTTGAAACACATAAAACACTCATTTGTGATATTTTTATCATTTTGATGCTTTGACGGGTGTTTTTGGATGTTTTTGGCAGTCTAAAAGGTACAAAAATGATGAGTATTTGCATACTCATCAGCTATCAAGATGCAAAAGTGGGTCATGCCTGTAGCATGCCACATGTTCACTTACACATTCAGAGACTCCGCAAGAATATGGTGGAACGGACAGAAGCTGGGGAGCATTATAAGTCTGGACGATCTCAAGGCTAAGTTCCGGTTACACTTCAGCCAGCAGAAGAAGTACACAAAGACTCACTTAACCGTGCACACCATCAAGCAGAGGGACAGCGAAAGCACAAGGTCCTTCGTCACCAGGTATACTGATGAAACTTTGCAAATTATAGGGTTGCACGAAGATCAGAGGATCTCTGGTTTCATACATGGCCTTCGGAATCGAAGCTTAGTGGAATTCCTGTCCACCGATCTTCCCAATACTTACAAGGCCTTGATCGAGAAGGCTTACACTTGGATTGAGTCCAAGGAAGTAGCAGCAAATGGGGCTCCGATAGAGCAAAAGGAAGCGTCTGACAAATTCTCTAGAGGGTCCTCCTGGGAGGGATCCAAGAACAAGAAGAAGAATAGAGACCGCTTCGCTCCATACAACAAAGGCTTGAACCATGGGCTCTTGGCAAACTTGGTCAAATCTCCTCGAGAGATTCTGGCTATCGAGAAAGCCGCAAAATCCTTCGATCCACCACCTGGATGACAGACGAAGCAAAGCCGAGATATGTCCAAGTATTGCCATTTCCATGAAGATCATGGACATGACCGCAACAGCTGTAGGGAACTAAAGAAGCGGATCGAAGAGCGTGTACGATTCGGACAGTTAGCACATCTGGTCAAAGGCATCAAGAAGGGAAAGGACAAGTTCTCCGACACTCAACTGGGTGAATGGAAGGGGAACAAGAAGGAACTACGCCGCAGAAGCTCCTATATTAATGGTACACGCACGATTGCAGCCTTGAAAAGGAAGCAAAGAGCAGATGGAGAGCCGAAGCGTAGGGGAAATAACCTTCCCTTACATGTTAGGCGGACACCTTCGACTGATCCCGTGATTATCAAGGTACGAATCTCAAACATGGAAGTTAACCCAGCATATATGGATTGTGGAAGCTCCTGCGAAATCATCTATGAGCATTGTTTTCTAAAGCTCAAGTCATCCATACGCTCACGGAGGGTAGACTCGGCGCCGTGGTAGGGTTCTCCTGAACACTCATGGCCCCTGGGAGAAGTACCGCTATCATTAATACAAATAAACTGTAAAAACGTTTATTTATATTTTACGATCTTCTAATATTTTGTCGATAACAAAAGTAAAATCATTTTAACGAAACAAATAGAGTACGTAAATAGTTTGAGTTAATAGTTTTCTAACATACTTACGCTTTCACATAAAACACTAAAACAAGTATAAGTGATTTTATGATTTAGATACATATGTACAACAACTAGTGTTTACATATTGGGTTAAACATATACTTAAACTAAGTATACTAAAATGGGTAAAAACTAAGTGTATGCTAAAATGGGTAAATACAAATATATACTAAATGGGTAAAATACTAGCAAATAGTTTTTACCCACAACCCATGGTTTTATATATACCACTTAACCAAGTTCATTGTATCTAGAAAGAAAACCATGGATCAACCCATAACCCATGACCCATGACCCATAACCAAAAATACCCATGGGCAAAGAGGAGCGGACCACGGATCCCTAGCTTTGTGCTAGCCGGATCCCTTGTGGTAGGGATCCGTGGGATCCGGAACAGTAGAGGTTTTTCCTCTATAAATAGTGAGTCATTTCTTCATTGTTTCTCACCCCTTTCAATATACTTTCTCCCCTGAGTTAAATCTCACTAACCTTAGATCCAAGAGATCTAAGTTTGTAGTTTGTTTTTGTGTGATCTTTTAGGTTCCTCTTAAAGGCAAGATCACCACCTTTGAAGTCGAGCAAGCTCAAGTCCATGAGTTGCCATGCTTCCTCATCATCAAGGCTACAGAAGTCTTCTTGTTGATGATTCCTTTCTTTCTTCAAAGAAGTGTAGTGTTGAAGACATTAGTGAAAGATGTCTTAAGAGTCAAGACGAAGATATTAGTGAAGGGTATCTATCGTCTATAGGATAAAGCACTTGTGGTAGGTGCTTGGAAGTCAAGACTAAGAAGCATTAGTGAAAGGTGCTTAGAAGTCAAGACAAAGAAGCATTAGTGAAAGGTGCTTAGAAGTGAAGACACAAGACATTAGTGAAAGGTGTCTTGTAGATCTAGTCAAAGGCATTAGTGAAAGGTGCCTTAGATGTACATTCGATATGGTGTATTTCGATGTACAAGATAAACTAGTTTTAGATCCAAGGATATTGATATCCTTGATGATGTTGTAAAGGAGTAGATCTCCTTTGGGATTAGTCGTTGGTGTAGTGTGGTAGTAGTTCCTCCATTGCAATGGAACTAGGTGCTTAGCCTAGTACCTAATAAAGGGTAGGCGACGTTGTGAAGGTGTAGTTCACCTAAGGTGTGAAAGAACTCGGTGGTTAGCCTAGCATCGTATAAAGGGTAGGCGACGTTGTGTTAGGTGTGGTTCGCCTTGGTGTGAAAGAACTCGGTATTTAGCTTTGTACCGGAAAAAGGGTAAGCGACGTTGTGAAGGCTTCTCCGCCATAAGGAGATTGGTGTAGTGATTACGAACTCTCGAGTAGGTGACTTCGGGAGTAGAGTAGGCAAGGAAGGTGACCTTGCAGCCAAACCACTATAAATACTTGCGTTGTGGTTTTGTGCTTCTTACTCTAATCTTTTCATTACTTACCTTTACATGCTTGTTTATCAACATCCAACACACACATCCAAATAGATTGACATAAGTCGATCTAAATAGATTAAAAGGAAGTTTTAATTGGTAAAACTATTCAACCCCCTTCTAGTTTTCCACAATTGGCATCAGAGCTTCGTTACCAAGTTTGTTGAAGTATATTGTACTTTAAAAACTTGATACGATCTACGGTTAATTGAAAACTACAAAGAAGGTCTTTCATAAAAACAAACACCATGTCTTTTAAAACTATATGTTTGGATGTTGATTTGATAACAACATTTTTTATTTATTTTTTGCACTAATCTTCTTTGTCATGTTGATTAGTCAAAGCTCATACCCACCAAGCTTTAGGAGTCGCTTGGTAACAAGAATACCTTCCTTAAGAAGGTATCTTAAAGGAGCGGGAATCATCTAAGTGACATTTGTTGTGTCATTTGTAAAGACATTCCTAAGTACGCTAGAGGTATGATTTTCTTTTTACTTTGCTTGATAATTAAGTATACCTATTTAGGTATTTATATGATTATCTTTTGTGCTTATACATGTCTTACATGAAGCTTCATTAGGAAGCCTTTTTCTCACATACGTGTTTTATTTCTCGTCTAAAATCGTGGTATATAAAACTTATGTTTTGTTTCCTTTAAATCCAATAATAAAACATAACACGAATTTCAAAAATTCCTCCTTCCCTATAAAACTCCCACCGTCGACCTATCTATCAAATCCTCACCTTTTTCAAATCATCCAATTTCAAAATTTCCCTCTCACTTAAAAACCTCATCTTCCTCCTCATTTCATCTCAACCGAAACCAAGAAGATCCGTCATCAACATGGTTTACATCGCACTCTTGCTCATCGCCATAACACTCATCGCACTTGTGTTCCCTATGATGAAGTTCACATACGGAGACATTTACTTTGTGTTGTTAATCTATATTGGGGTCATTTACCCAATCCTTTGTATCATCCTTAGTATTGAAATGCAATATTATTAATGATCTAGATTATCTAGGTTGTTTTTTTTGTTATAGTGTGTTTATCATTTCTTTTGATTTATATGTTTCATTTCTTTCGTGATACATTAGAAGTCATGTATGCATGCTAAAGGAAAATGTAGGATAAAACATATTTTCGATATAAAAACTATAAAATCTCATATTGTTTGCTATTGCATCCACGGATCCCGAAGTTATACTAGCCGGATCCCTTTTGAAAAGGAACCGTGGGATCCGTCCTACTGGAAAACAGTTTTTCATGCAAATCAAAACCTCTTTTCTTCGAAGAGTAATACTCTACCTGTATGGCAAAACCATAAGTAAGTTAAGTGTATTTCTTGTTAAAAACCATTGTTAATAAAAATCTAGTAAAAACATTAGATTATCATAAGTTGACCACAAACATCTCCTTTTATTAACCTGTCATTTCTATAGGTTCAACTATGACGCATGAATATGAGTTTGATTTTTCACTCACTAGCATCTACACTCAACATCTCTCGAACCCAACACACCTAGCAATCATGTCCGTGGGTTCAATAATCTCGAAAACCGTCACTTCCATGAAGGACGTATTGTAGACACCTCTCTACAATTCGAAGAAGGTATCAATACCTCCTTCCGAGCCATAGGACTAGAATGTCTTCTTGAAATCAACGAAGATATGTCCAAGGTTCATAATGGAATTCTTCCGTCAAGTCGAACTCGTTCGAACGAGGATCGCTCTCTATCTCTTTGGTTTTATATCAAAACCAAAAGTTCACTCTAACCCTTGGGCATTTTGCTCACATCCTCCGGATTCCAAATCATGGACAATGTGCCTTCACCAAAGATTGGTCTCTTGATTCTCTCTTCAACTTTCGTGAAGAAAATAGTCCATATTGTTCACACATACCCTCTCCGGAAGATTTAAATCGCATAATATGCAAACCTCGACCATATTACTCCGATCCAAACATTATCTTTACAAGGGATATCCGAGAAGAGTACAAGCCTCTTGCACTCATCCTACGTGAAAATGTTTGGAGTCTTAGGGAAATCGAGAAATCCTTCCCGCTTGTTGTGCTCACATGTTGTACTGTTTGCTAACACAACAACCATACAATCTAGCCTACTTCTTCGCAAGGCGAATTGCAAATCTTCAAGGCTCCAAGAATAAACTCATCCCTTATGGAATGTTCTTGACACTCCTATATCATAATGTTATGCACTTCCATCCTCAATTTCAAAGTCCGTTGTACGTACTTGTGAACAAGATGATGGAACCGCTAAACATATCTCTCATGAAGACTTTCTTCATTCTTGATTCCACCAACACTCATCAATCACATAATGATCCTCCTAGTGAAAACACCCAAGGAAACCAATAGTATTCCAAAATAGGATCAAATCTCTTGTACTCGTGCTTTATCAATGTAATCCAATTTTCTTCATGAAATAAAACATTTTACATTTGATATCTTAGTTTTAGAACTCCTTTAAACTAATCTTGGAATATAATGCATTGTCAAGATCATTGCATACCTTTAGTAAAGGTCTCCGCTGAGAGATGGGCGGATCCCAAACATTACACTAGACGGATCCCTACTCTTAGGGAACCGTGGGATCCGTCGAACAGAAAATGCAATTACAAGCATTGTATTTCAAAGACATTCTTAGAACACCTTACACTAAGCTAAACATAGTGTCTTAAGGCAAATTAAGTCCTTATCAAGATAGGTTAATCTTTCCCATTCATACATAACTCACCGAGGTTACACTCTAAAAACGCTTGTAAATCTACCGTTTCGTTTTAATCCATTACTCTTCCGCTCTTAAACTCACATCTTATTCTCTACTTAATTCCTCACATCTAGTCTTAGAAATCTTTCAATTATGGCATAATTGATCATAAATCATCCTCACCTCCAAATTGATCAAATTTGATCAAAATCTAGTTTTCTCATCTTAAAGCTTCTAGGATATTTTCCAAAACACTATCCTAAGACACAACCTGATCTCTAGGATCATCTAGCTTCAATTGACATTCTAAATCTTTAGTGTCATCCTTTTTCATCCATTGGTACTCTTGAAAGTTCCAAATCCTTCCACAAAAGACAATCATTAGCTACATCATTCATTACCTTCAAGTACTCAAGCATCCCTTCATTTAAAACACTTAGAAGAACTGAAACACTCAAGATGATATAGGTCTTAGATCTTAGAAACATCATTTCCAATCTTTCATAGCTGCTGAGAGACGGATCCCTAGGATTAGCCTAGACGGATCCCTCTGAGGAGGGAACCGTGGGATCCGTATGACAGTATAGGTAAAATCTTGCTAAAGCAATCATTTCAACTCATCTTCCTAACTCAAACACTCCATCTCATCTTAAATGAGTTCCTAGATCAGTACAACCTCTGAAGTTGACTCTTGTGCATGTCAATCATCACATTCCAATGAATCCTAGTGGCTTGAAGCTTAAATGCACTTGCCAAATCTCTTAGTTTATAAACCACCTTATTAGGACCTCCATAGTCATCACTTTCATCCCAACTTTCAGCTCTTGCAAACTCTTGAAATCATCTCATCATGAGGAAAACCCCAAGTAGTAACTTATCCACCAAAGAACCACCCATGAAAAGAGCTCGTGTTATACACGAAATTTCCTCAACCGAATCATCTCCGGTCAAGCCGAAAAATGATAGAATCCTTCATCATCCAATCAAACCAATTTCTAAAAGGTTAGTACCCACAAAACTACCTTTGCCAAACACCACCATACCTCCTAGGCCAAACAATATCATCTCCACCAAACCATCACCATTGGTTCCTAGAGCTATTTCATTTACATCCCCACTATCATCACCACACCTCTACAATTTAGAGGACTTGCCTCCTAGGCCGTCTCATCCGCTTCCGACGACAACATACTCCTCATTAGGAGGAATAATGGTTCAAAATCAAGGTGTTGAGTCAACACTTGCTCCGGCCTTCCTTCGGCGTTTTCATCATAAAATCCCATTTGGATTATGACAAATCATCAAAATCAACCACCCGACCATATGGAAGTTGACACCTCTCTACCACCACCATCATTCTTGGTTGAGTCATTCTTAAATGCACCTCCACCAATCCCTCCATCGTTTGAAGCTCCACAAGCCGCTTCACTTGATCCTTCGAATCAGGCCATTTCATTTCATCCACCACCACTACCTAGCCATGGCAAAGATTGCTATCATTGTCAACATGTTGAAAGTTTGATACATGAAGTACGAGAAGACCAACGTTTCATGTTCTATCATCTCCTCGAACGTTTCGACGAGATTAAACCTAAACAAAACTTGAGCTAGAAGATTATAGTGGTGTCTTAGCTTCAAGCGTTAGGGGATCTAAAAATTCCTAGTCATGTATTGTCTATTGTCTTGTTTTTCGAGTCATGTATATCATAACTCTTGTTTATTAAATAGAATTACATGCTACTTGCTATATTTCTGAGTATGTGAGTATACTATATAATCCATATCTCCTTTCGGTATTAACATTTCTTGTTATACCAATCTCTGCTGACTTTATTCATCAGCCAGACGGATCCCTCAGATTTGCCTAGACGGATCCTTACTAGGAGGGAACCGCGGGATCCGTGAGACAGAAAGCCTTCTTTCTACTAACTTGAATCACATTTGCAGGAAATTGTGAATTATACTTGATTTCTATCCTTTGTTTTGTAGTTATTCAATTTACATATGAAGACTTTGACATCATAAAGCTAGGAGGAGCTTTATGTCAAAGCAATACATTGCAAATTACTTGCAATACTAGGTTTACATTTCGTGACATCCCTTTGCAACAATTGCAATCATCAAGGGGGAGCACATTCGTCTCGTAGACGATATCTTTTGCAAACTTATTTGCAAACAAACTAGATTAGTATCATTTACTTGACGCTTTACATAGGGATGGACTCGTCAAAGGGGAGTAAAAGACGAGATCCTTTCCCGTTATTTGCTCTCTATCTCTTTTTACTTTTTTCTTTCACATGTTTTTCTTAAAAACAACGCGTTGCCTTCCTTCAAACACTTTTTGTTTCGACCAAAAGGGGGAGAAGAAAGTAAAAACTACAAATTCAAATTTTTACGAATTTTAGCTTTTCCTTAAAATAATTTTATGTTTTGTCATCAACAAAAAGGGGGAGATTGTTAATACAAATAAGCCGTAAAAACGTTTATTTATATTTTACGATCTTCTAATATTTTGTCGATAACAAAAGTAAAATCATTTTAACGAAACAAATAGAGTACGTAAATAGTTTGAGTTAATAGTTTTCTAACACACTTACGCTTTCACATAAAACACTAAAACAAGTATAAGTGATTTTATGATTTAGATACATATGTACAACAACTAGTGTTTACATATTGGGTTAAACATATACTTAAACTAAGTATACTAAAATGGGTAAAAACTAAGTGTATGCTAAAATGGGTAAATACAAATATATACTAAATGGGTAAAATACTAGCAAATAGTTTTGATCCACAACCCATGGTTTTATATATACCACTTAACCAAGTTCATTGTATCTAGAAAGAAAACCATGGATCAACCCATAACCCATGACCCATGACCCATAACCAAAAATACCCATGGGCAAAGAGGAGCGGACCACGGATCCCTAGCTTTGTGCTAGCCGGATCCCTTGTGGTAGGGATCCGTGGGATCCGGGGAACAGTAGAGGTTTTTCCTCTATAAATAGTGAGCCATTTCTTCATTGTTTCTCACCCCCTTTCAATATACTTTCTCCCCTGAGTTAAATCTCACTAACCTTAGATCCAAGAGATTTATGTTTGTAGTTTTGTTTTTGTGTGATCTTTTAGGTTCCTCTTAAAGGCAAGATCACCACCTTTGAAGTCGAGCAAGCTCAAGTCCATGAGTTGCCATGCTTCCTCATCATCAAGGCTACTGAAGTCTTCTTGTTGATGATTCCTTTCTTTCTTCAAAGAAGTGTAGTGTTGAAGACATTAGTGAAAGATGTCTTAAGAGTCAAGACGAAGATATTAGTGAAGGGTATCTATCGTCTATAGGATAAAGCACTTGTGGTAGGTGCTTGGAAGTCAAGACTAAGAAGCATTAGTGAAAGGTGCTTAGAAGTCAAGACAAAGAAGCATTAGTGAAAGGTGCTTAGAAGTGAAGACACAAGACATTAGTGAAAGGTGTCTTGTAGATCTAGTCAAAGGCATTAGTGAAAGGTGCCTTAGATGTACATTCGATATGGTGTGTTTCGATGTACAAGATAGACTAGTTTTAGATCCAAGGATATTGATATCCTTGATGATGTTGTAAAGGAGTAGATCTCCTTTGGGATTAGTCGTTGGTGTAGTGTGGTAGTAGTTCCTCCATTGCAATGGAACTAGGTGCTTAGCCTAGTACCTAATAAAGGGTAGGCGACGTTGTGAAGGTGTAGTTCACCTAAGGTGTGAAAGAACTCGGTGGTTAGCCTAGCACCGTATAAGGGTAGGCGACGTTGTGTGGTTCGCCTTGGTGTGAAAGAACTCGGTATTTAGCTTTGTACCGGAAAAAGGTTAAGCGACGTTGTGAAGGCTTCTCCGCCATAAGGAGATTGGTGCAGTGATTACGAACTCTCGAGTAGGTGACTCGGGGAGTGGAGTAGGGCAAGGAAGGTGACCTTGTAGCCGAACCACTATAAATACTTGCGTTGTAGTTTTGTGCTTCTTACTCTAATCTTTTCATTACTTACCTTTACATGCTTGTTTATCAACATCCAACACACACATCCAAATATATTGACATAAGTCGATCTAAATAGATTAAAAGGAAGTTTTAATTGGTAAAACTATTCAACCCCCCCTTCTAGTTTTCCACAGTACCGTTGGAAATCACCATAGGCGAAGGCCCCTTATCCCGCACGGAAACACTTATCTTCATCATTGTAAGGTCAGATTCTCCTTATAATTTGTTAATAGGGAGGACAGCTATGCAAAAAATGGGTATTGTTGTTTCCACCATACATGCTGCTATTAAGTTCCAAACCCCCTTAGGAGTAGGAACTGTTCATTCTAGTTATAGGGCGGATAAGGGTGTATATGGTGTCAAAAAGATCAAAGAAGAACCGGAGGAGTCTCCGATGGCAATTCTTAGCTGTACAGATGCAGAGGAACGAGTTGTTGTGAACCCTAGCTACCCCGAACAAACGGTGGTAATAGGAAAGCAACTCCCGGCAAATTTCAAGGCGAAGCTCACAGAGCTGTTACGGACTAACCTTGATGTTTTTGCTTGGAAATATTCTGACATGACAGGGGTACCCAGAACATTGCTGATAGACGGACAGTCCTTCGGAACGGAGCATAAACTCAATGAGCACAAACACATTGAGCCAATAAAGCAGAAAAGGAGAAGCCTAGCCCCCGAAAGAAACGCTGCAGCCTGCAAAGAGGTTGACGAACTCACACAAGCAGGCATCCTGAGGGAGGTCAAGTACCAAACTTGGGTGGCCAATCCAGTACTGGTCAAAAAGAGCGACGGAGGGTGGCGCATGTGTGTTGACTTCACTGACATCAACAAAGCATGCCCGAAGGATTGCTACCCCCTACCAGGAATTGACTGGAAGGTAGAGTCCTTGGCAGGTTTTCGGTTAAAATGATTCTTAGATGCCTATAAAGGGTATCACCAGATCCAGATGGCAAAGGAGGACGAGGAAAAGACAGCCTTCTACACGAGCAAAGGTGTCTACTGTTACAGAAAGATGCCCTTCGGATTAAAGAATGCAGGGGCGACTTACCAACGTCTCGTAGATAAAGCCTTCAACAAACAGATAGGCAGGAATCTCGAAGCCTACGTTGATGACATGGTTATCAAGAGCAAGACGGAGGAGGACCTACTCCTCGATGTACAGGAAACATTTGACCAGCTTCGAGCAATTAACATGAAGCTGAACCCTAAGAAATGCTCCTTCGGTGTCAAAGAGGGACAATTCCTAGGGCATTTGATCACTAAGCAGGGGATAAAAGCTAATCCCTCTAAGGTAAAGGCAATTTCCGATCTCCAAGCCCCTAAGTGTCTAAAAGATGTGCAGAGCCTGAATGGGAAGCTGGCAGCCTTAAGCCGGTTTATCTCGAAAGGAGCCGACAGGTCCCTACCATTCTTCAAAACACTCAAAGGATGCGTGGACAAGAAAACCTTCCAATGGAGCCAGGATGCTGAAGCTGCCTTTCAGAAGATGAAGGAGTTCATCGAAATCCTTCCAACACTTACAGCCCCAATCAAAGGCGACGTGTTGTTCATGTACTTAGCATCCTCAATGGAGAGTGTTAGTGCAGTCCTTATGGCGGAACGGGACAAGCGACAGATCCCCATTTACTTTGTTAGCAGGGTCCTACAGGGAGCAGAGATCAACTATCCCACATTGGAGAAGTTAATACTCGCCTTAATCTACGCAAGCAAGAAGGCTCCGACGCTATTTCTAGGCCCATCCAGTTACAGTCTTAACCGACAAGCCACTAAAACAGATCTTATCGAAACCTAAAAAGTCTGGGAGGGTGGCTAAATGGGCTATTGAGCTTGGAGAACATGAAATAGAGTTCAAAGGACGAAACTGTATTAAAGGGCAAATTCTCGCAGACTTCTTGGCAGAAACACCTTCCGAACCTGGCATTGGAAAGGAAGTGCCCGAAACCAACCTCTCTCAAGTACAGGCTAAATGGAAACTTTATACAGACTGAGCATCCAACTCCAACGGTTCTGGAGCAGGTCTAATGTTGGTCAGTCCTGAAGGGAAGGAGCATACATATGCTCTTCGGTTCGAGTTCGAAGCCACAAACAACGAAGCAGAATACGAAGCGTTGCTAGCAGGACTCCGATTGGCCAAAGATATGGAATTCAAAGCTCTCGCTGTTTTTGTAGACTCCCAATTGGTTGCAAACCAAGTGACAGGCTCCTATGAAGCAAGGCAACCTGTCATCAAACAATACTTGGAAAAAACAAAGGAGATGCTGGAAAGCTTCAATTCCTACACCATCCAGCATGTTCGTAGGAATTAGAATAAGAAGGCAGACGCACTAAGCAAGCTAGCTTCAATGGCCTTCGCTCATCTCACTAAAGAAGTACTCGTGGAAGTCCTTCCTGAAAGATCCATTGTCCGCAAAGAAGTTGCTGATGTGATTCGCGAAGAGGGAGAGACATGGATGACTCCATTAAGGGAATATTTGATAAGTGGTCTTCTCCCTGAAGATCCTAAGCTAGCAAGGAAGGTTCGGGTTAAGTCCCCATAATACCGGCTAATAGGGGAAACCCTATACAGAAGGTCATTTTTATCACCCTGGTTACGATGTGTAGGTCCCAAGCAAGCTTCGAGCATCACCTCTGAAGTCCATGAAGGATCCTGCGGTCTTCATGCAGGACCTCGCTCAGTTGTCTCGAAGATAATGAAGTTGGGCTACTATTGGCCTTCGATGCACAGGGACGCAGCCGAAATCATTCTCAAATGTGAAGCTTGTCAGATACACTCAAACATTCCAAAGATGCCGAAGCAAGATATGACAAGTGTGACATCCGCATGGCCCTCTTAGTGGGCATCGATACGTCAAACGGGGCCTATGCCTATCACGCCCGAGGAGTCAAATTCTGCTGGTAGCAATCGACACTTCACTAAGTGGGTGGAAGCTAAACCCCTAGCCTCCGGCCACAGGAGACATATCGAAAAGTTTGTATAGGAGCACATTGTGTGCGACGGAGTGCCCCACATAATCATATCGCATAACGGGAAGCAGCTTTGCCGAAGGAGTCTCTACGACTTCGTCAAGGGCTCAACATAAAGAAATCCTGGACATCCGTCTACCATCCGCAAGGTAATGGACAAGTGGAGGTTACAAACAGAGACATCGTCAAAGGGATCGAGAAAAGGTCAGGGGCGAACTCATCATGGATGGGTGGACGAGCTCCCTCAAGTTTTATGGGCTCACAGGACACATCCTAAGTCAAGCAATGGTGAAACCCCTTCAGCCTTTAACAACATACGGAACGAAGCGGTCATCCCTTCGGAACTAATTGTACACACGGAGCGTGGCAACGCGATGATGCCTCCCTAAAATGACGAAAGATTCAGGGAAAACCTTGATCTACTAGAAGAAAGACGAGAAATAGCCTCCATCCGAGAAGCAATGCACAAACATAAGATCGAAGGCTACTATAACAAAGGGTCGACCTTCCACTTTCAAACCTAGAGAATACGTGCTACGCCTCAACAGTGCAAGCAAAGCAGAGTATCAGGGAAAGCTGGGACCAACTTGGGAAGGACCTTACATGGTAGCTGAGGCCTACGGCAACGGAGCCTACAAACTGGCCACTCTTCTCGGAGAACCCATCGACAGGACATGGAATGGTATGAACCTTCGAAAGTTCTATGTTTAAGAAGTACTTTTACTTTTTTCTTGTAATTAGGTTCGAATGACTAAAAGCATGTGTGTACAGTCCTACGAAACCTGGAGGTGCATCAAAGATACCCTGAGTGGGTTTGGGTAACACTTTGTGTTCTAGTGGGATGGGATCCATTTTAAAAAAAACTTAGAATCCATTTAAAAAAAAAACACAACAAGCTATCAGTGAGAAAGAAGGGTTACCTTTTCGGAATGATGGCGATGAAGTTTTACTGCGTGTAGATGTGAGAAGAAGAGAGTAAAATAAACTAGGGTTGCATCTACCCCCTTTTTTATACTCCCTTTTCTCTCTTAAACACCGTACACGTGTCCCAGAGATAAGTCTTATCCGGGTTAAATTTTTTAAAATTTGAATAAAGACGACTTTTGGTCTTCGGGTAAGTTTGGGAAATGTGGTTCCTGTAGCGGGCAGTGGTAATAAGTGATTAGCATTAAATGCGCTAAGTTAGGTACATTATTATCATTTAACTAACGCAATTCGCAGCATGACGGTATTTTTTCGAAGCATGAAGTTGAAAGCAATGTCTCCTTGCTCGTATACATCACTTTCAACTGGGGGGCTTGATGATGTACCCTCCGAGTAGCTCGAAGGACACTCCTCCGAGACGTGTCGAAGCCCCTTCCCTACGAAGGCCCAAGTTAGGATTCCAAAATATCCATAGGCGTCAAACCATTCGTTGGTACGAAGGTTACCTAAGGGGAATTACCATCCGAAGCCCTAAGCCTTCTGTATGGTGACGAAGGACAATGGATAAGGGAACCTCCTGACTTGGTCAAACCCACGATCTCCCTCTCTCTGGCTTCCTCGTCAAGTCTGAGAACGTGGGTCACTAAGCCTCGGTTACCCACAATCATGGGACTCCCCCATGATCTCCGACATTCATGCAAGAGTGCCTCTAACCGTATTTCTTCCACTATAAATAGGTTGGACGGGCGATGGATTATGGTATGCTCATTTCACACTCAACTCTTTACTTACACACACTTATACAACCATAACTCATACTTACTCTCACGCCGGAGGTGGTTCGCACGGTCCTACCCCTGCGTAATCACTTAACGTAGTGTCTTAGTATTTCTTATTCTCAGGTTACAGGCAAGTCTTGGCTGGAACATACACCCCTCATTACTTTGATCCTCATCAAAGCCTGATAGTGTAATCTTTTGTACAATCAATAACATACATATAGTTTTGGAAAAATAAGTGGGTCAGGTCAACCCAACTCGTTTTTACCTTCAACGATGCAAATAAAAGGTCACATTTTTTTAACCAATGTAAGTGAAATACAAACTCAGTTATTCCCTTATAATGAACTTCAATTAGGCTAAATTATATTATCTTTTGTTTATGTGTCGAGTTTTAAGAGCCAAATTTTCCTTGACGGTATCATAACCAAACAACTGCGCAAGATTGTATGTAACCTGAGTTTATGCATTGCACAATGAGGTATACCGCACATCATAGTTTATGCATTGCTCAATGAGAATTAGATTCATAACGATTACATAAATAACTCATTTTTACCTTCAACGATGCAAATAAAAGGTCACATTTTTTTAACCAATGTAAGTGAAATACAAACTCAGTTATTCCCTTATAATGAAATTCAATTAGGCTAGATTATATTATCTTTTGTTTATGTGTCGAGTTTTAAGAGCCAAACTTTCCTTGACGGTATCATGACCAAACAACTGCGCAAGATTGTATGTAACCTGAGTTTATGCATTGCACAATGAGGTATACCGCACATCATAGTTTATGCATTGCTCAATGAGAATTAGATTCATAACGATTACATAAATATAATATTTTCCAAATTAGTGAGCTACTTAACAAACCCTTATCATTTATTTAATTCTTTTCCAAATTAGTGAGCTACTTAAGAAAACGGATGACAACGTATGAAAACGTCTGAAACGGTCGAAAACGTATAAAAACGGAAAAAAATACATGAAAACGTAAAAATACAGACGAAAACGTCTAAAAACGGGCGAAAATACATGAAAACCTAAAAAAAAGACAAAAACGTATGAAAATGGCCGAAAACGTAAGAAACGGATGAAAACGTAAGAAAACAGACGAAAACGTATGAAAGCGTAAAAACACGTCTGAAAACGTATGAAAAATGGATGAAAACGAAAGAAAACGGATGAAAACGTATGAAAATGGACAAAAACGTATGAAAACAAACGAAAATGTAAGAAAACAGACAAAAACGTATGAAAACGTATAAAAACGGACGAAAACGTCTCAAAACAGAAGAAAATGTCTAAAAATAGACGAAAACGGACGAAAACGTCTGAAAACAGACGAAAATGTATATAAACGTACAAAAACGTATGAAAATGGACGAAAACGGATGTAAACGTACGAAAACGTCTGAAATCAGACGAAAACGTAAAAAAAACGGACGAAAACATATGAACACGGATGAAAACGTATAAAAACGAACGAAAACGCATGAATATAGATGAAAACGTATGAAAGCGAAAAAAAACTTGAATAAAAAACCGTGAATTTAAAAAATAAATAAAAATAAAACGTGAGTTTTTAATAAAAACGTGAATTTCAAAAAAAAAAAAAAAAAAAAAGAAAAAAAATGTTAATAAATAAGAAAGACAAAAAGATAAAGAAAAAGGAGGAAAAAAACATGTACTTAGGTTTTCTTATTAAATCTTAGGTTTATACCCACAATTAGATCAAACTGACAATGGATGGTGGAGATTTGTCCCTTGGTAAGCACCAAAATAAGAGTAAACATTTGAAAATTTCTCTGATATTTATTTTTTCTCCGATTTTACTGTTTTTCTTTATGGTTAACTAAACATGAGATGTAATATGAACCGAGTATACTACTTGAAGGGTATTTTTTTCGAAATGTTATTATTACATTATTTATTTAATTTGACCAAATATATATAGTTTTTATGACTTTGCATGAATTCTAGGCCATGATATTTATCTTCAAAAGTATGATGTCACTTCAGTTTTTAGGGATATTGTAAACAGAGACCCACTTATTTTACAATAATCAGAATGATGTCACTTGGTTTTAAGCTTAAAATTAGGCATAAGTTAATGCCCCTTTATCATTTCTCTTTAAAAAGAGGTTCCAAACTTCTAAATGTCAATAAATTTGAAGTAAGGTCAGAGGTCCCAACAACATTCCTTAATTGTCAATGAACACATAGCCATAAATCATCCACGTACAGTTCATTATATCTATTGAAATTTCTTACGACCAAGTTCACAATAAACACAAGAAGCAAAGTACGTTTACTAAACTAGATGCAGTTGAACTTACAAGTCTAGAAGCTTTTATGTTCGACAAAAAATCAAAAATATATATAACTCTTAATTTTTATTACTCTAGTAGATGGGTACGATGGTATTCAAACTCAAATTTGTGTGTTGGCTCGTGAAATGATATAACGGAACAATGAACCATCCATCTTGTCTCATATCTGTTGGGTAAATTATAAAAACTTTTGTCTCCTCCCCATCTAATTCCCCATGATGAACGAGAAAAGAAAATATCTCATTTGCAAGCGAGACTTGTGCAAGCAGCTGCGGACGGGGCGGTTAAGAAGAAGAGGGGAGGATTTTACTTTGATGCATGCATTAGTGAAAGCCGATTTCTTGCTAATGTTCTTCTCATTAGTGTTGGCATAAGATGCAAGACAAATGTAACCATGTATTAAATCTCAACCCCTAGACAAATGTTAATAAAAATACACACGTTAAAATGAAAATAAGAATAAAACATTGAGCCATGTCCTTTTACATTTTCTTAAATCGGCGATGTACTCAGAACTAAAAGTTATGAGGTAAATGTAATAAACCGAAAGAAAAGTCATAGCACAAATACTTGAGATGAGTGCATTTCGCAAGAAATCAGCATGCTAATTTAATTTAGGGAAAATTAGTCAAATAGACCGCGCGCCCTGAGGCTTATCACTTTCCGGACCACGCACTTTTGCCGAATGAAAATGGACCAGTTGCCCAGCGATTTCCTGGTATCCAACCATGGGGTGCCATGTGTCCGACAAAGGTATTACCGAAGTACGTATTTTGAGATTATATGTCATGTATTGTAAGGTATTGTTTTTGGGCAACCAAATTGTATTTTCGGGCAACTATATAATATTGGGCAACTTGTATTTATACACGAGGATAATATGGTCATTTTACACTGGTTGTATTATAAAACTAATAATAATAACGACACAACATCACGCTAGTACACACACAATCAAACATCTTATTGTACAATTTCTAACAGCTTCTACAATTAAACGTCTTCTTCTACATCACGCGCACACACTCACAAACCACATCTTATTCACAAAACCCTCTAAACCCTAATTAATTTTACTCTATAATTCCATATGATAAAATTAAAGTTGTACAATTGTAAAATCGCAGTTCGTTCTATATTGAAGTTGCTGCCAGATATTAAACTCTGTTTGTCAAAGAATGAAAACCGCGAAAGGTTGTTCAGGCAAACAGTATTTGGTCTATGGTTGGATATAAAGTCGTGCGAGAATGACTGCCTTCTGATGCATTATGTTTTGCAACACCAGGTATATGTTTCTAACATCTCCGATTCCCCTCCACTAAAATTCAAAATTGGTGATCATTCGTTAAGGTTTGGCCGGAAAGAATTTTGTCTGAACAAGGGTTTCGATTTGCAAAGTTTCAAAACCTATTAAACCATATAGCGCATTTTTCGATCGTGTATTTCTTGAAAAAAAGAGTAATGATATAACAAATGTACATGCAATTGATCTTTTGGAACTTGTTAATGACGGAAAAAAGGATGGGAAAAGGTGGTTATCTCTTTTTGATGATGATGCTGTTAGGGTGTGTCTGCTGGTAGCTGCAGAGCTCGTGTTTATGGGAAAAGAAGACAGGAATTGCATCCATAATCACTTATTGTCCTTGGTTGATGATTTTGAAGCCTGGAATGTATTTCCTTCGGGTGAATATATGTGGCATAAATTTTATTAAAGGACTGTCAATATTGTTCATATTCACAGAAAAGATCATCTGTTAAAATTGAAAAAAAACCCAAAGTTCAGTGCCACATACAATCTATACGGGTTCGCTTGGGCTTTCAAGGTTTGAATTCTCAGTAGTTTGCTTTTGATTCTATTTTGTTGTGCTATTACTTATTCATTTCAAAAGTACCTAAAATTAATGTTGTTGTTTTATTGTTATGAAATCATGGTGTTTTGTTCTGTATACAAGTGCCTAATATAAAAGTTACCCCTAATTTAGATAACAAAAATGTTATAACACATTTTAGTTTGCGATTTCTTTTTTAAATTGTAACCATAAAGGTCTTGTTTCATCCTAAACAGGTGACGTTTACTTTGGTAAACCTTGAAACATTTTCAAAAACGATAGCTGCATAAGTACACGTTTTAAAGGTGACAGTTGTGGCTATTACAGATTTGGATTTTGGAGATTTATCCTAAAAGCTCACGTTGGTGGGTGAAAGACAATAAGATCATTCCACGTGGTCTTGCTTGGTCAGGACTTTCAAAGTTTCGGAAACCGGATTGTTGTAACCTCTTTGGACCGGTATGCATCACACAGTCTTACATTGCTGACCCACTAACTTGTACCTGAATTTGTTCACGTATTTGAGTAATCAATTTTTTGTTTTTTTTTTAATTTTTGTTGTTGTTAGGATTCAACTCCCATTGCAGAACTTTTCTGCAACACAAGCTGAAATGAAGCAACCGTGGTGTATTGCCAGCGCCCATTTTATAGATGGTTTGTCTGTTCCAGACATACGATGGTTACAAGACTAGAGCATTCGAATGAATTCACGGACGATTTCAATTTAAACTTGTGCATGGACGATTTCAATTTAAATGTTGCTCAAACTGGAACTACTCATTCGAAAGGGGGTCTATTTCATGAGTTACTGGATTTGGAAAAAAAAAAGTTTTGATGATAGAAAACGGCGTTCATTCGGTCACCCTTTTGTACTTGATGTGTTTATGAGTGTCAAAAGCAGACTTTCAAAAGTACAACAACTATTGGGTCTTAATAATTATGCTGCTGTTGATCCTGAACATACTAAAACTTGTGCCACCACAAACGACCCTGAAGTTACTCCCGATGATCCGAAGGTTTGTATTTACTTTTCAGTTTACCTCCAATGTTTATACCAAACTCAAATAATCGTTTGTGTCCACACTTATATCAAAACATTGTTGATACAGGCCACGTCGTCTCATATTGTAGGCCCTAACGGGATAAGGTTGTCCATGCACGCAACGGACATTGACAATCATGATGGGCTTAAAGAAACGCAACCATGTAACCTTGGTATGCTTGTTGAAGCTTGTGCCATGACCCAAAAATGTCCTGTTATGGAATATGGAGGTGAAATTAGTACTCAACTTCCACCAGTTGCACCTAAAGAGGAAAATAAAATACCCGGTGACCCCATTATTGTACGTTATATTTCAGTTACAGTTTAAATATCGGCTAAAGCATATGTCCCTACTTATGTATATATATTTAAAATTCAGCAGGAACCGGATTATGGTAATGAGTGGTCGTCTTACATAAACGATGAAAAAGATTCGAGTGATAATTCTCTAGATGCAATGGATTGTGATAACGAACAGCAAGATGTGGTTCAGAAACAATTGGCTTGCCAACCAGAACCCGTTAGCAATATTGATTGTGTGCAGACAGAAGTAGGAACACCCACCAACAAAGCTCATGAGGTATCTATTCTCAGAAACATCGCCGATAAATAAAATAGTTTAATGTGCTATTTTGTAGCATACTATATTCTCAAATGTCAGTTTAAAGACAACAACCTGCCATATGTAAATGTGGTTGGCCAAAATGACACTCCTGTTTCCTCCCAACATAATGTCAACAAAAGCGTCGATACAAAATTGTGTCTTCCGTCTTTAGATTTAATGGATTGTGATGATCAACAAGGGGATGTGGTTGACAAAAATTCATTTGTTGGCCTTGAATACAGTAACAATGATGTTGATGTGGTTAGCCTAGAAGATACACCAACAAAGAAAGACGCTGAAGCCCCTGAATCTCAGGTTAAACCCAAGAAAGTGTCATTTGCAAATGTGGTAGGTCCTATGACAAACTCTGTTGGAAGATCTTTTCTGATATGAATACTTAACAAAGAAAGAGATTAAAATTGAACGACAACCTCAGTAAAGAAGGCGACTGCATAAACTTACTGGATGTTGTTTAACTCAATTCAAAAATGGGGTATAAAACATCAGCAACTCCTTGCCGTTACAAGATCGCAGGGTGTCATTAACGAGGCTATTATCCCTGCCACGGTTTCAGATGTACATCACCTTATTAAATTGTAACCTAAAGTATTTTTTCTCGCTATCTTTCAACTTTGTTTTCGTGAAACATCCGAAAACCCCAGAACGTGTCCAGTTAGTCGATTTTATTCGCCCACAATTGAACCGTTTGTAGAGGTAGGTTCTGTTTGTTAATCCAATAACATCATTATCATTGTGTGTATTGTTGGATCGATATACTTTAATCAAACTAACTTAACTAGCTTGTTAAGGTTTAACAACCTCGGATAAATCCTAAGTTATTAACAAAGAAACACTGAGCAATCCTTATCAAGTACGCGGAATTTACTTAACAAAGCTAAGAAGAATAACTTTTATTATTACTCTAAATCTTCTTATTATGCAGATACACTAAACAACTCTAAGATTATCGAACTTCTCTCGAAAACTCTAAACAACTTGTGAATTCGTAAACTCTAAAACTCATAAACTCATACATCTAATGCCAATCTAGGAGTCCTTTTATAGGCTCAAGGATATCCTAGTCGGTTTACAAATTGTATCCTTGTACGACAAGTAATCTAATACAGAATATTCTAGAGTTACAATACTTTCCATAAACGAATATAACAGTTCTTTGTTCTTGCAGTACTTTGACTTCATTGTGCAGTACTTTGACTTTATCTTTAGCAGTACTTTGACTCTTTGACTTTTTCCAGTACTTTGCAGCTTACAGTACTTTCATATCTTCAGCACTTTCATATCCCAACAATCCTCCCCTAACTTGAATTCTACTTGCTTGACTTCAAGTTCCTTTGTGAATGTATCTTTAACAGCTTCATCTTTAAGGACAGATTGTTTCTTAGTCTTTGGATTGTATCTTCTGTAGTTTTATTCTTTTCAAGAAAGTCAAAGATCCAAAGAAGCTCCATCTTTTCAAATTTCAAAACACAGCAACATATGAAAAATTGTACATTAATTCAGTTTAAGTTGCATACTATTCTCATCACTTCCAGGTGTGTTAACTCCTGTGAGGGGTGAATCATTGAAAATTTAATGGATTTAGATCTCTTTACCAAAGCCATTATCTCTGGAGTAGCCAAATGTTTTGGTGTGTAAGACCATGGTACATTGATAACCATATGATTTTTAGCAAATCATCAGCTATCAACAGATTTGAGTTGTCTTTACCAAAAGCTGTACCCTTCTGGACTAGTTAGTTCTTCTATCTAATGGTGAACTAATTACCAATAATGGTTTTTCCACAGCCTTTACCACAAGCCATTTTCTTGTGGGCTAGCCAACTCTTCAAATTAACTGATATGGTGAGTTGATTACCATACAACTTATTAGCAAGTTGTCAACTAAAACGGATTTGAAATATTTACCACAGAGCCGTTTGCTCATGGATTAGCCAATCCTTTTGTAACCATGGTGGATTGATGACCTGTTGATATTTCCATCTCAAAAACCATTTATTTTATTCAACCTTTGTTTCAAAATATTTGTTACTTAACAAAAGGTTTCTTTCAAAAATCACTTAACTGGTTTAAAAACTGCAAGCAGTACTTTGATGAAAGTACTGTTTGATCAGCAGTACTTTGAATAAAGTACTGATTTATTAAAAATAATTTATTCAATGAAATTCATACCAGTTTACTCATTATCTTCAGCAATGGTAGTCCAGTTGATAAACAAGTTGATGACCATGCAAGCAGTTTCATTATCCTCTTCTACTTCCAATCCATGCTCTAGCATTCTTCTCATAAGCTCGACAGTAAGAGGATATCTTCTATTTACAAACATGTGTATCATTGTACCATTTTCCAGCTCTAAAACATGAACTCCAGACTCTTCAAAGAATCTCCAGCAAACAATTTCCCATTCTCTTGATTCTTCCAAATATCATCGTTTCTTCGTTTCCCATGCAGTTGGGAGATCTCCAAGTAAAACTAAACCAATCCCTTCTAATGGATTATGTTCAAAGTAAGCTTTCACAACATGATATAAATAGAATAGATCCACTCTATCTATAATGTGCAATACATCCCATAGCCTATTAAAACTTTGAAACTTTCATCTTCTTTATGAAAAATCATATAATCTTCTTCTTTGGATTTCACAACTTCAAAAGCACTAATCTGAGATCTGTTCATCTTCATGTCAGCATCTTCTTTGAATATTCAAAATCTACTACTCTGAGATAATTCCTTAGTTCATCCTTAGTCTCAGATCTTAATTCAACTTTTTCTTTCTTTGAGAACTGTCTATCTGTAATCAGTTTCCTTTTTCTTTTAAACTCTTCTTCCTTTTCTTCTTCAATCCAATTAGCTTAAAATCTTTGATGCCTGCAGCATCCTTCTTATAAGCTTCTGTTTCAGCATCATAGAGTCTTTTCATATCAACATAATTCAGCTTCTGCAATCCTTTATATCCTCGACCTTTCAAATAAGCCATCATAGCATTTCTGTCTTTAGCTAAATTAGGTCTTCTTGGCATATATCTAACAGGAGTAGGTGACTGTAATGGTTCAGCAGCTTCAGCATCTAATTCATCTTGTAACTTCTTAGCTGCTTCTCTACTTTGAGCTTCTTCAGCTTCCTGAGCTTCTTTATCTTTAGCATTTAACTCCTCTTGAAACTTTCTAGCTGCAGCTTCATTCCTAGCAACTTCAATTGCTCTAAGTTCTGCCAAAGTTAGCTTTTTCTTCTTAGTTTCTACCAAAACACCTTTTCCTTTATCTTTAGGATCAATTGCAGGTTGAGAAGTTCTTTGTTGTTCTTCTTCTTGAACTTCTCGAATAGTAACACCACTTCTTGGTTGTGATAAATCTTCTAAAATTGTAGCAATGAACTCATCATCACTTGCAGAATGAATAAGTTTGAGTGTAGTTTCCTTCTCTTGTAAAACAGTTGTAGAAGGATCAGCTTCCTCTTCAAAATTTAATACTCTTGGAGTTACTACCTCTTGTCTAAAGGTACCTTGCAAAGCAGTACTTTGTTGTTCAGTACCTTGATCATCAGTACCTTGAACTTGAACTTGCTCTTCAGTATCTTGAATGTTCTGTTCTTCAGTCTTTTCATGTTCTTCAGTACCTTCAGGTTCTTTCTCTTTCTCAACATCTTCTTTCAAATTTTCTTCTTCTAAATTCCTCCCCAATTGGACAGAAGATTGTTGGTGAACCTTTTGGCGTTTGCTTTTCCTAGACTGCCTTTGCGCTTCCTCTTTGATTTGACCCAGATACGAAATTCTTGAACTAATGGCCACACAAAAGTCTTTAGCCTTCTAAACTTCAGTTTCAATTTCTTTAGCTGCTTTGCTTGAGCCTCAGTAGTCTTTTTCAACTTAACCAACTCCCTTGTCAAAACATAATTATCCAATGTTATTTCTTCAGGAGGTATGGTATGTGAATCCTCTCCTTGAATTGGTGAATGTTCCTCTGATTGAGAAGCAGGAACAGATCCTTGTGGAGATGGAGAAGGTGAAACTGCAACATCTTCATGAACTTCAGATACTGGGGGCAAAGTACCTTGTGGAGATGTAGTACCTTCTTTTGATGCAGCTTGTTGAGAAGCAGTACTTGCAGATGCAATACTTGCAGGTGCAGTACTTGCAGATGCAGTACTTTCAGTAGCTTCATCATCTTCAGTATCAGCTCTAACAGCCTGAACAACTTCCATCATAGAAGTAGTTAAGGGAGTATCTTGACCCCTGAATAAAGCACTCCTTTTTGCCATAAAGGTAAAAATCTTCGATTGTTGAACAATAACAGGCAGTAAGTCTGTAGGTTTTGGCACATCAGCAAGTTGCTTGTTCAAGAAAACCTGTATAAACCTTGGGTACATTAGCCAAGTAGATCCATGTGAGATATGTGAGAGCATTCCATCCAGTATTAGCCTTGAGAAGTTAAAAACCCGATTTGTAGCTAACCCAACTATAGCAGATGCTATATTTGACCCAAACTGCTCCCAAGAGGTACTCTTAGCACTTATGTAATGGAGCAACACATGATCAAAAACTTCCAATGAGGACAAAATAGTTGTTTCTAAAGTTTGTTCATTCAAAGTGCCTTCATAACCAATATGTCGAAAAGTATCCCATATCAACTGCTTATCAAACCGTATAGCCCCATCTGCATCATTGAACAATAAATCTTCTCTTATGGAGGCTTCAGTAATCTTAACAGTTCTTCCAGCAACTGTTGATCGAACATAATATTCATCATTCTCCATGTTATCCCTAGCATTAGCCCAAAATTCTTGAATCCAGGGCTCAATTATATCCGGCTCCACTAAAAGAGCATAACTGATTGGCGATCCAGTAAGATAATCAATGATATCATGAAAGAGTGTATTCGCTTCAGTCTTATCTAAATTAGCCACCATATTGTGCTTTGAAACGGTTGGACGATTAGCCATGGTTGAATATGTGAGCACAGAAGAGATATAATCGAATAATATAGAGGAGATGAGAGAATTATGGAAAAGATTCTAATGTATCAATATGAGAGGGAAAATCGGAGAATAGTTATTTATAGGTGAGATTTAAAAAATCACAGCCATAAATACCAAAGTTACCGTTAGAATTAATTACCTCTCAATATTACCGTTGGAACAGTACTTTAATAAGACAAACAGTACTTTCCACGTATGCAGTACTTTCAGGAAAAACAATACTTTTCCAAATTCTTCTCAAAAACTAAGTATACACAAATATCCTCCCCTCAAGCAATACACAGGACTATACTAATACTAAATAGTCCTCCCCTTAAATGTAGCTCAGTAGTTAATCATGCCAATGCTCACCACCAAGTGATTGAATCTTGAAACATCAAAGCCTTTGGTGAGTAAGTCAGCTACATTATCATCTGTGTGAACCTTAACCACATTAATGAGCCTGTGCTCATAGCAATCTCTGATAAAGTGATGCCTAATCTGTATGTGCTTGGTCTTGGAATGATAAACTGGATTCTTCACAATACAAATGGTACTCTCATTATCAATGTTGATAGGAGTATTCTTGAAATTGAATCCATAGTCCAAGAGTTGATTCTGCATCCACAAAACTTGTCCACAACAGCTTGCAGCAGCTACATATTCAGCTTCAGTATTAGATGTTGCTGCAATTGTTTGTTTCTTACATTGCCAGGACACTAACCTTCTTCCAAGATATTGGCATCCTCCAGTGGTTGATCTTCTATCATAGTTATCACCTGCATAATCACTATCTGAAAAAGCTTCTAAGTGAAAAGGTGACTCTTTTGGATACCACAACCCCAACTTTGGTTGTTGCTTCAAATAACAGAAGATTCTCTTCACTGCATTCATGTGAGAGATTTTCTGTGAGACTTGATATCTTGCACATAAGCAAACTGCAAACATGATATCAGGCCTTGATGCAGTGAGATACATAAGAGAGCCAATCATTGATCTGTATAACTTGACTTCAACAGGTTGTCCATCTTCATCTTTGCCCAATGAATTGATAGATTTAATAGGTGTAGTAACAGTCTTCATATCATCAAAATTGAACTTCTTAAGTATGTCTGTAACATACTTGTCTTGACTGATAAAAATACCTTCCTTTGACTGCTTAACCTGAAGTCCCAAAAAAAAGTTAACTCTCCCATTGAACTCATTTGAAATTCTTTCTGCATCAGCTGCTCAAACTCTTTAACCATGGACTGTTTGGTAGCCCCAAAGATGATATCATCAACATAGACTTGAACTAACATGATATCTTTCTTGTCTCTTTTGATAAACAAAGTCTTGTCAATAGCTCCCCTTCTGTATCCATGTTGCAATAAGAATGTAGAGAGTCTCTCATACCAAGCTCTAGGTGCCTGATGAAGGCCATAAAAAGCCTTAACCACCTTGTAGACTTTGTTTGGATTTTTAGGATCTTCAAAACCAGGAGGTTGTTTGACATAAACTTCCTCTGTAATTTTTCCATATAAAAAGGCACTCTTGACATCCATCTAGTAAACTTGAAATCCCATATAAGAAGCAAAAGCAAGAAATATTCTAATAGCTTCTATTCTTGCTACAGGAGCAAACACTTCATCATAATCTACCCCTTCTTCTTGTCTGTAGCCTTGTGCTACTAACCTTGCTTTATTCTTGATAACATTACCTCTTTCATTTCTTTTGACTCTAAAAACCCATCTGGTTCCAATAACTCTCTTCCCATCTGGAAGATCACATAAAACCCAAACTTCTTGAAGTTTCAATTGAAGAAGTTCTTCCTGCATAGCTTCAACCCAGCTTCTTTAGTCAAAGCTTGAGCAATATTCTTGGGTTCCTCTTGAGAGATAAAACAAGTAAATAGGCAGGTTTGATGGTCCTTATGATTTAGCCTGTTTTGTTTATACACAAAGCTAAGTAAAGCATTGTGAGGTGTAGAAAAAGTCTTAGCTCTGTGTCTAGTCATCACTCCAGAAGTAGAAGGACCAATGATTTGATCAGAAGGATGATTCTTATGAATTCTTAAGCTTGGAGACTGTGGAACTCCATAAGTATCCTCCAAATTAGTAACATCAGCACCTTCATTGGAATTTGGGAAAATACCTTCATCTTCAAATTCATCATCAGTTTCTTCTAATCCAGGCATGGTAGGATCATCCAAATCATCTAAAGTACTGTCAACTGGTGCAGCAGTACTTTGTTCGAAAGTACTGTCCAAAGTACTATGAGAGAGTACTCTGCAGTCGTGTTTTTCTTCTTTGCCTCTTCATAAGCTCTCCTTTGTTCATCAGTGTAAGAATGTGCTAAAACATCTTGAAGAAGCATCTGATTAAGTTCCTCTTGAATAGATTGATCCTCAGCAGATAATGAGGATGTTGGTGCAACAGTACTTTGCTGTGGAGCAACAGTACTTTGCTTTGGAACATCAGTACTTTGTTTTGGACTAACAGGATCTTCATCAGGGACAGTAGCAGGTCTAATATGAACTCCATGAACAACATATTGTAAATCTTCTCCATTGTGCACAGGTTGATTTTCTTCTCTAACAGGTACATAGTTCATTGAAGGAGTTAAAACCTCAAGATCAAACATCCAATCAGGTCCTTTACCTTTTTCATTGTCTTGATCTTCTAAAAACTCAACATGAAGACAATCTTGAACCTTCTTAGTTACTCTGTTGTATACTCTAAAGCCCTTACTGTTAGTGCAATAACCCAATAAGTATCCTTCTTCTGACTTGCCATCAAACTTCCCCAGATTATCAATTGTATTTAAAATAGTAAGAGGGCATCCAAAAGGCTTCATAAAACGAATGTTGGGTTTATTGCCCATCAGCAATTCATAAGGTGTCTTCATCTGTGGTTTGGTGACTGAGACTCTGTTAAGTACATAGCAAGCAGTACTTACAGCTTCTGCCCAAAATTGAATAGGTAGATGGGAATCTGCTAGCATTGTTCTTGCTGCTTCAATCAAAGTCCTATTCTTCCTCTCTGCAACACCATTTTGCTGTGGTGTTCTTGCAATACTAAACTCCCTCTTGATGCCTTTGTTTGCACAAAATTCATCCATAAGCTTGTTCTTGAATTCAGTCCCATTATCACATCTAATACCTCTAACCTTGAGTCTCAATTGGTTTTCAAATGCTATTATGAGAGTCTGAATAGCAAAACCCACCTGAATCACAACACGATACTTTTTCTTGTTTAAAATTGCCACAGAGACAGGTCCAAACAAATCCATATGTAACAGCTCCAAAGGTTCTCTAATAGTTCTCTCCTCAAGCTTCTTGCAGGAAGCTTTGTGTTGTTTACCCTTCTTGCATGCCAAGCATGATTGATCATTCTTGTAAGTCTTTGAAGGTAAACCTCTAACTAGATTGCCTTTGACCAATTTGTTGATATTCTTGAAATTAACATGGCCCAATCTTCTATGCCATTGATGTGCCTCTTCAGATGTTGCTTTAGCCACCAAACATGTGGCTCTTCCATAAGAATGTAGACTCTTCATGTCTAAACTATACACATCATTTGTTCTTGGTACTCTAAGAACTACTAAGTCATCATCAACAGGCTTAAAGTCAGAGGAAAGGATGAGACATTCTGTGTCAGTGAATAACACAGGATGCTTTTTATCACAGATTTGAGATACTGACAATAAGTTGAACTTAAGCTCCTTCACATATCTAACATTCTCAAAATCTATAAGCCCTGCTTTGATAGTTCCTTTTCCAGTAATCTTTCCTCCATTGGGATCATTCCCAAATGCAACTCTTCCTCCACTAATATTTCTAAAATCAGACAGGATCTCTTTGTCTCTTGTCATACTTCCAGAGCAACCACTATCCACAATAAGATGATCTTTAAGCTCCTCTTCTGGGTTGCCCTGCACAAAAACAAAAGAGTTAGTGACCTTTAGGAACCCAAGCCATTACTGACTTGTGTTCCCTTGTGGAGTTACAAACTCAAATTCTTTGAGTATGTAATTTCCACTATCTTTCAAAACATGATCCAGAATTATCTTTTGATTTTTAGCATGTGGATTTTCAAAACTTTCTGGTTTTTCAACACAACTCTCTTTTACAAGATCATTTGCTTTTTCTTGGATCACAAAAACATCATATTCACTTTTGGTTGAAAGTACTGTCTGTCCCTCTACAGTACTTTCCCTCTTAACCCATTCTGTTTAACACGTGTTCCTGTGATCTAGAACCCCTATGTGAATTGTAATACCTTCTAGGTTGATAGTGAGATCTCCTAGGATTCCTATTCCAAGTAGTGTGATCAGTACCTTGTTTTGGCTGAGCAGTACTTTGAGAAAGTACTGGTCTAGAATTAACAGTACTTTGGAAAGTACTGTAAGATACTGAAGGTTTTGAAAAAGGTCTTCTTTGGTGTGGGTATCTATGATCTGGTGAGAAATTTCTGTGATTGACCCTATTTGAATTATTCCAAACTGGTTTGTGCTCTCTAGGTTTCTGGTTTGCAGTCCTGTTCTTTGGAAATTTGCTAAGGTATTCTGAGTGATGTTCACAATCCTTAATTAAATGAGTAGGACTAAAACACACAAAACACAGTTTTTGACCCATACTTCCAAAGTGACTTCTTCTATGTCTATGCCCAAAATTATTTTGCCTTCTTGGTGAATGATTAAACCTGTTTTGACCAAAGTTATCCCAAAAAGGTTTAGCAGTACTGTTTTGAAAAGGTTTTGCAGAAGGTACTGCTTGTGGAGCAGTACTTTGATTTGAAGGTACTGCTTGATTTTGAACAATGTTTTCAACAGCTTCTTTGGGTTTTTCAGACCTAGATTGAGCTACAAGCTTTTTCCTAAACTCAAGACTGTCTACTCCAAAACGAGAAACATCAGGCCAATGGGGTTGATGAATGCCAGTGGGATGGGGAACAGCATGATAACCATTGTCTTTTCTTATATTCAGGAGGTGGTTCACTTATTGAGCCCTCATTACTAGATGTATCTACATAATTAATGAGTTCATCATCACTAGTGGTTATATCCTCATACTCACCTTCATCCTGATCACTAGGTTGGTTTTCATCTATGTTACTAAAATCCATTCCAAAACCTAATCCAGTTTTAAGGTAGGCTATTTTCTGTTTTTGAACATAAGTAACATGTGACAGACCAGCTTCACCCCAAGCAGCAAATTTAGCTAACAAATCATCTCTTTCCTTAGTTAATTTCTCAATTTCAGCAATTTTACAGTTTAATTTCCATTCACTAAGTTTTAACTGGTAATCCTGTTGTTCATATTTTTCAGCCCAAGCTACTTCATTAGTTTCATGTGCTAAAATTTTGGCTTCCATAGATTCTAAGGTTATTTTTCAGCCCAAGATACTTCATAATTAATGGCTTCCATACAGCTACCTAAAAGGTGTGTGTGTGTGGGAACCTAGGCGTAGGGATTTGGGAAAACGCCTAGGGTAATGGTTAGTTAGTTCCTAGGCGTATGTCTGTGTAAACGCCTAGGTTAGTATTTAGTATATTAGTGTTTTGTGGTAGAGATGATAATGAAAAACCTTGTTCATAATAATGTTGATTCTATGTTTGAATATTCCGCTTTCATTATTATGTGTTCCTAGATATAATATTAGACCTAGTCTAAGAGCTATCAACGATCTTCACAAGTGGTATTAGAGCCTGGGGCTCGTGATATCTAGGATTACAAGGTTTTATGTGTCGAAGAATGATGAAAAAGACGAAAAATTCGGATCTCAAAATTTTCGTATTTTTATACAGCACTGTTTTGAAACGGCGATAACTTTTTCTAACTGTTGATCGGGACGAAATTTTAGGTAGACGCTCTCTATATACTTAATCAACTTTCACCAAAGGGATCGTCAATTGGAGCTTTCAGTAAAAAGATATACTATGTCGAAGTTGGCTGCTAAAGGACTTTCAAAGTACTGCTGAAACAGTACTTTGATGTATGATTGGTTTGTGTTCTGATTTTTCGGGTTGATTCAAGGTTTTTTATTAGAGAGACGCAGTTTTGAAAAAGGATAAAGAGACAGTGATATGTTATATTCATTGTGTTGTTACATGTGTACTGCTGGTCAAAAGGTACTATCGTTTTCTGTTTTAAAATCGCTGCTCTATCATTCTCGAACAGTATTTGGGTAAAATCTTATTAGATCTCATGGGAGGTCACGTGATAAAAGATGGAAGAATTACTCATGGGGACAATTAATAATGACTTATTTATTCCATTCGAATGTTAATACCGGTTGCGTTTGTTCCCTACACGGATCAAGTATGTTGTCTTTTGCAAAACAAGGTCGGTTAAGAAAAGGTACTGCTGTTCGCTAAGGTACTGCCAAGGATTATATCTACTCGTTTTTCTATTGGTTGATCTTCCATGATAATTAGTATTAGTTTTGATATCGTTAATTTGTGGGATATACTAATCGAGTGAATGATGAATATTATATTTGAAGATCACGTGAATGATGAATATTTGTACATTAAGATCCTTTTTCTCACGTGGGATCACGAGTAGATAAGGAGGCGTATTTTTAAAAGATCACATGATACTCTTGATTTTATTATTTTAATGGGTACTACTTTCCAACATGAGTCCAAGAATGAAGCGTATACTTAGGGAATTAATATTCAAGATTCGTTTTCATCATGGTCACGTGGTACTCTCATTATATTCGACCATCTTGGTGGGTTCTTGATTGATAAATTAATTGGTTCATGTGTCAGATTTCAATGATCACGTAGGGCTATGAAAGTCAAATTGATATATGGTTTATTATTTGTGTTTGAGAGTTATTTTTTATCAAAGTACTGTCCATATGCTCAAAGTACTGCTGCGTGATTTCTCAAGGTGCTGCTTTTCGAAAGTATTGCGGATGATTTTAAAGTACTGCTTATGTTTAAAAGTGCTGCAGATTTTAATGAAAGTACTGCTCCTTCTCCAAAGTACTGCTCCTTCTCCAAAGTACTGCTCAAGGTACTGATTTTTTCTCATATGGTTTTCGATTTAAGGGGAAGTCGAGGGTGATAATGGTTATGGATTTTTGGATGACACACACACAGAATGGTTATTTTGTTCACACACACAGGAAGAAATTTATGTTCTTAAAATGATTCAAAAAGGCTTGTATTTGATTCATTGAATAATTGATTACGAGGAGGATTATTTATCACTTATTTGAAGGTGAAGTGGAATTACTTGGTTTGTGTTCTTATCATCTAGCTTGATGAATCTAGCAATGTGTGATTTTTCTTATGATGCTCTATGCACACATTGGCTATCACTTGAAGGAGTTACATTGTAGTGCTCAGTGTCTACAACTAGTTGAGGATTCTTGTCAAGGATTGTGGTCTACTTATTTGGTTTCGTATAAGTATGGAGTTCCGTGGATACAAGATTTAAGACACAAGTTTGAAATTCTACTTCTTCATCAAATTGTTATATTTGGTTTTCTGTTGTGTGATCATTACATAAAGCTTACAGATTTTGAAGAATCAGTTGATCTACATGCATCACTCAAGGGGAAGTGTTTGATTTTACTATCAAGTAATCATTACACATCATAGTTGGAGTTTTCTATTGTTTTGAATCCATTTTTCCTATGGTGCGTAATGGTGGGCGATTTAAAGCATTGGAAGTCTTAGATTGGAAGTATGATATTGGTTCGTGGTGGTCAAGATCTTTATTTGCATACGTTCCCTATTTGGATAATAACAAAAAGGGGAAGAGATGTTTGAGTGACATGTTCAAGTCAAGGGGAAGATTGTTTCATTCATGGTGAGATTTAATTATCTCAACTTCTGATACTTCGTCTAGGGAAGTTCGTACAAGAATCGTGGTTGTTTTGTTACCATCAAATAGGGGAAGATTGTTGGTCTATTATAGATTTGATGATACAAAACAAGAAGAATGAAACATGAAGGACTTAAAGTGACAAGAAGGGAAAATACAAAAAGATGGAGGATTTGGAAGATTCTAGAAGATATGCTTAAAAGAATATTTAGTTTTCTAATTGTATTATGATTCATCTTGTAAACCCTAGATGTATCTAGTATATAAAGAGACATGGGGTCATTAGTTTTAGAGTACGTACAAGATGTAGACGTCTAGTAAAGGTGTGTGTGTGTAACCTAGGCGTAGGGAAAACGCCTAGAGTTTAGTTAGTTAGTGTTAGATCAAGTCTTTGATCTTTATTTAGTGATTTAGTTAGTTTATGATAATGAAAAACCTTGTTCATAATAATGTTGATTCTATGTTTGAATATTCCTCCTTTATTATTATGTGTTCCTAGATATAATATTAGACCTCGTCTAAGAGCTTTCAACGATCTTCACATGTATGTTATTGAATATATTTATTTTTTAGGAACTTTTACGACACCCGAAATGCAACAAGAAGAAGGTTATTGTTCCTGATTACCTTCGCAAGTATTTGAAGCTTAAAGAACCATTACTTTATAGGTTTCCTTGGGGCTCCGGTGCGGTTATTGCTTATAGGAATTTTTGGGTAGCCTTGGCATGTGTTGAAGACTGCACTTGCGGGTGGCTTAATGAGTTAGTGAGTAAACCTGATGCCTAGCTGGTCTACTGCACTTGTTTATTATTTTGTTTTGTTACTTATGAAACGAATGTTTACTGTTTTGATTTGATTTATCTGTCCGCAGCACTTGGATGCATGGGTTGAATTGATGTCGTTGTTTAGACCAGCTGATGCAGATTGGGCTTTGGCAGTGTCTACTTTTTGTAATCAAATCCTAGGTGGCAACATGCCTACCACTTATTCAGATGGCACAACATACCCTGTGGCTTGGCGAGATGTTGCAAAGGTCATTTTGGCAGACTTCACCGACATATACCACTACTGTTATAAACAGCTTATAATATCCCTGATTTGTTTTATATATCGTGTATTTTCCCATGAATGAAAGTACAAACACCGGATACTTTGTGAGCTCCATATCCGCACTAGAGTTGTTTACATTTATGACTCTCTTGGGTCAGCATCAGGAGGTGAACGGTGGTTGCGAGGTTCCAAGAGAAACTTACAAACACAGCTTAAATCGTATCTAACAAACTCTGGGTATGTGATATAGTAAGGGCATATCAACGGGGGATTATAAAATCACATACAAGTGTCCAAAAGTACCAAAACAATCGGAGTTGTATGGTGACTGCGGAGTATGGGTGTGCATTATTTTGTACAGATTGCTCCTAAGAAGCCTCCGAAGTAGAGACGACCTCTTCAAACAGCTTTAGCTACCGCGAACGGATGCTTGAATACTTCTGGAAGCACAAGGTCGAATACATAATATGATAGCGGTCTTTCAAGGTACTATCGTTAATGTCCGTTTGACCCATAATTATTGTCTAATGTTGACATGTGAAGTATTTTTCTTTCACCGTATACTGTATGTATTTTTACTTGTATTATATATTAGTCGATTATTATAATATTTTTTTAACTCAACGGCATTTCTTTAGTTAATAATTGCACATATACAAAAAAAGCCTATGCTTTGCAAACCACTTCTATATATTATGGGTTATGTATACTTTATTAATTTATTTGCTATATACTAGCAGAATTTAATATTTGATTGCCCTATAGTACATTACGGTACATGTCCTTAAATGTCTTCCTTTGCCAATCTCTTTCTTCAATACAAATCTTTCTTAATTTGTTTAACAACATCTTTCTTTCTTCTTTTGGTCTATTCACTTCATATCTTTATCCCAATCTTTCTGCTTTTGTTTAACAAAATGTCCGACTATATCCCACTGGATGTTCCACTAGATATCATTCGCAGGCTACCTCCTAAGTCTATACTCCAGCTACGTAGTGTTTGCAAGTTATGGAAGGCTAGTATAGATTGTGGTTTTTTCATCTCTAATTACGGTGTTCGTCGTAACGATGAGTGTTTTTTTACGCTAACATTTGATTAGGGTCACAAAGGTTTTATGTTAGCTTTTAATGAACAGCTGACCGATACGGTACTTCGTACAGATTTAATGCTTTCATCTATGATTGCAGTTGGCAATCCTCATGGTCTTTCGTGTTTTGTTTATGGCTCTAATCTAATGTCTGTTATTTGGAACCCGGCAATCCAAAAATCACTTGCAGTACATGTCCCGTTTTACACGCATCAAATTGAATGTAAAAAGATTTGTTTTGGTTTTGCTGTCCGTCCGGACACTCTTGACCCGACGATCGTGAAGGTCTCCTATCCTGTTTTCCAAAGTGGTTTCTGGTATGTTTCTGTCTTTTCTTTCAACTCGTTAAGGTGGACATGCCTTGAAAATTTCCACCCCCCTCGTGAAACTATCAAATTGAAACGTCAAAGTCAGGCAGTTGTAGGTCATTTTATCTATTGGACTGGGAGTGAAAAGTTAACTAATGAGGACGGTGTTACATACAAGATTTACATGTTGATTTCGTTTGATTTGGTAACCAACCAATTTAAAGTTATAGACCTTCCGCAGATTTTTAAAAATGAACTCCCAATTCCATTATATGTTTTCGATCTTGGAACCTCTCTAGTGATTTCTGGTATGATCATTGATGAAGATATGCCATTGTTTTGTGGATGGGTGTTGGACGTGAATGGTTTTGCCATAAGATCATTTAGAAGCCTCTTTGCCATCCCCACCCTATTATCTGTTCGTTTGCTTGGGTTTACAAAGGATCAGGCTCCAATAGTGGATGCGTACACTGGCAACCATTTGGGTCACTCGTTATTCCTGTACAATATAGAACTTGAATTATTTGTCAGCATGGGGATTTTAGGAGATACGGGATCTTTCTACATTGCCCCATACAAAGAATCTATTCTTTTGTTAAATCATACAGACTGTGCTGTCTATAGTATATTTTATTTATAACTTACCATTCTATTCATGTTCCTTTTAAACATTATCACTTGATTTGGTTAATGATATATCAATTCCATTTTCAACAGGTTTGTTCGGCTGAAGTTACGGATCAGGCTAAATGGGAATGCATGTTTGTGGTTTTAGTATGCTGTCTGTGTAGGAAGGAAGCATTGGACTGTTTAGATTTTTCGTAGTCGATGAATGTTATCAATCAAGTGGTTATATAATATGTAACAATTAAAGTTATAACCATGTAGTAATCATAATATGTAGTTGGTTGTCTGTATCAAACGTTGTATGTCAACGTATTTACTATTTCATCTCTTCTGTTATCCCATTATCCATTTTTTTTTTAATCTGGGCAACAAGCAGTTGTTACCCAAAATAATTTTGGCAACCTAATTTTGTTCTTAGGGCAACTTGTTTTCCATACGGAATACTTTTATAAACCCACGACTCCTTCTCAACCTACTAATAACTACCAACTTGAGACAATGCACACTTCCAAAAATAGAGGTTTAACATTCAACACTAGTACAAATTAACTAGCAGTTGTAACTTTACTACAAGCAGTGGTAAACGACCGCCTGTTCAGCCCCACAAAAGCAAGAGTAAAAACAACTAGCAGTTGTAAGTTAATTTAAGTAATCGAGCATAAAAGCAGTGTAGCATTTGTTTTATGTTTACAAACGTCGTATAAAGCTCAAAATAATCCACTCAAACGAATGTCACTGTACGCATCTGATAACCTGATGCCGTTTTGAAGATGTTCTTTAAAAAATAATCCAAGTGAAGATGTTGATGTTTTTAGAATGACTAATGGTCTTTAAAATTGTTTCGTCCATTAACATAAAAATCTGTTTTAAATCCCAGTTTAGCGAAGGATCTACTATAGAAGGTGACTAAACGAACACAACCTAGTACTCCTTAAGAAGAATAATAATTAATGAACAATTATTCTCACTAAACACCTCGATATGTTGTTGATACACGAATACTCTGAATAGTATTGTCGTTTACAACCTTGAAGTGTATCGACTCTAGATATCACCAAAAGTCCAAAACTAATATATAACTCAAACCTAGGACCTACTTTAATAGGATAAGGAGTCCTTTACAAAATACACTAATTACTGTACAAGATAAATATACTTACAATACTTATCTAATACAAAACATCCTACCGAAGACATTCTAGAATATTACATATTCATTCCACACAATCATACTAGCAGTGACAAGTACATTAGCAGTGGTACGCGACTTTTACTGCCACTGGTTTGTGTATTGCTGACACTCTTCTTTTCCGATGGCTTTCACGGGTTTTTCCGTGTGGGTCTTTTGCCTTTATCCTTTTCTTGAAGGAGTTCCGGTGGCTTGCTTCCTCGTGGCCCCGACGTATTCAACCCATGGGATTCCCTGAGGAATTAGATAGGCCTTTCAACTTCAAGGGGCCTTTCAGGGGGTTTCCCGTCTAAATACGCCCCTCTACGCGGTACAGGAAGGGCTTTTGGTAATGTAGCTTCCCAACCCGCGCAGGTTTTATTTTATCCCGGCTCCCGCAAGCTGGTCATTTTTTCCTTAGACCCAGTCTATCCAACCAGATATCCCTGAATTAGTAGATGCACAATTGAATGGGGGTCGGGCTGCACCAACAGAGGAAGAAGGCATAGCTTTCATCCTTAGTTGTTTGACTTTCTTAGGGAAGTTTCTTGTTGGAAGGGGCTGGTTTACGTATTTAGTTGCCCCTAACTTCCTTTTGTCGCCCTTCCCTACGGGACCCATCTGCCGAACATATATTGTCACTCTCATGACCCAATTCCCTTGATTTATTTCCTTCTTCCGCTCTCGAACGACGAGGTTAAGAAGGAAATGAATGCACTTTCAAGATCCCATATTGCTAATGAGAGTCTAATAGGTTTAAACTCCCACCTTTGGTATGCATATGGTCCTGGCAGACTACCACAACTTGAATGGACATGGGTTTTGGGTGAAGGTGTGTTGTGGATGTTCGCGAAGATGGGTTTTTAGTCGTCATTTTAGAATGACTAACTGTTTTTAGTAGTCATTTTAGAACATGTTTCAGTTGTCGCAGCATCAGCTTTGCGCTTTTTTTTTTTTTTTTTGGGTAAAGGTTTAGGCTATGTATGGGTTTTTTGGAAATGGCCGTGCGTGGGCAACGAGTTGTTGTTGACGTCCGTATGTATTCTTTTTGCACTGTGTACCATCGGTATCTTTTTCTGAATAACATCTTCAACTTCTCTTCGGTTTTTTAAAATATTCCGGTTGCCTGATTTGCAGGTGGAAATATTTTTGTAGGTGAAGGAATTGTTCCTTTTTTACTTTTTCTGGACTTTCCCCTTGATTTACCTCGCGTATTTATAGCGAGAATTTTACTGTTCGTGCACGCGTTATCATTAATTTTCATTAACTGTTTTGTGGGTAGGCACGTGCCTAGGCTCCTACACTGTTGCTGCTATATTTGACATAAAATTACTTGGGAAGGAACGAGAAGCTTTACATGCAGATTTCTCTCCTTTTT